>CM024694.1:15441863-16041863 GCA_014182845.1 Corymbia calophylla | reverse complement strand
GCAATTCTTAGTTTAGACTAGCCTTTATATTATTTTTAATTTGTTTCTTTTGCAGGCCAAACTCACTTCTCTATAAAAGGTGGAGGAGCATCGCATAACCCGAAGCCAACAAGAAGACCTTGAACAGTTTGATCCTGAGATTGAAAGAACCTTTCTTAGGAGAAGAAGAGAACAATCACAAGCAATTCACATTGCAATGGCTGAAAATCAAGAAGTCGCACCTCCAAGGAGGACTTTGAAAGATTATGCTACACCAACAATTCAAGGAGCACAATCAAGTATAAGGAGGCCGACGGTGCAAGCCAACAATTTTGAGATCAAGCCATCCTTAATTCAAATGCTTCAAAATGCGGGGCAATTCGGTGGATCGCCTAATGATGATCCAAATCTACACTTAGAAGCATTCCTTGAAATTTGTGACACCGTTAAATTTAATGGCGTTACCGATGATGCTCTTAAATTAAGATTGTTCCCGTTTTCTCTTCGTGATAAAGCTAAGACTTGGTTGACTTCTCTTCCCGCAGGCTCTATCACTACTTGGGAAGACTTGGCTCAAAAATTCCTAAGTAAATATTTTCCTCTCGCAAAATCGCCAAAATGCGTAATGATATTACTACATTTATGCAGATGGATGGTGAGCCCTTTTATGAAGCATGGGAGAGGTTTAAAGAGCTGCTAAGGAGATGCCCGCACCATGGACTGCCAATTTGGATGCAAGTACATACATTCTATAACGGAGCGCATCCTACCGTTCGAGCTAGTCTAGATGCGGCAGCTGGAGGCACTTTGCAAAACAAGTCACCGAAGAAGCTTTTCATCTCCTTGAGGAGATGGCGAGCAATAGCTATCAATGGCCAGGCGAGAGATACCAAGCCCGAAAGCCAAGTGGAGTTCATGAAGTTGACACCAATAGGACTTTGAATGCAAAACTTGATGCATTAAGCAATATGATTGCTTCTCTAAAAACTCAAGGAGTATCTTGTGAATTTTGTGGTGGAAATCATATTAGCACCGATTGTCAAGTAGGTAACCCTTATGCTAATTCTTCGAACATGCTAACTTTGTTTCAAATTTTAACGGGGGCCCTCAAAATAATCCTTACTCCAACACTTACAACCCGGGATGGAGGAATCACCCTAATCTATCTTGGGGAGGTCAAAATCAACAAGGACCGAGAGCACCACCACCATCCATGGAGAAGCATAATTCCAACTTGGAGGCTTTGGTTGCAAAGCTAACCCAAACCGTGGAAAAACAAGCTCAAACCACTCAAGATTTCATGAGAAGTACCGATGTAAGATTCCATAATCAAGAAGCATCAATTCGAAACATAGAGAAGCAAGTGGGGCAACTAGCTCGAGAATTAATGAGAGACAAAGTGGTGCCTTGCCAAGTGATACCGAGAGGAATCCCATGGAGAACGCAAAGGTAATTACATTGAGAAGTGGAAAAAAAGTTGGAAAGCAAGATCAAGATGAGGAAGTAGAAGACGAGAACAAGGACAAATCTTCCACCGAGATCAAACAAAAGGATGAGCCACAAAAAAGAGCAAGCCATCTCCAATGCCATATGTTCCACCTATTCCTTTTCCGGAGAGGCTAGCCAAACACAAGCAAGATAAGCAATTTTCAAAATTTTTTGATTATCTTAAACAGTTGCACATTAATATTCCTTTTGTAGATGCTCTAACTCAAATGCCAAGCTATGCCAAGTTTTTGAAGGAGATCCTAGCTAACAAAAGGAAGTTAGAGGAGTATGAGACTGTGAAGTTGAATGAGGAATGTTCGGCCATCCTTCAAAATAAGCTACCACCAAAATTAAAAGATCCGGGAGTTTTACTATTCCATGCAATATTGGTGATGCTTACTTTAATAAAGCTTTATGTGATCTTGGTGCTAGTATAAATCTAATGCCTTATTCGGTGTTTGTGAAACTAGGTGTAGGAGAAGTAAAAGCGACCACCGTGTCTTTACAATTGGCGGATAGATCTATCAAATATCCAAGAGGCGTAGTGGAGGATGTTTTAATAAAGGTGGATAAATTTATCTTTCCAGCGGATTTTGTCGTGCTAGAGATGGAGGAGGATTATGAAGTTCCTATTATTTTGGGCCGACCATTCCTAGCCACGGGAAGAGCTCTCATGGATGTACAACAAGGAAAATTGATCCTTAGAGTGGGAGAAGATCAAGTCACTTTCAATGTCCTCAAAGCCATGAAAAACCCTGAGGGACCAAGTGATTGCTTGAAGATAGATACCATAAACGGTGAAGTAAAGACCGTGCTTGAATTGACCACAACTCAAGATCCTATAGAGGCATGTTTGGTTCAGCCAAAAGAGAAAGAAAGCGAGCATAAAGAAATTAGAGAGGCCGTTGAGTTTTTAGAAGCAAGTCCACTATGTCCGAGATGGAAATCAAAAAAATTTGAAGAATTGGAGTCAAGTGCAAAGAAGCCCAAGCCTTCCATTGAAGAACCACCAACTCTTGAGCTTAAACCTTTACCTTCTTATTTAAAATATGCTTTTCTTGATGGTGTTTCTTATCCAGTGATTATTTCTTCTTCTTTGACGGGGGTGATGGAGGAGAAGTTACTTAGAGTGCTTAGAGAGCATAAGAGTGCAATTGGATGGACCATTGCGGATATAAAAGGAATAAGCCCTTCGATTTGCATGCACAAAATTCTGATGAAGGAGCAATACAAAACAGTCATCCAGCCACAAAGGAGGCTCAATCCAAAAATGCAAGAAGTTGTGAAAACCGAAGTAATTAAATTACTCGATGCGGTATTATCTATCCAATTTCGATAGTGATTGGGTAAGTCCTGTGCAAGTAGTGCCAAAAAAAAGGAGGTATGACTGTTCTAACCAATGAAAAGAATGAATTAATTCCAACTAGGGCAAAGTGACGGGTTGGCGAGTTTGCATGGATTATAGAAAATTGAATGATGCTACTCGTAAAGATCACTTTCCTTTACCTTTCATTGATCAATTGTTAGAAAAACTTTCGGGACATGAATATTATTGTTTTTTGGATGGATATTCGGGGTATAACCAAATCCCTATTGCACCTAATGATCAAGAAAAGACTACATTTACTTGTCCATATGGTACATTTGCATATAGAAGGATGCCTTTTGGTCTTTGTAATGCACCTGCTACTTTTCAACGATGCATGATGGCTATTTTTTTCGACATGATAGAGAAATACATTGAGATTTTCATGGATGATTTCTCTGTTTTTGGTACATCTTTTGATTCATGCTTGCATAATTTAGCTTTGGTGTTACAAAGATGCGAAGAGACTAACCTTGTGCTAAATTGGGAGAAGTGTCATTTTATGGTGCGGGGAAGGGATAGTTTTGGGCCATAAAATATCTGCTAGAGGTATTGAGGTGGATCAAGCCAAAATTGAAGTTATCTCCAAATTACCACCTCCTACTTACGTTAAATTACTTCGAGGATTTTTAGGACATGCGGGGTTTTATAGGCGATTCATAAAGGACTTTTCCAAGATTGCAAGACCACTTACAAAATTGCTTGAAAAAGATGTTAAGTTTGATTTTAACTCTAAGTGTTTGCGGGCATTTGAGATATTAAAGGAGAAGCTGATTTCGGCTCCTATAATGACACCACCAGATTGGAGTTTGCCTTTTGAGTTGATGTGTGATGCTAGCGATTATGCCATTGAGCCGTGCTTGGTCAAAGGAATGACCGAATTTTTCAAGTCATCTATTATGCTAGCCGAACCCTTAATGGAGCCCAATTGAATTATGCCACTACCGAGAAGGAGCTTTTAGCAATTGTTTTTGCTTTTGATAAATTCCGTTCTTATTTGATTGGCTCTAAAGTGATTGTCTATACGATCATGCTTTAAAGTATTTCTTTGGCAAAGAAGGATGCGAAACCAAGGTTAATTCGTTGGATCTTGTTGCTTCAAGAGTTTGATTTAGAGATTAAGGACAAGAAAGGGACCGAGAATCTTGTGGCCGATCACCTATCTAGGTTACCGAATGCCCCTAGCGATGAGGTACCAATTTTGGATGACTTTCCCGATGAAGCACTATTTTCCTTGAAAATCGAAACTCCATGGTATGCGAGATATTGTGAACTATTTGGTAAGTGACATCTTTCCCCCTGACTTGAATTATCAACAAAGGAAAAAGTTTCTCTCCGATGTTAGACACTACTTTTGGGAGGATCCTTACTTGTTTAAGGTATGTGCTGACCGAATAATTAGACGTTGTGTTGCTAAGGAAGAAATTCCTAACATTCTTTTTCATTGCCATGATGGAGAGGCGGTGGTCACTATGGTGCCACCAAAACCTGCCGCTAAAATTTTACAATGTGGATTTTATTGGCCTACTCTTTTTAAGGATGCACATGCTTATGTTTCTCATTGTGATAAGTGTCAAAGGACTGGAAATATATCTAGAAGGCATGAGATGCCCTTAAACAATATCATGGTGTGTGAATTATTTGATGTTTGGGGCATTGACTTCATGGGTCCGTTTCCACCTTCTTTTGGTAACACTTACATATTAGTTGCTTGTGAGTATGTGTCTAAATGGGTAGAGGCCGTGGCTTTGTACTCTAATGATGCTAGGGTTGTTTGTAATTTCTTGAAAAAGTATATCTTTACTCGATTTGGCACACCTAAGGCTATTATAAGTGACCAAGGCACACACTTCATGAATAAACAATTTGAGTCACTTTTGCATAAATATGGAGTCATTCATAAGGTAGCTACGCTTATCATCCCCAAACTAGTGGTCAAACCGAGATATCTAATAGGGAGATAAAGAGAATTTTGGAAAAGACTGTGAATACTAATAGGAAGGATTGGGCAAGAAAACTTGATGATGCTTTATGGGCTTATAGAATCGCTTTCAAAACTCCTATTGGTATGTCACCTTTTCGACTTTTATTTGGTAAAGCATGCCATTTACCTGTTGAGTTGGAGCATAAAGCATATTGGGCTTTGCAAAAACTGAACTTTGATATGCATGCAATAGGTGAGAAAAGATTGCTTCAGTTAGATGAATTGGAAGAGATGCGCAATGATGCATACGAAAGTGCAAGAATTTACAAAGAGAAAACAAAGAGATGGCACGATCGACACATCCTAAGAAAGGAGTTTCATGTGGGTGAAAAAGTTTTGTTATATAACTCTCGTCTTCGTTTGTTTCCGGGAAAGTTGAAGTCTAGATGGACCGGTCCTTACACCATCACCAAAGTATTCCCTTTTGGAGTTGTTGAGATTATCAAAGAGAATGAGGGGACTTTTAAAGTAAACGGTCATAGGCTTAAGCACTACTATGGAGGAGGTTTCAATGCTCAAACATCTGTCATCACCTTGGTTCCACCTACTTAAAAGCATGAGAAGAGTTCGGCTGCGAACTATAAAGCAAGCGCTTCTTGGGAGGCAACCCAAGTTTTTAAGCTTCTATTTTTTTATTTTTGGTTTGCATTTTGTCTTAAAAAAAAAAATTGAAAAAAAAAAAAAAAAAAGAAGAATTTTTGTGGTGATGAATTTTCTATTTTGCAGAGATAGTAGTGTGCACGTCAGGTAGAAGAGGGGTTAGAAGCGTACGGCCATGCGATTATGAAGCCAAGGAATTTTCTACAAGCAACCTCTAATGACACATCTGAACCATTCCTCACCTTACTGGGCATGATTCAACATGGACAATTGCCATCTTCACATCTCCAGGGGAGTATTTCGAACTTTACTCTAATTTGTTTGCCTCATTGCCTGTATTTAATTCTTTATTTTTATGCATTGAGGACAATGCTTCATTTTAAGTTGGGGGTAGGGGATCGAAAATTTTGAAATTTTTTGTGCTAAAACTTTTGCTAATCTTGAAAATATTTGCGCTTATTTAAAATTTTTGAAATATTTTTATAGCAAACTTTAAAGGAGATGATGATTTTGAACCGTAATCTACAAGATTGATATCCTTTTCATGGTTATGAGTTGTTGTGATTCTTAGGGGAATATAAATCTTGTTCAATTGGTTATTGATATATGAGTTAGTCTTAATCTTGATTATGCAATCCATATTTTGAGCACTTATCCTTGCCTTTTGAGTTATGTGTGCTTAGAAAAGATCAATGGGAAGTATGTGATTCTCTAGAACTCACCTAAGTCTTAGAATTTGTTTGATATTCTCTTGAAATTAATATGCTATACTCAATCAAGAAGATGATATAGGCATTCTTTGGATCGTTTGAGCCTTTCAAGCCTACCTTATTACTTGATCACTAGTACCCTTTTGAGCTTAATTGGCCTATTTTTCTTTGATGACCTTATAATGCCGATCCAAATGTATTACTTTACCTTATACCCCATAAGCATGTTTATCCTTAAAGCTACTTTAATAGTTATGGATTCTTGATGTGTTTGAAGTTGCTGAAGCTTGAAATAGTCAAAAAAAAAAATTGAAAAAAAAAAAAAAAAAAAAAAAAAAAGAAAAAGAAAAAAAAAGACGAAAAAGAAAAGAAAAGAAAAGAAAGCAAGAAAAAAAAAAGTGCAAGTTATAAAGTGAAAGTTGTTTACTCTAGTACGGCTCATACGGATCCCCACGCTAACTTTCAACTTGAGTGAGCCTTTTGGATACTCAATGGGTTAGCATTGCACTATGAAAGGGACTTAGGAAGGAACTTCGCCGTACAGCATGGAAAGAGAAATAATGGAAGCTTTAAAGTGTTGAGTGTTTATGAATTAAATGGCTATAATAGTGTAAGCATATGGATGATATGTCTTGAATCTTATTTAATTCAAATGCTTTGAGAATTGATATGTTTATGGGGTTTGTTGAGCTTAAATCCTTTATACCCTCCCCTTAGCCAAGCCACATTATAAGCCTTAAAGACCTATTGATTTTTGAATGAGTATTAGTTTTCAATAGTGGAGAGAGAATTGAAAAACAAATCTATGAGACTTGGTTAGTGGATCTTGAGTTTAGAGTGTTGCATATCAACTTGATTTATTTGAGTATACATGATTTGGAAAGTCAAGGGGCACACATACACACGGATTGCATAGTTAAGGTTAGACATAGCTTATGTATTGATTTTGGATTGATGGGATTTATTTTTTCCATTGAGTTGTGATTTCACGTAATTATGAATGGATATTGATAATTGGAGATGAGGTTTGTTTATTGTTTGCTCGAGGACTAGCAAATTTCTAAGTTGGGGGTAATTGATAACTCTATTTTTAATAGAGTATTCTTGCTAATTTAGACTTGATATTTGCTAAATTTTGAGGAATTTTTGGGTGAATTTAATTGCTACTCACGTAATTTTATTTTGTATGAAATATTTTCAGATCTTCTAGAATATTGCAATATCTTTCGAGAATATTTTATCTTGAAGAAAAAGGCAGCCCAAATCGATATTTGGAGAATTTGACCATGATTGAAGATAAAGTTCAAAGAAAATCAAGGAGGAATCTTTTCCAAATCCTAGTAGGAGTCAACCTAGGGCAGATTTTTGGAGGCTATATAAACCGCTTTTATGCCGCAAAAAGAGGAGAGAATCTGGGAGCCACCATCTCTACGAGAAGATTTTAGGTTTTAGATTTTGTTCTTCTATTTTAGTGGAGTTGATGCATGTCAAGGAGAGAAGGAGGAGACAAACCTCGAAGCTCTTTTTTTCTCAATTCGGTGAATTTGTTTTTATTTAGTACTATGTTTTCTTTAATTCTTGTTAGTTTAATTTTTACTATGTTCTAAATTTCTTTTGTTAGAGCTCCATTGGATCTTAATCATGATTGATTAATTTTTAAAGACTTTCATGCAATAGAATTTTTGATTGTGTCGTTCTTTATCATGATCTTAATGCTTTTAGAAGTCGGCCAACTTTTGAATGATTTTTTATGTATACATGATACCGGGTGGAGATTGTGTGCATGCGCATTAGTGATATTGAACCATAAATTAAATCTAAGTCAAGGTACACTAGGTTATTTATGTGGCTGCGGTAGTAGATCTAGATTGGGACTACTTAGATTAAATCCGGGAATTTCCACAAGAACTTAATGCTTTTAGGTAGTTTAAATTCACCTAAGGTTAGTGTGGGTTAACATATCTAATTAGGGATTATTAGACCGAGGTCGGCTTTTAATCCATCTTAGGGAAATTTCGCCAACACAATTGGCAATTAATTTGTTGCATGAAAAGTTAAGAAAATTAATTATGAATGGTTAAGTGAAATTGGATGCTCTAACCCTTGGTGATCTTGAATTTGCTTTAGATTAATTTTACTTAGTTTTTAATTCTTTAAGTTTTGACATTTTCTATATTTTAGTATTTTAGTTGGTTTAGTTTACTTTTTACTCATCTTTTCGATTTGGTTAGCTAGATTTTTGAATTGATCACTTTCGGTAAGTAATTGGATAAAATAAAATAAAAACAAATTCCTTGTGGGAACGATACTCACTCATCACTTTATTACTTGTTGATATTGTACACTTGCAATTCACCTAACATGTATAGGCAAGGACCACGACCATCGTTGGACTTAAGAAAAAATAATGAAAAAGTAAAATAAAAATATATAAAAATTGGCCCGACATCTCTTAAGTCCAACTCCAAGTAAAATATGTTAGAAATGGGTTTGTTTTTCTATTTTTCATATGAGTTAGAAAATGATCATATGGGTTTTTAAGACTCTTAGACAACCCATTTATAGCCTATTTAAACCCATTTTAATAATTTAAGGTAATCCATTTGGTCATCTCTATTAAAAACCCTAAACTGTCGTACTCATAATATATTTATTATCCGTTAGTTTATGTTAAATTTAGCCGCGAAATTAAGATTATGTTTATCACATGTGTGCTAATTTGAGATATTTCGTGGTATTAACCATATTTATTATATTGAATGTGGATTTTAGAAGTAAGAAAGTAAGATAAATGCTACATGTGACTAGCCCAGGCAGTCCCCGGACATGCGTAGCCTTGAGGGGAGTTCTAGGCTAGTTGATAAAGCTTGGGTTCTGTATCCTATGTAACGCATTTTTGGGCGAAGCCCAGAGAACAAAGTCATACGGGTCTCGGCCCAAAACGGACAATATTATACAGTGATAAGCTCAGGTCCCTTACAAATGGTATCAGAGTCGACTCCTGACCACATGTGGGACGGAGGTGGGCCTGGGCCAACGCAAGAACCTTGTTCCCAAAGGGGGAAGAATGTAACATGGGTATGAGCCAGCAAGAACCTTCTTCCCAAAGGAGGAAGAACGTAACAACCCAGGCGACGGTGCACGAGACGGAGTCCCTGGACGAGCGCAGAGAGAAGTCCTTACACTGCATTTCTCTTTGGTTCACTCGGCAGAGAGAAGTCCTTACACTGCATTTCTCTTTGGTTCTCTTTGGTGTATTTACATAAGTATATGGCTATATAGTGCGTGTATTTTATATTATGTGTGTGTACGAAACATTGGTACATCTATGTTTTTCGGTCGGGGTAGGCCGGCTATGTGCCGGTTCGGTTTGAGTAACCGAATTATGCTCAAGGCCCAGCGAGCCGATCAGGCTGACGGCCATGAATGCTTGATTTTGGAGTGTATGCCTTTATTATCTTTTATCTCATTTTGATTTGAAAACTTCCTAAATTCATTTAAAAAATAATATAGTACAAAAGTGGCCTAGATCTAGTGGAACTTAGACTCCTGACAATATTTAATTCGAGTTTAAAAGTCTTTTTTTTCTTTTCTCGTAAATTTTCATAAATTCAAGATACTCCTATTATTTTTTACAAGGAAAAAAAGACACTGAAATCCAAAAAATAAAAATAAAACCACTGAATAGAATGGCGTGAACAATTTTGATTCACGGAAATTTCCGCTAATTTTCTAATTTTTATAGAAGATATGTTATTTGGTCATCCCTCGGTCTATATTAACTCCGTAAATTATTGTCTTATTTATTGAGAGGTATCACATTATTACTCCATGTTTCCTAAGTGACTCGAGTCAAGTTATACTTAATTCAAACTTTAATCAAATGCCCAAAATTATTTTTTTTAGGGTTAATATTACAAAAAAATTCAAAAACCGTACATTGGCGACAAATTTACCTTAAACTAATTTTTTACGACAAAAAATCTTAAATTGATACACTTGTCAAAAATTTACCATTCATTAGTTTTCGTTAAATTTTAGTGTCAAATTGCTTAATTGAATGATACATGACAATTGAGAGGAGTACTAACTTGGGGTTTTACCATTCATTTGTTATGAGTGTACTAATTTTATAATTTTTCGTAATATTAATATAATTTAACATAAACTAATTTAGGATATATTTATCACAAATATACTTGGTTTAGGATTTTTGGATGTCGAAAAATTAATTTATAGTAAATTTGTTACATTTGTATCAATTTGAAATATTTGATGGTCAAAAAATTAATTTATGATAAATTTGTCACAAGTATACTATTTTGAGGTTTTTTGTGATATTAATCATTTTTATTTTTATTTTTTTCTATGGGTTGCATCTTTAGTAGATCTTGGAATTGATTGCCATAGCTGGACATTGACTGGATCCACATGAACAAATAAGCAATGAAGGTCAGGTTTTCCGCATGCTAAGCATGCCCTAATATCAGAATAGGATTTCACGGATCATCCATTATTTTTTATTATAGTTTTTGAATGCTTCCTAATGAAACCAAGAGTCACGAAACCAAGACAATAAATGGCATATTCTATTCTGCTTGCTTGAAGCTGGCAGGACAGTGGTTGACTTCAGGGTACAGGAATACCTTCCTGGAGCTTTTATATTTATTGTTTTCTTTTTCTTAGAATTGCATTTAAATGGGTAAGGAATAAATGACACAAATGATATTGGAATTTTACTGCATTATACAATATTGTCTTTGAACTTTTAGACATTTTCATATAATTTAGAGACTACATTTAATATTTACCAATAGTTTAGGGATTACATTGAATAAATTAAAAATTCAATGGCAACATTGCATATTTGATTAAAATTCAGAAACTACATTAAATCAATCAAAAGTGTATAAATGATATTGCATTGAACTAAAATTTATAGATTATTTGTACTATTATCGCAAAGGTAATCATATTATTACTATTATTATACATAATACTAAGAAAGTATAGCCAACTCTACTGCATGATGATTAGTGATCTTGAAGCCTAACTATAATGGAAAGCCGAAGTTGAGACGATGATAGATTTAGTTATGGTATAGGTGTCTCTAAAAGCTTTTGAAATGCGCATATACTTATCCGATCAAAGTGATTCCATTGCAGGCTTTCTTTCTCAAAGATGTTTAGTATAATTATCTTTAGCTTTATAACTTCTTCCTCATTAGTGAAGGAATCACCTCTCATGTGATGTCTTTGTCTTTGCTTAGAATAAAAAGAACCTTACATGGAATAAGACTGAAGGTTCCTCTCTCTCTCTCTCTCTCTCTCAAAGTATTGCCTAATGGGACAAGGGAGGATGGGCCTAATTTGTCAAGATAGGTGGCACTTCACTGTCTCTCTCATGCATTGACACCCTCAATCATGCCAATAGATATCATAATCTTGAGACAGATCATATGCTATCATTAACGAAAAAAAGGTCGTAAAGATCCAAAATCTGGTGAGTTGGGGTGGGTCATGGTCCTCCCGGATCACCTGGTGATGCTGGGTACAAAAGAGCAATGGAGCCCAAAGAATCAAAAAAAGGATGAGTGAGCCGAAAACATCAGTGCAGACTGTACTTGCAGAGAGAGAGAGCCGAGACCAATGTGACTTTCGTTACTGTTGCTGTAGTCAAGCTGAACAGCAAGTGCATGTGTAAGCGCGAAAGAAGTAGATGACACGCCACCCCCTTTGGACTTTCTCTCTCTACCCTCTTCTCCCTTCTCTCTCTTGTTCTCTTTTTTCCTCAATTTTTTTTAGTACTTTGGCCATATCTCTCATCTGCAGTTTGACTTTAGTGGAATGCCAGCTCCTCCTAGCCTAAAGTCCCCTGTTTTCCTCCCTACCATAAGTTAGGGACATGGAAGTCTGATTCTTGATTTTACTTTACTATTTCGAGCATTGCTTTCATTTTCCTCTTTTTGCCTACTTTCGTGACAGCTCAAGGGTTCCCAACCATTAAATGGATCGTCATCAGCATAGTAGTAAGAGAATGGATCGAGTAAAATGTTGACTTTGACTTGAAAATACTCTCATCATGTCGGCTTTTGTAAGATTGGATTGCTCAAAACCTACCCCAAATTGCATCATGAGGTGTGTCAGATACCTTTATGCAATGTATAAGCAGCACAAGTCATTTGATCTTTTTTCTTCGCATATGAGTTGAACCTTCCACTAAATTAACAATATGAATATGACGGAATTTCAAGGGATAGATAATATAGATACTTAAATAAGGAGTTATCATCATTAAATATCTCAAGTTGATATCATATGACACATTTATCTCTAAATTAATTTTCATCTTACAACATAATTTAAACCAATACCATCGGCCCAAATTTACCCCTTTATTAACATTTTGTCTAGACTTTTGTTGAAATGCAAATATGTCAACACACGTGATAGACAACTGCTAAAGACGAATCTAACATGGAGAATAATATATCCAACATGGAAAATTCACGTACGTTCATACATATACATTTCAACAGATCATAGACTTGAGTTAGGGATACTGGTTTGGGATTTTTTGTGAGACAGACGTTAGTTTCGAGCAAATGTGTCACCTAGAACAAAATTTGAAGTTTTTGGTAAGACAAAAATTAGTTTTTGATAGATGCCATGGAAGGTAATAATTTAAAACTTTTTGTGAGACAAAAATGAGTTTGGAATAGAATTGGATGCCTTACTTAAAACCTTACTATCCATCGCCAAGACCCCACGAGAATTTACAGGCGTATGGCATGTTTGGATAAGGTAAATGCCATGACCGATAGAATATGGTCCTATGGATTTTTTTTTTTTATTAACTGCTCTAGACAAATTATAGTTAATTTATTTGCGGAAAAGAAATATGTTGCCCTAGAATTCTTTTTTCTTTTTCTTTTTCTTTTTCTTAAATGAAGAATTTGCAGTTGCAAGAGCAAAGAGGGAGGTCCCCCCTCTCATGGCTGAAAACCAAGAGCTGCCTCTGCTTTTCCAAGCAGTGAGAATCTACCATCCATTCAATGCCTTCTTGCTGCTATAATCAAAGAGAAGGATAAAAAATAAAACAGAAACCAGAAATACAGGGCGTATTTAAGTGGGTTCCATCCCATCTGGCCCTGGTACCATCATTCTTTAATGTTTCACCATGTCCTACTCTCTCTCTCTCTCTCTCGGCTTTCTCATGGCTTCACCATAAACTATGTTTGACTAAAATATGAACCAGAGAAGAAACGGACACTGACACCAACACCCACACGCTCCCAGAGAGAGAGAGAGAGAGGGAGAATGGGCAGTTCTATTCACTGGTCTCCTTTCTGCCTGAAGCTGCTTATGCAGAAGAAGAGACAACAACGATGGTCTAAACACACTTTTCTTTAAAATTTGTAATTTTGGAATCGATGATGGTTGCGGTTGTTCCTGCATAGCAAAGAGACTGCATCCTGGAGCAAGTGCTATTTGCTTTAATTTACTTGGAAAATAACTTCTTTCTATCATTATAAAGGGACAGACTAGAGAACTGCAGCATCTGAAATGAACTAAAGAGCAAATCATCACATTCCTATCAATCATCACCGAGATTCGATCTAACATGCAGAGCACAAAGGGAAAATAAAACTAAAAATAGGAAAAAGAAAAAGAGCAAAGTAAAAAGGTGAAAAAAATGTCATCTTTCTTTTTGGTTTGCACTACCAGAAGCAGGAGTCGTAGCTATTGTTGCGACCACTAGAAGAATTGAGAAGGCGGAAGAAATTCGATCTTCTTCTCCTTCCTCTGTTGCCGTTGCAGTAGTAGAGGCAAGAACAGCCATGCCCCCCATGGACATGAAGCCGGACCGATCTGCAGAGCTTGGCCCAGACGAGCCTCCGGAACCGGCGAGCCGACCGGAGCCTGAACCAGACGACCCGCTTGACCCGCCTCAGCGACCTCCGAATCCGCTCGCCCAAGCTCCTCTTCCTGCTGAACTGGTAGCTCCTCAGGAACAGCTGCCGCTTCTCCATCATCCTGTAGCCGTAGTTGCAGCCGTAGCCGCCGCCGCCGCCGCCGTCCAACGAGTCGGTCCTGAAAACCGCCGGACCTGCCATCGCCGCGCTCGAGGAAATCATGGGTCGGCCTCTGTTTCCGGAGATGGGCAACGAGGGAGAGAGATTTCCGGCCGGGAAGCGGCGAAAAAGGCGAGACTTTTCTTTCCGGGTGTGGCCTCAGGGAAGCGAGCGCTGCGTTTCTTGGTCTTCTTGCATCGTTATGGGCGAGTCTGCAAGAGCGGCGAAGCGTACGCCGCCGGAGAAAGAGAGAGAGAGAGAGAGAGAGAGAGAACAGAGTGGTAGGGGAGGGGAAGCTTGGAGGGGAATGTAGTATTTTGTAGACTCCATACTTCTATATATATATATGTATGTATGTATATGATATTGGCTTTTATGGTTGTTTTGGGTCAACAGGATGGATAATACATTCCAAATTGCACCTGTTATACAAATCTATTTTAAATTAAATTTTAATCATCAAAATTCCAAATCGAGAAATTTTGCAGTTAATTGTTGAATTAAATGACACATAATAATTGACAGATATATCAATTTAGAAAGATTGCTTTGTGGGTTTTTATAATATTAATTCAATTTAATAAAAACTCACATATGATAAATTTGTCATAAATGAACTCGTTTAAGATTTTTAATAATGGAATAAATTTATCACATGTATGTTAACTTGAAGCTTTTTGTGATGTTAATCCTTTATTTTATTTTATTTATTTTAGAATTTTATTTTTGTAAGAAAAATATGGGAGACTAAGAGAGTCTTTATAGCTTTCAACTGTCACACATGAGCAACTTGGGTTATTGAAAGTTTGTGAAGAGGTAGGGGGTATCACGTGCCTTTTGTGCCCCCCTTACCTTTTTTTTCTTTTCTTCTTATCTCTCGCTCTCCATCCTTTCTTCTCTTCCTTTATTCCTCGCTTTTACTTTTTGGATAAGCTCTTATCTCTCTTTTAATTTTTGTGATTAATTAACAAAGTAAACAGCATATTCTCCGGCGATAAACCCTTCCCTCGAAAACAACCGCCCTTTGATCTTGACTTCCTCTTTTCAGTGACACACATGACATGTCACGATTTCATCGAACTAGACCGAACCACCGATAACCGTCTCGAGTTCTTGAGCATGTTTAGTTAATGTCTAACTAGACTCTTTATGGGAACAAATCTTTAGGTTTTGCGTGGGGCGAGTCATTCTATTATTTCCTAACTTCCTAGTTTAATTGGAAGTATCCGGGGAAATGGTAACTTTAGTAGGTTAGGTGGGACATTACATCACATTCAGCAGATCATCAAAATCGAAACTTGTTCGGTCCGATCTTGACCGTCCACATCAGCAAGACCCCCGGTTAGGTGGTAGAAAGGTGGCTCTGATCTGAGGCCATTCATGCCTGTCTGATTGGCAAAAAGAGGGTAAAAAAGGAGGGTTGGTTGCTTGAAACGGATGATTACGTAATGACGGGGAGGAGTGTGAATGAAAAGCCGAGTGCATGATGCATGGGAGGCGATTGGCTCGTAAGTTTTGAGAAGAAGGGATCGCAAGAAAGCTTCGGGATCGATCCATACCAGCCTTTTCTGTCGTGATCAGGATGAGATGATAATCAAAGACCGGTGTAACCAACCCCCCATCTTTTCTTCTCAGGGTTTGCATCATTCGCCATCAAGTTTGGCTTAAACGGGACATCATCCCGTTTGCTTTTCAGAGGAAAAGGTCTTCCCAAGATTGTCCTTTTCTCAACATGTTCAAGCATACCATTTTCATGTCAACCCATGAGAAAACCCATGAGAGAGAGTCTAAGCAGTTAAAGCGACCATGAAGATGCTTTTCTGCACAGAAAGTCATGACCCATGAGAGCTTCCTCCTGGCTAATTGAAAATTCAGGCAACTTCAACAACCCCGAATTTCCTCCCTAACCATGCAGCAAGTCCAGGCTAACTCAGCAATCCAACAGCAAAGGGTGTGACAAAATCAGAACATGGAGCTAAGTTAAGAAAAGAAAAGTCAAATACGGTTGCTGTAGCTTCTAAGAATGCAAAGACACCTGAGGTGGTGATCTAGATGTGCACGTCAAAAGATCATATCTCAGCATGTGAATACAGTCATGTATCACATCATGGGCAAGCAAAAGATAGCCTCTGCAGGTTACTTTACCTATCCTGAATACACGGGGAAGAAGAGCAGAAAGTGCTCAAATAAAGGCCAGATTAATGGGACTGTTCAGTACACGGCTCAAGCTATACAGAAAAGGATGGATAAAGTCTTCATCAAACAAGCAACAACTACGTGTGCTTCATTGCTTGCATGAGAAAAAAACGGCTCAAGCTCATCGCCAATAGTTCAAGGAGTAACAACAGATTGATTTATTTGCATTCAATAAGATTCTGACTAAGAGCTAATGTGGAGACTTTAATGGCTCAGGACCATGGCGCACAATGAAGAAATCACATAACAATAGAATAAACTGCAAATTCATGTACAAATCAATGCACGGTAATCACATGTACTCACTGCCATGCCAAAACTAGAACACATGGAGCAAAATATCTTTTTCAACACTGAATTACAATTTCAGCATTGAGTTTGTAAAAGTGTGAGAAATCTTTAACTACAATGTACACTGGACAAGCCGGCCACTAAACAAGATCCCAATGGGAAGCCCATCATTCGATGAGTATCTCGAAGGACATGATCACACTGGCATTGGTTTCCAAAAATGAAAGGCAATATCTGAATGTCCACTTGACCCATGTTACTCTTTCGTATTTATCCCTTTATGTTAACGGCACTTAAATCCATTTACTGAAGATGCAGCAATTCTTCTTGTCACCTTTTCCCCCCGTCATTAGCTGCAGGAACTTCAGATGGATAGTTAGACATGTCTAAATCGATAAGCGTCATGTCATATGGTGCAGATGACGGCACTGAGAGGTCAAAAAGAGTGGAATTTTGTGCATTCATAGCTTCGGAATTTGTTGAATCAGGCACAGAGGTATAATTCCTGGGAGTATTTTCACCAGAAGAACTTGAGAGTTGCAGTTCATCCATTTTGTTTCCAAGCACATGTTTGTTTCTTCTTACAGTATCCATTTCCTGTCCTGTTGGCACGAAGGTGCGTGATCGATACTTCTTCGTGCCCTCTTCACCCTCGCTATGGTTATAAAGGACATATTCATGATAAGTTGGTGCAAACTGCAAAGAAAAAAGAAAAGAAAGAAAAAGAGTCTACATGAGGCACCATCACTGGCAAATCACAAGCACAAAGTACACAGAGCTCACTATAAACCTGGTGGACGGTGTCATGGTAAAAATCATTTAACTTCAAAGCATGGCCAAGGCTCCCCATGAAACCATTAGAGCCACCAATATTTGCACCCGCATACTCTTTGTATGGAAAAGCATAGAGGTGACCAATAGCAGCAATCAGCATCTCAACACATATTATAAAATCCTGAAACCGAGCGGCTTCCTCTGCATTTTTTATGAGGCCTGACTTTGCAGCGAGAAAAACCAAGACACCCTGCATAAAAGGGAAGGGAACTAAGTTAAATGAAGGATGCAGAGCCCAGGAAACAATAACAGCAGATAAAATAGTTAAACATAACTACAAGAATAAAACCATAACAGAAATATGCCACCTTGTACAATTATTATACTAAATTACATGTCACACTAGCCTCCTTGTCCAATAACTAAATTTAAGAGCAGCTTTCCAGCAAACTAATTAGCTACACATTACATTACAGAGATCTACAGCTATCTCACATCTAGCAAACTAGTTCAGAATAAGATTTGCCAAATAGAACCATCATTCCTTCCTCCTATACTATAAAAATAAGACCACAAAACCTAGCCTGTGACCATATGAAATCAATAACAAGTGATTACTCAACATAAATGAAAGCAAAACTCCTCTAAAATGTTTGTGTGCTTTAAAAAAAAAAAAAAAAAACCCTTTGCAATTCATTAGATTCATACTCCAATACTTCGATGAGGTACATGCTCATGAAAATCAGTATGGCAACTTCTCTTTTGCTTTGATTTGTGAGCATTAATGCATGCATGGTGATTTAATGGCTATAGCCACCCTGTTCTCTGGGAAGTGCAGATGAGGTTCAGAACATTTTTCTCAGCTCTTATTTCTTTTCTCATTGGGTTTGGCAGTAATGGAGGGTGGAAATGGGTTAGGTATGCATGAAAATGACATAGTATGTTATTTTTACCTGCCAATAAGTTAAGAAGACAACAGACTTGATGATGATAAACTTCGGAACAGGATTGAATGGCTGAAGCAGATCTCTACATGCCACATAAAACAGTGCCAGAGCATAAAGAGCCATCGTGTATGACAGAGTGTAAATTATAGTGAGATACAGGTATGATTGTCTAGGATCAAAATTTCCATCATGATATTTTCCTTGAGCATAGAGGACAAGGGTAACAACAATCAAAATGGGCTTCAGTATTACAAACTGTAAGCATCCTTGCTTGCACCTACGTATGAAACGTCTGCAACAAAGGTATAAAAAATTGCGATAAGTTCATGTATCAGTTTGACAGGTAAGAAAGTAATCTGTATCATCATAAGTCATAACAAAGCTTTGAGATCTTAAATCTAAATCCAATCCTCATATATGTTGTTGATAGCATCCAAATCTACTTGTTTGCTAGATAATAAGGAAAACAAGTGTAACAAGGAAAAGGAGAACCACAATACGACAAATCTGGGCTAAAAATAACTTAACTATGCAGTTCTTTTTAAGTGTTTATTCAAGATGACTGCCAAGGACCCAATGACCCCATTATGTCATCTAATTTTTCCAAGTGTTGATTTCAAGGCAACTCAATTATGCTATATTCCAAGGACCAAATTAACTCTTGTAGAACTTGCAAAGGTATAGATCAGGGACCAACCCATCCAGTGGCAAGGGAGGAAAACAGCATGTCACTAAAAAAAAGGATGGTTTGAGAACACGGCCACTTAAGCTCAGAACCACAGCTCCTGGCCCACCAACCCACGCAAGGCAGAGAGACAGAAAGTTGTAAATAACCCAGGCTTCATATCTGAAAACAGTTGAAAATCAGAAGGATGTCAGGGGAACACAATTTAACAGGATGCAATGCACCATTCATCAAAGTTTATAATATAATCTGCATAACCTCATCAAAATTTGCACTTTTATTGACTAAGAGAAAAAAAAGTACGCATGATCTGCTTCATAGTAAAGGAAGATTCATTATTCCATCTATTCTCATACAAGTCATTCAGGTTACATGATAATGCTGTGACTCAAGCAAATAGCATATACAGGAGTCCTTAAAAAGGCATTGTCCATCAAACTGTAAAAATGACCTTTAGAAAGCATCAAGCTTGGCTCTGCTTGTTCTAGCTTCTTTACGTGCTTTTTGTTTTCCCTCCAGAACATTGAAAAACAATATATACTGCTAATATTAAGAAATTATGAAGAAACTCTGAAATGACTACACATGTCAATGACCGTATGTTTTGAGAGGTTTCAGGTATTCGACATAAAATAAAGTCGACTCCAAAATGACCATAACCGATGAAAGGGAAAAGAAACACCAGTAGAGAAGATTGCACATGCATGCAATTACGTCAATAAGAGTGCACTTACACTTCCCGAAAGGAGTTGAAATATATTGAACTCCCAGGTAAAACCAGAGACAAGAAGGACATCAAAGCATATACCTGTCAAGTAATACAGAGCAAATCATGTCATTACATGAGCTAGACTTGAAATGAGCATTACAATTTTCTCCCCGATCCCAAGGCAATACACCAATGCAAAATAATCCTCGCGTCTATCATTTTTGACCTATAAAGTCAACAAGCATTTCACTGATCCACAATTGGATAAAAACACACACACATAAATATTTTAAATTTCTCTTCTATCTTTAGTGCCAGCACATCCCAAGCATTCTTTGCCTCATTTAGTCAATTGAGTCAAGGGTAGACCCTCATTTACAAGTGTTCATAATCATTACAAATGCCAATCAACAGCAATCCACCTATCAGCCCAATTTCACCTTAATCAAATAACCAATTTTGGTTACTAAAGTCTAATTGTGATTTCCTAAACAAGGCACATTGATTGTTCAAACTAGGAAAAGCTATGAAATATAGGAAAGATGAGCCACACAACTAAGTGGAACAAATCAAACCAATCGAAAGAAATCTCCAATTGAGGAGGCAGCATTAAACTCAGCAAGAATGGAAACACTCACAGGAACCATAAAGATGATCCGGACAATGTATCTCTGGTAAATAGGCTCTGTATAGTTAATCAGGTGCCTGTAGATGTGGAAAATGGCCAAAGCCATGGCCCCCAACGTGCATAAGAATGCAATGATGCTGAAGTAAATCGGCACCGAATCGGCCATGGCAACGTTCTGATCCACCGACGCGTCCTGACAACAGAAAGCATTTGCTAACAAAAGCCAACTTAAACATCGACAACACACACATCCTGTCATTACTCAACTCTACATACCTCAAAGCGCAGGCAACCCCAATGCTATATACAACCTACACTTCCAATTTCAAATTTCCAAGCTCAGTTCGCATGGCCACCCGCCTTTCTCCCCCACCTGAACTTGCAAACGTTGCGAACCCAGAACCGCAATTGGCCTGCAAGCAAATGCCGCGAACCCCCGTCAAAATTACTACGACCATCTCCACTAACACCTCGATCAGCCTACTTCCCCCGCCAGTTCTCGGGGACAATGCAAGCTAAAGCAACAAAATTTCCCCACGCCCTCCCCATACAAACACCAAACCCACAACACAATTCGCTTCACATAGTGATTAACCGACGACCGCCATCGAAAGACGAAACTCGAAATCCCGAAAAATTCAAGAATCACGCTACCCATTAAAAGCGAACGGCGGATGCGCGAGGAACCCCGTTTTCCTCCTCGCGTTATCGGAAGGTGGAGTTAGGGTTTATGGGAACTGACCTTAGTCGAAGCTCGAGAGAGAGAGGCGGGGATGGATCGAGAGATGGCGCAGTCGAGCTGGAGAAGACGGATCGCTAGAGAGAGAAAGTGAGGCGATAATGCAGAGAGAGAAGAGAGAGAAAGGAAGGATGAAATTTGCTTTCGCTGGGGGAGGCAACAATGGCGGCTCGGCAGTCTTCTTCGCTGGAGAAAACAGAAAATTGACGAGTTTTCTTTTTTGGGTCGAATAAAAAAATCATTCTTTCTGGTATTTGAGCAATGTCAAGCCCCTAAAAAAATAAAATACTCAAATAATAATAATAATAATAATAATAATAATAATTTATCTTTATTTTTTTGAATGTCGGCATGTGAATAATTATTGATGTTGAGCGACGGAACAATTTAATAAGATTAGGCCTAATTTATCACGCGACATGTGGTATGTGGATTTTACTCTTTTAATTTATATCTTTACCTAGATTTTGGTATATATTTGCAGTTTTTGCGAGGGTATTTCGGGCATTTTGAATTTGGAGACCAATGCTTTATTTTTTTTTTTTTATAGAAAAATGAGGACTTTTTTTGGTTCTATCTTTTTTATTTGAGCAACGTCAAGCCCCTGAAAAATTCAAATGCTCAAATAATTATCATTTTTTCTTATTTTTTTGAATACCGGCATACAAAAAATTATCTAGTTGGTCTCAAAAAATTATGGATATCGAGTGATGTTGAGCCGACACATGCACAGGAATTACTCTTGAAAAATCAAAATATTCAAACAATTATCATTTTTTATTTTTTAATACCCACATGCAAAAAAAAAAAATTCTGTAATCAGGCCCTCAAATAATTATGTAGGTCAAGTGACGTAATAATTTAACAAGATAAGACCTAACCGCATGGCACATATGAGAATTACTCTTTTAACCGACATCTTTATATATTCTTAATTTTGGTTTATTTGTAATTTTCGTGAGAGCATTCCTCTTTTAACCAACATCTTTATATATTCCTAGTTTTGGTATATTTGTAATTTTCGCGAGGGCATTTCCAACATTTCTGCAATTTCGTTTTAGAAAATATGTGGATAATCAAATCTACTTTTTGACTTCTGTTCCACTTGACTGTACTTGGAAGGACATCTAAAAGCTGAACAGATGAAAAAAACCAGAATGCAGACGCAAGGGAAAATACCTTCCTTCGGCTCATGTCATTCTAACCCAAAACTTAAAATCAGACACGACCAGATGTTGCAAATTAAACCTCTTTGGTGTCTGTTGATTTTCATCTTGGGCAAAGAAGCCTGCAATCGGATCACATTTAGAAAAGATTTCGGCACAATATTTGGCAATCCGATCGGACGTGAACAAAGATCCGTTCCCGTTTTCCTTTGATTCGATCGATCGAATTCACCACCAAGCACCCGGCTCGACAGCAAGGGAATCGAGAGCAGGGACGGAGCCGAGGCCTGGGATCACGCCCCAGCACGATGCAACTGGACCAGCGGTTCATGGTCCAACCTAGTACCTAGGAATATGCAAAAAAAAAAAAAAGCATAGGCCAGCTTTAGTCTGAGCTTCTCCCTTGATGAATTTTTCAAGGCAAACCACTGAACAAACCCTCAAGACCAACAAGAACTTCAAGAAGGAGGAGCTTAGCCTTCAATGGCGGTCTCTTCTTCTTCATCCATCAGTGACAAAGATACATTGCTGGACTGACATGCCAACATTGCCAAGAAGGCAAGAATCTCACTAACCCATTCTTGGGATCCTCGCGCTCCTCCACCGCCGGCTTCTTGCTGAAGGCGCGGGGCTTGTGGGCGTCGTCGGAGTCGGTGGCGAAAGGCCGCGACGGAGCCCAGCTCTGTTGCCCGGGACGGGGACGGTGGCGGCGGCGGCGGCGAAAGGTGTGAACGCCGCCGTTCTGGCGACGGCTGCGGAAGGGCGGAGATCGAGATGGGTCGAGCTTATTAGGCGAGAGAAATCGGAGAGGCGCTTGTGGAGAGAGGGAGTGACGGAGGAGGCGAGAGAGCGGGAGCCGGTGGCGGCCGCCATGGACGACGGGCACTTGGTGCTGCTTCAGCCGAGAGAGAGGGGGGTTTGACTCTAGAAAGGTCAATCTCCGAGAAAGGAACGTTGGAATGTCCACGTCAGCGCTACTCTTAGCCAATCAAAAGTCGCCACGTGTCCGCCCCAGCCCCACGCGATTTCAATTTCAGCGCGCTTCTTCTCTCCTCTCTATATCTTCACCGCAGCGCTCTGTTCTCTCTTCACCGCAGCTCTCTCTTTTCTCCCTCCAATCTTTCCCGGAGACGTTCTCTCCCGCTCTTGCGAGAACCCTCCAAACCCTAACCTAGTCGGCCGGCGTTCCACCCTCTCTTTCTCCGAACTCCAGCGTTATGGGTAAGCGCCGGCGGACGGAAATAGCAAAGATCGCCGACCCGGCCGCCCGGCTCGTCACCTACTCGAAGAGGCGCAAGGGCCTCTTCAACAAGGCGTCGGAGCTCTGCCGCCTCTGCGGCGCTCGCGTTGCGGTGATCGTTTTCTCCCCGGCCGGCAATCGTTTTCTCCCCAGCCGGCAAGCCCTGCTGTTTCGGCGACCCATCGGCCGATGAGATTATCGCCGACTACCTCCGCAACGGCGACGGCGACGGCGATGGCGACGGCGACGTGACGCCGCCGATAGGTCTGACCCAGTGGTTGGAATGGATGGAAGCAGAGTGGGAGGCTTGCACAACGGAGGAGGATTTCGAATCCTTGATATTGAAGTATGAAGCTGTCCAAGATTTGGTGCGCGATAAATTGAAATCTTTGGAGGACGAATCGAAAGTCAAGGTGGGTGCGGTCGGTGCCGGCGAATCTCGCATTCTGACCGAGGAGGAGATAGATGCGCTGTTCGAGAGCTTAAGCCAATGCCCAGCGTTCTCAGATCTAATGACGGAGGGAGATGGCGACGGTCTCTTGATTCCGCCGCAGAACTCAGCCGGCGAAGGAAGTGTGGCAATGGAGTCCACCCCGGCGCTCTCCGCCGGCAGGGGAAGTTCGGGAGCGGCGTCGACCCCCACGAGCGCCGGCCTTGAGGATCAAGGGTTTGATCCGGACGAGTTACTGAACTTGTTGGAGGACGGCGACCATGAGGACGATGGGTTCGACCCGGATGGGTTTCTGAATTTGCTGGAGGACGGCGACGTGGACGGCGGCCGCGAAGACTCCTCGACTTCGCCGGAGGACTCGGCCGTCGTCGGCGGTGGATACAATCCCGACGACTTCGTCGGGCTTGGAGATTTGGACGTCCTCCTGTGAGAATACGAACGGCATGGCAGTCTTTTTCGCCTTGTTGAAACGGCAGCTCTCTGTCTTGGAGATTCTTTCATTCTTTTGTTCAGGAGTGTTTTGTACATGTCCGAGGAACAGATTACGATGAACATAATAGGGAATTAGGATTTTCTTTGTTGTCCAATTCTTGAATTCAAACAGGTTACGATGAACATAATAGGAAATTAGGGTTTTCTTTGTTGTCCAATTGTTGAATTCAGACAGCATCATTCAATAAAGTTTTGATTTTTTTCTGTTCAGATGGTGAATTCGGGTGGACTACATCTTCCTCTGCATCTTCTTCTTCTTCCTCCTCCTCTTCTGTGTACAAATTGCCATTGCTTTTACCATTTCTTCTACTGATGAAACAATGGAGCAAGATAAAGCGCCGTAAAAAAGGAGAGAGAAAAAATTCAGTTAGGCCCAACCCATGAGAAAAGCAGAGAATGAAATTGGAGAAGCTTGCCGAAGGAGAATTGGGTGCGTAGGGTTTAATGGGAGTATGATAAAAATAGATATGAGTTGAGTGTTGATGAAAGCCCGTTTTAGTTGCAGTCAATGGCATTGCAGAAATATATATGGTCTCCGAATTTATAATGTCGGAAATGCCCTTGCGAAAATTGCAAATTTGCCAAAATTTATAATTGTTCTGGTCCTACCACAGTGAGTTTACTCTTTAAGCTTGACAACTAGTTAATGTACTAAAAAGAACTAGAATTAGTCATTTAAATGTTTACTATACTAAAAAGAAAATAGCTTTGTTTTCGCAACAAATGACAAGAAAATGAAGCCCTTCTGTTGATGGTGCCAGCGAAGTAAATGCCAAAGTGACATTGCTAACATCCGATAAGTGGTGGAGCTTGGAGAGTTGTTGCGCCGGGATAAGTCTCCGGTGTTTCCGCATAGGACTGAGGGCGTGAGGTGATTGCGAAGGAACGATGACTGTCGAGAGAGTTGAGGCCGTGGCGCAGAAGTATGTGTTGGTGGGCGTTTGGCTCGACGGCCGTAGCAGAGAGCTACTGAGTTGGGCGATCGTGAAAGTGGCCGAACCAGGAGATAGAGTACTGGCTATCCATGTTTGTCGAGGTGCGTATGTTGGACAAAGCCTCTTCGGTATCATGTTAGTGAGTGAGAGGCTAGTTTAAATTCAATCTCGAATATCTGAAGTCGAGGGGTACTTACGATATGCTGTGCAGATGATGCTTCGCGAGATGGGTCCATGTTGGATAACTATCTGGAGGTTTATGAAGGTTTGTGCAATGCAAAGAAGGTATGGATCTAATATGTAAAATTTTTTGGAACTCTTTCTTGGTGCTTAGGAGTGTTGCTGAATGTTTGTTTTAAATTGTAGGTGAATCTCACAGGCCAGGTGCTGCGAGGGAGCTCGTTTAGGAAGGTCCTGGTGAGAGAAGCCAAGAATTATGCTGCTGCGGCCCTACTGGTTGGGATAGACAAGCAAGATGCTCTCGGGTACTATGATTGAGAGATGAACTCATTTCAATAAGTGGTTGTAGTCGTTGGGATCTTTCTTTTCCCTCTCGTCATTGCTCTAAATGGATTTGATCTATTTAGGGTGCATACTGCAATGGCCAAATATTGTGCCAAGCGGCTGCCGTCTTCTACTGATGTGCTGCCCATCCATAACGGGAAGATTGTCTTCAGGAGGTGCACCAATATTCAGCTTCCAGGTTAGCCGCTGGTGCTGTTGAAACGAAGACCTTTTAGTTTAGTACTTCAAACTTCATCTGATTTAGTTTAACTTCAGGAGTCAGAGGAGATCCTAGACCCAGTCTGTGTCAAACAGGAAAGGCCGGCACTTAAGAAACCTCCTCTGAATTTGGTGAATCTGAAGCTGAGTCTGAAATTTCAACCTTGGAAAGGGTTCAAAGCTTGAAAGAGGAATCTCGTGCTAACTATAAAGATGTGAAAAACGGTGTCGTCTGCGAAAATAGGATAATTCTCTCAAGATCGACTTCTGAACTTGCTGGAAGCAACTTGGAGCGGAGACCTGGTTGGCCCTTGCTAAGGAGAGCTACTTTTGATCCTCCACAGACTCTGAACGGAAGGAGTGTTTCTGTTGTTCAGTGGGTCATGAGCCTGCCAGATAGGTCTCTGTACCTGAATTCTCCACACCCAGATACCAGAGAGAGCCCACCGCCGAAATATCATACCGAGACTCTGGATGGAAGCCATAAAAGTACTTCACCAGAGGCAAGCAAGCTACTGAAACAGATAGAGCTTTTGTTGAGAACAAAATCGTCTGATTGTGAATTGTTCAATTATGAAGCCCTTAGAGACTCCACTTTGTATTTCTCATCAGGTTCACCTTTTCATTCTATTGGTTTTTAGCGTTTATCTCCAGTTTCCATTTTAGGCAAGATCCATTCCTCAGCTCTTTTTTCTTTCCCTTTAAGCAGAGCATCTGATTGGAAAAGGCGGCTCGAACTGTGTCTATAAAGGCATTCTTCCAGACAGCACAACAGTGGCAGTGAAGGTCTTGAGGTCATCAGTCGAAGCAAATTTAAAAGATTTTTTGCTGGAGATGGACATTATTTCCTCAACGAAGCATAAAAACATCACACCCCTTCGTGGAATCAGTGTCCAACCAAACAGTTTAATATCCGTTTATAATTTCCTTTCCCAGGGGAGCTTGGAGGAAAACCTACACGGTAATGCTTCAGGGAGATTAACACCATTGTTTATTTCATCTCAATTTGCTTCCATGCTGAGACGACATTAGCATGCGATGCAGGTGACAGAAGAAACAAGCATGCACTGTCGTGGGCTGCAAGGTATAACATTGCCTCGGGAGTTGCAAAAGCCCTAAATTATTTGCACAACGAATGTGCTCGGCCCGTTATTCGTAGAGATGTCAAGACATCGAACATTCTTCTCACGAATGAGTTTGAGCCACAGGTACGCTTATTGGTCGTGTGAGATTAGCTAGGATGTTGAAGAATATAAAATTTTGCAACAAACGACTCTGGTTTCTTTCTGTGGCAGTTGTCTGATTTTGGGCTCGCAATATGGGGACCGCCGGCTTCGGCTTTTCTGACCAAAGTCGATGTAGTTGGAACATTTGGGTATCTTGCTCCTGAATACTTCATGTATGGCAAATTGAGTGATAAGGTTGATGTCTATGCTTTTGGCGTGGTGTTACTCGAGCTCTTATCAGGAAGAAAACCGATAAGCTCCGACGCTTCCAAGGGACAAGAAAGTTTGGTCATGTGGGTAAGAAGCCTTCCTTTCTCACACTGCATTAATTTGTTGAATGGACACCGAAATTTTGCAACTTTAACCACTCTTGTCATACAAGATGTTGCTGAATTAAATTGCTTAAATCGTGGGTTCATAAGCTCGTTAATCAAACTGGAGGAGTTAAAGTTGAAACGTTGTGAAAAGTTAACATACTTGTGGCATGATAAATCTATTATTCGAAATCTCACTTGTCTAGGCTTCGCCCTAACATGAACCAGGTAAACGAAATATTTACATTTGGGGGATGCCTTTCGAGAGACCGGCGCATATCATGTTTATAATTAATGGGAGATATACTCAAATAATTATCATTTTTCTTTTATTTTTTTTTTGAATACAGGCATACAAAATATTATCTAGTTGGTCTCGAAAAATTATGGATATTGAGTGATGTTGCGCAACACATGCACAGGATTTACGCTTGAAAAATCAAAATACTCAAAAAATTATCATTTTTTTATTTTTTTAACACCCGCATACAAAATTTTTTTTCTCTAATTAGGCTCTCAAATAGTTACTTAGGTCGAGCAACATAATAATTTAACAAGATGAGACCTAACTGCGCAACACATATGGGAATTATTCTTTTAACCTACATCTTTATATATTCTTAATTTTGGTATATTTGTAATTTTCGTGAGGGCATTTCCAACATTTCAAATTTGGAGACCAAATGGTGTATTTTTTTTATTTTTGTAATTTCGTTTTAGAAAATATGTGGAGAATCAAAATTACTTTTTGACTTTTGTTCAGCTACTTCAGCTGCTAGAGAGAGAGAGGGGTTTCGACTCTGGACCTGGAAAGGTCGTAATCTCCGAGAAAGGAACGTTTTCGAACGAAAAAAAAAGAAGAACGTTGGAGTGTCCACGTCAGCGATACCCTTAACCAATCAAAAGTCGCCACGTGTCTACCTGGCTCAGGCAATTTCAAATTAAGCGCGCGAGATGGCTTCTTCTCTCTTCTCTATATCTTCACTGCAGAGCCTTGCTCTGTCTTCACCGCAGCGCTCTGCTCTCTCTTCACCGCTGCGCTCTCTTTTCTCTCTCCAATCTTTCCCGGCGAGGCGACGTTCTCTCCCGCTCTTGCGAGAACCCTCCAAACCCTGACCTCGCCGGCCGGCGTTCCACCCTCTCTTTCTCCAAGAACTCCGGCATTGATGGGTAAGCGCCGGCGGACGGAAATAGCAAAGATCGCCGACCCGGCCGCCCGGCTCGTCACCTACTCGAAGAGGCGCAAGGGCCTCTTCAACAAGGCGTCGGAGCTCTGCCGCCTCTGCGGCGCTCGTGTCGCGGTGATCGTTTTCTCCCCGGCCGGCAAGCCCTGCTCTTTCGGCTACCCATCGGCCGATGAGATTATCGCCGACTACCTTCGCGACCACGACGGCGACGGCGATGGCGACGGCGACGCAACGCCGCCGATGGGTCTGACCCAGTGGGTGGATTGGATGGAAGCAGAGTGGGAGGCTTGTACAACGGAGGAGGATTTCGAATCCTTGATATTGAAGTATGAAGCTGTCCAAGATTTGGTGCGCGATAAATTGAAATCTTTGGAGGACCAATCGAAAGTCAAGGTGAGTGCGGTCGGTGCCGGCGAATCTCGCATTCTGACCGAGGAGGAGATAGATGCGCTGTTCGAGAGCTTAAGCCGATGCCCAGCGCTCTCAGATCTAATGACGGACGACGATGGTGACGGTATTCCGCCGCAGAACTCAGCCGGCGGCGGAAGTGTGGCAATGGAGTCCACCCCGGCGCTCTCCGCCGGCGGTGGAAGTTCGGGAGCGGCGTTGACCCCCACGAGCGCCGGCCTTGAGGATCAAGGGTTTGATCCGGACGAGTTACTGAACCTGTTGGAGGACGGCGACCATGAGGACGATGGGTTCGACCCGGATGGGTTTCTGAATCTGCTGGAGGACAGCGACCATGAGGACGATGGGTTCGACCCGGATGGGTTTCTGAATCTGCTGGAGGAAGGCGACGTGGATGGCGGCCGCGAAGGCTCCTCGACTTCGCCGGAGGACTCGGCCGTCGTCGGCGGTGGATACAATCCCGAGGACTTCGTCGGGCTCGGAGATTTGGACGTCCTCCTGTGAGAATACGAACGGCATCTTTTTCGCCTTGTTGAAACGGCAGCTCTCTGTCTTGGAGATTCTTTCATTCTTTTGTTCAGGAGTGTTTTGTACATGTCCGAGGAACAGATTACGATGAACATAATAGGGAATTAGGATTTTCTTTGTTGTCCAATTCTTGAATTCACACAGGTTACGATGAACATAATAGGAAATTAGGGTTTTCTTTGTTGTCCAATTCTTGATTTTAGACAGCATCATTCAATAAAGTTTCGATTTTTTCTCTGTTCAAATGGTGAATTTGGGTGGACTAGATCTTCCTTTGCATCTTCTTCTTCCGCCTCCTCTTCTGTGTGCAAATCGCCATTGCTTTTACCATTTCTTCTACTGATGAAATAATGAAGGAAGATAAAGCGCTGTAAAAAAGGAAAGAGAAAAAATTCAGTTAGGCCCAACCCATGAGAAAAGCAGAGAATGAAATTGGAGAAGCTTGTTGAAGGAGAATCGGGAGCGTAGGGTTTAATGGGATTATGATAAAAATAGATATGAGTTGAGTGTTGATGAAAGCCCGTTTTAGTTGCAGCCAATGGCATTGGTTGTATAGGCATTGAACATTGATTCCAATAACGAAAGGAGATTCACATTGTTGGCCCAAAGCTAGTATACTCATGGCAAGAACGCAAGCATACGAGCGCAATCTTTTTTGACAGCTTATGTTTTTCTGCAGACCAATCAATAGGTGGTCTTCTGTAGATGAACTTCTGCATTAATAGTTTCCTTCTTTTGGGTTCTTGTAGAGTTTAAGGGTTAACCGATCGAGGCCATTCGGGAAGGAAGATGGTTGCTCTTTCTATATGAATTTCTCTTTCCTTTGTTTGCTGATTTCTGATCCATTAAGTTGAGAAACTGAACTGTTTCGCGCATCGTTACTCAAAGTGTTGAGCAGGTGAACTTTTATGATAATGATGTGCGCTTGACAATTAGTTTTAACTAGTTGTCAAGCTTAAGGAGTAAACTCACTATGGTAGGACCAGAACAATTATAAATTTTGACAAATTTACAATTTTCGTGAGGACATTTCCCACATCATAAATTCGGAGACCATATATATATTTCTGCAATTTCGTTTTAATAAAATATGTGGAGAATTAAAATTACTTTTTGACTTCCGCTTCAATTGACTTTACTTGGAAGGAAATCTAAAAAGCTAAACAGATAAAAAGCCAGAATGCAGACACAAGCAAATACCTTCCTTGGCTCATGTCATTCTAACAGAAAACTAAACCAGACAGGACTGACTACTGTAGATTAAAACTTTTTGGGGTCTGTTGTCTCAAACTTATGCCCCATTGATTTTCAGCGTGTGCAAAGAACCTGCAATTAGATATGTCCTGGAACGTAGTTTTGCAGAGTTTGCAAGCCGATCTGACATAGACAAAAGATCCTCGTCCATTATCCTTTGATTCAATCGATCGGATTCATCACCCAGCACCTGGCCATACCCGTACAGCAAGGGAATCGAGAGCAGGGATGGGGCAGGGCTGAGGCCTAGGCCAGGATCATACCCTGGCACGACACAACCGCTGGAACAGCAGTTCATGGTCTGTCTTCCTAGTGCCTAAGAATATGCAAGGAAAGCATATGGGCCAACATGATTTAGTCTGAGCTTCTCTTGTCCAAGGCAAACCACTCAACAAACCCTTTTAACCAACAAGAACTTCAAGGAGGAGCTTAGCCTTCAATGGCGGCTTCTTCTTCATCCATCAGTGACAAAGATACATTGCAGGACTGACATGCCAAGCCAACATTGCCAAGAATCTCACCAACCCAAAACTCGGAAAGTCAAAAATTTTCTCATCCTCATCACAGCACACAAGCACAGCCTCTCTACTTCCCAAAGAGAATGCTCATGACACTCCTGAAAACAGGACCTCTCTTGCTGGCCATCGCTTCCCTGACATCCTTTTCATTGGGCGCAAACCCTTTACCCTTCATCACATCCAGGAACTCCTTCGCTTCTTCCTCTTTCCCATCCTTCGCAAATGCCTCGAACACCACGGCGTAGGTTGCTGCAGGGGGCATCATCCCTTTGCTCATCATCTCCATAACGTACTTCTTTGCATCCGCCAACCTCCCGTCGCCCGCGAGCCCCTTCACAAGGACCACGTAGGTGTACGCATTGGGGGCGACCCCAGAAGCCAGCATCCGCATGAATACATTGAGCGCCTCTTTGCTCTGTCTGCCTGCAATGGAAAAAATGTGATTCAGATGCCTATGCTCGACGCGATGGAAAACCAATCATGGCCCAGAAAAACACAGCATTTTTTCAGTCCTGGTCCAGTTTATCTGAGCAAGCAAATGCTGGACCAGGGAGTAAAAGACTCGACTTATCCACACAGGCTACTCGAGCTTGATCGGCTCCTATTGAGTTTCCAGTAATTCGAGTATAAAAATCTAGTCCATACTTAATTTGAGCATTGTCAAGCCTATTCATGTCATCTGCTCGATAACTTATGCAAACCAAGCTCCTACTTTCACTGTTTTTCAAGCAAAGCTTGAGCATAGTGAGTTCAGCATCATAAGATGTTAATCATTTCATGTTGAGTCAAGCAGTGAAGTGCACTGGGCTCCGCACCTGCGTTGCAGTACGCCTCGATGACGGCGGTGTGAGCGACGACGTCGGGCATGTGGCCCTTGTCCTTGATCTGGCCGAAGAGCTCGAGAGCCTCGTGGGTGCGGCCGTCCTTGGACAAAGCGTCGAACATCTTGACCGCATAGTCGGTGAGCCCTTCGGTCCGCATCTTGTGGAAGACCTCCTGCAAGTTCTTGGGATCCTCGGGCTCCTCCACCGCCGGCTTCTTGCTGAACGGGTCGTAGGGCGGCGGGAGCTTCGCCTTGTCGGCGGCGGCCGCGACGCCCCCTTCGCCGTCGCCCTCGGCCTCTTCGTCTTCGGAGTCGGAGAGGGAGAAGTTGACTAGCTTGGGGTTTCTGAGGGCGGGGAGCTTATGGGCATCGTCGGAGCCGGTGGCGAAAGGCCGCGAGGGAGCCGAGCTCGGGTGCCCGGGTGCCCGGGACGGACGACGGCGGTGGCGGCGAAAGGTGCGAACGCGACCGTTCTGGCGACGGCGGCGAAAGGGCGGAGATCGAAACGGGTCGAGCTTGAGACGAGAGTAGAGCGAGAGATGCTTGTGGAGAGAGGGAGCGAAGGAGGAGAAGAGACGGCGGGAGACGGCGGCGGCCGCCATGGACGACGGGCACTTGCTGCTGCTTCAGCTGCAACGGGGAGAGAGAGGAGCTTTGACACTGGAAAGGTCGTAATCTTAAAAGAGAAGAACGTTCGTACGTCCTTCCCTCGAGTGCATAATTTCGCGGCGATGCGCGGGAATTTTACGGGAAAATGTGACGTGGAATTTAAAAAAGAAAAAAAAACTAGAAATTAGAACTAAAAATCACAACCTACATTTTCTCGGGAGGGAGGGCAGAAGAGGGGAGGGATGGAGATTCGGTCCCTTAAACATATTGTGAGATAATCACCTCTTATGTCTTAGTTTGTAAAAGAATTAATACAAGATTGTTAGGTCTGGTGTCACAGAGACTTATTAATTAAGTGAGAAATTGAAAATAAAAATTTATGAAGAGTGATAAAACAGAAACTTACAGATTTTTTTGAGAAGAGATGCTAAAAGAAAATCATATGAAGATGCAAAACATAAACTTGTCAATTGTTTAGGTGAAGAGATTTGTGGTCAAAGTCTCAAATTCGCAATGATATTGTATTTGGTTGTAATTAAAGATTAACCGGCTAAAGTAAATGGATAATTTAGACATTCCGATATTGATATTTTTTGTGTACTAAGTGTAAGAGCTATTTTTTTATAAACTCTACTATATCCTCATCCTTCTTTTTTTATTATATTAGGGGGTTTGGGAACTTTTAGCCACTCGACAAATTTTCATCGAGTATGCTAGTCTCAAACTTATATCCATCTCGAGTATGCTAGTTTCCAACTTATATCCATCATAATCGAGGTGGGGTTCTTAGTTTCCGATGGGTTAAACTGCATCATTTTCGTTTTTATTTTATGCTTTTGCTGCACTTTCGGTATATCCTTGGATATTAATGTGCGAAAGTTCAATTACATTAACAATTATGGGAAGTATTCTGTAACTAGTTCAAAGAAACACATATTGAACGGCATTTCTCTCTATCGTTCATTTTCCATATTTATTTCAGGCTATTATGTGTGATCAAGTGACTTTTATTGCAGTAATCCGGACTGATAATTGGATGCTTTCATTAGGTTTAAATGCAAATCTTATTTATTACGGAACATATCAGAGCTTGGATTTAAGGAACCAACCCCTATTCAGCGACAGGCCATTCCAGTTCTACTATCCGTATGTCCTTGCATCGTTTTCAGATCCACAATCTCTTCTTCTTTTCTTCATTGGAATAATGTCTGAAGGTCACTGGTTCCTATGCTGAAGTAATTTTTAATTATTTACATCATGTGATCGTTGCTTGGGTCGGGAGTGTTTCGCTTGTGCGCCCACTGGTTCTAGGAAAACATCTCCATTATGTGTGACTCTACAATTCGTCAAAGACACCAAACATGTTGTATCTTTGTTGCTAGACTCGATGAGAAAAATTTTATTTGTAGCCAAATAATCAAATATTTTCAAGGGACATTTTATGGGACATATCAATGGCTTCACATATGTATATGACAATTTTTCCAAAGAGTATGAATGATGTGTACATTTGCGTCTACAAAGTAGCTGGACGTTCAATTTTCTTTTCTTAGTCGAGCATATATGGAGGTATTTGCAATAATCTTATTCAAAGCCATTAGAGCGTGTATTGAGGAAACAGTGTCAAATCGGGTGCCTTTTGTACCCAATGGATATAATTCGGTAAAGATTGGTGTTAGGTATTGATGGGGTTTAATTCATGACAGAAAATGCTTCTACAACTTAGATAGGGAAATTCTAGACTCAGGCCAAGTTTATAAGCATCTCTTATGACTCCACTTTCATAATCAAGTTAGGAAACCAAATTCTAGATCATCACATTGTCACGAAATGACTGACAAAATATAAATAGAAGAACAATTCCACTCTAAAGTAAATTTGGTGATTGATCCGTGAGTCAATAATTTCTTGCATGATTTTGAAAAATCTGAACAACCCTTTGGTAAACAAATTGGGGGGATAACATGTTCAAATTGTGACTATGCCCAATTTGTTTCAAAAGAAATTTACCATATATTGAATTGGATTATCTCGTTTTATCTTTTACTAAGGTCATCTCCAGGATTGTCTTTTAAAGTATCCTAATTTCCTTAGACATGCCTCCCATAATGTCATGGACACTTATACCTGAGCGTGGATGTTATTACATGGTTGAGTATCTTGTCTTAGATGAATCTGATAAGCTGTTCGAATTTGGTCTAGTAAAGCGGATTGATTTTGTGGTCAAGGCATGCTCCAATCCTTCAATAGTCCGGTCTCTATTCAGTGCTACCTTACATGATTATGTGGCAGAGCTCGCCTGAGCGATTATGCACGATGCAGTTCGAGTTATTGTCGGCAGGAAGTAAGCGGGAGATGCTTTTTTGGGGAGTTGGATGTGCATGAAAGTTCCCATCTTTTGACATGTTCAGCTCGCATGGCCACCCGTCTTTCTCCTCCGCCTGAACTTGCAAATGTTGCAAACCCTAACCCTGAACCGCAACCGGCCTGCAAGCAAACCCCCGTCAAAATTACTGCGACCATCTCCACTAACACCTCGATCAGCCTACTTCCCCTGCCAATTCTCGAGGACAATGCAAGCTAAAGCAACAAAATTTCCCCACGCCCTCCCCATACAAACACCAAACCCACAACACAATTCGCTTCACATAGTGATTAACCGACGACCGCCATCGAAAGACGAAACTCGAAATCCCGACAAATTCAAGAATCACGCTAACCATTAAAAGCGAACGGCAGATGCGCGAGGAACCCCGTTTTCCTTCTCGTGTTATCGGAAGGGGGAGTTAGGGTTTATGGGAGCTGACCTTAGTCGAAGCTCGAGAGAGAGAGAGAGAGGCGGGGATGGATCGAGAGATGGCGCAGTCGAGCTGGAGAAGATGGATCGCTAGAGAGAGAAAGTGCGGCGATAATGCAGAGAGAGGAGAGAGAAAGGAAGGAAGAAATTTGCTTTCGCTGGGGGAGGCAACAATGGCGGCTCGGCAGTCTTCTTCGCTGGAAAAAAACAGAAAATTGACAAGTTTTCTTTGGGGGAAGGGGGTGGGGTCGAATAAAAAAATCATTATTTTTGGAATTTGAGCAATGTAAAACCCAAAAAAATAAAACACTCAATAATAATAATAATAATAATAATAATAATAATAATTGATCTTTATTTTTTGAATGCCGGCATGTTAATAATTATTGATGTCGAGCGATGGAACAATTTAATAAGATTAGGCCTAATTTATCACGGGACATGCGGTATGTGAATTTTACTATTTTAATTTGTATCTTTACCTAGATTTTGGTATATATTTGCAGTTTGGCATTATGAATTTAGAGACCAATGCTTTATTTTATTTTTTTTGTTTTAGAAAAATGAGGACTTTTTTTTGGGTCTATCATTTTTATTTGAGCAACGTCAAGTCCTTGAAAAAATTCAAAATACTCAAATAATTATGATTTTTCTTTTATTTTTTAATACAGGCATACAAAAAATTATCTAGTTGGTCTCGAAAAATTATGGATATCAAGTGATGTTGCGCAACACATGCACAGGAATTACTCTTGAAAAATCAAAATACTCAAATAATCATCATTTTTTATTTTTTAACACCTGCATACAAAAAAAAAAAATCTCTAGTTAGGCTCTCAAATAATTATTTAGGTCGAGCAACATAATAATTTAACAAGATGAGACTTAACCGCGCAACACATATGGGCATTATTCTTTTAACCTATATCTTTATATATTCTTAATTTTGGTATATTTGTAATTTTCGCGAGGGCATTTCTAACATTTCAAATTTGGAGACCAAATGGTGTATTTTTTTTTATTTCTGTAATTTCGTTTTAGAAAATATGTGGAGAATCAAAATTACTTTTTGACTTCTGTTCAGCTGCTTCAGCTGCTAGAGAGAGAGAGAGAGAGGGGTTTTGACTCTGGACCTGGAAAGGTCGTAATCTCCGAGAAAGGAACGTTTTCGACCAAAAAAAAAAAAAAGAACGTTGGAATGTCCACGTCAGTGATACCCTTAACCAATCAAATGTCGCCACGTGTCTACCTGGCCCAGGCAATTTCAAATTAAGCGCGCGAGATGGCTTCTTCTCTCTTCTCTATATCTTCACTGCAGCGCCTTGCTCTGTCTTCACCCAAGCGCTCTGCTCTCTCTTCACCGCTGCGCTCTCTTTTCTCTCTCCAATCTTTCCCGGCGAGGCGACGTTCTCTCCCGCTCTTGCGAGAACCCTCCAAACCCTGACCTCGCCGGCCGGCGTTCCACCCTCTCTCTCTCCAAGAACTCCGGCATTGATGGGTAAGCGCCGGCGGACGGAAATAGCAAAGATCGCCGACCCGGCCGCCTGGCTCGTCACCTACTCGAAGAGGCGCAAGGGCCTCTTCAACAAGGCGTCGGAGCTCTGCCGCCTCTGCGGCGCTCGTGTCGCGGTGATCGTTTTCTCCCCGGCCGGCAAGCCCTGCTCTTTCGGCGACCCATCGGCCGATGAGATTATTGCCGACTACCTTCGCGACCACGACGGCGACGGCGATGGCGACGGCGACGCAACGCCGCCGATGGGTCTGACCCAGTGGGTGGATTGGATGGAAGCAGAGTGGGAGGCTTGTACAACGGAGGAGGATTTCGAATCCTTGATATTGAAGTATGAAGCTGTCCAAGATTTGGTGCGCGATAAATTGAAATCTTTGGAGGACGAATCGAAAGTCAAGGTGAGTGCGGTCGGTGCCGGCGAATCTCGCATTCTGACCAAGGAGGAGATAGATGCGCTGTTCGAGAGCTTAAGCCGATGCCCAGCGCTCTCAGATCCAATGACGGACGACGATGGTGACGGTATTCCGCCGCAGAACTCAGCCGGCAGCGGAAGTGTGGCAATGGAGTCCACCCCGGCGCTCTCCGCCGGCGGTGGAAGTTCGGGAGCGGCGTTGACCCCCACGAGCGCCGGCCTTGAGGATCAAGGGTTTGATCCGGACGAGTTACGGAACCTGTTGGAGGACGGCGACCATGAGGACGATGGGTTCGACCCGGATGGGTTTCTGAATCTGCTGGAGGACAGCGACCATGAGGACGATGGGTTCGACCCGGATGGGTTTCTGAATCTGCTGGAGGACGGCGACGTGGATGGCGGCCGCGAAGGCTCCTCGACTTCGCCGGAGGACTCGGCCGTCGTCGGCGGCGGATACAATCCCGACGACTTCGTGGGGCTCGGAGATTTGGACGTCCTCATGTGAGAATACGAACGGCATCTTTTTCGCCTTGTTGAAACGGCAGCTCTCTGTCTTGGAGATTCTTTCATTCTTTTGTTCAGGAGTGTTTTGTACATGTCCGAGGAACAGATTACGATGAACATAATAGGGAATTAGGATTTTCTTTGTTGTCCAATTCTTGAATTCAGACAGGTTACGATGAACATAATACGAAATTAGGGTTTTCTTTGTTGTCCAATTCTTGATTTCAGACAGCATCATTCAATAAAGTTTCGATTGTTTCTCTGTTCAGATGGTGAATTTGGGTGGACTAGATCTTCCTCTGCATCTTCTTCCTCCTCCTCCTCTTCTGTGTGCAAATCGCCATTGCTTTTACGTTTCTTTTACTGATGAAAAAATGAAGAAAGATAAAGCGCCGTTAAAAAGGAAAGAGAAAAAATTCAGTTAAGCCCAACCCATGAGAAAAGCACAAAATGAAATTGGAGAAGCTTGCTGAAGGAGAATCGGGCGCGTAGGGTCTAATGGGATTATGATAAAAATAGATATGAGTTGAGTGTTGATGAAAGCCCGTTTTAGTTGTAGCCAATGGCATTGGTTGTATAGGCGTTGAACATTGATTCCAATAACAAAAGGAGATTCACATTGTTGGCCCAAAGCTACTAGCTTTAAGCTAGTATACTCATGGCAAGAACGCAAGCATACGAGCTGCAATTAGATATGTCTTGGAACGTAGTTTTGCAGAGTTTGCAAGCCGATCTGACATAGACAAAAGATCCCCGTCCATTTTCCTTTGATTCGATCAATCGGATTCATCGCCCAGCACCTGGCCTTACAGCAAGGGAATCGAGAGCAGCGATGGGGCAGGGCCAAGGCCTAGGCCAGGATCATACCCTGGCACGACACAACCGCTGGAACAGGTTCATGGTCTGTCTTCCTAGTGCCTAAGAATATGCAAGGAAAGCATATGGGCCAACACACTTTAGTCTGAGCTTCTCTCTTGATGAATTGTCCAAGGCAAACCACTCAACAAACTCTTTTAACCAACAAGAACTTCCAGAAGGAGGAGCTTAGCCTTCAATGGCGGCTTCTTCTTCATCCACCAGTGACAAAGATACATTGCAGGACTGACATGCCAAGCCAACATTGCCAAGAATCTCACCAACCCAAAACTCGGAAAGTCAAAAATTTTCTCATCCTCATCACAGCACACAAGCACAGCCTCTCTACTTCCCAAAGAGAATGCTCATGACACTCCTGAAAACAGGACCTCTCTTGCTGGCCATCGCTTCCCTGACATCCTTTTCATTGGGCGCAAACCCTTTACCCTTCATCACCTCCAGGAACTCCCTCGCTTCTTCCTCTTTCCCATCCTTCGCAAATGCCTCGAACACCGCGGCGTAGGTTGCTGCAGGGGGCATCATCCCTTTGCTCATCATCTCCATAACGTACTTCTTTGCATCCGCCAACCTCCCGTCACCCGCGAGCCCCTTCACAAGGACCGCGTAGGTGTAAGCATTGGGGGCGACCCCAGAAGCCAGCATCCGCATGAATACATTGAGCGCCTCTTTGCTCTGTCTGCCTGCAATGGAAAAAATGTGATTCAGACGCCTATGCTTGACGCGATGGAAAACCAATCATGGCCCAGAAAAACGCAGCATTTTTTCAGTCCTGGTCCAGTTTATCTGAGCAAGCAAATGCTGGACCAGGGAGTAAAAGACTCAACTTATCCACACAGGCTACTCGAGCTTGATCGGCTCCTATTGAGTTTCGAGTAATTTGAGTATCAAAATCTAGTCCATACTTAATTTGAGCATTGTGAAGCCTATTCATGTCATCTGCTCGATAACTTATGCAAACCAAGCTCCTACTTTCACTGTTTTTTCAAGAAAAGCTTCAGCATAGTGAGTTCAGCATCATAAGATGTTAATCTTTTCATGTTGAGTCAAGCAGTGAAGTGCACTGGGCTCCGCACCTGCGTTGCAGTACGCCTCAATGACGGCGGTGTGAGTGACGACATCGGGCATGTGGCCCTTGTCCTTGATCTGGCCGAAGAGCTCGAGGGCCTCGTGGGTGCGGCCGTCCTTGGACAAAGCGTCGAACATCTTGACCGCATAGTCGTTGAGCCCTTCGGTCCGCATCTTGTGGAAGACCTCCTGCAAGTTCTTGGGATCCTCGGGCTCCTCCACCGCCGGCTTCTTGCTGAACGGGTCGTAGGGCGGCGGGAGCTTCGCCTTGTCGGCGGCGGCCGCGACGCCCCCTTCGCCGTCGCCCTCGGCCTCTTCGTCCTCGGAGTCGGAGAGGGAGAAGTTGACTAGCTTGGGGTTTCTGAGGGCGGGGAGCTTATGGGCATCGTCGGAGCCGGTGGCGAAAGGCCGCGAGGGAGCCGAGCTCGGGTGCCCGGGACGGACGGCGGCGGTGGCGGCGAAAGGTCCGAACGCGGCCGTCCTGGCGACGGCGGCGGAAGGGCGGAGATCGAAACGGGTCGAGCTTATGAGACGAGAGAAGAGCGAGAGATGCTTGTGGACAGAGGGAGCGAAGGAGGAGGCGAGAGAGCGGGAGACGGCGGCGGCCGCCATGGACGACGGGCACTTGCTGCTGCTTCAGCTGCTACGGAGAGAGAGAGGAGTTTTGACTCTGGAAAGGGAGGAGAAAGGTACATAATTTCGTGGGAATTTAGTTGGAAAATGTGACGTGGAATTTAATCACAAACATATTGTGATCTAATCACCTTTTCTGTCCTAATTTGTAAAAGAATTAATACAAGATTGTTAGGTCTGGTGCCACAGAGACTTATTAATTAGGTGAGAAATTAAAAATAAAAATTTATGAAGAGCGCAAAACAGAAACTTACGGATTTTTTTTAGAAGAGATTTGTACCACTCTCAATTGCAAAAAAAATAATATAAGGTTGTTTGGTATGGTATCGCAAAGATTCATAAATTATGTGAGAAGTTGAAAGAAAAACATATGAAGATGCAAAATATAAACTTATCAATTGTTTTGGAGAAGAGATTTGTGGTCAAAGTCTCAAATTTACTATATTTTACGATTTGGATAAAAATCAAGACAACTCAATGATATGGTATTCGGTTGTAATTCAAGATTAGCCGGCTAAAGTAAAAGTACAATTTAGACATTCCAAAATTGATAAGATTTTCAGTGTACCTAGTGTAAGAGCTATTTTTTTATAAACTCTACTATATCCTCATCCTTTTTATTATTATTATTATTATTATTATTATATTAGGGGGTTTGGGAACTTTTAGGCACTCGACAAATGTTCATCGAGTATGCTAGTCTCCTACTTATGTCCATCATAAATAGCCTTAACACAAAATTTACATGGTCCTTGCTTCCTTAAAATTGCATAATCCCCGTTCCACAAGTCCAAGTATCCATTACAAAGTTGAATATACCAAAATTTTAAAAAATTAGAAAAATAACTTCGCCGTTCCTATAGCCTAATTACCATGATCATAATGTTCATAGGTGCGCACCTCAATGCCAAATCAACTCTCCTCCGAGCTAAATCAAATCGACAGATCGAGATCACCAAACAAATCTCTCACAACACATACATTCTCAGCAAAGTAATCATTATCCAATAGGATACAATTTCACACGTTTGATTCCAGGTTATGTTAAGAAATATAATATGGGATTATGCTATTTCTTTTTAAATACCAAAAGAGGCAAATATAGAACTTAATAAATTCATCCCCAATAAAATTCGGGATATTGCATATTTGAGCAATGGATATTATATTTTTCCAATAATATAAGTTTATTATAACCTTAAAGTATTTTTTTTTTTTTTTTTTTTAATTTAAATGCGGATCAAGCAGCTATTAGAAACTAAAACCAAATTGCACCAAAACCCTAGTTGGTTCCCCTGGTCGAGTTTCAACGGTCTGCCGATTTGCTTCCTCCTCTGCTCTTGTTCTTCTTCTTCTTCAGCCGAGACGAACCATCTCTGCCTTCTTCATCTCTATCCGAGCTCAAAGTTCTCTCCTTTTCGGCCATGGAAAGAGACCCATCATCGTTCCTGTTCGCCGGAATCTATTTCAACCGGAAGAGGTTCGCCGGCGACTTCGCCAGATTCCGAGTAACGCTCCCCCCTCCAAGCTCGTTCCTTTATGCCCTCCTCGTAAATGGGTCGATAGCTAATTCGTTCCTCTGGTTTCAGGACAAGAAGGAAAGAGACGATCCGGTCGAAAGCTCCAGCTTGTTGGAGACCGGCGCGGTCGAGCCTGAGGAGGCGCCGCCTTCCGCGAAGAAGAGGAAGAGGAAGGCGGTGAGTGCTTCAGGTACTTGGTTGGTTGTTGAGTTGCTTTGGGCTCGATTGTGTCTTGTCAGGTGCTGTTCATGGAGACGTTCGATTTGCTCAAGCTTTGCTTCGCCTTTGCTTTGGCAGACGCAGTGGAGGATTTCAGCGTCTTCAAGAGTTCAAAGTCGGCTCCTGATTCTGTAGTTGAATATAAAGAGAGGGATGAAGATGAGCATTTGAAGGAAAGGAAAGAGATGTATAGACAAATGGAGGTTGAATTCTTATACCGATGTTGTAAAGTTACATTTGTTTTTCCGTTCCGTGATCGTGTCCGTTGGAGTTATGCTTTGAATTTGACACTTGGCTTCTTCTCTCTGGTTCAAGCGTGACGCGATTCTGCGAAAGAGGCATAATATACACGTTTCCGGGAGTAATGTCCCTTCACCCCTTCAGGAATTTGCAGAATTGAAAACTAGGTTCGTTGCAGCATGTTTCTCTTCGTGGTTGTTTGTGCTCTGAATATTGTTCTGATACATCTTTATGAAGTATATGATAAGGTCAACAGATTTTCTACCAGTAGCCATGCAAATAGTTTAGCGGGACTTTCTGATTTGTGTTGGGGTTCTTAGGTTTTGATGGGTGAAACTGCATCATTTTCACTCATTTTATTTTTTGCTTTTGTTGCACTTTCGGTAAATTCTTGGATATTAATGTGTGAAAGTTCAAGTACATTAACAATTATGGGAAATATTCTGTAACTAGTTCAAAGAAACACATATTGAACGGCAATTCTCTCTATCGCTCATTTTCCAGATTTATTTCAGGCTGTTATGTGTGATCAAGTGACTTTTATTGCAGTAATCCGGACTGATAATTGTATGTTTTCATTAGGTTTAAATGCAAATCTTATTTATTACGGAACATGGCAGAGCTTGGATTTAAGGAGCCAACTCCTATTCAGCGACAGGCCATTCCAATTCTAGTATCTGTATGTCCTGGCATCGTTTTCAGATCCACAATCTCTTCTTCTTTTCTTCATTGGAATAATGTCTGAAGGTCACTGGTTCCTATGCTGAAGTAATTTTTAATTATTTACATTATGTGGTCATTGCCAGGGTCGGGAGTGTTTCACTTGTGCACCCACTGGTTCTGGGAAAACTCTGGCTTTTGTATGTCCCATGCTTATGAAGCTTAAGGTAGCAAGTCATTCCCCCTACATCATATTGTTTTGTTTTCCAGAAAAACTGTTGAAGTTTTAGTTTTGTGCTTAGCATGCATCCAAGGAAGGAATTCGTGCACTTATCCTTTGTCCCACGAAGGAGTTAGCTGCCCAGACGACAAGGGAGTTCAGGAACTTGGCTAGAGGAAATAAATTTCGCATTAAGTTGATGACTAAAGCACTTGTGACAAATCCTGATTTATCCAAACTCCGGTGTGATATACTTATATCCACTCCCCTTCGCTTACGGCTGGCCATCAAGAAAAGAAAAATGGACCTGAGCAGGTACGCACTGCTGGAAACATCTCTGTTATGTGTGACTCTGCAGTTTGTCAAAGACACCAAACATGTTGCATCTTTGTTGCTAAATTCGATGAAAAAAATATATTTGTAGCTAAATAATCAAATATTTTCAATGGATATTTTATGGTGACATATCAAAAGTTTCACATATGTATAGCACAATTTTTCCAATGAGTATGAATGATGTGTACATTTGCGTCTACAAAGTAGCTGAACGTTCAATTTTCTTTTCTTAGTCGAGCATATATGGAGGAATTTGCAATAATCTTATTTGAAGCCAGTAGTGTGTATTAAGGAAACAGTGTCAAATCGAGTGCTTTTCGTACTCAACGGATATTATTTGGTAAAGATTGGTGTCAGATATTGATGGGGTTTAATTCATGATAGAGAAGGGTTTTACAACTTAGACAGAATTCTGGACTCAAGCCAAGTTGATAGGCATCTCTTATGACTCCACTTTTATAATCAAGTTAGGGAACCAAATACCAGACCTTTACATTGTCATGAAATGACTAACAAAATATAAATAGAAGAACAATTCCACTCTAAAGTAAGTTTGGTGATTGATCTGTGAGTCAATAATTTCTTGCATGATTTTGAAAATTTTGAACAACCATTGTTAAACAAATTGAGGGGGATAACATGTTCAAATTGTGACGATGCCCAATTTGTTTCAAAAGAAATTTACCATACATTGAATTGGATGATCTCGTTTTATCTTTTACTGAGGTCATCTCCAGGACTTTGCCTTTTAAAGCATCCTAATTTCCTTAGACATGCCTCCCATAATATCATGGATACTTATACCTGAGTGTGGATGTTATTACAGGGTTGAGTATCTTGTCTTAGATGAATCTGATAAGCTGTTCGAACTTGGTCTAGTAAAGGAGATTGATTTTGTGGTCAAGGCATGCTCCAATCCTTCAATAGTACGGTCTCTATTCAGTGCTACCTTACCTGATTATGTGGAAGAGCTTGCCCGAACAATTATGCACGATGCAGTTCGAGTTATTGTCGGCAGGAAGTAAGTGGGAGATTCTTTTTCGTGGAGTTTGAAGCGCATGACAGTTCCCATCTTTTGACATGTTCCAATATATTGCCTACAGGAATATGGCTTCTGAATCAATTAAACAAAAGTTGGTCTTTGCTGGAAGTGAAGAAGGGAAGCTTCTTGCACTGCGTCAGAGTTTTGCTGAGGTAGGTGTTATTATATGGCAAAAACTTTGTTATTAAATTAGTGATCAAGCATGTGAGCGAGTGCTAAAAATCAGGTGCATCCCATTTTTATTGTGGAGAAGGAGATAAATACTCTCAACATAATTTATGATGCTTGATGCAGGAAATGATTCCTTAAAAGCATACTCCTCAGTGAGTTTTTGGGAAACTGATGTGCAATATGAGAAATATTACATTCCCTTCCATCATTTTGCAAATTGTGGCTAGATCTAGAGCGGGTAATCATCAGAATCAACAATTTGTTGCTTTTTTTTTCTTTTCTCTTTTTGGGATTTTGGTGTTGGAAACGAGTCATTCAAATGTGGGTCATAATTGGATCAGAGAAAAGAAATAATTGAGGAGCTAAATTGACAATGTGATTCTCTTGTTTGTTTAGCCTGATATTTTTTTGAAATTTATCACTATACCTTCTCGATGGTTCTTTTGTTTTATGTATTTGGCTTTTATGTATATGATATGTGGTTGCAGAGTTTAAATCCACCTGTTCTCATCTTTGTTCAAAGTAAAGAGAGAGCTAAAGAACTCTATGGGGAGCTAGTGTTGGACAACATTCGAGCAAGTGTTCTCCATTCTGATCTATCCCAAATACAGGTAATTTTATTCCTTCTACTCTTTTATCGATGATTATTGTACTGTTTATGTCTCTGTATTGTTCTTTTGTTCCCTCACATCTTAAGCAAGGGGAATTTAGTATGGGCAAATCATTCTTGCCAGTTTTTCAGACTCCAACTTTTAGAGTGACTGATTCTGTGTCGGGTCCCTCATATCTTAAGCAAGGGGAATTTAGTATGGATAAATCATTCTTGCCAGTTTATCATACTCCAACCTTTAGAGTCACTGATTCAGTGTTGCAACTGGGGGGAAAAGGGGAATCTTTGTTGAAAAACGATGTTGGCAGAAAAAGATGGGGAAAATAGGTACTATGGAAGTTCTTTTTTGCGTACTGATTTCGGTGATGTGATGTGGGAGATAAGCTGTCACTTGAAACACTTCTGCACTAGCTGTGTCAAATTCCTTTACGGTTGCAAAACTGCTAGTGTATAAGCAAGAAATGGTAATGGGTGAATTAATATCATATATTGCTATTAATTGTCTGGGTATTGGATCCGTTTCCTTGCCATGTAGATTATATAGCAGCAGAGCTCATGTTTTCACTTCACATCTTCTTGTGAAGCATTTTCAGAAATTTTGGTTTGCTTCATTTTTATTTTATTTTATCCATGGGATGCAGAGGGAAAATGCTGTCGATGATTTCAGAGCTGGAAAAACTTGGGTATTAATTGCCACAGATGTTATTGCAAGGGGTATGGATTTCAAAGGTGTCAATTGCGTCATCAATTATGATTTTCCGATGCTGCAGCAGCATATATTCACAGGATAGGTATGCTTCTTCTATTCCATCTACTTTGTACTATTGACAGGTGCCATGATAGCATGGTAGTTGTCTTGGGAAATATCTATCTATTTTTTGTATAGACATCTTGATGCGTTCTCTTTAGCTTTATGAGAAGCTGACACATGGCCCCTTCCTACTATGACACATTACTCAAGAAATCGTCCGTGAAGGACTCTGTCGCTGGCGACGGTCCAAAGAATATTCCTCCCATTATGTTCATCGCCTCTGTCTCTGTCATGTGAAGATTGTGGATGCATCGAGCTACCCCAAGGCTGCCATGGGCCACAACAACCTTGCATTGAGGTCACCCATGGCATTATGACCTCAATCTAGGGAGGGAGGGAGGAGGGCTGAGGCATCCGTGATGTCACCTGTAAGGTGGTCAGAGGTGGTGGGGTGAATGGATGGTGTTGGTGGGGATCCCATGGCGTTGTGACCTCGATCTAGGGGTCAGAGGTGGTGGGGTGAACCGGCGGGAGAGAGGGAGGGCTGAGGCATTTGCGATGTCACCTGTAAGGTGGTCAGAGGTGGGGTGGTAGGGTGAACGGATGGTGGCAGCAGCGTTTTGATATCTAGGATTGTGGATGATTTTGGGGGGTCCAGGGTTTTCTTTCGGCTGTTTCTTCTAATTTTAGTAGTTAGTTTATGATTTGAAATACAAAATGGCGGGTTTAGAAATAGTGTACAAGCTACAAAACGTTTGAAAGTAGAGGATGCTTTTTGGTATTTCTCTTTCAAATGCCATATCAAGCAGTGATTAGTACATGAAATGATGGTGGCTATAAACCTACATACTTCTAATCAATTCCATCACGAATTTCAGTGCACTTGGCACAATCAGATACAAAATGATCTAGGCATGTTACCTCTATGCCCAAGACAACCTATCAAGTGATCCATCACTGTCAATCTATTAGATCGACCAGCTCTATCTGATTTCATTGTTTCCATACCTTTTGCTTTGCTTCACTATTATTTTCTTTATATGGCAGAATTAGTTGTAATTCTAGAAGACATATGACTGGTGTTAAGACTACACACAGGTGCGGTGACCTATTTTCATCTAATTGTTTTTTCTCCTGTTGGGTGTTTGAAATAGGTCGATCGGGCAGGGCAGGAAGGAGTGGAGAAGCTGTTACCTTTTACACAGAAGACGACATTCCATATTTGCGGAACATAGCGAATGTCATGACAGCTTCAGGCTGCGAGGTACCTTCTTGGATTATGGCCTTGCCTAAAAGGAAGTGGAAGAAGCACAGGCCGAGAAGAGAATCAATTTCGACTAAACCGAAAGACGAGAGAGCATGAAAAAATTCCATGGAGCTTCATTTTTCTACGAGGCTCACCAATTTTTTTTTTTTTCCATTTACTTCTTTGACCAGAGACATTTCATTGTTCAATTTGAAGCAGTTTGAGAAGGATTGGGGATAGTGTACATGGTTAAAGAGTTATCGACTTTTCTTAGTTGAATAGTAAGACTAGCGTTGTGGATCAGCATCATTTGGTCCCTAGAGAGCATTTCCCATAACTGCAAATTAACAATGTGTATTTTGGTCAAGAAAATTGACAGTGATTAATGTTAGCAGAGTGGCACGTGGACTTTAAGACTTATTGTATAGGCAATAATTTAATTTTGTCAATTTAATCTCAAATTTTTATATGAATTTCAAAGTGATCCTCAACTTATTTCTACCAGAAATAATTGACGTGGCAATTCCAATTGTCTTACATGACACGTCACTACACCAGTAAAAATTGATGAAATATACATAAATATGGTATGACTGAATTGACAAAATTGAGAAATTTAAGAAAAATATTATGATTGAAATTCCCAAATTTGAATTATCAAGCACTTAAACAGAAGGCATTTACAATGAAGCTGAAACATTATACGAGCACCTTTACTTCTTCGATCAATTGATAGGGCCTTGCACCCAAAAATACTCACTGAGACAAAAGGAACGAGACATGGTATTTCAAGGTGACTCTCCTATTAAAATCAAAACCAGCATGCTGTGTACGCTAGCGGTTTAGAGGATTGCAACCATCGGGACCCGGATGTTGCAGTTATAACAAGGTAATCATATTGCCCCAAGGCTACCAACATGTCAAGTAAGAATCAATTTGATCATTCCACTAAATTCAGAGCAATAAACCTTAGGAGCCAACTTGGAATAGAGATTGAGGACTCCCCAGACAGGGGAAACAAGACGAAATCAAATGACAACAGGAACGGCAACTCAATCAAGAAACGAACGAAAAGTCATGGGAGGACCGTCCAATGAATGCATATCATAAAAAAAAAAAAATACATATCATACAAAACGGCCGGTCCTCTGATAGATTTACAAGAGCCGGCAGCTACATGCGGTGTACTTAACTCTGCTCTCGTATGGGGTGAATGAGCGGGTTCCTTCCAACAGAAAACCAAAAACCCCGCACAATCCAGGCGAAGATCAACTTAGTAAACCATCTAAATCTGCACACATCCAGCAATCTGAGCCTCTCGACATACTAACGACTGACAGATAGTTACCTCAGCTTTCCTGATCCAGTGGGAAAGGACAGGGCAGCAGCTGTCTCATCACGAGCAATGGAAATTCAAGCCCTCGAGGAAAAAGAACTATACTGCTAGCTTAATGAATCCATCACAGATTACTCCCTAGATAAAAAAGTCCGGTAACGGTGTAGACATCGAAACCCCAGACGCAACAGGTAATGGTGTGGATGTCGAAACCCCAGATGCAACCGGTAACGGTGTAGGCGTTGAAACCCCAGACACAACCGGTTCCTGAGTATCTGGTGTCTTGGGGGTCACTTCCTTCATTTCCTCCAACACTGCAGGCTGTTTTTGTTCCTCCACCTTCTGAGTATCTGACACAGGATCCAATGCCTCGGCTGTCTTTTGTTCTGCTGCATCAGCATCAGAAGTTGTTGGGGGATGCTTGCCTTCTACCTGAGCAAGTGGGCCTGGGTCGCTGGCTGAGGAAGTTAGAGGAGCTCCAGTATCCATGGTAGGTTTACTTGCTTCTACTTGCGGTGGAGCGCTTTCTGGTCTGGGGGGTGTCTCTGTAGGTGTCTCTGTAGATGTCGCTGTAGGTGTCACTGTAGGAGGTGCTTCTAATAGCTTTGGCTTGGCAGGATCCGGCTGTGGATTTTGTGCAGCAGGAGGGGGTTTCTTCTTCATTGCCATTGTAGCCGAAAGAGAAGGCATTCCTGGGGGTAAAATTTCAATTGGTGGTTTCTTGCCAGCTTCTGCCAAACTGGTAAGCTTCGGTTCCTCCAAAGAAGCAAGAAATGCAGCTGCAGCATCTGTTTTAGTGGATGGTGCATGCTCAACCTCCTTCTGTAACACTTTATTCCATGCCTCAACCAAGTTCTTCAAAGTGGGTCTTCCATGAGCCTAGAAGTACATATGCATTAGGAAAGTCGGGTCAGGATAAATGAGATAAGACGAGGGAAGTGAAGTTGATAAACCCATACATGGGCATGAAGTACAGCCTCAGCAAGCATCCCAGTGTCCTGCCATGCCCTCTCCATGAGAGCATTGTCACCCAAAACAGCTGCTGAAAATGCTGCTTCACGTCCCGATCCAACCGAGATCAAATTGTTAACCAAACCCTGCAATGATTGTTAGAAAGTTAGAAACCACTTGTAGTTCACCAAACACCTTTTGGTAGTTGATTACTTCTGTGTGCTTAATGATATTTAAAGTCTCCAAATGATCCATTTTGATTGGAATCAAATTGAACAATAATGAAGATGACGAACTCTTCTAACATGCAACACAAAGTAAATGAACTCGTGCTCAACACGGCTTAATTTGGTACAGGTGCTCAACATGGCATAAAAATAACTGAGCAATAGATGTATCCTTCTAAATAAGTGGGCAGCCTAAGCAATTAATATCAATGCATTTAATGACATAAGACATGAAGTCACACAAAGATAGCTGCATACACTAAGCCGCGTCAGTTCTCCATGATTAGCAAGTCGCAAAGCTAGTCCCCTCAGCTCATGACCCTGTAAAGCTCCTTTTACTGAACCGGCAGCAGCTAACCTTTTAAGAGCTTCCCGAGCAATGTCAGCTTGCCCAGTAGCATCCGCAGCATCAATAAGATCCAAAAATTCCTTAGCAAATTTAACGACTCCTTGCACAGCCTCTACCAGATTTTCTTTCTTAGTTGTTACTGTAAGGATATCTTTCAAATCAAACCCTACACTATCTTGGCCCAGCTCCCTACTGTTGCTCATTGTAAGAAGGCACTGTAGAGCCCTTTTCAGATCACTGCTTTGCATAGCCAAATCAAACTCCAACCTGGATAGTGTAGAAACACCAAAAATGCTTAATACCTCACCTTTCATCCTAAAACACAAACAGAAGCTGAACACCTTGGCATATGCTCAGAGAAATGGATGCATTGTCAAGGATTAATGGAATATCATCATCACTATGACCTCTGTCCATAAGTACTATAAAAAAGACGAGGACCTTCAAGCAGTGATGTAGCTGTAGATTTGATAATCAGTCAAATAATATGATTCAGTTTGGAAATTTTATATTTGTGGTAACTCAGTACCATCTTCCAAATTGTTTGTCCATGATTCAAATGAATAGGGAATTTTCCACTTATACGGATGGAAATATAACCAAATCATTCATTGAGGCCAGTAGTTAGTGCCTCTAAGAACTCTTCAATTAAAATGTAATTTCAGAAATTATTATGGTTCAATTAGATCTAATCTACAGCAAAGCAATTTTTTTTTCTTCCGGCAAATTCCATTCCAGATTTTAAAAACACAAAGGAGTAACCTTGCCGTTTCTTGTCAGCTATAGTGTGAGTTTACCTCTTAGATATTCCAGGCAAATGAAGAGCTTCTGTAGCATAGCCCATTCCAAGCATAAACTGGGCCAAATCATCATGATGTTCTCTAGCAAGCCTACTTGCCCTGCAGTTCCATCAGCAAAAGAGACATTGTTTACTTGACCCAAGATTACACATGGGGACAAGACGCACCAATACATGTAGGAAAGGAGCAACTACCATTTCACCGCACTAACTGCATCTCCATAAGCAGCAAGACACCGGCAACGAATACCTGGGTGACTCAAAGATAAGGCATGTGCGCACATGTACCTAGAAAGGACAATGGGGTTACAAAAAGATGCTTAGTGAGATCTATAAATACTAGCTGCAGTGAAATTCATAGACAAATAGCCCAATGGTCTTTAAAATTATAATTTGTTGGCACATAAACCACAACAGAAAAGGAAAGAAGCATATAAGAGGCCAATCTCTGCTTCCTACTTCCAGCTTAACCAACTTCAGAACTGGCTGGGTAATTAAAACTTTCATTATGGCCTTTTGGCTTTGGCTACTGTCTGTGACTTTGATATTCAGTTTCCGGAAATGATAAGTTTGAAATTTTCTAATGATAACTTTCACCAAAGCTAGCACTTCAAGAGTGAATATCGTATCTATGTTTCAACACATAAGAAAAATATGACAGAAAATTTTATATTTTTCATCCTACATTACATACAATAAGTCAAATATGGTAAATTCTCATACCTACACTACAAGTTTCAAAAGCTTGACATTAGTTGAAAGAGTTACAACAGAACTTTGAGTAGTTCCTGAAAGGACATCAAATAATTGTACAAATGCTGACCAAGTTGTTAATTCAAAACGACATTTTGTTTGTGCAAATTCAGATTGAGAGGATAGTGAGTTCTTAAGCAAGATTGCAGAGGAAACAGTCCTTCGATTCATTATACTCTCAGTATGAAAGCATATGTGAGCAACAACAAACTTTCAGGAAGGAACTAAAGGATACATTTGAGAAAACCACTAATTTCTCATTTTAGAAGCATTGGAGGCTTGTTACCTATCAATTAGCCAAAGAACACCATCCCTAACACCAACCAATACTAAAGGTCCAACAGGTCGTTTTTGCTCCATTGGAAAACGGGTAACTGCTACTGAGACCCCACCACCCCCAACAGCAACCTCATTAACTTTTCTTTCTTCAAACTCCTTCAGCACTGCTATGTCATCACTATCAACTTTGGATTGCTTCGGCAAACTCACAAATGGAGGAACAGAAGGAGCGTGCTGGAAAGATGCTAGACGAACAACCTGAACAGAGAAAGATGGACTGTTACTATGCCTTAAAGAAAGGATGAGACAGTCCCAAAAAAAAAAGGTTGATAATAACTAAGATTAAGATGGTAGATTCTCCTAATTCAGAGTCCAGTGCGAAAACAAGTCAAAAAGGACTGAGTTATTGAAGTGGCATAGGAATATCGCCACATGGGTCAGCAACTTCTATTTGGCTTCAAAGTGTACTTCAAAATTCCTCCAACTTGTCAATACACATTAAAGCAGAAAGCTGCTTCATGTGTGCAATCAATAATCAAAAGCAAAGCCTTCACAATTCAATAGGCTGATCATAGGCCCAAAGAAACTTGACCATAGCACAAGAAAGAAAAATCTTAGCGAGTAAAATTTCAGGTTATTGTGTTCTCCCTGCTAGCTTATATCAGAATTGATAGCATTATTATAAGCAAAATTAAATCCAGTAACTTAATCTCAGCTCAAGGGAGAGAGTCTACAGCCAACCAAAAGAAACTAAATGTTAACAAAGAACATTGAAATGACGTCATATGGAATGCTGAAAATGCTTAACCTGCAGCATTGGCGGCCTTAGTTTGATTCTTTCTTGGCTGGTCGCTTGGGGACCTTCTACTGCAATTAGAGCCAACTCTCCATGCTCTACAACTGCCCGTGCTTGCGCCTCTCTCAATTTCATTTCTTCTTTCATCTTTCTTGTTTCTATATCTATTGGGGCCACTCCAGCATCAACAAAGACACATCTAGGGGGACACAAACATAATATTAGATAATCTAGGAATCAAACAAAATAGAAGCTTAGCATATTATCCTACTAGCAAACCAAAGAGTACATGGCAAAAAACCGACATAAAAATGAATTTCAAAGGTAACTAATAGTTCAGAGAAGGAAACTATCAGAAAAGAGACATTTAGTTGAGCGTACAAACTTCTCAAGGACTACAACCAAGCAACCAAAGGAGGAAAAATAATCAAGATAGATTAGCAGAAAATGACTGCATCTTACTCGATGGTAGTAGGTGTAACCACAAACAGCTGTCTTCTATGCCAAACAGCACCAGTAGCATTAGGGATTGCAACATCTCCCAAATATCTATATTGTGGTCGCAAAGAAGATATGACTATATAATGATGATATGCAAATGCACAGTACTCAACAGTTTGGTCCCATGCAGTCCATTCTGGCTGAGGAAGAAGACCACCAACAGGTTCAAAACTCTCCCAGCTGCCATAAAAAATGGTTCAAATAAGCACCGAGTATAAATGAAGAAAGAAGAATATTATCGGGAGATGGAACCAATGTCACCAGTAAATAAAGATGGAAACCAATTTACACCACTGAGTTGCAGGGAGACAAAAGAAAAATCATCATTAACTACTGCAACTAGCAACGCAACTCCAGACAATAAATTCAAGCAATTCTTACATTCGCTTAGACTATGTGATCCCTGTGCATGTGAATCATCAGATCATACGAGTTCAACTTGATCTGACAGTTCACATGCATTGGGTCACATGGAGTCGGACGCATACAACAATTTTTCTAAGACATATCCCAGGAGAATGAGAGAGATAGAACCCAAAATGCTGCGACATCTTCTTACTTCTCAGTTTATCCTAAATGTATTTTGCGTGTATTATGTTTCAAATGACTTGGATATCGTTTGTAATTAACGCAAATAATAGTTAGCAAGCGCTCTACACTCAGCAATATCCAACTATTGATGACACAAAATACTGGAAATTAAATGCCATTTTGCTAATGCTAGGTAAGAAAAATATTACTGCTGACCTATAGAGCTGAAAATTTGGCGGTGCTGCCTCAGCAGAAGATTTATGAGATAAGCTATCATCCAAAGCAGTGAAGGAAGAAAGGCCACTATTGCCATATCCTGATAAGGGCATCGACTGAATTGTTGATATAGCAGTCGCAGCAACAGGGCTGATCCTCCGCGACATCCGATAAGCTACACCAAGAAGTGCTCCACCATGCAAGCCAATAACCTACGAGAGATGATTTTCAGTGGAAATTACCATGCAAAAAAAATGGAAAATCCACAAAATACAACAAGGAATTTGTTAGGAGGACAATGAACAAGTACCAACCACATAAAAAAGCAAGTTATTTTCTGTACCATTCAGCAATGAAGCTACATAACCCTCTTAATATGTGAAAAAGAAAATTAGCTTATGCAATTATCAGTCAATGGTCTTTTTAAACAAAAGTATATCTCCTAATTATATCAAAATGTATGTCACTTCACAAAGCAGGCTCTGGCATATGAAATGTACCACAATAATTAGACCATTGGGTCATCAAAGCATGATGAATAATAATGCTGATGGTATAAAGAAATGTACAATGTCCGACCAACTTGTGGCAATGGTAAAATGTGGGGAGCATCCCTAGAGTGAAACTTTTATTTGAATCCTTCCCAGAGATGTGCAATTCACAAGTTAATTTTGTATCTGTTGGTGATTAGTCCCCTTATATACAACACAGCATACCTGTTTCCTGAAATATTCTAATCATGTCATGAGAAGTACATCTACTAAAACTGCTCAGTTTAAAAGCAAACCAAGAGGCCATTGACCCCTATTAATGCATTATCCCTGTCCAGTTGAGGGAAACACTTGTAAAGATAAAAAGAATTAAATGGCATGAACAACTAAGTACCGGTTCGCTGCGATTGCCTATGGATTTCATTAATATATTTGATGTTCCATCATCCAGAAGGATACGAACTTGAACACCGGCTGCAGAAGCAGCAGATGCAGCAGCTGCTGCAGCTTGTGCTGCTGCTGCGGCTGCCTCTTTTGCTCTCCTTGAGGAACCACCTTTAGGAATTACGGGAATTCTTGGGGCAGGTGCAGATTCTAATATGGCAAATCTATCACGACAAGTATCCCATGCTAGAAGTTTTGCAGTACCGGAATCAACGATAGACCAGTCACCAACTTTATAAATAGAAAAATAAGGAATATCTGGCCACACAATTGCAAGATACCTGCACCCAAATCCAGTAGGAAGCGAGCAGCTACAGTCAGTCAAGTACACAGAAGAAACAAACACATGCAAGAATATTTAGTAATAGTCAATGTAAATGAGAATTAACAATATAAAGGCACGAATCTGTTTGTAATTAGAATTGCACTGTACATACTGAAAACTGTGGCATTCCCCTTGTGTTCAGTCGCCAGAAATAAAATACAAAATAGGTTGCATGTAGAAATGCATATATAACATAGGAAAATTAAAATTCGACAGAACTTACTTGCCAGAACTGCTGACAGAAAGAATTGAGTACGAATCATTTTGAACTGGAGTACTAATGTGCTTCTTAATCTGCTTGACATGCAACAACTCTGATGACTCTCCCTTCAACCTTCCTGCTTCAGATAACGAGGCATTGTTCCCAAGTGATGGATTTCCAGTGGGTGATAACTGGAAGTTTAGTAGCTTCAGTTCCCTCTCAACCACGTAGACTGCTGAATGCTCCCTGCTCTCCGGTGGTGTTGGTAGTGGAGCTACAGGTGGAAGGGCCCTGGCATCAAACTCACACATAATCACACCAACATTGGTTCCGGTAGCAACAAGGTGAGGTTGCAGTGGATGTGCAACCATGCAATATACCTGCAATAGCAACTCCTAAAAATCAGAGCTATACAATCCAAAAGAAGAGATCATCACCAAAAACTATTTGAAGCCCTAAAAGGATTTCCTTTACAGAAGTACCCAATGAAGGTTGATTTGGTAAATGGAGATGAATAATTTACTTTCTCCACAATCCCTTCCCCTCTCTAAACAACCATCCTTAATCAGCACATAAATACATAAACCACTTTAAAGCCCTCATGAATTTTTCTTTCTAAGAACTTAGAAACAATTGCGCATTATGACAAAGAAACAGTAAATTATATTTCGATGTTTTCTGTAAACTCTCCTCTCAAATTTGAAGAAGAGGTGACAACATAACAATGAGCTAAGCTTACTACAGAGTATAAGTCTAGACCGATGTTTTTAATTTTTACATGGAAAATCATTACTGCTCAAACATTTGATTTATGCATCAGGCAAGTTAATAAAACAGACCTTTAAATCAGGTGCATCTACTCCAAGAAACTATTGCCCAAAGGTTGAGACATTTCCTCTTATGAGATTATGCTTAACCCACAGATGGAATAAGTAGGAAGAGGGAAAGGATCAACTATTCAGTACATACTCTGAGTTTCTTGTTCGGAGCAAGTATTTGTGGTGGAACAAGTGAGGAAAGCTCACACAAGGGCCTTGTGAGAGCTGAATATGTGGGGTGTTCAATGGCCCTGCAAAAGACAATAATGGAATTACTCTACAAGTTAGTAGAATAAAGCATGTTTCATCTAATTATCTTCATTTACCAAGAAACCCATAAACATAGAACAAACTCAGTTCTAGGCATATTGCAATACTTGCTTATGCAAAAGAAAAGCTCACAACACCATCTAGCTGAAAACCAACAAAAAAAGCCATTAAGGAAAAGAGAGATGCGTACCATATGTGGGAATCTTTTACACAAGTCAATATATCAAGGTTTGGAGCCCGAGGATGGCACCAAGATGCAACACTGTGGCAAGCAAGTTTAGACACGGGTTTAATTCTTCGCAACTCCTAGAAAAAGGGATGAGCTACAAGTTGTCAATGTTATAAAGCATCAAACAAAGAAATTTTCAACCATTACTGTAAATCAAGAGATCAAATTCCACACCTTGAAAGACATTGTGTCCCATATAGCTAGCGTTTTGTCTGCACCAATTGTTATAAGCTGCGGAGGTCCTCCGCTCACTCTAGAAAGTTCAACAGCCACAACCCCACCATCATGTGCCTGAAAAAGGAATCAATTAGTCTCTGATTCAACTACCATTACCGGCAGCAAAAAATGTAAATGGGTTTTCAATGAGGACTAAACTTCCATCGAGCATCAACAACAGGAAAAAAGATGTGGAAAGCAAAGCTGACAATAGACAACAGATACCATCAAGAGCAAACAACTGATCAAAGAATACCAGTTTCATTTTTTTGCAACGAAGTTATCAAGATAATAATATTCATGTGGCAGTTTTCTGAAGTAAAAGTCAATAAAGGACTTGTTCCCTCTACAGTGTTGACAGTGTTGCATATTCTTCACTTTTTAAATTTAATACATCAAAACGGGTTTTGGTTCATTTATAAGAATTTGAACTGAAAGATCATAATAAGAATAAGGAGAGCATAGGGGAAAATGGTACTTTCAAGCTTAGCTTGGGTACTAGTTCTCGAGAATCTTGACCATGGTCAGCACTCCAGATAACAAGCAAACCATCACTGGCACCAGACACCAGAAGTGCCTACAATAAATACATGAAGTAACCATTAGAAAGCATACAAGTTGGAAAACAAAGAAACCATGTACGAGCTACTGCAGATCAACTTGTTTGACTGCACCAGCAATAGAAGGCAAGATAAACAAACTGCAACCACTACAACCATTTGCAGTAAAACAGTGAGAAACTAACCCTCCAGAGCACATGTTAAAATACATAAAGCAAGTTTCATTAGGTGAATTGCTGGAAGTCTGCATACATTTTATGAATGCATATGTCAAGGACAACCAATTACTAAAGAGTAAGACAAGATTTGCAAATAATTCAACAACTCAATGGATTAAGACAGCTATAGGATAACAAGCATAACAAAAGGATATGTATTTACTACAACAATAATGTAGATTTTGTAACTGAACCATGTCCAATAAAATTGCACATCAGTTGCTTTGCTAACAAAGACAAAACTTGAATTTGGATCACCATCACCATTGCTAACCGCTTACAATAAAAAAATCAACAACCGCTGCTAGTGTTGGAGTTGCATAAGTTGAAATCCAACAAAGAATTGACCACGTCAAAAGCTGTTACTCTTCTCCTTCAACAGCATGTCTCAACAGCTCATAGCACCTTCACTTAATCTACAAAAGTTCATATAGTGCCAACCATTCCCATAAGTCCCACTTTAAGTTCCATCTTCACAGTCTTATCATCTTCTTACACTATTGTCAAAACACATTGTGCCACAACCTAGACTTTGGACTTGCTGGTTCACAATGCTGTTCCAGCAAAGGTAACAGTCACAAGTAGAGCTTTTTAGGCCAGATACCCTAACATTATAAGTTAATACTCACACCTTACAGTATCCATATGTTTAGATGTAGAAACTTGTTCCATCAATTTGTCTATAACATAAGCATTCACAACCAAGTAACTAAACAATGAAAGCTAAACAATGAAAACTGAGTTATGAATATATACCTCACCAGAAGAAGCCATGAAGGTCATTAGACAGGCAATTGATCCTTTATGACCGCCTGTGTATCTCCTTACAAGCTGCAGAGAATTTACTATCCTCAAATTACATGTTCAGCACTAACATTCAGACCACAAAATTGACAAAGGCCAAACCTTCCATGTTATCATTGAAAGTACTCTGATGACACCATCCGATCCACCAAAAGCAACAAGGGGACCATCTCCAGATGCAGATCTGGCCAGGAACTCCATACTGCGTCAAGAAAAAAAAGTAACAGAGACATCAGCACATATCAGCATTAAAAAGATGAACAGCCGGCACAGTATTTCGTTGGTAAGAACAGAAAGAAAAACAGTATAAGAGATGATTGAGTGACTTGTGCTGTAAAATGCAGATTCCAATGACCTGTGCAAACATTAATACTTGCCCTCCAAGTATTAGAAGATATGAAACTGATTGGAGCCTAAAAGGGAATAATAAAAGAAGGATATGAAATATATCACTGCAAACAAATGACGATTGACATCAATATGAAGATGTTATCCAAGACCTGTGTAAGGAAATTTGACAAAACAAGTTGCTGCGAGTAACAGCTCAACACCTGCTATTATCTTTTTAAAACCTGATTGGTCTCCAAATTTAGCAAACCCAAGCCTGGAAGGCCTCTAGTTTCTGGCCGACTCAATCATTAACCAGGTTATCATTTCATCAAATTGATAGAATGTTCCTTGACTAATCAACTGTAGAGCCTTTTGTAGTTACAATTCATCAACTATTATCCATGTTGGATTATCATTTCATTGAATTGAGTTCAAGAGTAGAATTTACTAACTTCATTTTAAATCTAACAATGGTTCTGGTCCTACCATAGTGACCTTACTCCTTAAGCTTGACAACTAGTAAATATACTAAAAATAACAGAATTAATCATTTAAAAGTTTACTATACTTAGTCTAAAAAGAAACATAAGTTACAGAAAAGAAAGATAGGGGCACATCCAGTAGTACACATTTAAAGGGTCAAATTCAAGGCACTCAAAAATAAAAAAATAGTAGTGAGGCTCTCAAACTATAACATTCTCGCATTAAGCAAAGAACTGTCATTAAATCGAAATCAGACTATGTCCAGGAGTAAGGACTTGCCAGAGTAGTGATCTGTTGTCAAGTTCTTGCTTAGGTACATCTCGGCCTCGCATTGTCACCAAGTCCAGGAAAATAGCTTTGTTTTCGCAACAAATGACAAGAAAATGACGCCCTTTTGTTGATGGTGCAGGCGAAGTAAATGCCGAAGTGACATTGCTAACAGCTGATGGAGCTTCTGCAGCTGCAGATCGGTTACGCCACAGCTGCCAATAGCGTACATCATCGTCATAAAAATTCACCTGCTTAACACTTGAGTAACGATGTGCAAAAACAGTTCAGTTTTGCAACTTAATAGATCAGAAATCAGTAAACAAAGGAAACAGAAATTCATTTAGAAAGAGCAACTACCTTCCTCCCCGAATGGCCTCGGTTGGTTTACCCTTAGACTCTACAAGAACCCAAAAAAAGGAAACCATTAATGCAGAAGTTCATTTACAGAAGACCACCAACCAATTGGTCTGCATAAAAACATAAGCTGAGAAAAAAATTGCGCTTGTATGCTTCCGGTCATGTTCTTGTCATGAGTATACTAGCTTTGGGCCAACAATATAAATCTCTTTCTTTATTGGAATCAATGTTCAATGCCTATACAACCAATGCCATCTGCTGCAACTAAAACGGGCTTTCACCAACACTCGCTCATATCTATTTTTATCAAAATCCCATTAAACTCTACGCACCTGATTCTCCTTCGGCAAGCTTCTCCAACTTAGCGCCCACCAAACGCCTCTCATCGACGCCGCCCGCTTTCAGCTCGTAAATCACCTGAAGAACCAAAAGAACCCACGATCATCATCGCATCAAACATCATCGAAATGATCCAGTAGATCGCCGCAACACCACAGTCCACGCACAACACACACATAGCAAAACCCGAAATTGCGCAATGAAGTACCTGACGGTGCTCCCAATTCCAGACGGAGACGAAGTCCGACGCATCCGCGGTAACGAGCCACGGGTGCGTCGGATGCAACTGAATCTTCACTATCTTGTCGCCGCTCGGGCGGAACGCTCTCAGCCGCAGCATCTCGGATCGAAGAAGAAGTCAAGAAAACAAAGCCGCCGCTCGAAGCTTGAACCAGAACTGGATTCCGAATCCGGACGCCTGCAGGATGTCGATCTAGCAATGTAAACTCGAAAGCCAGAGATCAAGAAGCGAAATCGAGAGGCCGCCGGATCTGGCGCCGATGAAGATTGCTTCGTCGTTGAATCGGAATGCTTCTGCTCGCGATTTGCGAAGCGAACTTCTGCATTGCATCGATCACTGCGAATTCGAAAGTCGTCTTCTTCGACGCTGCCGCAGCATTTCCCGATCTGCAACTCTAAGCTTTGAATGGGCCCATTGACGAATGGGCCTTGATACAGTTTCGTAGTTTGGGCTTTTCTCATGGGTTGGGCCTGACCGAATTTTTTTTATTTCCTTTAATACGGGGCTTTTATCTTCTTCATCAACGGTTGGGAAAACAGTAATAGCAATGGCGATATGCACAGAGAAGAGGAAGAAGAAGAGGAAAGATGCAACTAGACCTATCAAATGGGTGAGTTGGGTCGGATTTTAATCGGGCCGAAAATGATTTGACCCATTTAACTTGTTTTGATCCATATTCATATAATATAGATATAGTGATTTATATTCGATCCGACCCATATCTAACCCATACTTGACTTGATCCATATTGCTAAAACCCATTATTATTGTAGAAAAACCCATTCCCACAAAAGACTTATAAATTGAAATATTTATAAATAATTTCACCAATTAAATATCTATTTATAAAACCTGCTTAGATTTTAGCTTACATCTTACTTGATCCAATTTAGTGAGGCGGGTTTAGAGTTTATCTGCCTAAGGAAAGCTGCCTTATTCCTACATAAAAGTACAGCAAAGATATCTTGAGATATCATGTCAAGAAGATAGAGTTCTTAAATTTCTAATAGTTTATAAGGGTAAAATTTTCGACTCATCCAAAACATTGTTTAGAACAATACTTCAAATTCTCTGCCTAACCACAATGGTATAAGAAAACCACACAAAAGAGGTTACAATATTTTTTAACTTCTTGAACTGTCAAAAGAGCAAAATTCTTAGGTGGTCCAAGTTCAAGTATGGCCCTCCTAAACACTTCCTGTATAATCAAGACAACCTATTTCAAGATAAGTGAATCAACAAGAAAAAAACTTCGAGTTACGGCTTGACATGCCAAAGCTTACACATTCTTAATAAATTGCATATTGGGGACTCCAGTGAAAAGAAAAAATTGACAGAAGCTAGCTCCATAGCCATTATACTAAGGTCACCATCATGGTAGTCAAACTCGAATTTCAAACAAGGATCAACGAGGTCAATGAAGGTCCTCGCAAGTTCGCAGTGGAAAATCAAGTCAAATCTATAAATCTAAAACCTTTGTAAAATTACTCTCGCAAGTCCCATACATTAATCTAAACCACAAAAGTCATATTGAGTAAGTGGCACCATCCTCACGATCCTTACAATCCAAATAAAAAAAAGTGGCACCATCCTTATAATCCATCCTAAGTTCCTGTTGGGATGTATTAAAAAATCACAGCTTTTCGAATTCAAATCATACGATACAGATTGTAATTACTTTCCACAGTAACCCTTACCAAAAAAAAAAAAAAAACTTTCCACAGTTCTATAATACAAAAAAGGAGACAACAAATCGACCATTTCACTTAATGTCACTCCGCCAATGCTGAAGCTCGACTGATGTTGAGCAGAGAGATGAAGCTTTGACCAAGAAGGAAAGAGAGGAACGGGAGACGCGCTTTGAACTAACCCAAGAACCAGAAGAATGGATCACACAGAGAACAGCCACAGACAGAGTCAACACCTTCATGACCTAGCAAAAAACAACAATAACCATCAGTAGAAGTAGCAAACACACTCATACACACAGACCCTAAACAATTAGGTGTGTTAAATCACATGAGTAAACATGTAAGTGAGCTAGGAGAATGGATAAAAAAAAGTACCTAATGCAAATAGTCCTGAAAGTCGACAATGAGAGACTCATAATTGAAATCTTCCTCAAGCGGAACTCCAAATAACCAATCTCTGGTGCACAGCTCAGCCTCTATATTTATAGGGAAAGTGAATTACGATATTTATTTAGGATGCATCCTCCAATGTTAAAAGCTGATTATGAGGCAACGACAGTGATAGGAATGCTCAATATGAGAGACAACTTGAGATACTGGTGTGAATAAGCTTTCCAATAATCAAAACATTAAGATCCGGGAATTTTTTTTCTATCAACTCTATTCTCCTTTAAATACAAATCCAATTGTGACTTTGTAGATTGCGAGCCAAAGTGTTCACTCTCATACGCATCATACTCATCGAAATTGTCCCTAATGTTTTCGACAATATCCTCAACTGAAGTATTCCCTCGACTAGTTGAAGATGTAAAGCGATTGTCTATTGACATAGAGCTCATATATTCATCAAAAAAATATAAAGCTTTTCTCAAATGCTCCATGCAAATTCCACGTGATCATCCATCTCTAACTTCGAATGCTCCATGCAAATTCCACGTGATCATCCATCTCTAACTTCGAGTAGCAAAATTCTATCAAGTGTAGCTTATAGTGATGATCTAATATAACCGCAAAAGATAATACAACACTATAACACTTACAATATTTTTCATACTTCATTAGCATTACCATAGCCATAGATCCAATAGTTACATCATCATTATTCCTAACCTTTATTAAACGAAGCTGAATTTGCCATACTCCATAGAAATATAAATTCGTTATCGGATATCTAACTCTAGAGGAGAGAGTAGAAATATTATGGAAATATTGTAACAAGAATGCAATTTTCTTGACTCTATCCCAATCCCTAGGTGATGGACATGTGAGAAAGTTACAATCAATTAACTTCAAATGAAAAAATGCTTGTTCAAAGACCAAAGTACCTTCAAGCACTAGGTACGTAGAGTTCCATCTAGTAGCTACATCTTGATGTGCCTTTTTACCCATCTTCAAGCAACATTGTGATATACACTCAACAATTTTTGCTCTCCTCCCTTGTGTAGCTCTCGCATATTTGATAGATTTTCTAATATTTTGTAATGATTTATCAAAAACATTTAGACCTTCTTGTACAATGAGATTTAGAATGTGCGCACCACAACGCATATGAAAAAACTGTCCATCACACAATAAAGATGATCTCAAAGAAGGTGTATTTTTTCAAATATCAACCATACTGTCATTGTATGATGCATTATCTAATGTGATACTGAAAATTTTCCTCTTAATGGCCCATTCTTTCAACAAAGTTAGCAATTTTTTCAATAAAATGGCACCATTGTATGGAGGTGGCACGTAGGAGAAGCACAAAACCCTTGCATGATTATTATCAGTGTAATGGATAGTGACGATTATGTAATGATCAGTTGTCACAGAAGTCCACAAGTCAGAAGTTAAACATATTCTACTAGAAAGTGACACAACATTTGATTTCAAATTTCTCTTCTCCTTCTCATAAACTTTTACCGCATCACTTCTTGCCGTATATCTTGAAATGTGCTTTACATTGGGATTAAGATAACTAAGCAATTCTTTGGTGGCCTCATGCTCTACAAAAGAGTAGGTGTAATTGTGTTTGATTATTGCTTTTGCTAGCTTGCTTCTAAACACAGCTTGATCAAATTGTTCCATTGAATCATCAATATTGGCCTTTCGTTTGGGACAATTACGTAAATGACATAACAAATTTTGTCCCATGACTAGCCATATAAGTTGATTTGCACCACTTATGCTTGGTCTTTTCCTTGCCATCTTCATCTGTGAATTTTTCAAATTCAGACCATACAGTAGAAGTGCATCTTTTCGATATTTAGAGCAAGTAGAGGTATTTTCCTCATCTTCATGAACTAAGGATGCAGCTCTATATCTCTTGGATCGTTCCATAGCTGAATATTTTTCTTCCTCATTAGATCTTGACATGTCAACTAATTAGTTAGAGAAAACATTAGATCTTGACATGTCAACAACAATCAAGTGATAGATTTCAAAAATTAAAATTGAAAATTGCATCACTCCTTTTATCCTAATACAAGTCAACGGCAAATAGAAGTATTAGAACCTCATGAACTGTTGTGGACATAATCCTAAACCAATAAGAAAAAACCCAAACGAAATCCTATAAAACCAATTCCAGCTGAAACTTCCCAAATCACATCCAACTTAAAGACGGACGCTTTAATCACATTTCCCCAATAACCCAAACACCCACTCTACTCCAAGATTGCATTGAACCATAGACTACACCAAACATGAATCAGTACTTCACCATGGCAATCAAGAAGACCCAACAGAGTAATATGAAAGAATATCAGTAGAAACCGCATGAAGAATTGCTTTCTCAATTAATAATTCACACTAAAACACTCCAACCCCAGTTTAATTAGTTCCCCACAAAAACACTCCAACCCAAGACCTAAGAACTTAAAAACAAATGGAATAGTTTGTGATTTCTAGAAGCAAATGAGGAAATGCCACCCACTTGAATAAATCGGATTCAACGACATTGCAAACCCCAGGGCTTCTCCTTTTGCTTAGTTAGACCTCAGGAGGAGATGCACATCTCTCAAACCTGGTGACAAACGTAAAGCCCCTGCTGTTGGAAATTTCCGATAATGGGCTTACATTAATTAATTAATTTTCTATTTTATATAATCGGGTTAATGGATATTCCAATATATTTTGAACCCTCAAGTGATCTTATTGAATTGGGTTTTGGTATCTATTAATTACGGGCCTAGTTGAGCAGCAAAGTGTAGGCAATTGTGTTTAACTGAAGCCCGTAATGGGAGGGGCCCAATTGACACGCTATTGATTAGGGTTTGCTAGATCCCCTCTTTAGCCTATAAAAGGGTAGGTTATACCTATCAGTCGCTGAATCCCATTAAAGCTGCTAAACCGAAATATGTCATAGAGAGGAAGATCCGGCATTCTGATAGATCACTGACACTGTCGGTTTGATCTGTTTTTCATCAAGCGAGACTATGGCTCAAACATGTATATTTTAATTCTGCTGTATATATAAGTTTTGGTGTTTTACAATCATATATGAGTCCAATTATTCTTGATTAATTAGTTATTTATGTAGAGAAATTTCTACATGTGGTATCAGATCATGTTATATATAATTGTAGAACCCAATTTTTTTTAACAAATCCGGTATGTTGTTTACCGTGTTTGTTCCTTTTGGTTTTGAGTTATGTTAGTTTGTGATTTACAAATTCTTATGCAATTTCGGTCAATCAAAGTTTTTTTTTTTTGGTCAAATCAAATCAAAGTACTTATTAAATAGGTAAAAATAATGCATTAGAATTGAAGAGATAAGTTATGATGATGATGATATGTTTGTTTTCTTGGATGATCGTTGTTTTGCAATTTCGGATCTATGATAGACCTCTCTATGCATATGTCTAGAAACGAGCTAGTAAACAAGCTTTTTAGTGTTTGATGTCTTCATAACATTCGAAGTCAACTTGAAGAGCTTTCCAACAAGCCATAGAACACCCAGATCCGGTGTCAGTTGCTATCCAAAATCATCGTCCAAAGTCAGTTTAGTAATCTGTAAAAATCTTTTGTTCAGTTCCGATATGCATGTTGTCCGCCTGTTGCTTTTGTCAAATTTTTTCCAATTTCTGTGTTGAGATCTAGAGGTTGACTCCTCATGAAAAATGTTCATATAGGTCTTAACTTCGACATATAATTTTTTTGGATTTTTTGGAGCATAATTAGTTAATGAAAACCTTCTACATAGATCAATCGATTCTGAAATTTTAGGACTTTTATTCTACATGTTGAGATTTTTCTCACCATATATAATTTATATAGTTTTATTGAGTATTGAGTGAGAATTTGAAATTTGAAATTCTAGGGGTTCATAATTTTGTAAAGGTTCTAAAAAAAAATTTAGAATTTTTTTTTCCAATTGAATGATGTATGTTAGCAATTATTATATAGGTATCGTTATATTGTGATTCTTGGGTTCAATGTGGTTTAAATTCGGAAGTTGCGATTCTTGGGTCTCAATATGTTCCCTTTCAATTATTGCCCATGAACCCATGTTGTTTCTTGAGTAGATTGTTTTCGGTCCGATGCAATTCAAAGTTTTCTTTTCTTTTCTGGGTGTGGAAAATTTTTGGGCTTTGTTTGGTTTTGGACTTTATCCATTGGTTTTCTTGGCTTTTGTGGGTGCTTGTATTGCCGCCTATCTACGGGTTTTTAGCCATCTATTCGAGTGAATTGAGGCTCAACTCTATGGTTGATGACGGATCCCTTTGCTTCTCATGCGTGATCGAGTGCATTGATTGATTAGGTCTTGAATGAATTATAACGTTCTCCATTAGTTTGCCTTGATATCGGCAAAGTTTATTGATGTAGTGCAGCCAAGCTATTAGATCCACGTGCATAGAATGGTGCATGGGGAAGTGTAGGGTCCTCCATGGCCTATCTTGTTCCAATTTTTTTTTAATATGCCTAATTTTTAATTTATGATTTTTTTTGGTATGGTAAATTTTAATTTTGACATATTTAAATATTTATTTGAAATTATTTATTGTTATCCATTTTTAATTCCATAAAAAAATATTGTGCCTATTTTTCAATTTTTAATTTATGGAAATTTGTTATTGTATATGAGGGATAGAATATCGGTATTCACTTTCCCTAATTTAGCATAGATTGTCTATACTTTCTTCTTGAGTTTAACTAGATAATCTTAGATGCTTAATTGTAGAAATAGGCACATAAAATTGTGGCAAAAATTGTTGTCTGATAAATGCAATATGATCTTGGGAAGCACATGTCGTAAAGTGCTTCATATTGTTTGATGAATTTTTGGCATTGATTAAATGGAACATTATTTACAAATTGTTAAAGTTTGTAAATTATTGAAGTTCCTTATTGATAAAAATTAGTATATACAATTACCTGCCTAAATGGGGTTATTGTGTATATTAATTTGAAAATTATATGAAGATAAATTCCAAAATTAAAAGATGGGGATGTATGACTCAAAAAAGATTTATCTGCCCAAAGGGGATAAATTTTTTAAAGTTATATGTAATTCCCCTCTATATTGATATATTAGAAATAATTGATGGGATGTGCGACTCAAAAAGTTTATCTTTCCAAAGGGGATAAACTTTGAGAGTTATATGTGATTTCCCTTTGTGTTAAGATAATTGGGATGTATAATTTAAAGGATTTGTTTGCCCAAAGGGGATAAATCTTTGAAGATTATATGTAATTCTCCTTATCTATATCTATATATTGATATCATGGAGATGTATAATTTAAATGATTTGTCTGTCCAAAGGAGATTGATCATTGACAGTTATATGTAATTCTCCCTGTTGTTGTTTTACAAACTTCATACTATGGAAAATAATGGTGTATTATACGCTCTGCCCAAAGGGGAGTTTGTAATGTACTAATTATTTTGTGGAATTACTTATTGCCCATAATTGATCATATTGCATTATGTGTGTCAAACAGTTACTTTTGCTGTGAACAACAACAATGCCATGGCTGAGATGTTAATCAGATCAAATATTATATTATTATGGACTTAGTCAAAAAGGGAGACATTGTGATTGAAAATATTAGAACTAAGTTCATATTAGCCGATCCTCTAACAAAAGGTTTACGACCCATTATGTTTAAAGACCATGTAAGGAATATGGGTGTTTTAAAATCTTTTGATCTCTTTTGTTAGTGGGAGCTATATAGTTTGTATTTCTAGCTATTATAGTTATATGGAAACCTATAATGCTTTTATAATGTTTATTAAAGCATTTACTTTTGATGATCATTACTATCGTTTTATTGTTATCATTTCTCCTGTTGACTGAGAAATGGAAATATGAAACAGTATCTTTAAACAAATTTTAGTTTAAAGATGACTGGATGTCATTAATTTTAAGATCTCATGTTGGATTGTGACATAATTGTGCAATTTCATGTTGTTTAGAAATTGCACTAATGCAGTTTCATGTCGTTGAGAAATTGCATTGAGGACCGATAAGAAATAGTGTATATTTTGATTACATGTTGGTACTATTTCTTATTACACTACTAGGCCCATGATCCATGAAAATATAATGTTTATTATATGTGATTATGGAAGGTCATGTGTTGCAGTATTTTCTTAACACGTTGATCGCCATAGTCCTATAATGAGGTTATATAGGATTGGATTGGTTTTGAGATGTCGTTATTGGAATATTATTTTTCAAAATTGCGGCCACATAAAACAAATTTTCAGTTATTAACCCGAGAGTGTCATTTTCAAAATAAAACAAATTAATTAATGTAGCCCAAGTGGGAGAATGTTGGAAATTTTCGATAATGAGCTTACATTAATTAATTAATTTTCTATTTTATATAATCAGGTTAATATATTTTAAACCCTCAAGTGATCTTATTGAATTGGGTTTTGGCATCTATTAATTACGGGCCTAGTTAAGCAGCAAAGTGTAGGTAATTGTGTTTAACTGAAGCCCGTAATGGGAGGGGCCCAGTTGACACGCTATTGATTAGGGTTTGCTAGGTCTTCTCTCTAGCCTATAAAAGGGTAGGTTATACCTATTAGTCGCTGAATCCCATTAAAGCTGCTAAATCGAAATAGGTCATAGAGAGGAAGATTCGGCATTCCGATAGATCACTCACACTGTCAGTTTGATTTGCTTTTATCAAGCGAAACTATGGCTCAAACAGGTATATTTTAATTCCGCTGTATATATAAGTTTTGGTGTTTTACAATCATATATGAGTCAAATTATTCTTGATCAATTAGTTATTTATGTAGAGAAATTTCTACACCTGCTCCTATCTGCAACTCAATCATAGAAAGCCTGTAATAACCCAACCATGAACACACACAAAAAAAGTCAATTTTCAAGAACCCAGTAACAAAAAACCTTCAAAACATAAACAAACAAGCAAAGAAAAAATAACCAAAATGAAATTCAAAAGCAGAGGGCGGCGAACCTCCACATTTATAACACACTCAACCTCCTCAGAAACATAAGCCAATTGAGAAGAATTCATGGAATAAGACAAGTTCCCCACGTACAACCTCCCACCTGAAGAAGCTGAGACTCCCTTCTCATCCCCGCTCTCCTCCCCCCCCTCCTCTTTTTTGTTCGAGCTCTTGAGCAGCTCCTCCACCTTTTCTGGGTCCTCTTCCTCCGGTCTTGCGACATTGTCTTTTGCTTTGAACCTGTCGAATGCGGCCCTGAATGTTCTTGGGTGGGCGTCGGTGGCGAGATCAATCGAGAAGCTTCGGTTGTGGAAAATGACCTCGAAGAGATGGGGGTTGAGGCGAGATCGATGGCGATCGCTTCTGTTCCCTCTTGTCGAAGAGCTTCGAGGTGGTGGAGGATGAGGTGAGGTGGTAGGGGGAAGAGATGGGGGTGGAGGCGAGCGATGGAGACGGAGTGTCATTGGTAGTGGTAGGTCACTAAGCCTTATAGACGATTAGAAGAAAATGACTCATACATTTTATGGTTTGGCTATTTAACGTCAAAATGGGTCAAAACGTGACCCATTTTCGATCCATTAAGATAAAATATGAGTCAAAATGGATCTATGAGTCATTTTAACACCCCTAGATGTAACCATCGAATAAAAAGATTGAAACTTTATAGAGTGATGTGATTTGAACTCAAAAAATTGAACAACTAAAAACCCTAATTTCCTTTTATGTTTATCGTATCATTGTTTCACTCTGCTCCTCGAAGTCATTACAAAACCCCCTCTTACAAAAATATGGAGAATCTTCGAAGATAGAGAGCTGTACAATTGTAGTTTCAACAAGGGGAAAAAGACTAGGATTGCAATGTTGTTCAGATTCTCATAGTAAGAAATCCAAATCTCCGAGTCCAACGAAGTCGTCATTGTATCCATTGGCGACGACACCCAAATACTCCCATGAAGTCGAGGAACCTCTCGGGGTGCCGTCCACGTCGCCGTCCTCCAACAGATTTAGAAACTTATCCAGTCAAACCCATCATCCTCAAGGTCCCTATCCTACAACAGGTTCAGTAACTCATTCGGATGCAACCCATGATCCTCTAGGTCGATGCTCGTGGGAATTGATGTCACTCCTAAACTTCCACAACCTGTTGCATTAGATCCATGACCTTTGAGATTGAAGAGCGCCGGTGTTGACTCCACTATTGCACTTCCATCGCCACTGGCCGAGTTCTCCAGTGGACACAAGAGACCACCGCCATCTCTATCCGTCAAAAGACCTAATAGCGCTAGGCATCGCCCTAAGCTCTTGAAAAGTGAATCTATCTCCTCCTCGATTAGAATGCGAGATTCGTCAGCACTGATCGCACCGACCTTGACTTGCAATGTTACCTCCAATGATTTCAAATTGTTGCGTGCAATCACGGATGGCCTCTTACTTCAAAATCAAGGACTCGAGGTCCTCCTCTGTCATGCAAGCATCCCACTCCGTTTTCATCTAGTCTGCCCACTCGATCAGACCATTAACAGCATCACATAGCAATCACGGAGGTAGTTGCTGATAATTTGATCGGTCGGTAGTTCACCAAAAGAGCAGGGTTTGCCAGTGGGGGAGAATACAAGGACGGCGGCATGAGCACCACAGAGGCGGTAGAGCTCAAAGGCCTTGTTGAGGAGGCCCTTGCGCCTTTTCAGTATGTCATGGGGTGGGTAGCTAAGTCGGCAATCTTGGCTATTTCTATTTGCCGGCGCTTACCCATGATCGATGGAGTTCATAAGACCCTTAGGTTTTTTTTGGAGAGAGAGATGGGTTGAATGAGTTTGTAGGTTTCTTGGAGAGGGAGATAATGAAGAGGTATCGGGTATGGAGACTGGAATTGCAGAGGGAGGGAGGGAGGGAGGGAGGGAGGGGCAAGGAGAATATTCGAAATCGATAGCCATGAGGAGGCAGCAAAAGCTCCGATGTAGCATGTGGCAAATGACATCATCGTCCTCCTTCTTGGGCCTGCAGGTGAAGGAGGATGGAGGACAAGAATGACCATTCGTCGTTCTTCCGACAATGTCCATCATGGGAGAGAGAGAGAAAAAGAAAAGAGAGATGAGCAATGATTTGTTGTTGATTAAGGTTGCATTTGGCAACCTGTTTTGGGAACAATTTCTTTTTAGAAATAATTTTTTTCTATTTCTATTTTCTAAATTAATTTTTTTAGTAAAAGAACGCGTTTGATAATATTACAAAATTTCCATTTCTAGAATAGAAAAAGAATAGGAATGTGTTTGGTATGACTCATAAATTTTTTTTGTGACATAAAATTTCTTTTAATTATTTAATATTTTTTGAGATTTTTCTTTATTTTTTTATTTTTTTCCCTTTCTCTTCTTTTAGTGGCGGTGGTGGCGAGTGACTGGGGTGATCGGTTAGAAGAGGAAGAAGAAGAAAAGAAGAAAACTTATTTCAAAAATTGTTACCGAGAACAATGAGCTATTTTTTTCTATTTCTTATTTTTGCTCCAAATTTTTTATTGAAATAACTTTCTATTTCAAGAGAATATAAATATAAATATAAATATAAATATTAACGGACGTTACCAAGCGGATTTATGTTCTTATTTTATTTCGGGACAAAAAAAATTAGAGTGTTAATAGATGCGCCCTAATTAGACAATGTGACAATCGTGCACGTTCTTTTGGAGTTTATTAGGCTACAATCCATAAAAAATCTATAGTTACTTATAGACTAGTGGTAAAGGTTCGACTCCAAAGTAAAATATGAGATTAGGCAAATTATTAACTTCCTTCATTAGTTAATCTCATTATTTATATATATCATGAAGCATAAGGTTGAGTACACTGGGGATCCAACCAAAAACTTGCTCCAAAAGTTTCTACTCAACCATGCTTTTTACGTAGCCCCTCTTCCCGATGTTAGTCTTGTCTAAAAAGTTAGATCCTCAAAAACTCCCGCTTCTCTCAGCTTTCACCTAAGCCCTAGCACCGCTGCTATTCCCCAGTTCGTTATCGTACAACGAAAGAGGCCTCATCAAGGCCCCATTGATGTAGGCATACGGGGCAACGATGACTAGGTACACTAGCCTAGTCGAAGCCTGATGTCCATGAACAGGCATGGCATGAATTTAAAGAAGCTCATGTTTGAGAAGCGAGGGTCACATATCTCCTCCTAGCAATAGACAAAATCCACCGGAGTGCCATAGTGAATCATGGAAGAGGTAGATGGAGCCGACATTCTCTAGTTTGAAAAGTCCACAACAAACTTAGGTGAGTACAAGACTCAACAAATAAAAACCTATCATCTAAAATACATGAATATGCTACTTTCATACATACTGATCTAAACAAAGGGTTCAATAACTAATCAATTCAACTTACTTGAGAACCTTTCTATTATCTAACTAGAATTATTACCGTAACGGGTTTTTACAAATAAAATACTTTCCACACTCACTAATTAACTAGAATTGGCTGCAACATCATATAGAGAGAGCCAGAACTCCTCTCTAAGCATCTCGCACCCCACTTGGCATCGTGAGGACCCTCTAGGGAGCTATTGAACCCTCCCCAAGCATCTGGAGAGCCCATGAGCATGCCACTTCCCCCTCTTTAGCCATCCCAACACTCAGGGCATCGTCGCCTTAATATCATGGTGCAACAATTCACTAATTTAATTAAAACACAACATGTTAGATTCTTTTCTAAGATCCCGGACTTGTCTTGGTTCTTGTTAAGTTAGTAAAACCTTATAAGTCCTTTAAGTTGACAACCTAGGACTTCCATAATGCTTAATGATCCAATGTACCCCCTATTCCTACTTAGCTACCCTTTGTTTTGTACCCCCGTCAACTTACTCCTACCTTCTCATAGTACTTTCATCCCCTCGACCCCACGTTCTCTCCTTTTGCCACTTCAAATGCCTTAAGGTGGCACTCTCACTACCGTTTTTGTTCTCCCACTCGCAACTAGGGAAGCAACAACTTCCTTGTGTTCCTAAACCTTTGGCAAGGCCAACCATGACCCAAAATTCCTTCCCGGTTTAGCGTTGGTTCAAATGCCTCGCAGTGGCACTCTCGCTACCGTTTCCGTGCTCCCACTTACAACTACGAAAGCAGCAACTTCCTTGTGTTCCTAAACCTTTGGTGAGGCCGACCACAACCCAAAATTCCTTACCGATTCAGCATTGGTTTGGACGGAATTGCCCCATCCACTACGGTGATCACGGTTTCAGCTAAATTTCCCCCTCATGACCACCTCCTCCCTCGACAAACCAACGTGCGTGGTTATCGATGACTTGGGAAGGCATAGCTTTGTTCCAAAAGCTTCATCAAGTCTATTCAGCCATAAACAGAATGCTAAACTACTTCCAACAATGCTACTTTCCGACAAACTCCCCTTATACTAAACACTAGCTTTCTCCTTGCAACTCCCTAAGGCCTGGCGAGACCTGACACAATTCCGGAATCTGCACCGTGCTTATTTCTGCGTTAAATAGGGCACCCTCAACCTCCTCGATGCTCATGGCTTGCGATTTAGCCCTCGGGGCCTCGCCGGGAATGCGCTAGGCGTCCCGGTGCATTTTCCTCCTCACTCGACCCCTCGCCGCACGAAACCAGCGACACCCAACCACATGCAACCCAAATTTCAGCCTTGCCTGCACCTTAAATGCTCTAAGACAACAATATCCATGAAAACATGGCAACAAGCTTTCACTTGCCTAGGTTGATCGTCAATGGAAGCTAGGTTTGCTGGCGGGGATTGGTGGCATGGCTAGTGGCTCCCGACAGCTTTCGTTTGTTATTGAAACGGCTGGAGGAAGGTTGGCTCTGGCTTTGGTGTGTTTAGGAGGCGTTCGACTAGTCTAGTCACCCCTCAATTGAACTAGGAAACTGAGAGGAGGAAAAGGTGATGCTTGGTAGAGAGAAAAACTGAGAGGGAAAGAGGAAGGAAGATGTCAACCACGATGTTGGATGGTGAAATTTATACAATAAGGTTGTTGTATGAGAACGCAACTATGGCCCGACAAGATGCACGATTTTGGTTGGTGGGAATTTGGATGTCACAGACAAGAAATTTTAATCAATGCTAAAATAATTTTTAATTATGACAAATATTTCCTAATATATTCGACTAGGTCAATTTCCTAGTTTTTTCTTTAAGGAAAGATTAAAATGTAGGAATGAAATTATAATATCTTGAAATTCGACCATTCTCGGGATTTATGAAATTGTTATTTTTTAACACACTGTTAATTACATCTAACTCCGAACTGATTATTCATGAGTTAACTAATCTATTGGAAAATGCCATTAAAGATTAAAATGCACATGACTAGAGATTTTAATTAGGGATAGATTGCTTGATCATAAGGATCAAAGAGGGACAATACCACACTGTTACAAGTCAACTAGCGAACGGAAAAAAATCGATTTGACAGAGGTACGTAGTTGGATTGCGGGTGGTTCTGCATGACTACGATACTAATTGCGAACGATAGTAAATCGATTTCCTTTTGGTTTTGTACTTAAATTGAACAATTGATCTCTCATGATTACATGATAGTCAAGGGTCACCCATGATTTAAAGAGGCACAAACATTAATTGAAAATGAGTCAACCACGAGTCAAACGCGTGAAAACTCTTAAAAGTCACCCGATAGTTTATGTCATATTAAAGTCGCATTTGGTCAATTTTAACCATGAATTTTAATCTAGTTTCAAGAATCGAACTTTCAAGGATTTCGAGACCGCCCTTTTGGATGTCACTTCATTTATCTATTTATTTATCGCTGTAAATTTTGGACAATGGTTAGTGGGCTGCGAATTGGAAGCTGGATTAGGGTCTACACCAAGCAAAGGCCCAATGGGCATCACGTCCCATAAAATTTGGCCAAGTGGGCCCAAGAAGCCCACCAAGCCCAACTTAGGTCCATTCAAGCAATTTAGCCTAATAGCACAGATGACATTTTATATTATGGCTTGCTAAATTATCATTTTGTCCCTTCTAGAAGCTCTGTTAATTTAATGAGACAAATTTGAAGCTAGTTAGAAGGGAAGTGGGTGCCGCTTTTGGGGAGCAATGGCGAGGTCATTTGGTTAGCTTACTTGGTTCATTTTCAAGGAGAATTGTGTTTGATCTTTTCAAGCCTTTATGAAGAAAATGACAAAGGGGAAAATGCTTGGACAAGAGTGAATTATGGGAAGTTGGTCTTGGGCATTCAATGTGGGAAATGATGAAGATTTTGGGAAGTGAAAGAAAGTCTCACTTACCCCTCTCTCATTCTCTCATTTTGCCTCTCTCAACTTCTCTCTCTCCCTCGCTCTCCATTTTTGGCCCCCCTCTCCCTTTCTAGATCTCTCTCATTTTCTTGTCTATTTTGCACTTTGCCACTCACCCCACTATCCGGATCACCTCATGCCGTTGCCGGCATTGCTGTCCTCGCTGAGAAGTGCCTTGCCGTCGTTGTCCATAAGCCACCGTCGAGCCACTGCCGTAACCTCTCTCTCCCCCTCTTCGAGCATCCGCCACCATCACCAAACACCACCACCATCATCGAGTTTCTTTGCCATGTCTTGCCGTGAGCATCGTCGTTTGTAGCCACGCGCTCTTACGTCTCACCGTCATTGCACACTCTTCACCATTTAGGTCGCCACTGCAAAAACCGTGAGTTAACTTCATAATTCTTGATTATGGTATTAATTGCGTTTAGGAGTAGGATTAGATTAAAGTTAATTATCATTAATATTAATTATGATAATTTAGTTGATAAGTCATCAAGATAAGTGATAAGTAGAGTTGATAGGTTATCGCGATATGGGGAGAAGTGCACTATTAATGCCTTAACTTGTGTATAGCGTTTACTTTAGTGTTATAACTTTTTACCGGCTTATTTAAGTGCCAAAATTGGAGAATAATGATCATTTAAGTGCCTCTGGCTAAATATTTCAGCCAAAATTAACACAAGACTTTTTAAATTAATCTTTTTACTTGACGTGGTACTTAACGTCGTTTAACCAACTTTTCACGGATTACTTAAGTGTCAAAATTTTTGAAAAATAATTTTTTTGATGCCAAGATTTTTTAAAAAATAATTTTTTTAGTGTCAAATTTTTTGGAAAAATGATTTTTTTAGTGCTAATTTTTTTGAAAAATATTTTTTCAGCTTCAATTTTTTGAGAAACAATTTTTTCAGTGTCAACAAAAATATGGCATTGAAAAAATTGTTTTTCAAAAAATTTGGCACTTAAAATAATTTTTCAAAAAATTTGACACTAAAAAATGATTTTTCAAAAAATTTGACACTTAAGTGATCCATAAAAATTAGTTGAACAATGTCGTTCAGCATCCACTTATTCTAACAAGCCAACTAAAAATATTAATAAAAAAGCCATGTCGATTCCGGCTGCGGATCGCCCATAGCACTTAAGTGATCCTTTTTCTTCAATTTTGGTACTTAAGTGAGCCATTGAAAAATTATGGCATTAAAGTGAGTATCGTACACAAGTTAAGACACCATGAGTGATTAGTAGAGGTGATAGGCTATCAAGGAAAGTGATAAGCTATTGGTAAAAGGTGATAAGTTATTAGAAAAAGTTGATAAGCTATCGCTAAATAGACGATAAGCTATTGAAGGATGGCGATAAGTTATCGTTGGTAGGGTGATAAGAATATGCTATATGTGTTTTATACTTGAGATAAGTGGTGATCTTATGCATGTTCTATGTTGTTTAAAGCATGAATTGCCATGAAAAATGACTTGCCTAATTAAAAGACTTGAGTTCCATTTTAAAGAAAAGTTTTATGAGCATATAAAGGGTAATTAGTGAATTGTCGGGTTTATATGCTATGTTTTATGTATTGGATTGGGCAAGGAAACAATAAAATTGAAGTGTGCAAAATTTAATGGATTAGATATTTGCGATTGATCAAGTGCGAATATTTATTGCATTTTTACATGTGAAAGTTGCAATACTTTGACGTTTGAGCATGGATCACATCTGCATTGGCTAAATGAGAAAAAAAAAAATGAAATTGGCATGAGTATTTGGTGTATTTGTGTGATCATGTAAAGGAACCCATCACTCAAAAGTTTTTGGGGACAATATCTAATTTTTATCTAATGCTCGGCGAGGGTCCAGATGCCGAGTCGCGGTTGAGGTCAAGCCAATGCTCCTTGTGGAATGCCGTATGTGGCGGGGGTCCAAGACGATGCCATATTAGATAGAGCGGGACAATGTCTAGTCATGTCAGAAGACTGCCAACTCTTGTGTTGGCCATGACCATATGGGTAGGGTATGTGCCAATCCGAGGTAATAATGTGTACGAGTTTATTCGGTGGTTTTGGTTGGTTATTTAGGGTTGAAAGCCTGCTCATGTTTAAAGTTAATGCAAAGCAAGGGTTGCTTTGCTATTGATTTGCCATTGATATAATGCTGCATGTATAGATTGTCCTTAAGGCAAGTTAGCTTTCTAAACGAGACTTAGGTTGTTAACTTATTGAGTTTTATTTCACTCATTATTTAATGTTTTCAGGCCCGTAGTATAAAGAACCGTCACATGTGGTTCAGGGTCCCTCTGAACCAAGACCTCGAGATAACCTCACACCGGTTCCAGATTCAAACCACGTGTACAAGCACTATATGTCACGACCATATAGGCAGATGAGGGGTTGACGCATCTGGTGCCCCTACCATTTCAAGGCTTGGTTCATTTGGGTTGGAGAGGACCTCTTCGGTTCTTTGCAAGGTTTTGATGAATTGCTTGGCAGGGGTCTTGGAGAGGCAATCTAAGATTTGATGGACATTGACACCATTGATGATGCCGTGGAGGATCTGGAGGAAAGTCCGGACAAAAAGTCCAATCCTAAGACTCATCCTAATTACTACCTATTGTGATGGGCCGGAGATGCAATATCACTTTTTGGCTGGCCCTCGCGTTAGTAGAGTTTAAGTTAACCTCGACCCCTTGCTGGTTTTTGTGTTGGCTTGTAGGAAGTTGCCGGTGGTAAAGGCTCATAAGAGTTCGTTGTTACGACTCATCCTAATTACTACCTATTTTACTATCTCTATTGTTTTTTGTGATGGACATGGCTGATTACTAATAAATAAATAAAGGTTGTGCTTTTGGAAGAGTTCGTTGTTGAATTGCTTTCATATGTGTTTAATCGTAAGATAAAAAAAAAATGGGTCGGTGATATATTTTGGGACGTCGCAATTAAATGACCACAAATGTAAGAGGTTATCATGCGTCGAGGGTCGAGGCATGACAAAAATTAATGTATACTAAAATATATTCAATGACTCGAAAACTCTAATCCCTTCTTTTTTGGGACCATAACCTTTTAACTATAAAATAAAGAAGAAAGAAAGGTTCAACTCCCTTCCATAAATTTTGAAATTAAGGTTTTTGCATGTAATTTATTTGATTCATGAAATATGTTATTTTCTTAAAATCATATTGCATTACTAGATAAATTAGGCAACTACAAAATATTTTTATTATCAGCGCAATTGTTAAGTCATAGATTTGTTATTTTTAATGAAAGCATATATATATATATATATATATATTGATTAATTTTTCTAAACAATACAAAAAATCATATTTTTTTGCAAATATTTTATAAGTTATTCCTTTTTTTAAACCATAACCTTATAACTACAGTAAAAAAATTCAACTCCCTTCTCTGAATTTGAGATCGAGGTTTTAGCAAGCGACTTATTTGATTCATGAGGCAAAGTAAGGCAAAGAAAGTAGCTCCATCATGTTACAATATATCCACACACAAAAACAAGAGTAACCGACTAACTTTTTTTCATAATATAGAGAAAACATAGGAGTTTATTCAAGGTGCTTTTTTCCCGAAAAATAAACAATATAAACAAATATTTCCTAAAATAAATATTGTATCACCAAAAAATTAACTGAATGCAAAATATTCTCATTATCAATGCAATTATTAAAATCAATATTGTTTCATTTGTTGACTAATATTTCTAAAAAATACAAAAGATGAAATTTATGAAAATATTTTCTAAATTATTCATTTTTCATCATAGAAGCACACTTTGAGTTTATTGTTCCAAAAGAATGATGCTATATGATAAAATATCTTATATCCAATCGATCCACCTCATGACAAATTTGTCGAATCATCATCATGTAATAACTTTGCTTATACTTTTTAATCAAAATAAAATATAGCTTTATTTCTTTTTTCCAAATGAAACGATCGAAATCCAAGTAAGATATTATTTTTTAATTTACAAATTCAGGAAATTTAATCATTGAAAAATGAGAAATATAAAAATTCCAAATATGGGCCCAAAGTGCCCGCATTTTCTCAAATAAAGATTTGAAGTGAACTTTATTTCAAATAAAGGCCTAAAGTAGCCATATTCGTCACAAAGAAGGGATTGGAGTGGTTATAATTGTTTCAAATAACGGCATAGCCTTGTCGGCTGGCAAAATATTCGAACCAATGAGGGATATTTTCGTCTAAACACAATTTAAATTTAAATTAAATTAGATTAAAAATGAAAAAAAGTATTATTTTTTTTTTAAAGGGAGAAAACATGTGCCGGGCTGCCACCCCATTGCTAGTGGGGTGGTGGCGATGATTGGTGGGGTCACTAGTGCATGGGTGAGGGCCGACGACACTTGCCGATCAAAGGCAAGGGCCTGTTGGCCTCGCTAGAAGCAAGAGAGGGTGGCGACCCTCTCCAAATTGGGTGAGGGTCGCCAGCCCTTGGGTAGGCTTGAAAAAGTTTGTTTAATGTTTGATTGCTCACACATTATTGGAGCATGACTGACTTTTGTGTTTTTTTTCACTAGGTTTTCATGTGACTTTGTGGAAAAAAATTGTTCAATTTCTGTTTGGCTTTTATTCTTCCCCTCCATCGGAGCTATTTTCCCTCACTACATAGCTTGCACTTTGAGGCCACACCAGTTAGTCCACTTTGTTGCATTTTAGTGCATCTTTATTTGGCTTGTTAAAATCATTTTTGTTAAATGCGTGAGTTCGATGAGATTTTCTTTCTTTAGATTCTTATGATTGTTGGAGTAGACAATTGGCAATAGGCCGGCGGTGGTTGGTGTAGTCCGATGGTCGGTGGTGGTTTAGAGAGTTTGGCCACCTGATATTGAACGGTGGCTGGAGTTATGGTTTTTGTGCGATGGAGTTGTTGCTTTAGCCGAGGGTCTATGGGTGAGGAAAGCTTTGGGGAAGAAAGAGTTGCAAGGTTGAAGAAGATGCAATAAGAAAAAGACAAAAGAAAAGAAAAAGCCAAAAAGTGAAAAATTGAAAAAGATTGAAAAAAATTGAAATTGAAAAAATTGAAAAGACAAAATTGCCCTTGAATGTAGGCCATTCTTTGAAACTAATATGATCACTTTAGGTCCTTATTTGAAATAAGGTTCACTTTAAACCCTTATTTGAGAAAATGATGGCATTTCAAGTTCTTATTTGAAAAGGTATTTACTTCAGATTTTCATTTAAGAAAATGAAGGCACTTTAGATTCTTATTTGGAATTTCTCCAATGGAAAATTCATATTTCTACGGTTTAAAGAGCAACTGGAGTGACTAGATAATGAAATTGAGATATGGTTTGATTTAATCATGGAAAAGAAGATGATCCACGGTCACTAGATGAAAGGAAATCTTAAAGCTAATGATTATGCTGTTGTCTCATGGTAGATAATGGACCAAACTAACGGTCAACTCCATTGCCATTTTTATTTTCTTTTGTAATTAAAAAAATCTGGTGTTAGCACAAGAAGTATTAACCCCTTTGTGCAAGAAAAAGTATAAAGCCTCTGTTCAAGCATAGAAAGATGCACAAGATTTTTTATAATCCTATTTAATGATTTTTTGTCATTTTTTTATTCTGTCAATATGAACACAAAAATCATATCATTATCACAAATGAAATCAACTTTTGATGACTCCGCTCTCACATTCCTTTTTTTTTTTCTCTATATTGAAAAAGAAAACCATTTTCACAAAATTTCTCTCTTTTTGAAAGGAAAAATCATCAACCAATATTCTTTTTCCTGGTCGAATGAAATGAGTTTAAAGCAAAACTCACTTTTACTGTAGCAAAGTCTTTGCTTTTTAATTTCTTTAATCGGAGCGTGATGTGTGCTATTGAAGCAAATTTCTTTATTTGTTGTTCTCGTGTGGTGATGCATCGTGTAACTAATCCAATGCTTTTCTTCCTCAAGCCATCAATAAAAGCGCCGAATCAATCACTCTTATTAGGGATCATTTTGGAATTTAATAATATGAGCGTACGACCTTTCAAATGCATTCCAAAACACGTCATTATATAACTTCAAAGTGAGTATTGACCTAATTAGTTAGATTCAACTTTACTCAAAGACCTAAGTTAATGACACCTCAGATAAATAAGTATATATTGTTGGAAGATTTAATGTGGGAATATTATGCATAGAAAGTTTGTGAAATCAACGTTAATTGTTTTAAAACTTTTTACTATTATATGAAAACATTGTTTAATATTTAAATGTCGTGTTAAATTATTTTACATTGCTTGATTTTTTTGGATCGGACATTTTAACATGGTATCATAGCCAAGCTCTTTTGGCTCAATTTATTTCCCATATACAACCTCGGTCGCAAAAGAGTAAAAGAGGGAGCCCAAACTCTAAATCTATCATTTATACTTGACCAGACCAAATTTAACTGAATGGTCAACTTGAATGAATTATAATTATACCCAATGTGAACTTTTCCTATTCCTACCACCTCAGTTCCTGGGTACTAGTATAAAGCTAAGAGCAATATGGGTCTTCAATCATGTATATTGATCGATGTTGCTCCTCCTATGTGCGTCGTTTGCTTCTGTATTAGCCCCGCGACTGAAGCTGCTGCCTCTAGCCCAACAAAAACCAGCTCTCTCTCTCTCTCTCTCTCCCTCATTGAGAAAGCCATCCAATAAAACAAGAAGAGAGAAGCAAAATGATAAATATGAAACCAAACTTATACGTCGGTTCTAGCAAGTGTGTATGGTGAAGATTGATGAGAGAGATTAACTTTTGAAAAAATGACATTAATCACACCTAATTAATCACGACCGTCAGGGCCCGATAAGAGATGACCGCTTTTGAGTTCTTGAGCTGCTATGGCAGAAATTGAGAATAAATTGCCCATTTGGATCTAATTTTTACTAATTGTAAATTTTCACAAGTATCGACTGCACGGACACCTAATACATACCTCGATGATGGGAGCAACATATACTACGAGGCTGGCGCAGGATAAACAGGCTCTGGAGAAAGCAAGGACGTTATTTGAAAGCCCAACGACAACAGCTCAACAATTTAAGGAGCTCACTGAGCAGAATGACAAACGGTTGCACGCTAAAACCAGAGAGAAGCAAGAATAACACGGCCTTCATCTTTTATGATAAGGAAGATGACTTACCCGTGTTTGACGATGTTACGTATGTTGGAATATACTTCAGAGAAAGCAAACTGTTTGTTGTAATCAGAACATCAATATAAAGAAGACGATGACAACTTTATAATATCATTCTTTTTATAAAAACTTACAAATCTTAGAGAAAATGAAAATAGGATATCACTGGAAAAATATCTTAAAATTGGAGATGAGGTACAGATATCAGAATCTCCTTAAGGCAATTCATTCCTACCAATGGTGCTCCGCAAATTCACGAACTATGCCTCCCAAGATACAACATCTCGAACCTGTTTTGATTAGCATTATGCAAACATGATTAAGTTGAATCATTCAATTGAACCAGCACACCTAGAAAAATCATAAGAATAGAGTAGTATTTCAAATCTCTTTTGGAATCGTTTTCTCGAATTTTTCTTTTGAAAAACTTTATGATGAAGCTCTATGCTCTTATCTATTTATAGAGCTTTAAAGTTCATGTACAGAAGAGATACATGAATTAAATAGACGCATATATCTAAGAAATTCTTGAATCAAGAAATACGTGAATTCAAGAGATTCATGAATTCAATAAATATATAAATTAAAAAGATAGGTGAATCTAGGAAATTCATGAATTCAATAGATACATGAACAGAAAAGACGTATATTAATTTGTTGGCTTTTGTTGGCTTTTGTTGATCCATTAACCATAATTATAACAACGTATTAGGTGACTATCTACTACTGTAAGTTTTGGTACGAGGAGATCATGAAGGTCCCCCAAGCATACTATATACAGGTGGCGTTTTGAATATGGGACGTGGAGTACCTTCCATTTTTGCTCTGGAGTTAATGGTTTTGGACAGTAATATCTTTGGAATTGAATCTGGGCTCTTGAAGCTACTTGGACAGTACGATATTGGATTAGACCTTGGCGCGCAAGGCAAATCGTTTTGGAGAATAATTTGGAATTCAAAAATAGTTTAATTGCTTTGACTATAACACTCAATTTTCTATGAGAATCTCACAAAGAGATACTTATTTAAGATAGAAAATGTTTGCATCTAATAATTTAGTAAAGTGGGAGAATTACCGAAAAAATCTTAAATCTATTGTAGTTGTACTAATTTAATCCATTCAACCAATTTTAAATGGCAATTGCTGCCATGGACGCTGATTGTCCTACGTGGCACGGTTAAAGTTGATGTGGGCAATTTTAATTTTTTTAAATTATTTATTTTTTCTTTTATTTTTCCTTTTTTTTTTTTTTTCTCGTTGTTTTTTTTTCCTTTACTTTCTTCTTCCTCTTCTTCCTCTAGCCGGTTGTTGGACCTCAGCAACTGGCTAGAGGTGAAGGCAAGCTTTGTCCCCCTTTGACAAGGCTCGACCCTCGCCAAACTCGACAAGTTCGAGTCTCACCCAAAAATGGCATGGGCAAGCCTCACAAAAGAAAGTGTGATATTGGGCCTTGTGCACGGTGACAAGAGGTTGAACTTATGGTTGTTGAGCGTTGGAAAACTTGGAGTGGCGATGCGGTACTGGCTAGGGGTGAGCGGTTCCAGGTTCCTTACAGGTTCCGCTTGGAACCTGGAACCTACCATCGAGTACAGGTTCCTCATTTTTTGGAACCTGGAACCTACCCGTCGAAATCTGAAACCTAGAACCTACCCTCTCACAGGTTCCAAGGTCGGTTCCAAGGTCCAACAGGTTCTTTTTTTTTTTTTTTTTTTTCATTTAAGTGGAACCGGTTCTGGTTCCGAAAAAAGAGGAACCGGGAACCGGAACCTCCCTCCCTAGAATCGAGAACCGTGATCATCCCTTCCAACATAGTCTTTATAATGATCGCGACATAATTTCTATGAAGATCTCCCTAAGTCATAAAACAATCATGTCATCATCCATAATTCTTTTTTCCTGAATATTGATCATATTGCAAATAGAGGCGAGTGGTTCCAGGTTCCGCCTATAACCTAGAATCTACCATTGAGTACAGGTTTCTTATTTTTTGGAACCTGAAACCTACCCATCGGAACATGGAACCTGAAACCTACCCTATTACAGGTTCCAAGGTCGGTTCCAAGTTCCAACATGTTCTTTTTTTCATCTTTAGTTAAGCAATATGTAAATAAACACAACAATAAAAATGAATAAGGATTTTATTATCGATTGCTTGAGAACGAGTATCTATATGCACCTGTCGAATAGTATTAAGGAAATTTTGTGACTTTAATACACTGGTTACTCTTGTATTATATAGAATCATTATCATAAAAGAAGCAATTGGAGTTTCCACTAGTCTGATAGTCTATGAAAATAAAATTCTCAATTATAAAATGGAAGTTTAGACTTGTGGTTTTGGATTATATACTTATCATCAAACACTATGGAATATCTCAGAATCGCGTGAAGACATAGATTAAGAAAAACATAAAAACTTGTACTAGGTTCTAGGTTCCGGGTTACAAGTTACAGGTTCCAGGTTCCACCAATCGAGAACCTAGAACCTACCCTCGGGTACATGTTCTTCAAATTTTGGAACCTAGAACCTACCCTGCATACCTTAGAACCTGGAACCTACAGGTTCCTACTGATGCGGTTCTCAGGTTCCAGGTTCTACCTTGGAACCATGCTCACCCCTAGTACTGGCACTCGACTGGAACAACGAGAGTCACAGCAACAGGTACCTCAGGATGGACTACATAAGGAACGTTGGCATTGGCATTGTCAGGGCCGCAATGGCTAAGCGTATCAACTGTTTGTGAAAATGCCTTCACTAGGTACAACGATGAGGTTTATGATCGCGTTTGGTATGACCAAACCTATAGCAACTGGCTTTCGCTCAACCACAACGGGTCATCTAGTACGTCCTTGTCCATTGTCGATGCATATAAGGGTCCGTGGGAAATTCTTAGCTGCGCGCAAACCGCGATGGATGGTGGTTTCTACTCAAGTCGTAATTTGATGTGTGACAATACAGATAAATGGCTTTTGTGCGTCCATTTCATCGAAATCGAGAGTTTGCCAAGTGGCCAACAAGGGGATTTCACAGTTTCCATCTATGGTACTAAAAGTCATTTACTCTAGTCTCTCCCATGGTTAGTGGGAAAAGTACCAAAAAAGTCTTAAATCTCTTGCATTAGTGCTAATTTAGTTCTAAACTTTTCAATTAGGCCAATTTAGTCCTAAACCTTTGTACATCACTACCAAATCTATCCATCCGGCCAATTTTGGCCGGCTGGCATTGATGTGGACGCCGAGCGGCGCTAGTTGTTTAGTCATCGTTGATGTGGCAATTTTAAAATATTTTTGAATATTTTATTATTTATTATTTTTCCTTTTACTTTTTTTTTTTTTCTCTCCTTCCCCCTTGGCTTCCTCTCCACGTAGCCGTTGGTGAGGCTCGAAGCCTCGCTGGCGGTCGGCGAGGGTTGTGGCCCTCACCCAGCCTTGCCCAAGGCTGTAGGTGAGCTGACTTCGCCCAAATCTTGGCAAGGCCAGCTTTGTTGCCATGGCCTTGCCACGGGCAAGGCTGCCTTCGCCCACGGCAAGGCCAACGGACGAGGGTCGCGGCCCTTATCAACGGCTGCGTGGAGAGGAAGCCCAATGGAGAAAAAGAGAAAAAAAAAAAGGAAAAGGGAAAAGAAAAAAAATTAATAAAAAATTCGAAAAAAAATAAAAATATTTTGAAATTGCCACGTTAGTGTTGGTCGGATGACTAGCGCCAGCATCCACGTTAGCGTTGGCCACCCAAAATTGGCTGATGAACTAAATTGGTATCAATGTACAAAGGTTTATGACTAAATTGGCTCAATTGAAAAGTTTATGATTGAATTGGTACCAATGTAATAGGTTTAGAACTTTTTTGATGCTTTTCCCCATGGTTAGTGGGTCCTGGGTCATGTGTACTTGATCAATCCCACATAGAACAACCTAGACATCCGCCGATTCTCAATGCCATTGAGTACTATGGCATTGCTAGACTCCCCAATGTACCAGCAGCCCTAGATGATGGTATTTCCCCTACTTCTACCTGTTTTTCTAGTGCCGATTCAAACGTTGCACTATTAGAAGTCTTCTAAAGTCAACTCGAAAAACAAAGGATTGAAAAACAACTTACTACATATCTGATTATATATGTTGATTTCAGTAAACATTATTGCCGCATAAACTTGTCAATCTCCGCTGTGTTGTCTCGTATTCTTAAATTAGTCAACAGATATGTTAAACGGTTTTAGTGATTAATTGTTGTATTGATTTCCGTTCATCTCAAATCAATTTCGAATGCTTCTCGAATAATCAAACTAGACTTATGCATTACCACAAGGCTGCTAAAAGTAAAACATGACATAGGAATAAGGATTTGCTGATAGGATTAATGTCTCCGGTTGATAAACAGTAACCTCTCAATAATCTAGGATATCTTACAGCTCACTCCTAAGACGATACCTCACAAGCTCTCAGAAGGTAATTACTTAGATTCTCTTGCCTTGGTTGCTCTATCGGAAGAGAAGTGATGTTCGACTGAATGAGTAATTATTGGTGGTGAGATATATGTTACACAAAGATTGTGGTGACAAAAAAGTTGTGAGCTAAGTTTTCTAAAATCTACGGTGAAAATTGAGCTTCAATAAGCTTGTTGTGAAAATGTAAGAGGAATAAGATATTGTTTTCTTCAATGAGCTCTAGAAGATGCAATTTCATTGGTTAATAGGCTTCTCTTCACTTGGTTCATCCCCAAGAAGTAAAAAGCTATATTTTGCTTGGCATACTTCATTTCTGGAAATCACTTCAAGCTGAACATATAAAGTGCTTTGTCTATTTTCACAACATTACAATTCTTGAAAATAAAACTGTTATTGCTGTGTATAAATTATAGTGAAATCTATCAATGATACCAAAGCAACCTATTGCTTAAAAAGAGAGAGCTGGCAAGGTAATCTACATGTTCCAAGCAACACTACATGGGATGGTCTGAATTATAGTTATGTGAAGACAAGCAATATCTTAGTTGTAATGACCCAATCTAATGAGAGCGAAGAGTGGTTGCCGAGGCCAGAAAGCTCGGATAAAGTGTGGCTCCTTAGGGGCTTTTAGGATGGTGAGGGGCCATAAATGAATTGCACTTAATAGGGGAAAAGTGTGTATATATTGGAATCAATTCACGGATGTTCCTTTTAATATAATGAAATGCTTTGCTTTGAAACTCCAAAGTTAAGTCCTGGATCAAGCTAGAGCAATATTAGGATCGGTGACCTCTTGAAAAAGTGCATGCCTATATGCCAAAGGAAAAAATTGTGAGACTTGATATGGAATGTATCAAAGTAGACAATACATTGAATAAGTTAATTTAAGAATGTCATATTAGTGATTGAGAACTTCGTAGTGAAGTTGTTTGATTTTGGGTTGTCTAGAGATTTGGTCTTGAAAGATAGGATCACTTGATGGAGTGGATACCTAGATTAATTTCTCGTCTATGTTTTACGAAATAGTAAGTTTCTTAAGCATAAAAGTGCATATTTCATAGCATCGATTGTGGAGCCACCAACGTCTATCTTGATCCTGACATATACCCCAGATGGACGACACAATTCGTTAATTCCGGAAGGAACATGCGAGTGTCCAGTGAGAACTTTGGCATGAGATACAACAAGAGATCAAAGTATTTGATAAGTTTACCGAACGGAACGAGAAACTGCCCCATGACATAGGCAGTGAGTAATCGATTAGGGTCTCCTTTGGTACGGAATCTATGATAGCACAACGAGGCTTGAATATTCTACTTGCACGTTGAGGTCCATTTCTGGGGGAGGGGTGGATTCCTCTTACCATATATTCAAGGACATCACTTAGGTGCCCACAGTGGATGACAAACAAGCCCGTGTCGTGAACGTTGGTTCTGGATTTCCTTTCATCTCGGCAACGCCATCTACCGGATCATTCCGGATCACATTCTTCTCATAGAAAAGAAATGTGGGGGTACGGAGCAGTATGCATCGACCTACGTGAAGTTGCAATGTTGGGTTCTTCATAATACTGGACAAATCCCGTCCTGTCCCGTTCCCAAAGAATTCATATTTCACATGGTTTACGTAATTAGCGGGGTTTAACCTGTCAATCAATGCACCTCAGCCCTTAAATCACGGGCCGAAATGCATCCCTTTTGTCCTTTTATCACTTGAGAGTCAAAACACGTGTCACATGTCATGAACAAAGTCTATGACCAACTTTAGTGAACATTGCCTCATGTATCCATCTATTACCCAAAGGATGTCTATGGTTGAATTTGGACAGGTGGAGTAGCCAATCTCACGGATACAAGGAAGTTCATGCTTGGGTCATATGCGACGATGATCACATCTCATACTATTATTTGGTCTAGACTTCATTATATTATGTGCCGCGAAAGCATCCTCACATGATTCAAGCAACAAAAGTAAACCAATCTGTGTTGTTTACAAAAGTAAATTATTGATTTTTGTAGGCACAACTCTTGATACTATTATTTGGTCTGGACTCCATTAACTCTTGATTCTTGTTGACCACTTCCACTTAGGGCGTGAATAATAACATTTCCGGAAGAGAAATAGATTTTTCTATTTCTATTATTGGATGATTTTTGAGAAAAAACGCGTTTGATAACGACACAAAATTTTTATTCTCGGAATAAAAATTCATTTGATAATGAAAAAAATTTCTCTTTCCTAAGCAGTGGCAATAGAGGGAGTTGGCTGGTGCCCGGCGTCCGACGGCCGGCGGACGCTGAATGCTGAACGCTGGTCGCTAGCCATAGTTGGTCGACAGGAGGCGGCGGCGGTGGCGGGAGGTGGCGGCAGGCGGTAGAGAGCGGCAGGAGGCGACAACGGGCGGTGGCGGCGGTGGGCGAGTAGGCGGGGGTGGCGGCAATGGGTGAACAGCAAGAAACTCCTTCTTGTGAAAAGTAAAAAGAAAGAAATAATTTTTGATTTCTATTCCAGAAATAGAAAAGTAATTTTTTTTATTTTTGATTTCTATTTCAAGCCTATTTCTGGAATAAAAATCTATTTAGAAATAAAAAAATGAAATTATTTTACCAAATAAATTTCTGTTTTAGAAACAAGTCGAGTCTAGAATAGAAAAATAATTCTGGAACAGAAATAAAATAGTTATCATGCACACGGCCTTAGCTTCTCTTGTCGAATATTGTGACAACTTGATAATATGGCATTAATCTACAAATAAATGGCTAATGGTAATTAAATCAACACCTTTGTCAGTACTCCCAGAGCTTTACTCTTATGTTATGTTTGATCGTTTGGATTTCTAGTAAGGATATGGCTAGATAAAATAGGATATGAAATACAGTAATAGCGCTATATCATATTCATTGTTTGGTGAATCACAGCAACAAAGCCGGATATAATCACATATATCATGTATATTGTTTGGTATAAATGACATATCAGTGTAAATGAACCTAAAAGTTACATAAATGGAGATGGCAAGAATCTTTCATGATACTCTTGCCTACTTCTTTTTTATTTGCTTATTTTTATTATTTTTCTCTCAATTTTTAATTGTTTCCTTTGTTTTTCTTTTTCCCTTCCATCATTCTTTAATAAAATTTTATAAAATAGTAAACTATATTAATATACCTAAAATATTAAATTTCAAAAATATGTAATAAATATATATACTAAATTTATGTTTATATATTGAATTTATACTCTAAGATAGAAGAAAATTCACATATATAAATAAAAATAGGATTAAATAAAAAATAAATTGTTGTTATTTTTTTTGTTATTTTGATTTTTTTATATTAGAATTCAAGTACTATTTATATTAAAATATTATTTTAATTTTATTAATTTAGAGAGTTTATTATTCGAGAAAAATAACTTTAATGTTATGGATATTAGAAATTTAATCCACATTTATTTCAATTTCCCTAGAGAATAATTTTATCTGGACTATATCCTTCTTATATCCAATTTTATTTTGTTTCGAAAAGGTACCAAACACATGATAGGATAAATTTTTTTCCTATTTTAAATTTTATCATGATCCCCATGGTTTTTGCAGTGATATGACTAGACTTTTGGTCATTTGTATCAATAAGGCTATATAAAAGTAGCACGAGGAAGCTAAAGCTCACCACAAAAGTATGAACTGCACAATGTTCTCAGAGTCAAGATATAAGATGATTTGCTCAACATATTCATTTACTAGGCAGGTAAGCCATCAATATCTACGCAAATGTCTCGATGTATAAGAAAAACTTAACCATGTGTCCTTTGGCGATCCTAACTAATGTAAAAATTTTCTGACCAGAAATTCAATTAGTGGAAACAGGATACTTCTAACTAAGTACGGTAGCGACAGCGAGACAAATGCTCATCACTTGCTGATTATTGCTGTCTACATAGGAAAGTTCAGAGTTCATGGAGACGATGAAATTGTGCATGACAACAATGCATGCACTTATTTCTGTTCTCTTCGCATTTGAGTTCAACTTCATATTGTACATTCTTAGAAAAGAAAAGTAGGGTGCACTTTGCAGGGGACGATCCAAACGGTCTTGTCGTGGTATAAGAGGTTACAAATTGCAGCGGATGCGGTAAGGGTAATTAGCAGCAATGCCAGAAAGTTACTACGTAGTTTATCTTCCATTTCTTTTTTGGCAATGTTGCCACTACCATGGATGCAGGATTCGGCTACTCACATAATTTTACAAGCCACCTATCCTCCGTAGAGACCTGAAGACTACCAACATATTATTGAATGAAAATAGGCAAGCCAAGGTTGCCCACTTTGGGCTGTCAAAAATTTGTGTAGCTGAAAATGACTCATTTCAGACCTGTTAATGCTGGCACACCAGGCTACCTCGACCCGAGTACGTGTTGAAGATTAAACTTTTCTGCAAAGTTCTCAATAAGTTTTGAAATATCCTGAAGCTTTTAACCCTTCACTTCATACGTAAATTCTTTAAATTTATCATAGAAATATTAATATTATTGGGGTGTGGCTCATACTTTCCAGTGACAGGGAGGCATGTGGTCCAAATTCCCAGTGACCCCGGCGGGGGTCGTAGGGGGCAGCATCCCATGACGCCAAAGGATTTTTATAGTTTAAGCTCATATTTTATTGGTAGTTAGGATTAGAGCCCATGAAAAGCTATTGCCTATGCAAAACATTTTTCTCTTGTAATTGAGATATATAATAGAGAGTGCAAGGTGCTAATTATAGTGGGATCCTCTGTTGAACGTAGCTCTAGTTTAAGGTGAACTAGGATAAAATTTTTGTAACTCGTCCTTTCTTTCTTGCTTTTATTCTGTATTTTCTTGTGATTGTGTGCCGCATCTTAACAAATATTACATTGTCCATGACAGATTTCATTCTTCCAGAAACTTGAACAAAAAGTGACGCTTACAGCTTGTGGGTTCGAGCTGATGCCCGGCCTGCGGCAATAAGAACCCAAATTTAATCATTAAATGAGGAGACAGAGAGCATTATAGACCCCATGTTAAACGGATGGTTCAACATAAGTTCAGCTTGGAAAGCTGTGGAGATAGCAATGTCATGTGTCTGCAATTCAGAGGCCAGACATATATCACAAGCTGGCTGAACTGAAGCAATGTTTGGCCATAGACAAGGCAAGCGAGAGAGTAGAGAATGGTGAGCGGGAATAAAGCAGCTTCTTTGAAATGGCCACTCGATTTCGTTAAGACATCAAAAATCCGATACCTTCACTTGGAATCTCACCAAGAGGGAGGCCAAGTCAAGACCCATCAACATATCCAATTGGAATTACCATTACTTAAAAGCTTAAACCAATAAATTATGGCCAAATATGATATATTAACTATTATATATATGGTTAATGGATCAACGAATGCAAACAAATTAAGATACGTCTTTTCTGTTCACGTATCTATTTTTATTGAATTCATGAATCTCTTGGATTCATGTATCTCTTGAATTCTTGAATATCTTGGATTCACGTATCTCCTGAATTCATGAATCTGAATTCATGAATATATTGGATTCACGTATCTCTTGAATTCATGAATCTCTTGGATTCACGTATCTTCTGAATTCATGAATCTCTTCTTGGATACATGTATTTATTTAATTCATGTATCCCTTCTGTACATGAACTTGAAAGCTTTATAAATAGATAAGAGTATAGAGCTTCAGAGCAAGGCTTTTCAAAAAGAAAAATTCAAGAAAACGATTCCAAAAACTCTACTTTTTTTATTTTTCTAAGTGTGCTGGTTCAATTGAACGGTTCGATTGAGTCCTGTTTGTATAGTGCTAATCCAAATAGATTCGAGGTGTTGTATCTTGGGAGGCTTAGTTTGTGAATCTGTGGAGCACCATTGGTAGGAACTAATCGCCTTAAGGAGATTCGGACATCCGTACCTCACCTCCAATTTTGTGTTATTTTTCAGTGAAATCTTATTTTTCATCTTTTCCAAGATTTGTAAGTTAATAAAGTTGACATCTTCTTTATATTGATGTTTTGATTATAACAAATAATTTACTTTTTGTGGATTATTTTCCAACAATCTTAAGGTGATTATCTCACTCACTGTTTGTTGTTCTAGTCAGATTATTGAGATGCCTGAAAACAATCAAGTGCCCTTCAATGTCCAGAATGTTTCTAGAGACGTTCCTATGGTCGATTCGACCGTTGCTATGGGAGATGTTTAGCCCTCGGGGCCTGAATTTGTAGTAGCTAATGTTACGGGCCCTTTGGCCAACACCAATTTTGGTGGTGCGGGTACAAGTCTTATGACTAGTATGCCCGGGACTGTTTTTCAAAATAGTACAAGCCAAATGGCTTTTGGCTCCATTTCTGGAGGGATGGTTCAACGAACCTTGCCTACTGTGATGGCAACACCTCCAGTAACAGCTAATGAGAAATCGGAGAAATTCACCGAAGTGGGCTTTAAACAGTGGCAGCAAAAGATGTTCTTCTATTTGACCATGCTAATTCTGACGAAGTATTTATCGAAAGTGTGCCCGATAATTAGTCCAGATGAGCACGATGTCATGACACTCGGTGCATTGGAGGCTTGGAAGCATGGAAACTTCTTATGCCGAAATTATATTCTTAACTGTTTAGTGAATTCTCTATATAATGTTTATTGTAATATTGAATCTGCTAAACAGTTATGGGAGTCCTTAAAGAAAAATACAAGAATGAGGACGCTGGCACCAAGAAATTTGTGGTTGCCAAATTCTTTGACTACAAGATGATGGATTCTAAATCTGTCATGAGTCAGGTTTAAGAATTGCAACTAATTCTGAGTGACATCTCTGCTGAGGGAATGATACTTAGTGAATCATTCCAAGTGGCGGCCATGATTGAGAAATTGCCTTCGGGCTGGTCAGACTTCAAAAATTACTTGAAGCACAAACGAAAGAAGATGAGCCTTGAAGATCTCATTTTGCGCCTCAGAATCGACGAGGACAATAGAAGGAGTGCAAAACCTTCTTCTGAGCCAAAGGCCAACTTTGTGGAATCTTCCAAATCCAAGCAAAATAGAAAAAGGAAGATGTCATTTCAAGGAAAAGCCAAGCAAAAAGAACAGTTCCAGAAATTTCAAGGGACGTGTTTTATATGCAACAAGCCTGGCCATTGAGCTAAGGATTGTAAGAAGCGCCCGAAAAAAGGCAAGGATGATGGTGTAGCTCAGCAACTGAATTTGACAGAACATGACAATTTTGAGAGATTGTTTGCTGTGGTAATGTCCGAAGTATCTCTAGTGTTGAACACTAATGGCTGGTGGCTAGACACAGGTGCCACAAATCACATCTGTGTAGATAAACACACGTTCTCATCTTATGAGAAGTTTGAAGAAGATGAGAAGCTTTATATGGCTAATTTTGCATCACCAAAGATTACCGGAAGAGGAAAGGTGATCCTGAAGTTTACATCAGGCAGGAAGGTCGCCTTGCTGAATGTGTTGCATGTACCAGAGATTCGGAAAAATCTGATTTCTGGCCCCATACTTGTCAAGAAGGGTTTCAAAGTAGTATTTGAATCTGACAAGTTTGTACTTTCGAAAGGAGGGATGTATGTGGGGAAAAGATACTTGTGTAATGACCTGTTTAAAGCCAATGTAGCTGTCGTTGATGTAAACTCAAATTATGTGTACCCAAAGACTATTAATAAAGAAAAGTCTTCAGTTTACACTGTTGTGTCTCCTTATCTATGGCATGGTAGATTAGGACATGTAAATTATGGTACAATGAAGAGAATAGCAAACTTGGGGTTAATTCCAAGATTTGAGTTGGATGTCCGTTACAAGTGTGAGACTTGTGTTGAGGCTGAGTTTGCCAAGAAACCTTTTAAATCCGTTGAAAGAACAAGTGAACCTCTATAATTAATCCATAGTGATCTATGTGTTTTAAAGTTTGTAGAAAGTAGAGATGGAAAGAAGTATTTCATCACATTTGTGGATGACTGTACTAGATTTTGCTATGTTTATTTACTAACTAGCAAAGATGAGACTATGAGCATGTTTGTCAAGTATAAAAATGAAGTTGAAAACCAACTTGATAAACGAATCAAAGTGCTTAGGTTTGATAGAGGAGGAGAATATAGTTCAATCAATTTCAAAGAGTTTTGTGCTAGTTTTGGAATAATTCTCCAAACGACTGCACCTTATACTCCACAACAAAATGGAGGTTCTAAACGATTGAACAGGATACTAAAGGAGATGGCTAACGCCATGCTTTTGAGTTTAGGTTTACCTCAGAACTTGTGGGGAGAGGCAGTTTTAACTGCAAATTATATTCTTAATAAAATATCCCACAAAAAGACAGGTAAAATTCCATACAAGTTATGGAATGAAAAGTTGCCATCCTACAATTTTCTAAAAGTGTGGGGGTGTTTGGCAAATGTGGCAATTCATCTTCCTAAACAAACTCGGTTGGGACCTAAAACGGTGGATTGCATATTCATCAGTTATGCTCAAAATAGTAGCGCATATAGATTTTGGTTTACAAATCTGAAAATGCGGAAATCCATGTCAATACAATCCTAGAATCAAGGGATGCTGAATTTTTTGAGGATTTATATCCTGCAAAAAGAAATCAAGGAGAACTTTCTCAGAAAAGGCTTAGAGAATCAGAATTTAAGAATGATGAAGTTATGACCAAAGAAGTCGAATTTCGAAGGAGTAAAAGGTCTCGAATTGAAAAATCTTTCGGACCTGATTTTCTAACGTACATATTAGAAGGTGAGCCCCAAACATTTAAAGAGGCAATGTCATCTCCAGATGCTCATTTTTGGAAAAATGCTGTTGACAATGAAATCCATTCTATCCTAAGTAACCATACTTGGGAACTGGTTGATCTTCTACCTGGAAATAAACCAATTGGATGTAAATGGATATTCAAGAAAAAAACTAAAAGCTGATGGTTCCATTGAAAAGTACAAAGCTCGACTTGTAGCCAAAGGGTTTAGACAAAAAGAGGGTTTTGACTACTTTGATATTTATTCACCTGTCACAAGAATAACATCATTAATGATGTTAATTGCTATAGCTTCGCTATACAATTTGCAGATACATCAAATGGATGTGAAAACTGCATTCTTAAAAGTGATCTCGACGAGGAGATTTATATGGAACAACCTGAAGGGTTCAAGGTCAAAGGACAAGAACACAAAGTGTGTAGACTTGCCAAATCATTGTATGGACTTAAACAAGCTCCTAAGTAATGGCATGAGAAATTTGACCGAGTAATGATTCAAAATGGATATAGAATCAATGAGTGTGACAAATGTGTGTACACTAAATCCACAATAGTTGGATATGTACTTATTTGTTTGTATATCGATGACATACTAATTCTTGGAGATAACAGTGAGGTCATCAGAATCACCAAGAACATTCTCAAGAAGAACTTTGAGATAAAAGATTTAGGTGTAGCAGATGTTATACTCGGCATCAAAATTCTAAGGAATTCCAATGGCTTAGGTTTAACACAACCTCGTTACATTGAAAAAGTAATTGAGAGATTTAAAAGATTCGGCATTAAAGATGCAAACAATCCTTTTTTTCCACACCTAACTTTGAGAAAGAATACTGGAAATAGTATCAGACAGCTAGAATACTCTCAAGTAATCGGCAACATCATGTATATCATGAATTGCACTAGACCAGATATTGCATACTCAGTAAGCAAACTAAGTAGATATACCAGTAACCCAGGTCACAAGCATTGGAATGCTCTGATGAGAGTATTATGATATTTGAAAAGGACAAAAGACTATGTTCTACAATATGGCAAATATCCAGCTGTTTTGGAATGTTATTGTGATGCAAACTGGATTTCAGATTCTGATAAATCGAAATCAACTAGCGGATATGTGTTTACACTAGGAGGTGCCGCAGTGTCATGGAAGTCCTCTAAACAAACTCTAACAACACGCTCTACGATAGAATCGGAGTTTGTTGCTTTGGATAAAGCTGTTGAAGAAGCATAATGGCTTTGACATTTTTTAGATAATGTTCCAATATGGCCAAAACCTATGCCTGCAATTTGCATACACTGTGATAATCAAGCGGCAATTGCAAGGGCGCATAATGTGATTTATAACAGTAAGTCTAGACACATTCATCATAAACACAATACTGTAAGGCAGTTGCTCTCAAATGGAATCATTTCTTTAGACTTTGTAAAGTCAAAGGAAAATATTGCGGATTTGCTGACAAAAGATTTGTCAAGAGAGAAGATAAACTGCACATTAAGGGGAATGGGTTTAAGAGCCTTAACCCAATAAAGAGATTCCGGGGTGGAAACCTAACCTATGCGATTGGAGATCCCATGTACTAGGTTCAATAGAACAACGCAAATTCTGGAAACTCTAGTGTAAGCACTGTCTCCCATTCCTATGATGCAACAGTGCTTTCCTGCAGCGTTATTAAGGGTATGCTATGCGTTTAATGATTCCTATAACTTAGAATGTAACATTCAAGTAAGATATGGTAGGATATCTTTAATATGAATGCACCTATATGCATGGAGCTGGCCGACTTTATGAAAATCTTTTAAGGCTAGATTTTCTAAAGCACGCATGAATCCCGAGAGGTTTAGGGTCGAAAGAACGAACACAACCGAGAACCAATCTTGAATTGGAAATACTTCGTGTGAGGTTTATTGTCTAGGCTTACACAAACAAATGGCAATTCAAGGCTTAGTCCATCGACTAGTTAAGTAAGTTCGATAGGCTTTCACTAAAGAAGGTTCAAAGAGAAAGCTACTTATCTTGATGCAGTGTATTTTAATAGGTATGCTCAGATTCCTTCGAGTCAAAAATGTTTTGTTGATCCATTAATGTGGGGGATTGTTATATATATGGTTAATGGGTCAACAAATGCAAACAAATTAATATTCGTCTTTTCTGTTCATGTCTCTATTTTTATTGAATTCATAAATCTCTTGAATTCACGTATCTCCTGAATTCATGAATCTCTTGGATTCACGTATCTCTTGAATTCATGAATCTCTTCTTGGATATATGTATTTATTTAATTCATGTATCTCTTCTGTACATGAACTTGAAAGCTCTATAAATAGATAAGAGCATAGAGCTTCAGAATAAGGTTTTTTAGAAAGAAAAATTCAAGAAAACAATTCCAAAAACTCTACTCTTCTGATTTTTCTAAGTGTGCTGGTTCAATTGAACGGTTCGATTGAGTCCTGTTTGCATAGTGCTAATTCAAACAGGTTCGAGGTGTTGTATCTTGGGAGGCTTAGTTCGTGAATTTGCGGAGCACCATTGGCAGGAACTAATCGCCTTAAGGAGATTCGGACATCCATACCTCACCTCCAATTTTGTGTTATTTTTCAGTGAAATCTTATTTTTCATTTTCTCCAAGATTTGTAAGTTTATAAAGTTGCCATCTTCTTCTTTATATTGATGTTCTGATTACAACAAACAATTTACTTTCTGTGGACTATTTTCCAACATTAACAAGCTCAACCACACAAAATCTCTTATGTGAGACTTTTTCAACCACAATTCATACATGTAAGCTCACTATTAGGTTTGCTCTGTTGCCCCTAATTAAGGTATCATTTTTCATTAATATATCTCTAACTTGAATCTCCAACGCCCACCTTGGTGCATAATCTCTTTCTCCAGATCAAACCATGAAGGCTAACATTGGAACCGTCCATAGCCCGAATCACAAGATTTCTCCCTTAAGATATTCACTAAACACTAAAATATATTAGGGTTCATCAATCTACCAGCAGTTTTGATATCATTTGTTGTGAGTACGCAATAGAATTCCGATACCTTCATTCTAGGAAATAGTCAATAGGAAGCCCAAATCTAAATTTTTCAACATCCAGTTGAATCCAATTTCGCTCAAAGGTATATTGTAATGATGATACATATAAAAAAAATTAGCGCATAACATGATATATCATTTCGAATTTTTCAATGGTCGAAATGTCATCAATCAGGAGCTGTCTACTGACGTTTCTTTTGGTTCTTAGACTTTTACACATTTGCGGACGAAGATCTAGCTGCAACTCGTGGTCTTCTTGTATTGTAGCCATGACTGTCAATGTTAATTTATGAACTGCAGAAGGTTCAAGATGAGGTCAACGCTTGTGCGAACGAGCACCACATGGGGTCGTGTGTCGCATCCTGTTCTCTTAGTATTGTCAATAGAAGAGAAAACTGACTTTCCGCGATTATCGCCTGAACCCGAGTCCATACGATAACAACATGACGTGCACGAAAGGAAAATCAGGATACGAAATACTTTATACTAATGAAATATACTGGCCCATAGCCATTAGGATGACATCAGCCGGTCGTATCGAGAGCTCTTGATATTTGATATAATGCGTGCATCATGCATATATCTTCCTCATACTCGCTCTCTTCAACAATCTCCACTGATCCATGACGATGCAAAGATCAATTACAGCTTTCTCATTTGCATTGCTTGCTTCTTTAGCTTCTGGAATTTTCCTCGTGGTTCAAGCCCAACAAAATCCAGGTCTCTCTCTCTCTCTCTCTCTCTCTCTCTCTCTCTCCCCACTCCGTCTTGAGAAAGTTTTCGAGTTTGCATGAGACGGTGACTCATTATCTCGGAGTAAAGTTTCTTGCTCGTCATTACTTCAGAATAATGTGGAATGCCTTTTACGTCTGATAAGAACATTACATGATTAAATGCTGGCAAAATGTATTGACTCATTCGATGCACCAGATATTAAACCCGGGAATTCGCAGCCCCAAAAATAGTTAATAAGTTCAGACAAGCGCATATGAAGTTAATCACTTTCTGAATAATTGGTTGCTAAATCTGCAAATCGTCTCTTATGTTGGCATGCTTTGCTTGGAAATAGGAGACTAAATGGAGGGGGAAGAAAATCCGAGTGACAAATCGAGATAATTTAAATTATTTATCAGATGGGATGGGAGGAAAAATGTAAGATTGTGGACATCCTCGACCCAATTTTCCTCTCCCCTTTGTCCCAAACACAGCACGATATTTTCCTGTCTTGTGGTTTAAGTTTCGTACAATGTTATTGTCAATGTTGGCCACTTTATTATCTATGGCCGTCCTTTAACAGAAGGGGCCACTTCTTTGGATTAATTCTTATTTGACGTATGCTAGATACAATAGTATGAAATTGTGTGAATGATCAAGATTCACCGAAATTGTTCCAATGGTCCAACAGAAAAACTGCCGATCCATTTCATTGACGTTTTTTTTTCTTTCTTTCTAGACTTACAAGGTTTTATCAGTATCGACTGTGGGGCACCTAATCAATACATCGAAGAGGCGCTCAACATAAAATATGAAACAGATGAAGGGTTCATAGACTCAGGAGAGAACATGCAAGTATCCTTGGAGGTCATAAGTACATATTATCAACAATATTCGAAGAATTTAAGGAGTTTTCCCAACGGAACGAGGAACTGTTATATTTTAAGACCAGACCGAGGCAAGAACATCACCTATCTGATTAGGGCAGTATTTTGGTATGGGAACTATGATGGGAAGAATCAAACTCCTTCATTCGACTTATACATTGACGTTAATTATTGGACCACTGTGTGGTTTTTGACTTATTATTGTGAAGAAATTATGTACGTGTCCCAAGCAGATGATATCCAAGTGTGCCTTGTGAATACTGGCAATGGTGTGCCCTTCATTTCAGCATTGGAACTAAGACCTCTTGATGGTGACGGCTATCGATTGGGGTCTGGATTCCTGCAATTCCGTCGGCGGTATGACATTGGATTAAGCTCTAATTCTTCTATCAGGTAATCGATTGATTTTCTGAAATATGAGGAAATTCACTTACTATTGGCAGTATAACATTTTCCATAAGCATTGCCTTTAAGGATGACACATAAATCAACAAATCGGCAAAAGGTTTAGCACAAAATTAGCCAAATTAAAAGATTTAGGACTAAATTAGTACAAGTGCAATAGGTTTTAGGACATTTTTGTTAATTTTGTCTAAATTACGTGAATTGAGACATAGTAGGAGCAAATGAAATCTAATGGGTCAAAGTACCATTTGACTATTTCCTTATATAAATTCCTCAAAATGATTAATTTTATGTTAACATCAGAATCTCATATTATCAAATACGTAATGCAATAACTTTTTTAAGCTTAAATGTCTATATATGTTTTATAGTAAATATGTACAACAATCCGCGGAAAGCATGGATTATGTCTAGTATATAGTGGAACTTGATGTCTACTTATGAAGAGGGAGTCTACAAGTACACATGAAAATTTTAAAGAGTGTTCCTTGGACTCTTGTTGAGGGTTATTGATTATACTTTGACTCTTTGAGAATACGACTATTTCTATTTAAACTATTCTACTTTCTTGAAGCATGTTGTTTTTCAATTTTCAAAACATGTCGATATACGTTTTTACTATTTTTAGTGGTCTTAGCTAGTGCCAACAGGATGCTTATTGCCAATACATCTCTCTCTGAAGTTTGGTAATAATACTCATTTTATATAAAATATATGATTAATATTTTTATTTTGAAGTTTATACATTCCATCTTGGAAACATTTCAATAGTGGATAAGTCATACATTCCATCTAGGAAACATTCTAAGCACTTTTTTGCTTGGAAAAAGAAAACAGAAACAAAACATACCATCTAGGAAATGCTTCAAAATTAATAAATTTTTTTGTCTAATTATGTAAATTGAACTATACGAAAACGGATGTATTGTATGTGCGGACAACGTGTTACAAGTACCTGGCAATTGACTTCTGTTTAATATGGTAGCTTCAATGTTCGTGTTGCATATCCATATAAACTGACAGTTGCTAGTCACTCATTCAATTACTTAATTGTTTGCTCTTAAGCTGTAAGTCGAAATGCCTCACTCAGGTATCCTGACGATGTTTACGATCGGATCTGGCAAGGTGAAAACTATAATATATGGAATAAATTGAACGCCACATCTGCAATTGATTTATTTGTCAATAATAATGCGTACAAGGTTCCTGGGAAAGTTCTTCGGACAGCTCAAAGATCTATGAATGCCAGTACTCCCATTAAGTTTCAGCAGTCTTCGATCACCACAAACAAATGGATTGTGTACTTTTATTTCATGGAGATTGAGAGACTGACGAGCGGCCAACAGAGGGAGTTCACAATTTCCATGAATGATAATCAATTCACAGAGACGGTGATCCTTGAGTACTTAAAGCCAATAGTTATAGTTTCCACTCCAGTTAGCGGGTGGAGCATCACCTTCTCAATTGAATCGACCAATAAGTCTGGATATCCACCGATCCTCAATGCCGTGGAGTTCTATACCATTGGTGATCTTCCAAATGTGCCCACAGCACAAGATGATGGTAATCCTTTACCCTTCTACATGTTTTTATTGTCTACATACACTTTGTAGAGGTGTGCTACAATTGACATCAATATTAATTAGACTGATATTCCATTCTCGGGAAGTGAAATTTAGGTCATCCTATGCTCAATATTGTAGTGTCCACTGTGGGTCTTTATGTTATTCGCGGACTCTGATTTTGTTGGGATCATCAGGTGTGGCATAGTATTACTCTGCTATCTGCTTAATTCTCTGCTTCGGCTATTTTTTGCTTGGTAATTGCCGGAATGTCTCTTCAAGCTAAAGTCCTGAAATGTTATGTCTTTTGAAAGCTGAAAGTCTGCATAATTCATACGTGATCGCAGCCACATTTTGCATCTCTATCCTCCTCCTTAAATAATTGGTTGTTTTTGTGATTTAAACCACAGTGGAAGCTATCAATGCCATCAAAGCAAAGTATCACATTAAGAGAGAAAGCTGGCAAGGTGATCCATGCGTCCCAAGCAACTACACATGGGATGGTCTAAGTTGTAGATATGGAAATCCTCCAAGGATTATATGGATGTGAGTCCCATCACTATATCTTTGATAATACTGATTTTCTAGGTGAAAACTTAAGAAGAGTTCTCATTCTCATGAAATCCGGAAATTTTATGCATCAATGATTGAAGTTATGTTACACCCAAAGTCTCACATGAGGTGGGACAGAGCACATAAAGTTACTCAAAATTTGACAGCTACCCCCAAAAGTCAATCTTGAGTAGCCATTTTGGGCTTCGTCCATATGACTTTGGCCAGGAAATTTCAAAAGGTTATTACAGTATTACACCCTCCAATACTGATCTTGAGTTCTTATTTGGGACAAAACAGTACATATTGCAACTTGTCTTGACGAGGGTGGAAAGTATTTGCTAGGGCACTCGCGGGGCTTCTAAGATTGTCCAGGGGCAGGAATGGAACAATTCACCGGTCAAAAGGGGTGAGAGTGCTGCTAGGCTATGGGTCATGACGGAAACTTTAGTGTTCTTAAAGTTTTGACACTCTTAAGCTTCACATGGGATTGGAGTGAGCTCATGAACTGATCTCTAGGTTGATAACCATCTCAAAAAGTTACCCACTTGGGTATTTCTTTTGGAGAACTTGGTACATAGGAACGAGATGGGCATGACAAGTTATATACTCATTGACTGATAGTAAGACTTCGTTTGTTTTACCGAAATGACTGATTTGAAAAATATTTTCCCAAAAACAATCACCTATATCACTTGAAATAATTAATTAATGAAAAATGTTTTCATTATTGACAACAATTTATGCCTAAACAATTTCGTGGATGATAAATTCTTTTCATCCATTTAATTTTATAAGTGATATAGGCAATTATTTTTAGGGAAATGTTTAAAGGGAGCCTAAATTCTATCTTCTTCTTCGATGCATAGTAGGGGTGTGTAAAAGAATCGGGAATTGCTTGGATTGCCTGAAACCAAACCGAATTGGACCGGAACTGACGATTCCCATGGGGGTTGGTCCGATTCCTAGTTCCAATTTAGTGGAATCAGTGAGTACTACTCTAGTTCCCGATTCTAGGCATGGAACTGCCCATCCATCCACTCAGACTAGACCAATATTTCTATATTTAAAAAAGAAGAAGAAATTTCATCTCAATTACTTAATTATTTTGTAGTTTTTCAACCAAATATATATGTACATATATGTATATTAGAAGTTATTTGACATTATTGATTAATTTTGTCTCTTGGGTATGTAATAGGACTAACCCCTGATTTTTTTTTTATAATAATGATCCAATTACTTGTTTTCTCAACAAAACAAGATAAACAAATGAAAATGAAGGAGAGAACCGATTGGGGATGTCCATAAATGTTGTGGTGCTTTGTCATCATCATATGAAAGTAAGAGCCCATGACTCATTTAAAAGTATGATTAGGTCTCTCTTTAGCCATTCCCATGATTAAATTAGGCTGACGTTAAAAAAGATGGATCAAGCAATTAATGTTTTAATTTCTATGAAGATTATGACTTTTAATGTGGAGTCTAATTCTCCACACGTTTTTGGTGTCAAGAAACCTTAAAGGAACCATACCATAACCTTCGAAGAAATTAAGTTTTTAGCCAACAAATATTGTCTAATCATTCCGCCTTATAGTTTTCAATCATTAATCAAAATCAATAACCGAAATATTAGGCCAAACAAGGCTCTAAATAGAAATTAGGTTCACCATGATATTAATTAATGAATGCAATTTTGTAGGGATTGGGACCAATTTTATGGACCCACCTGAAATCGGACAAGATCGGTGATTTGGTTCTCGGGTGGATTCATGGAACTAGTGGGTAGGTCTCAATTCCAATTTTTAAGAACTGGTCCATAGTGGATGGTGCCTGATTCTGAGGTGGGAACCGCTCACCCAAACCATGCTCCCCCTAAATTGCATAGTTATCATGCTTGCTCAACTTTTTTTCCTAATAGCCTACATTTATAACGCGAGTGTTCCAAATTGCATTGTGTCTAAAGCAAGTATTATGTCCTCCAAAAATAACTTTTATGTACTCTAGGGCCAATAATAACCATAAATTATAGAACAAGGAGTCAGTGAGACCCGTGCAAGGAATAAGAATGGTGATTATGAATGGTCTCTAGTACCTAAAACATTTACACCTAGAGGACTCAAATTATTTTCACTCTGAAGAATTGATTGCACCAACTTTTCTTTATAGCACCACAAAATGCTGCCTCTATGAAGTTGTTAATGACGGGTTCCTCTCTTTTGATTTATGATGGTACAGGAAATTGAGCTCTAGCAATTTGACAGGTGAAATAGTCTCATCACTTTCACATCTATCAACAATGGAATACTTGTAAGTATCACCGTGGTTGACTTAGTTGTGTCTGCACGCCACTCTTGATTAATCTCCCTCGGGAGTCAACTCATGATTGAATGATTAAGGTTGTGTTTTATGAGACATAGGCTGTTGAAATGTTGCCCTAATGTGTGGAAACATCCTGCTTTGGCTATGGAGCTGGTTAACATGATGACATTAGGTGTTCTAAACTTGGTCTTTTCCAGAGATTTGTCCAACAATCAGCTTACAGGAGCAATACCAGAAACTCTGGCCGGATTACAAAATCTTAGATATCTGTAAGTTAATGTGACAAGCGAACCAGGAAAAGATTTAAGTGGACGAACCCCTAATCATGGATATATTTGCAGAAATCTGAGTGGAAACAACCTGATTGGATCAGTTCCTGAAGCTCTTAAGAAAAGGGCTCTAGACAATACTTTAATCATGAGGTTCTCTCTCTCTCTTCTCATGCAACTCTTATGGGATAGAAAGACTATCAACATGTTTTTTTGTTTTGTTTTTTTAATGTGATTAAAAACAAATAAGAAGGCCAACTTGTCATCACCATATGGTAATATTGATAGAAATTTAAGTTTAGCTCCTTCGTTCTTTGATGCAGTTTGACAGGAAATGCAAATCTTTGCCAAGCTGATCCTTGCCCACAGAAGAAGAAACCAAAAAAAATCCTCGTTCTAGTTGTTACACCAGTTTCAGGCTTCCTTATAGTTTTGTTTGGTGCTTTGGCTATCGTTTGGTTAATTAAACAGAAAAGAATAGCTGGTAAGTCTTCTTACTTGTCTTGTACATTGCATTTGACAACAATCTTGACTTTGCTTTTCCTTTGGTACTCCGCAATGTCTTTTCTAAGATAATTTAATTGAGGATATACAGCTCAGCAACTTGCCATCTCTTCTCACCCACCCTAAGAGTATTATTTTACAATCTCACTGGCATAGCAATCAGGAGTAAAGGTGGCTTTAATCCAAATTTCCAGATGCTAGTAATCTGAGTTTTATAGCGATCACAGAAAAATGGAGGGAGAGAGACAGTAATTACCACAGTATGGTCGCATCAGTATCACAAAGAGAATGTGCATTATTCCGCTGAAACTTATTGACGATAAATTTCTGATGTTTTTTATTCAAAAGTAACCATGCAGTGCACGGGAAGGACTTATAACAACTTAAGATTACAACTTTATTCTTAACATTTCACTGATCCTAGGATAAGTACATTAGCAGTGCAAAAAGTTGTGTACAACACTCACTTTAGTTCAAAAGTTTTCATCGGCTTACTCAAGTGCCAAATAGGGGAAAAAACGATCACTTAAGTACCATCAACGAGAAATTTTGGCCAAATTGATTATGAGGCATTGATAATTAAAATTATAATATGACTTGGCAAATTTTTAAAAAACTTCAATCCAGGTGGCATTTACATGTGGTGTGCTTGGTATTGAAATGATTGCTTTTTAATAATGATTGTCACTGAAATGATTAAATAAAATTTAACACTCAAATGATCACTATTTACAACTTTTAAATGAAGTCACTTATGGGTTATATACTAACTAGGCACGCTAGCGAGCCATGTAGGATTGATAAATTAATAAAACATATCTACGTTAGATTTTTAGCGAGTCAAATCGGAGTTGAAAGTTAAGTGATCATTTTTTATATAGTGGCACTTAAGTGATCCGAAAAAAAACTTTTTGCACTAAAGTAAGTACCGTACATAACTTTTGGCACTTTTAGTGTACTTATCCCACTGCTCACTAAAAGAAAGTTTGATTGTTCATCTCAAACTTATCTATATGTATTGGGCAAAAGTACATTGCAATTACCAAAATTTGGCACAGGCGGACACTAAAGTGCAAAAATTTCCAAAATGTACATTTATGTGTCACTTTTTTCGAAAATTAGGATAATTAAGTGCTAACTCCGGCTAGGGTAGCGAGAAATCCAATGTGGCTTTATTTAAATAAAATAAGTGGTCTATGTGGCTCGTTAGATTGTTTACTTAGCAACCAATGTGCAAAATGACGTTGTTTTGCCCCCAAATTTATTAATTTAATATTAATTAAAATAAATTTTAAAAAAGGGAAGTGGCATCATCCGGCAAGAGGTACGAGCAGCTTATGTTTAATGCTTAATTTCACATTAAATGTAATCTAAAAAATTTGCCAAAATTCCTAAGGCACTTGACTGGCCAGATATAACTGATAAAACAGGAGAAATGTCTGCTGGAAATGCATGGAAAGATCAGCTGAAGCAAGATGACGCATCCGAATTTACACTGTTCAGTTTTAGTAGCTTACTTCTTGCAACTAACAACTTCAATGCAACAAATAAACTTGGCCAAGGAGGGTTTGGGCCCGTTTATAAGGTAAAAGCTGTCTCTAAAATGTTCGTTTAGGGAAATTTTATGACATTATCCAAGGTCTGACAGGACTTTGAGTTCGGAAACAGGGAATGCTGAATGATGGAAAGGAGATAGCTGTCAAAAGACTTTCCAGTAGCTCAGGCCAAGGCATGGAGGAGTTTAAGAATGAGATCGTTCTAATATCGAAACTTCAGCATCGAAATCTGGTCAGACTCATGGGTTTCTGCATCGAAGGAGAAGAAAAGATTTTAGTATACGAATACTTGTCAAACAAAAGCTTAGATTCCTTTCTATTTGGTAGGTCTCACTGTTTTCAAATCATGCTTGTGCTGATGGAAAAATATAGACATCTTAGAAGTACTTAAGGTCACGAATTCTTTTCCTTTTCTTCCTCGCTTAGATTCAAAAAGGAAAGCAAAACTCAACTGGGATACACGTTTCCGCATCATTCAAGGGATCGCGAGTGGGCTTCTGTATCTGCATCGCGATTCTTACCTTCGAGTTATCCATCGAGATCTGAAGGCAAGCAATATTCTCTTGGATGAGAAAATGAACCCAAAAATTTCGGACTTTGGGCTGGCGCGGATCTTTGAAGGCACTCAAGCTTTGCTAAATACTCACAAAGTCGTAGGAACACTGTTAGTTTTCAAGCCTTCTTGCTGAAATTATAAATTCAATTAAGAAACTCTACAGCGCAATTAGGATACTCCATAACTTGATTGATTTACATGATAATCAATTGCAGAGGATATATGTCTCCTGAATACGCCATGAGAGGTATCTTTTCTGAGAAATTCGATGTCTATAGCTTTGGGGTGTTGCTTCTTGAGATCGTCATTGGCAAAAAGAACACGAGCTTATACTACCGTGGCCAGCATTTCAATCTTCTTTCCTATGTAAGTGCGAGGAATACAGTCTCAAGTGACCTTCTATGTTCTTTTCAGCTATTTCCGCTCTCTATGTTCTCTAATTCTTGCAGGCATGGCAACTGTGGAGCGAAGATAGAGGACCAGACCTAAGGGATGAAGATATAGTTAATACTTGTCCGCCATCAGAAGCAACGAGATGCATTCAGGTCGGGCTTCTCTGTGTCCAGGACCACACGACGGACCGACCCAACATATTATCCGTAGTTCTGATGCTGAGCGGTGAATCCGATCTTCCTCGGCCGAGGCCTCCTACATTCGCCTTCCAAAGTGGAACTCCCAGTCACGATAATGAGGTGCGAGGGGAAAGTATCTTCTCCATGAACACCATAACGAATTCTATGGTCGAAGGAAGATGATCATCGAAATTCTGCATTTGTTTTTCCTCATATAGATTTTGCAATAAAATTGAAGTAGTATGTGTAAGCAAGTAACTTGGTTAATTCTAATTTATGTAAGTTGTGTTCAGAGTTGATAAGCTCATAAGATGAAAGTGTTCATGTTGTAATATATTAACACCGAAACTATCAAAATCGTGCAATTTACATCAACACGAAATACTAGAGAAATTAATGAGGAATAATAAGAACACTAGAAATTTATATGATTTGATCCATAATTTGATGTGTGACAATACAGATAAATGGCTTTTGTGCATCCATTTCATCAAAATCGAGAGTTTGCCAAGTGGCCAACAAGGGGATTTCACTTTTTCCATCTATGGTAAACACTTCACAAAGAGGATGACACTTGAGTACTAAAAGTCAGTGACTCTAGTCTCTCCATGGTTAGTGGGAAAAGTACCAAAAAGTCTTAAACCTCTTGCATTGGTGCCAATTCAGTTCTAAACTTTTCAATTAAATCAATTCGCACGTTGTTAAATAAAAATAAGGAATGCCCATCTTTGATGATGATCAGATTCCATTGATACAAAGCCAAATCCAACAGACTTATTGTAGGGTCCCATTGGCGTGCATCCTAAACCTTTGTACATTTGCTACTAAATTAGTCCATCTAGCCAATTTTGGTAGGCCGACATTGACGTGGACGCCAAGTGGTGCCAATTGTTCGGTCATCGCTGATGTGGCAATTTTAAAATATTTTTGAATATTTATTATTTTTCCTTTTCCTTTTTTTTTCTCTCCTTCCCCCTTGGGCTTCCTCTCCATGTAGCCGTCGAGGAGACCCGAAGCCTCGCCAACGATTGGCGAGGGTTGTGGCCCTCGCCCAGGGCGGTGGGCGAGGTGACTCCGCCCAAATCTTGGCAAGGCCAGCCTTGCCACCATGGCCTTGCCATAGGCAAGGATGCCTTCTTCCACGGCAAGGCCAGCCGGCAAGGGTTGCGGCCCTCATCGACAGCTGCATGGAGAGGAAGCCCAATGGAGAAAAAGAGAAAAAACAAAGAAAGGAAAAGGAAAAAGAAAAAAATTAATAAAAAATTTGAACAAAAAAACATGTTGAAATTGCCACATTAGCGTTGGTCGGATGACTAGCACCGGCATCCACGTTAGCGCGGGCCACCCAAAATTGGCCGATGAACTAAATTGGTATCAATGTACAAAGGTTTAGAATGAAATTGACCCAATTGAAAAGTTTATGACTGAATTGGTACCAATGTAATAGGTTTAAGACTTTTTGGTATTTTTTTCCCATGATTAGTGGGTCTTGGGTCATGTGTACTTGATCAGTCCCACATTGAATAACCTAGACATCCGCCGATTCTCAATGCCATTGAGTACTATGGCATTGCTGGACTCCCCGATGTACCAGCAGCCCTAGATGATGGTATTTCCCCTACTTCTACCTGTTTTTCTAGTGCCGATTCAAACGTTGCACTATTAGAAGTCTTCTAAAGTCAACTCGAAAAACAAAGGATTGAAAAACAACTTACTACATATGTGATTATATATGTTGATTTCAGTAAACATTATTGCCGCATAAACTGGTCAATCTCCACTGTGTTGTCTCGTATTCTTAAATTAGTCAACAGATATGTTAAACGGCTTTAGTGATTAATTGTTGTATTGATTTCCGTTCATCTCAAATCAATTTCGAAAGATGCTTCTCGAATAATCAAACTAGACTTATGCATTACCACAAGGCTGCTAAAAGTAAGACATGACATAGGAATAAGGATTTGCCGATAGGATTAATGTCTCCGGTTGATAAACAGTAACCTCAATAATCTAGGATATCTTACAGCTCACTCCTCCTGCGATACCTCACAAGCTCTCAGAAGGTAATTACTTAGATTCTCTTGCCTTGGTTGCTCCATCGGAAGAGAAGTGATGTTCGACTGAATGAGTAATTATTGGTGGTGAGATATATGTTACACAAAGATTGTGGTGACAAAAAAGTTGTGAACTAAGTTTTCTAAAATCTACGGTGAAAGTTGAGCTTCAATAAGCTTGTTATGAAAATGTAAGAGGAATAATTGTTTTCTTCAATGAGCTCTAGAAGATGCAATTTCATTGGTTAATAGGCTTCTCTTCACTTGGTTCATCCCCAAAAAGTAAAAAGCTAAATTTTGCTTGGCATACTTCATTTCTGGAAATCACTTCAAGCTGAACATATAAAGTGCTTTGTCTATTTTCACAACATTAGAATTCTTGAAAATAAAACTGTTATTGCTGTGTATAAATTATAGTGATATCTATCAATGATACCAAACAACCTATTGCTTCAAAAAAGAGAGCTGGCAAGGTAATCTACATGTTCCAAGCAACACTACATGGGATGGTCTGAATTATAGTTATGTGAAGACAAGCAATATCTTAATTGTAATGACCCAATCTAATGAGAGCGGAGAGTGGTTGCTGAGGCCAGAAAGCTCGGATAAAGTGCGGCTCCTTGGGGGCTTTTAGGATGGTGAAGGGGCCATAAATGAACTGCATAGTTAATAGGGGAAAAGCGTGTATATATTGGAATCAATTCACGGATGTTCTTTTAATATAATGAAATGCTTTGCTTTGAAACTCCAAAGTTAAGTCTTGGATCAAGCTAGAGCAATATTAGGATCGGTGACCTATTGAAAAAGTGTACGCCTATATGCAAAAGGACAAAATTGTGAGACTCGATATGGAATGTATCAAAGTAGACAATACCTTGAATAGGTTAATTTAAGAATGTCATGTTAGTGACCGAGAACTTCATAGCGAAGTTGTTTGATTTTGGGATGTCTAGAGATTTGGTCTTGAAAGATAGGATCACTTGATGGAGCGGATACATAGATTAATTTCTCATCTATGTTTCTATTTCTGGAATAGATTTCTATTCCAGACCTATTTCTGAAATAGAAGTCCGTTTGATAAAATGATTTCATTTTTCTATTTTTGGAATAGATTTCTGTTCCAGAAATAGGTTTGGAATAGAAATCAGAAACAAAAATTTCTTACTTTTTTATTTCTAGAATAGAAATCAAAAATTATTTCTCTCTTTTTTACTTCTCTTCTTGCCGTCTGCTGCTCACCACCACCACCACCCTCGTCGGTCATTGGCCACCGCCGCCACTGGTCGCCGGCCGCCGCCGATCGCCAACCGCCGCCGCCGGTCACCTGTTTCCAGTCGCCGACCGCCGCCGGTCACCTGTTTCCAGTCGCCGACCGCCGCCGGTTGCCGGTTGCTGCCTCCCATTGCCACCGCCATCCGGGAATGTGAAATTTTATTTATTATCAAACGAATTCCTATTCCAAGAATAGAAATTTTTTGTCATTATCAAATACGTTTTTTTGCTTAGAAACTTTTCTAGAAATAGAGATAAAAAAATCTATTTTTTTTCTAGAAATCAATCTTAAGCATAAAAGTGCATAAATGTTGTCATATCTTGATCCCAACATATATCCCAGATATGTATCTTAAGCAAAAAGTGCATATTTCAGTGAGAACTTTGACTGTGAGATGCGACAAAGAGATCTCAACATATATCCCAAATGGACAATGCAATTCGTTAATGCGGGAAGGAACGTGCGAGGAAACTGCCCCATGACATGGGCAGTGAGTAATCGATTAGGGCCTCCTTTGGTACGGAATCTATGATAGCACAACGAGGCTTGAATATTCTACTTGCACGTTGAGGTCCATTTCTGGGGAAGGGTGGATTCCTCTTACCATATATTCAAGGACATCACTTAGGTGCCCACAGTGGATGACAAACAAGCCCGTGTCGTGAACGTTGGTTCTGGATTTCCTTTCATCTCGGCAACGCCATCTACCCGGATCATTCCGGATCACATTCTTCTCATAGACAAGAAATGTGGGGGTACGTAGCAGGATGCATCGTCCCACGTGAAGTTGAAATGTTGGGTTCTTCATAATACTGGACAAATCCTGTCCTGTCCCGTTCCCAAAGAATTCATACTTCACATGGTTTACGTAATTAGCGGGTGTTTAACCTGTCAATCAATGCACCTCAGCCCTTAAATCACGGGCCGAAATGCATCCCTTTTGTCCTTTTATCACTTGAGAGTCAAAACACGTGTCACATGTCATGAACAAAGTCTATGACCAAATTTAGCCAACATTGCCTCATGTTTCCATCTGGTACCCAAAGGATGTCTATGGTTGAATTTGGACAGGTGGAGTAGCCAATCTCTGGGATACAAGGAATTTCATGCTGAGGTCATATGCGATGATCACATCTCATACTATTATTTGGTCTAGACTTCATTATATTATGTGCCGCGAATGCATCCTCACATGATTCGAGCAACAAAAGTAAACCAATCTGTTGTTTACAAAAGTAAATTATTGATTTTTGTAGGCACAACTCTTGATACTATTATTTGGTTTGGACTCCATTAACTCTTGATTCTTGTTCACCACTTCCACTTAGGGCATGAATAATAACATTTCTGGCCAGAAATTGATTTTTGGAAAAGAAATAGATTTTTCTATTTTTATTTTTAGATGAGTTTTTGAGCAAAAAAAACACGTTTAATAACGATACAAAATTTTTATTCTTGGAATAAAAATTCATTTGATAACGAAAAAAATTTCTCTTTCTCGAGCGATGGTGGTAGTGGGAGTTGGTCGGCGCCCGGCGTTCGACAGTTGGGGACACCGAACATCGAATGTTGGCTGCTAGCCACAGTCGATCAACAGGAGGTGGCGGTGGGCGGTAGAGAGCTGCGTAGGAGGTGACAATAGGCAGCGACCGGCGGCGGGCGGGGGTGGTGGCAATGGGTGGACGACAAGAAACTCCTTCGGGTGAGAAGTAAAAAGAGAGAAACAATTTTTTATTTTTATTCCAGAAATAGAAAGGTAAATTTTTTTTTATTTCTAATTTCTATTTCAAGCCTATTTCTGGAATAAAAGTCTATTTTAGAAATAAAAAAATGAAATTATTTTATCAAACAGATTTCTATCCCAGAAACAAGTCAATTTGGAATAGAAAAATAATTCCGGAACAGAAATAGAATGGTTACCATGCATAGCCTTAGCTTCTCTCATCAAATATTGTGACAACTTGATAATATGGTGTTAATCTACAAATATATGGCTAATGGTAATTAAATCAAACACCTATGTCAGTACTTCCAGAGCTTTACTCTTATGTTATGTTTGCCCGTTTGGATTTTTAGTAAGGATATGGCTAGATAAAATAGGATATGAAATCCACTATATCATATATTCATTGTTTGGTAAATTGCAGCAATAAAGCCGGATATAATCACATATATCATGTATATTGTTTGGTATAAACAACATATCAGTGTAAATGAACCTAAAAATTACCTAAATGGAGATGGCAAGAATCTTTCATAATACTCTTGCCAACTTCTTTTTTATTTGCTTATTTTTATTATTTTTTCTCTCAACTTTTAATTGTTTGCTTTGTTTTTCTTTTTTCCCTTCCATCATTCTCTAATAAAATTTTATAAAATAGTAAACTATATTAATATACTTAAAATATTAAATTTCAAAAATATGTAATAAATATATATATTAAATCTATATTTATATATTGAATTTATACTATAAGATAGAAGAAAATTCACATATATAAATAAAAATAGAATTAAATAAAAAATGAAATTGTTGTTATTTTTTTGTTATTTTGATTTTTTATATTAGAATTCAAGTACTATTTATATTCAAATATTATTTTAATTTTATTAATTTAGAGAGTTTATTATTCAAGAAAAATAACTTTAATGTTATGGATATTGGAAATTTAATCCACATTTATTTCACTTTCCCTATAGGATAATTTTATCGGGACTATATCCTTCTTATATTCGATTTTATCTTATTTCGAAAAGGCACAAAACACATGATAGGATAAAATTTTTCCTATCTTAAATTTTATCATGATCCTTATACGTAACTTTATGGTTTTTGCAGTGATATGACTAGACTTTTGGTCATTTGTATCGATAAGGCTATAATAGTAGCACGAGGAAGCTAAAGCTCACCACAAAAGTATGAACTGCACAATCTTCTCAAAGTCAAGATATAAGATGATTTGCTGAACATATTCATTTACTAGGCAGGTAAGCCATCAATATCTACTCAAATGTCTCGATGTATAAGAAAAACTTAACCATGTATCCTTTGGCGATCCTAACTAATGTAAAAATTTTCTGACCAGAAATTCAATTAGTGGAAACAGGATACTTCTAACTAAGTACGGTAGCAACAGCGAGACAAATGCTCATCACTTGCTAATTATTGCTGTCTACATAGGAAAGTTCAGAGATCATGGAGACGATGAAATTGTGCATGACAACATTGTGCATGACAACAATGCATGCACTTATTTCTGTTCTCTTCGCATTTGAGTTCAACTTCATATTGGATATTCTTAGAAAAGAAAAGTAGGGTGCACTTTGCAGGGGACGATCCAAACGGTCTTGTCGTGGTATTAGAGGTTACAAATTGCAGCGGATGCGGTAAGGATAATTAGCAGCAATGCCAGAAAGTTACTACGTAGTTTATTTTCCATTTCTGTTTTGGCATTGTTGCCACTACCATGGATGCAGGATTCGGCTACTCACATAATTTTACAAGCCACCTATCCTCCATAGAGACCTGAAGGCTACCAACATATTATTGAATGAAAATAGGCAAGCCAAGGTTGCCCACTTTGGGCTGTCAAAAAATTTTGCAGCTGAAAATGACACATACGTTCAGACCTGTTAATGCTGGCACACCAGGCTACCTCGACCCTGATACGTGTTGAAGATTAAATTTTCTGCAAAGTTCTCAATAAGTTTTGAAATATCCTGAAGCTTTTAACCCTTCACTTCATATTGTAAATTGCCCACTTTTAAATTTACGTTCAGATAATGCTGGAAATATTAATGAAGATTAAATTTTTGCAAAGTTCTCAATAAGGGTGTGGCGTAGAAATATTAATATTATTGGGGTGTGGCGCATACTTTCCAGTGACAGGGAGGCATGTGGTCCAAATTTCCAGTGACCCCGATAGGGGTCGTAGGGGGCAGCATCCCACGACGCCAAAGGATTTTTATAGTTTAAGCTCATATTTTATTGGTATTTGGATTAGAGCCCATGAAAAGCTATTGCCTATGCAAAACATTTTTCTCTTGTAATTGAGAGATATAATAGAAAGTGCAAGGTGCTAATTATAGTGGGATCCTCTATTGGATGTAGCCCTAGTTTAAGGTGAACTAGGAAAAAAATCTTGTAACTCATTCTTTCTTTCTTGCTTTTATTCTCTATTTCCTTGCGATTGTGCGTGGGATCTTAACAAATATTACATTGTCCATGACAGATTTCATTCTTCCAGAAACTTGAACAAAAAGTGACGTTTACAGCTTGTGGGTTCGAGCTGATGCCCGGCCTGCAGCAATAAAAACCCAAATTTAATCATTAAAAGAGGAGACAGAGCATTGTAGACCCCATGTTAAACAGATGGTTCAACATAAGTTCAGCTCGGAAAGCTGTGAAGATAGCAATGTCATGTGTTTGCAATTCAGAGGCCAGACATATATCACAAGCTGGCTGAACTGAAGCAATGTTTGGCCATAGACAAGGCAAGCGAGAGAGTAGAGAATGGTGGGAGGGAATAAAGCAGCTTCTTTGAAATGGCCACCCAATTTCGTTAAGACATCAAAAATCTGATACCTTCGCCTTGGGATCTCACCAAGAAGGAGGCCGAGTCAAGACCCATCAACAATCCAATTGGAATCACCGTTACTTAAAAGCTTAAACCAATAAATTATGACCAAATATGATATATTAACAAGCTCAACCACACAAAATCTCTTATGTGAGACTTTTTCAACCACAATTCATACATGTGAGCTCACTATTGGGTTTGCTTTGCTCCCCCTAATTAAGATATCATTTTTCATTAATATATCTCCAACTTGAATCTCCAATGCTCACCTTGATCCATAATCTCTTTCTCCAGATCAAACCATGGAGGCTAACATTGGAACCGTCCATAGCCCGAATCACAAGATTTCTCCCTTGCAATATTCACTAAACACTAAAATATATTAGGATTCACCAATCTACTAGCGGTTCTGATATCATTTGCTATGAGTACACAATAAAATTCCGATACCTTCATCCTAGGAAATAGTCAAGAGGAAGCCCAAATTTAAACTTGTCAACATATCTAGTTAAATCCAATTTCACTCAAAGGTATATTGTAATGATAATACATATAAAAAAAATTAGCACATAACATGATATATTATTTTGAATTTTCCAATGGTCGAAATGTCATCAATCAGGAGCTGTCTACTGACGTTTCTTTTGGTTCTTAGACTTTTACACATTTGTGGACGAAGACCTAGCTGCAACTCGTGGTCTTCTTGTATTGTAGCCATGATTCTGTCAATGTTTATTTATGAACTGCAGAAGGTTCAAGATGAGGTTAATGCTTGTGCGAACGAGCACCACATGGGGTCGTGTGTCGCATCCTGTTCTCTTAGTATTGTCAATAGAAGAGAAAACTGACTTCCCGCGATTATCGCCTGAACCCGAGTCCATACGATAACAACATAAAGTGCACGAAAGGAAAATCAGGACACGAAATACTTTATACCAATGAAATATACTGGCCCATAGCCATTAGGATGACATCAGCCCGTCGTATCGAGAGCTCTTGATATTCTATATAATGCGTGCATCATGCATATATCTTCCTCATACTCGCTCTCTTCAACAATCTCCACTGATCCATGACGATGCAAAGATCAGTTACAGCTTTCTCATTTGCATTGCTTGCTTCTTTAGCTTCTGGAATTTTCCTCGTGGTTCAAGCCCAACAAAATCCAGGTCTCTCTCTCTCTCTCTCTCTCTCTCTCTCTCTCTCTCTCCTCCATGTTGAGAAAGTTTTCGAGTTTGCATGAGACGGTGACTTATTATCTCGGAGTAAAGTTTCTTGCTTGTCATTACTTCGGAATAATGTGGAATGCCTTTTGCGTCTGATAAGAACATTACATGATTAATTGCTGGCAAAATGTATTGGCTCATTCGATGCACCAGATATTAAACCCGGGAATTCGCAGCCCCAAAAATAGTTAATAAGTTCAGACAAGCGCATATGATGTTAATCACTTTCTGAATGATTGGTTGCTAAATCTGCAAATCGTCTCTTATGTTGGCATGCTTTGCTTGGAAATAAGAGACTGAATGGAGCGGGAAGAAAATCCAAGTGACAAATCGAGAAAATTTAAATTATTTATCAGATGGGATGGGAGGAAAAATGTAAGATTGTGGAGATCCTCGACCCAATTTTCCTCTCCCCTTTCTCCCAAACACAGCACGATATTTTCCTGTCTTGTGGTTTAAGCTTCGTACAATGTTATTGTCAATGTTGGCCACTTTATTATCTATGGCCGTCCATTAACAGAAGGGGTCACTTCTTTGGATTAATTCTCATTTGATGTATGCGAGATACAATAGTATGAAATTGTGTGAATGATCAAGATTCACTGAAATTGTTCCAATGGTCTGACAGAAAAACCGCTGATCCATTTCATTGACGTGTTTTTTTCCTTTCTTTCTAAACTTACAAGGTTTTATCAGCATCGACTGTGGGGCACCTAATCAATACATCGAAGAGGAAATCAACATAAAATATGAAACAGATGAAGGGTTCATAGACTCAGGAGAGAACATGCAAGTATCCTCGGAGGTCATATATACATATTATCAACAATATTCGAAGAATTTAAGGAGTTTTCCCAACGGAACGAGGAATTGTTACACTTTAAGACTAGACCGAGGCAAGAACATCACCTATCTGGTTAGGGCAGTATTTTGGTATGGGAACTATGATGGGAAGAATCAAACTCCTTCATTCGACTTATACATCGACGTTAATTATTGGACCACCGTGTCATCTTTGATTTATTACCGTGAAGAAATTATGTACGTGTCCCAAGCAGATGATATCCAAGTGTGCCTTGTGAATACTGGCAAAGGTGTGCCCTTCATTTCGGCATTGGAACTAAGACCTCTCGATGGTGACGACTATCGATTGGGGTCTGGATTCTTGCAACTCCATTGGCGGTACGACATTGGATCAAGGTCGAATTCTTTTATCAGGTAATCGATTGATTTTCTGAAATATGAGGAAATTCACTAACTATTGGCAGTATAACATTTTCCATAAGCATCGCCTTTAAGGTTAACACATAGATCAACAAATCGGCAAAATGTTTAGAACTAAATTAGCCAAATTAAAAGATTTAAGACTGAATTGGCACAAGTGCAATAGATTTTAAGACATTTTTGGTAATTTTGCCTAAATTACGTGAGTTGAGACATAGTAAGAGCAAATGAAATCTAATGGGTCAAAGTACCATTTGACTATTTTCTTATATAAATTCCTCAAAATGATTAATTTTATGTTAACATCAGAATCTCATATTATCAATACGTTAATGCAATAACTTTTTTAAGCTTAAATGTCTATATATGTTTTATAGTAAATATGTACAACAATCCGCGGAAAGCATGGATTATGTCTAGTATATAGTGGAACTTGATGTCTACTTATGAAGAGGGAGTCTACAATTACATATGAAAATTTTAAAGAGTGTTCCTTGGACTCTTGTTGAGGGTTATTGATTATACGTCGACTCTTTGAGAATATGACTATTTCTATTTAAACTATTCTACTTTCTTGAAGCATGTTGTTTTTCAATTTTCAAAACATGTCGATATACGTTTTTACTATTTTTAGTGGTCTTAGCTAGTGCCAACAGGATGCTTATTGCCAATACATCTCTCTCTGAAGTTTGGTAATGACACTCATTTTATATAAAATATATGATTAATATTTTTATTTTGAAGTTTATACATTCCATCTTGGAAACATTTCAACAGTGGATAAGTCATACATTCCATCTAGGAAACATTCTAAGCACTTTTTTGCTTGGAAAAAGAAAACAGAAACAAAACATACCATCTAGGAAATGCTTCAAAATTAATAAGTTTTTTTGTCTAATTATGTCAATTGAACTATACGAAAACGGATGTATTGTATGTGCGGACAACGTGTTACAAGTACCTGGCAATTGACTTCTGTTTAATATGGTAGCTTCAATGTTCGTGTTGCATATCCATATAAACTGACAGTTGCTAGTCACTCATTCAATTACTTGATTGTTTGCTCTTAAGCTGTAAGTCGAAATGCCTCACTCAGGTACCCTGACGATGTTTACGATCGGATCTGGCAAGGTGAAAACTCTAATATATGGAATAAATTGAACGCCACATCTGCAATTGATTTATTTGTCAATAATAATGCGTACAAGGTTCCTGGGAAAGTTCTTCGGACAGCTCAAAGATCTATGAATGCCAGTACTCCCTTGAAGTTACAGTGGTCTTCGATCACCACAAACAAATGGATTGTGTACTTTTATTTCATGGAGATTGAGAGACTGACGAGCGGCCAACAGAGGGAGTTCACAATTTCCATGAATGATAATCAATTCACAGAGACGGTGATCCTTGAGTACTTAAAGCCAATAGTTATAGTTTCCACTCCAGTTAGCGGGTGGAACATCACCTTGTCAATTGAATCGACCAATAAGTCTGGATATCCACCGATCCTCAATGCCGTGGAGTTCTATACCATTGGTGATCTTCCAAATGTGCCCACAGCACAAGATGATGGTAATCCTTTACCCTTCTACATGTTTTTATTGTCTACATACACTTTGTAGAGGTGTGCTACAATTGACATCAATATTAATTAGACTGATATTCCATTCTCGCGAAGTATTGTAGTGTCCACTGTGGGTCTTTATGTAATTCGCGAACTCTGATTTTGTTGGAATCATCAGGTGTGGCTTAGTATTACTCTGCTATCTGCTTAATTCTCTGCTTCGGCTATTTTTTGCTTGGTAATTGCTGGAATGTCTCTTCAAGCTGAAGCCCTGAAATGTTATAAGTCTTTTGAAAGCTGAAAGTCTGCATAATTCATATGTGATCGCAACCACATTTTGCATCTCTATCCTCCTCCTTAAATAATTGGTTTTTTTGTGATTTAAACCACAGTGGAAGCTATCAATGACATCAAAGCAAAGTATCACATTAAGAGAGAAAGCTGGCAAGGTGATCCATGCGTCCCAAGCAACTACACATGGGATGGTCTAACTTGTAGATATGGAAATCCTCCAAGGATTATATGGATGTGAGTCCCATCGCTAATCTTTGATAATACTGATTTTCTAGGTGAAAACTTAAGAAGAGTTCTCATTCTCATGAAAACCGGAAATTTTATGCATCAATGATTGTAGTTATGTTACACCCAAAGTCTCACATGAGGAGGGACAGAGCACATAAAGTTACTCAAAATTTGACACCTACCCCCAAAAGTCAATCTTGAGTAGCCATTTTGGGCTTCGTCCATATGACTTTGGCCAGGGTATTTCAAAAGGTTATTACGGTATTACACCCGCCAATACTGATCTTGAGTTCTTATTTGGGACAAAACAGTACATACTGCAACTTGTCTTGACGAAGGTGGAAAGTATATGCTAGGGCACTCGCGGGCCTTCTAAGATTGTCAAGGGGGCAGGAATAAAACAATTCACCGGTCAAAAGGGGTGAGAGTGCTGCTAGGCTATGGGTCATGACGGAAGCTTTAGTGTTCTAAAAGTTTTGACACTCTTGAGCTTCACATGGGATTGGAGTGAGCTCATGAACTGATCTCTAGGTTGATAACCATCTCAAAAAGTTACCCACTTGGGTATTTCTTTTGGAGAACTTGGTACATAGGAATGGGTGGGCATGACAAGTTATATACTCATTGATTGATAGTAAGGCTCCATTTGTTTTATTGAAATGACTGATTTGAAAAATATTTTCCCAAAAAAAATCATTTATATCATTTGAAATAATTAGTTAATGAAAAATATTTTCATTATCGATAACAATTTATTACCAAACAATTTCGTGGATGATAAATTCTTTTCATTCATTCAATTTTATAAGTGATATAGGCAATTATTTTTAGGGAAATGTTTAAAGGGAGCCTAAATTCTATCTTCTTCTTTGATGCATAGTAGGGGTGTGTAAAAGAACCAGGAACTACCTGAATTGCCCAAAATTAGACCGGATTGAATCGGAATTGGCAATTCTCATAGGGGTCGGTCCAATTCCTAGTTTCAATTTAGTGGAACCGGTGAGCACCGCTCTAGATCCCGGTTCTAGGCATGGAACCGCCCACCCACCCATCCGGACTGGACCAGTATTTCTATATTAAAAAAAGAAGAAGAAATTTCATCTCAATTACTTAATTATTTTATAGTTTTTCAACCAAATATATATGTACATGTATGTATATTTGTAGTTATTTGACATTATTGATTAATTTTGTCTCTTGGGTATGTAATAGGACTAGCCCCTACTTTTTTTTTTATTATAATAATAATCCAATTACTTGTTTTCTCAATCAAAACAAAATAAACAAATGAAAATGAAGGAGAGAATCGATTGGAGATGTCCATAAATGTCACGGTTCTTTGTCATCATGATATGAAATTAAGAGCCCACGACTTGTTTAAAAGTATAATTAGGTCTCTTGTTAGCCATTCCCATGATTAAATTAGGTTGACGTTAAAAAAGATGGATCAAGCAATCAATGTTTTAATTTCTATGAAGATTATGACTTTTAATGTGGAGTCTAATTCTCCACACGTTTTTGGTGTCAAGAAACCTTAAAGGAACCATACCATAAACTTCGAAGAAATTAAGTTTTTAGCCAACGAGTATTGTCTATTTGTTCCGCCTTATAGTTTTCAATCATTAATAAAAATCAATAACCCATATATAAGGCCAAACAAGGCTCTAAATAGAAATTAGGTTCACCATGATATTAATTAATGAATGCAATTTTGTAGGGATTGGGACTAGTTTTATGGACCCACACGAAACCAGACTGGATCGGCGGTCTAGTTTTCAGGTGGATTCATGGAACTAGCGGGTGTGTCTCGGTTCTAATTTTTCGGAATTGGTCTATAGTGGATGGTGCCCGATTCTGAGGTGGGAACCACCCACCCAAACCATGCTCCCCCTAAATTGCACAGTTATCATGCTTGCTCAACCTTTTTCCCTAACAGCCTACATTTATAACACGAGTGTTCCAAATTGCATTGTGTCTAAAGCAAGTATTATGTCCTCCAAAAATAACTGTTATGTACTCTAGGGCCAATAATAACCATAAATTATAGAGCAAGGAGTTAGCGAGACCCGTGCAAGGAATAAGAATGGCGATTATGAATGGTCTCTAGTACCTAAAACATTTTCACCTAAAGGACTCAAATTATTTTCATTTTGAAGAATTGATTGCACCAACTTTTCTTTATAGCACCACAAAATGCTGCCTTTATGAAATTGTTAATGACTGGTTCCTCTCTTTTGATCTTTGATGGTCAGGAAATTGAGCTCTAGCAATTTGACAGGTGAAATAGTCTCATCACTTTCACATCTATCAACAATGGAATACTTGTAAGTATCATTGTGGTTGACTTAGTTGTGTCTGCACGCCACTCTTGATTAAGCTCCCCCGGGAGTCAACTCATGATAGAATGATTAAGGTTGTGTTTTATGAGACATAGGCTGTTGAAATGTTGCCCTACTGTGTGGAAACATCCTGCTTTGGCTATGGAATTGGTTAACATGATGACATTAGGTGTTCTAAACTTGGTCTTTTCCAGAGATTTGTCCAACAATCAGCTTACAGGAGCAATACCAGAAACTCTGGTCAGATTACAAAGTCTTAGATATTTGTAAGTTAATGTGACAAAGCGAACCAACAAAAGATTTAAAGTGGACAAACCCCTAATCATGGATTATTTGCAGAAATCTGAGTGGGAACAACCTGATTGGATCAGTTCCTGAAGCTCTTAAGAGAAGGGTTCTGAACAATACTTTAATCATGAGGTTTTCTCTCTCTCTCTTCTCATGCAACTCCTATGAGGTGAAAAGACTATCAATATGTTTTTTTTTAATGTGACTAAAAACAAATAAGAAGGCCAACTTGTCGTCACCATATGGCAATATTGATAGAAATTTAAGATCAGCTCCTTCGTTCTTTGATGAAGTTTGACAGGAAATGCGAATCTTTGCCAAGCTGATCCTTGCCCGCAGAAGAAGAAACCAAAAAAAATCCTCGTTCCAATTGTTACATCAGTTTCAGGCTTCCTGATAGTTTTGTTTGGTGCTTTGGCTATTGTTTGGTTAATTAAACAAAAAAGAATAGCTGGTAAGTCTTCTTACTTGTCCTGAATATTGCATTTGACAACAATCTTGACTTTGCTTTTCCTTTGGTACAGTTCTATCTGCAATGTCTTTTCTACGATAATTTAATTGAGGATATACAGCTCAGCAACTTGCTATCTCTTCTCACCCACCCTAAGAGTATTATTTTACAATCTCACTGACATAGCAATCAGGAGTAAAGGTGGCTTTAATCCAAATTTCCAGATGCTTAGTAATCTGAGTTTTATAGTGATCGCAGAAAAATGGAGGGAGAGAGACAGTCAATAATTACCACAGTATGGTCGCATCAGTATCACAAAGAGAATGTGCATTATTCCGCTTAACTTTTTGATGATAAATTTCTGATGTTTTTAATTCAAAAGTGACCATGCAGTGCACGGGAAGGACTTATAACAACTTAAGATTACAACTTTATTCTTAACATTTCACTACTCCTAGGATAAGTACATTAGAAGTGCTAAAAGTTGTGTATGACACTAATTTTAGTATCAAAAGTTTTCATCGGCTTACTTAAGTGCCAAATAGGGAAAAAATGATCATTTAAGTACCAAAACGATAAATTTTGGCCAAATTGATTATGAGGCATCGATAATTAAAATTATAATATGATTTGGCAAATTTTTTAAAAACTTCAATCTAGGTGGCATTTACATGTGGTGTGCTTGGTATTGAAATGATTGCTTTTTAACAATGATTGGCATTGAAATGATTACTTTAAATAAAATTTAACATTCAAATGATCACTATTTACAACTTTTAAACAAAGTCACTTATAGGTTATATACTAACTAGGCACGCCGATGAGCCATGTAGGATTGAGAAATTAATAAAATGTATCCATGTTAGATTTTTGGCGAGTCAAATCAGAGTTGAAAGTTAAGTGATCATTTTTTTTTTAAAGTGGCACTTAAGTGATCCGTAAAAAAAAACTTTTTGCACTAAAGTAAGCATGATATATAACTTTTGGCACTTCTAGTATACTTATCCCACTGCTCACTAAAAGAAAGTTTGATTGTCCATCTCAAACTTATCTACATGTACTAAGCAAAAGTATATTGCAAGTGCCAAAACTTGGCACATGCGAACACTAAAATGCCAAATTTTCCAAAATGTACATTTATGTGCTACTTTTTTTGAAAATTAGGAGAATTAAGTGCTAACTCTAGCTAGGGTAGCTAGAAATCCGATATGGCTTTATTTAAAGAAAATAAGTGGTCTACATGGCTCACCAGATTGTTTACTTAGCAACCAATGTGCAAAAGGACATCATATTGCCCCCAAATTTATTAATTTAATATTAATTAAAATAAATTTTAAAAAAGGGAAGTGGCATCATCCGGCAAGGGCCTCCACAACCTCTCCCCTTGTTGTTGCTACCACCCCACCGTCGCCGGCTTGCTCCACTCTCGCCTGGGGCAAGGGTTGGCTAGGGTCACTAGGCCCTAGGTGAGATAACTAGCAAGAATCACCTAGAGATGATGAATAGATGATTCTAGAAAATTTAAACAGATTATTGCGGAATAAATATAATTCAAGAACTAGAGTTTAAATAAGATTAGGTTCAGAGGCAATGGTTAGAAATAGTTAAGTAATAGATAGACTTATAACGTGTCCAAACAAAGTGCAATTAACAATAATAAACAATAAGGGTTTAGAATTGAGAAAACTGTACACAAGTTTTATAATGGTTTGGCTTAGATCAAGTCTACATCCACTCTCCCACACTAATAGCCAATTGGTTGGATTTTACTATATGGCCAAAGAGAGATTATAACTTTTAGTGTGGTACTTTGTGAAAATCCTCACAATTTCACTCAACCACTCCTTCTATATTTCTCACTCTTGATCACAAAGAATTGAGGCTAAAAAAAGACAAATTTAGGCTCGAATATTGCTCGGACATTGGAATTATAGATTCTTGGTCTCGTCTTTTTTTTCTTTTTTTAAAATCTTTGATGCCTTTGTCTCCTTAAATACTTCTGCCTTTTCCATAATAGTCGTTGGAAATCTTCAAAGGATGATCCTTCAACCCTATTCATTGAACAAATTGTATCAAGGAGATTTGGTAGTCGTTGAGGGACATCGATTGTATCTCCTTCCCATATAATCAAATTTTAGGTTTTCAAAAGTAGAGTTTCTTCTATTTGGAAAGAAATAGTATAAAATATTTGATTATCAATCATTTTGATTAAATGAATCAAATTTATCTGATTGTGAAATCTATCCAAGATTACTAGCCATCATAGAATCTTAAGTCTCGTTTCTGGGATGTGCAGCCTGGAATGCCGAAACTTGGCACGGGGACATTTAAGTGTCAAAAGTGTCGAAAATGTGTCGTTTTGGGCGTTGACATGACTAAATAAGCCCAAAATGACGTCGTTTTAAGTGATTACATGGCTAGATTAACCAAAATGACTCTGTTTCGACATTAATTAGATTTTTATATAAATATTAATTAAATAATATTACAAATGAAATTAAAAAAAAGGGCAATGGACAGGCGGGAGAGGCTCCCCTGCTTGTGGTTGCCACCCCATCGTCGGTGGAGCGGCGGCATTGGCCACAAGGGTCACCGGCATTTGGGCAAGGGCCGACAACCCTCATTGATTGGAGATGAGAGCTAGCTAGCCCTCGTTAGGCGCCGGGAGAGGGCGACGACCCTCTCCCAAATTTAGGCGAGGGTCACCCACCCTCCCCCGGCTCGGGTGAGGGTCGTCGGCCCTTGCACGGGTGTCGCTAGGCAACCTACGCCTAGATTTCGGAAAGGGTTGCCGCCCTCTCCGGCGTCTAGCGAGGGCCGGCCGGCTCTTGCCTAGGCATTGACGACCCTTGCCGTCCATTGCTGCCACCCCACTAGCGATGGGGTGGTGACCATAGACGGGGAGGCTTTCCGTCTCATCTGCTGTTGCTCCCTTTTTTAATTTTTAAAATTTAAAATTTTGCGTTTTTAATATTATTTAATTAATATTTATATTAAAAATTAAACTTAGGCCAAAACAACGTTGTTTTTTGTGAATGTAAGCTAACGTGGAATTCTAGCAAACCGCATAGATATTAAAAATTATTAAAATAAGCCATGTTGGATTTCCGACGGCCTTTGTCGGAGTTGGCATTTAAGTGATTTAATTTTTTTGAAAAGTAATACTTAATTATACATTTCGTAACTTTTGGCACTCAAGTATCTTATCGTGTCAAGTTTTGGCACTTGAGCTGTTCTTTTCCCATCATTCTGGATATTGTCAACTTCTGGAAAATATGCGATCTAGATTTGGACTTTTCAGGTTCTGAACTAGCTTCTATCTTGGCGTGTCAAAATGAGAATAATCTTCTTTGTTTGTATAAACCTCAAATGTGTTTCTAAAAGAATTTTGTCAAAGATTGTGTTTCAATTTCTTAGACTAAGTACTTGTCTTAAAGTTCATCAAGATGAATAAAATCTAAATAGTTTTGTCAACTTCAAAATTAATTAGGAGTGTTCTCTAACACTAGGCAGTGGCCAGCCCAGCTAGAGTCATTGACCATTGCTTAGGGCACCCCTTGTCACTAGCCCTTTTCTAGCAATGGTGGAAGGTGATGGTAGCAAGTGGCGAGGGCTACCATAGCCCTCCCGAATGTTGCTACCTTTTTTTTTTAAATATTTTTTATTTATTTTAATTAATATTTATATTAAAAATTAAATTTGGAGACCAAACAACATCGTTTTAGATTTATAGTGTCACGTGGATAATTTTTTTTTAAAGAATTATCATGTCAGAAAAAAATGTTGCTGGAAAAAAGCCATGTTAGTAGTTTGGTTGGAAATTCTCGCCATTGGTACTTAAGTACTTATTTTTTTCTCCAATTTTAGCATTTAAATATATTTTTTGAAAGTTTTGGTACTTAAGTATCAACCCGTGCCAAAGTGCCAAGTTTTGGCACTTGCGGTGTGTGGCACTCGTATTTATTGAGCAAAGAATCTATTTGTTAGCGTATTGATGTCGGTTAGCATATAATCCCTGCCTAGATCTTTTGATTTTTATCCTCTTCTCCATCAATAAAGCTCTTGAAATAGGATCAGAAAAAACCTACGTCTTTTAATTGTTGAGTATGCAATTGGAGTATTTTCCTTGAAAGTCTACTATACAAAGTGTAGTCGCAACACTAATGAAAACTTTTTGGTACAGAATCTAGTGAAAGGACATTGACATTAAAAAATCAATCTTTTAAGTATGAAGAGGTTTCAAGAATCACTGGGAACTTTGAACAAGTGATTGGTGAAGGTGGATTTGGAAAGGTATATCTCGGTACACTAGATAATGGCACCGTAGTTGCAGTGAAGGTGCTTTCTGAATCATCAAAGCAAGGATACAAGGAATTTCAAGCAGAGGTTAGATGAAATGATGCAATTAGTCTTTCTTTTAAAATCAACTTATGCTGAGACACAAATGTTTGTCCAGAGACTTCCACTAATACCATTGTTAGTACATGTTGTAAAAATGCAAACTCGTGATATTGCAGGCACAACTTTTAATGATTGTTCATCACCGAAACTTGGTTTCTCTGTTGGGATATTGCGATCATTCCAAGCACATGGCATTAATGTATGAATACATGGCTAATGGAAACTTACGGCAACATTTATCAGGTGTGTATTTATGTTCTATTGTGTTGTTTCTTCTATAAAATAATCCTGAAAACTTTACTTCATGCTCATATGTAAAGTTGAGATGCAACCACTAGTGGACCATCCGAAGGTCTTGACATGGAGCAAGAGACTACAAATAGCCGTTGATGTGGCACAAGGTACATGAATGAGATATACACAGTTATCGGTTTTCTTCCTGCCATTGCTTTGGCATTATTGACATAGTTTATGTGAGGATTTCAGGTTTGGATTATTTGCATAATGGTTGCAAGCCACCCATCATTCACAGAGATTTAAAGACTACCAACATTTTGTTGAACGAAAATTTCCAAGCCAAAATAGCTGATTTTGGTCTGTCAAGAGCTTTTGCCACCGAAAGTGACTCTCATGTGTCAACTTGTCCTGCGGGCACTCTTGGCTATCTTGATCCCGAGTAATGGCTAAAACTCAATAATATTGTTCCAGTTTAGTTTATGATCTCTATTTGTATAGATGTATTGGCATTGACTAGAATTTCATCTTTGAACTAAAGTTCCATATATCAATTTTTTGCCTCCTCTCAGGTTTCGATCTTCTGGAAATTTAAACAAAAAAAGTGATGTTTATAGTTTTGGAATCATACTCTTTGAGTTGATCACAGGCCTCCCCGCAACAATAAGAAGTCGGGATTTTAGCACTAGCATGCACATACTTGAATGGCTGATTCCTATCGTCAAAAGTGGTGACATACAAAGGATTATGGATCCAAGGTTACAAGGAGAATTTGACATCAACTCGGCTTGGAAGGTAGTGGAGATTGCTATGTCTTGTACACTACCAATGGCGTTTCAAAGGCCGGACATAAATCAAGTATTGATAGAGTTGAAGGAATCTTTGGTGAGTGAAGCAAGTGATTCTTCTAAAATGATCTCCTTAGAGCTCCATTCTGGCAGTGCCCCTTTGGCAAGGTAGCAGAATTTTTCCAATCCAGAAAGGCTGTCTTCCTTTTAGGTTAAAGATTAACTTTCATCTTGAAATTTGTACTTTAAATGCATCATCTATTTCCCTTTTCTTTCTGTCATTGAACTTCCAAACTAGCTGTCTAGCAATGAATCCTTTCATCCTTTGTCTCTCCTTTCTCTATTTATCATGTCAGTGTCCTTAAAGAAACGAAATTGTGATATAATATATATATATATATATATATATATATATATTTATATTTATATTTATATGGATTATACAATTTATCTCAAAAATAGAATGTTCATGGAGAATATTCAAGTTGCGGGTTTGTGGTTTGTTAATAAATTCAAAAACAATTTTTCTATTTAAAAATTGGGTTTGGATACCTCTTTCATCTATGGTGAAATGTTGTATTAATCCTATAAAGGGGTTCTTGTATAACATTTTGTTTAATATTTTTGACTAGAATGAAAAGTGTTTTGTAAGAGACACTATCATTTATGACTTCTGCCTCTGGAATCTTGTAACTAATTTGAAGCCTATCACCAGACGCTGTTTTGAGTGAATGAATGGTTTTTTCAAAATAGTTGGTAGGTATAAGGCCTTCTTTTATACAATTCGACTCCCTTCCGTAAATTTGAAATCGAGGTTTTGCGAGCAAAGGAAAGTTGCTCCATAATCACACGAAAAACACAAGTAACTAACTTATATTAGTAAAGGAATAAAATTTTATACGACAAAATATCTTTATGTTATAAACGATCTCTCTACAAATCATTAATTTTTCATAAAATAAACGATTATTTTGCAAACATAGATGAAATGCAAAAAAAATTGTAGTTGACTAATTTTTCTAAATAATATAAAAGATCATTTCAAAGAAAATATTTTACCGATCGTTGATTTTTCGCGAAATAAATGCAATCTGAGTTTATATTACCAAACGAATAAAAATATAGGATAAAATATCTTCTATCCCATCACAAACAATCTTATGGCAAATTCATTGATTGATCGTTACATAATAGCTCAAAAAGGAAAAAATGCTAAGTGTATTAAAAATCTTAAAACTTGTCACGAAAATGTAATTAAGTCATAAAATTTTCAAAAAATATAATTAAGTGCTAAAACTTGTTTCAAAAGTGTAATCGAATACTAAAACTTTCAAAAAATGCAATAAAGTTATAAAACTTATCACGAAAATGTAATCGAGTCTTAAAATTTTTAAAAAGTGGTATCAACAAACAGACTTGATTTGACCGATTTGACAAGTTTTAGAACTTAATTGTACTTTCGTGACAAGTTTTAAGATTTATTGCACTTTTGAAAATTTTTAGAACTTTTAATGCACTTATCTCAAAATGCAAATTGAAACGATTGAAACCCAAGAGGGCTCTCACTTGTAATATAGAGATTGTAGAAAATATTAATCATCGAAGATGAAAAGTCCATATTTTTTTCACAACCTTATGTGTTTTTATGCTCATAAACTAAACTTGTAGTACCACCGGATCAAGGGATCGACTATTTTTCATAAGATTAAAAGTTCGATTCACATCGTGAGTGAAATATTTAAAACGCTTGCACTACGTTGTCTAGCTATAGCCTAGCTCATTAAAAGACTTTCTATTTGCCAGCATCCAGTGATGGGCTCACCGACCTAGGCCTCCTAGTTGCAGGTCATGTAGAATAGCTAACATTTTGTAATGTGTATGGGACCTCGACTCGAATGCCTGCTTCCAACATACCTCATATGGTGACTTTCTAGCTGTCAACATCCCATGATGGGCTCAGGACCTTGGGCCTTCTCGAGTAATCGGCGAGACAAGCCGGTGTCGTTATCGACGAGCTCGAGCTTTGGGCTCGCCGTAGTTTTAAGGGCTTTCCGAGCCCAATAACCCTTTTCAGTATTGAATTGCTGGGCCGGCCCAGCCCAATAAGACTCTTCGGCCCATCGCCATCTTCAACGAAAGCACAAACCCCTAGAGTAGTGTGTCTCTCTCTCCATTCTCTAATCCCCGACGGTAGTCGTCGCCGATAGAACCGCCTCTCTCCGCCGTGCTTCCGCTCCCCTCAGCCGGTCGTGTCGGACGCAAACGTAAATGGAGAAGCGAGAGGAGGGAGTGAACGAGGAGGCAGCGGCGGCGGCGGCGGCGGCGGAGGCGGTGGGCGAAGCGGAGGAGGCGGAAGTGAACCCGTGGGAAGTGTCGGGGAAGATCGACTACGACAAGCTGATCGACAAGTTCGGGTGCCAAAGGCTCGACCAGTCCCTGATCGATCGCGTGCAGCGCCTCACCGCCCGCCCCCCTCACATCTTCCTCCGCCGCGGCATCTTCTTCGCTCACAGGTCTCGCGCTCTGCCGGCCTTTTCTCTCTCTCTCTCTCTTCTTTGATCGCTCCGGCATTGGAGTTCACCGTGTTCGGATCTATTGTGGCAGGGACTTCAACGAGATTCTGGATGCTTACGAGAGAGGAGATAAGTTTTACCTCTACACCGGCAGAGGGCCGTCGTCCGAGGCTTTGCATTTGGGCCATTTGATCCCTTTCATGTTCACCAAGTTAGTCGTTCATTTTTGCTGTAAATTTTCAAATTGGCGTGATGTCTCGGCGATGCAACTTGTATTGTTAGAAGAGAAGATAACGGGTGAAAACTAGCGACCTGAATATTCTAGCAAAGGGGATTGTGGCAGGGGAAGCTGAGCTTTGTTTTCCTTTGTTTTGGGATATGTTGATCATTCCACGACTAAATTGTTTCTTTGATTGGAAAAATTTGAGATCAACCGTAATTGTAATCGTGATTGTAAACCGACCATGCATCATCTTTCCGATTTATGGATTGACTGGCATATATCCTGGGTTACAGGACTTTTCATGTACATTTTTGGTGGTTACGGAATAAACCATAATTGCAAATTGTATGCTGTAGTTTGCTCTGCTTGTGACCTAAATGTGTTACCATTTTCAAGTAATTACAGTATTTGAGAAACTTTAGTAAAGAACTTCCATCGTCTAGTTACATGTCTGGAAATTTCTTCTGGAAAGATTTTGTTAGTTATCCTATAACCGAAATTATGATCTGGTTACATCTTATGCTTAGCGGGTGTCACTGCCTCCAGATATCTGCAAGATGCATTTAAGGTACCTCTGGTAATTCAACTTACCGACGATGAGAAATGCATGTGGAAGAGCCTTTCTGTGGAAGAAAGTCAAAGACTTGCAAGGGAGAATGCTAAAGACATTATTGCTTGTGGTTTCGATGTAACAAGAACTTTCATCTTCTCCGACTTTGATTATGTTGGTGGGTAAGTAAGAATAATGCAGCATTAAGTTTGGAAAATTTATAATTCCTTCTCACTAGCATAATTCTAAAATTCTTCGGTGAATCTTCACTTGTACCTTGTTCTGAATTTGTTCTAGTCTGAAGGTTTCCATGAAGTTCATCCTTAGAATCATTGTGATTTAGAAAGACAGACAACTTAGATATATTTAAAATGCAATTGTTGTGATATTTTCCTTGTCTGAACTATTTTATTTGATGTTTCTGCAGTGCCTTCTACAAGAACATGGTGAAGGTTGCAAAGTGTGTCACGTATAATAAGGTTATTATAATTTGCTTTCTTTTGCTAATGAGAGTTGACGGCCCTCTTGCACATACTTTAAGTTTAACTCAGAGTGATTCTGTTAATCTTAGTCATTTAATTGTTGTTATGTAGGTTGTGGGTATTTTTGGCTTCACCGGTGAAGATCATATAGGAAAAGTTAGCTTTCCTCCAGTGCAGGTATCATCCAAGGCTCTATCTAATGATTACATGTTGATTGCTTGTGCATGATTTTTGGCTCTTTCCTTGTTATTACTAGTGGTGTTGTGATTGTGCTGATGAACATAGACTTCTGGTATCATTACCAGTGAAAATTGGTACTCTTTGACTGCGAAATTGTCAAAAGAACTAACAGACCCTGCTTGGGCTCACTGTTCATTATATCTTGCAGGCTGTACCTTCTTTCCCATCTTCTTTTCCTCATCTATTTAATGGAAAAGATCATCTTCGATGCTTGATCCCTTGTGCAATAGATCAGGTGGATTTTTCTCACTGCTGAAAACTTCCCTTTGTTGTACTTCTGGTTGTGTAATTGCCAAAGTTTTAACAAATCCTTGTTTATAGTTAGTCCTATGACATTTTCCCATGACTGTTCAAGAGGAAGTTCTTATGGAATGCTATTTTATGGTATTACTTGATTTGTAGCTTGTGAATAATTTCATATGGATCGACTCAGTTGATCGAGTGATCATCTTTTCTCCAATGGCATCTTTATTCTGAAAAAAAGGACTTTTTGTGCTTCCTTATGTTTGTAATTAAATTTCCATGTCTTGCCCTTCTTCCTGAAATCTTATCCTTGCTATTTTAATTTTATTTTTTTTATCAGGATCCTTATTTCAGAATGACCAGGGATGTAGCTCCCAGAATTGGATATCACAAGCCTGCACTGATTGAATCCTCATTCTTCCCTGCACTTCAGGTCTTACTATGTTCTTGCACATGTTCTTTGCATTTAGTGCTTAACAGAAATAAAGGATTTGTTTTTCCCTATGGAAAGTATGAAGATTTTCATAACAAAGTAGTTGCTTGAGTTTATTCAAGGTGGTGGTCTCTCTCTCTCTCTCTCTCTCTCTCTCTCTCTCTCTCTCTCATAATATGACTAAGAAAAAATCTCACGGTGCACTACTTTTTTCTTCTCTCTCTCTCTCTCATAATATGACTAAGAAAGAATCTCACGGTGCACTACTTTTTTCTTTTCCTATGTTTTGAACAGAATTGTTTACCATGTAAACAAATTATAGAAAAGAACTTCACTTCTCATAGTGTGAGTATTCTATTGTCACCTTGTTTACCAAAACTTTAAAGGAAGAATCGAGTATGAATCATGCCATCTTACATGGCATTGCATGTTATAATTTGAAACGTTACAAATCCAGAACTTAAGGTTTTTGGAAGGTCCAGCATTTGACTTTGAAGCTTTCTTATCCAACATCTAGTATGTTGATTGCAGTCCTCGTCAATGTCATAAATGATTTCATTTCAACAAGTAAGCATGTCTTGTCCATTCAGCGTCAAGATGGCCATGCTTACGTAGCTGTGTGAATGAAATGGGCTTCATTTTATTTATCATGACTTGTAAAGAATCACATCTTCTCTTTACTGTTTTACAAAGGGCATATACATTTCACTGGAGTTTGACATTGAGTGATGAAATCTATGTAGGGGGATACTGGGAAGATGTCAGCTAGTGACCCAAATTCGGCCATTTATGTGACTGATTCTGCAAAGGACATTAAGGACAAGGTTTGCTACTGGCATTCTTTCATCTGTTCTTTTTCCATGATCATCATACAATTTCAATGAATTGCCACTGGCAGAATAGCTGAGGGATTTGGCATCATCCATTTTCTGAGATTGCTAATTGTGGTTCTGTAATGTTTATGAGTCAACATTTGAGATATTAGCAAAGATGTTGCCTAAATTTTGACTTGTGAGCAAATGATGTCTATCAATATGGGCATTGCTTTGTTCTGTGCAGATGTCGTCAATACCCTTCTTTTTTTTTTTCGTTTGAAAAAACAGAGGATATCATGTAACTTGATAGCCAATAAAAAAATTGATTGCATGATGCACTTGTGCAATCATAAAAATTCCATTTGTGGATCATGAACTCATTATTGGTCTAGGTAAATGCATTTTTCTATTTGGAACAAAAGATATCCTTATAGTATTGTTTTAGTTGGTCGCAAACCTATCTATCAAGGAAGAAGCTGCATTATTTCTTTGGCAGCCATCAATTGCTTGTGTTTATGCCTGCAGATAAACAGATACGCGTTTACTGGTGGACAAGATACCAAGGAAAAGCAAAGACTGTATGGTGCAAACCTGGAGGTACTGTTTTCTTCGGATTATTCTAGTCCAGCATTGGATTTCCTGAATCTCTGTATCAAATTTCTAGATTTGAAGATAAATGAAATGATTGACATGATAAATCTTAGTAATCGGTGTATTCTTGGTTTTTAGCTAATATTAGCCGAAAATGGTCAGTTGTCCTTTGGCATGAATCATAATGGTGTAGTAGGAGTGTTTGGTTCTCAATTTCATTGTCATCTCTCTTCACGTCTTTTACCATGAGAACTTATAGTGGATGTTAATTGATGATAATTAGTTCTTGTTGACATTGTAGGTTGATATACCGGTGAAATACTTAAGTTTTTTTCTTGAGGATGATGATGAGCTTGAACATATAAAGACGGTGAGATTACTATTCCTTGTGGAAATTTTATGAATGGCTTATTTGAGTTTTCTTCTTGAGATTACCAGATCTTCTTGTTGTAGGAGTATGGATCCGGACGCATGCTGACATTTGATGTGAAAAAGCGTCTTATTGAAATTCTGGTTGAGATAGTAGAGAGACATCGACGGGCTCGGGCTGCTGTGACAGATGAGGTAAGCTCTTTGAATGTATATGCATGATTTCTTGATCATGTATGATTAAATCTGGAAGGTTCTTAGGCGGTCTTATCATGTGGTAAGAATAATTTCTGGGTACATTTTAGTCCCTATGAGAACATGAAAATCTAAAACACAAATGCAATTTGGAAGGTATTTTCATATGATGATAAATTGGCCATTTTCTGCATCACCTTGTATTATGGTATACAAGATCTTTGTTCTCAAACTACACAGCCCTTGGTAGTCAGAATATTATAGACCTAAGTAAATCAGTATGACTTAGATTAACAGGAAAAAAAAGGTTAAAAGAGAAAATGATATGGGCTGAAAATAAGTCCTGTTTGAAAGTTTTCAGTTCCCGTGAATGCAGTTTGCTTCAGTTTAGCCCTCATATAATGCGATTTTCCAAGCACCCTCTGAAATTTTCCGAACACTGATTGTGCACAACACAAGGACAGTTTAGTACATTGGAAAGTGTAAATTTCCTTAATCTGTTGGTTTGTTAACAAAATACTAAATATAAATTCATCGACACAAGTTGGGGATTCGATTGTTTTTCCTTTTTTTGACATTTTTTACTGCAGGTAGGCATTCGTGATAACTTAATAATATTTCCTTCTTCTTTTTTCTGTTTTGGCAGATGGTGGATGCCTTTATGGCCGTGAGGCCTCTTCCCAGTATGTTTAGTTGAAGTTCGATTTCTAGCCAGTGTACTGCTTCTCTGGCAGTGATTTTTGCACGATGAAGTTGTCTTTCACACATTTTTCCTGTCTTTTTTCCCTATTTGAGTAGTCAATCGAAAGCCAAATGAAGGGATACATCTTAGCAATTCTGGGATCAGCTTGGAATTCGTTCTCCAGGATTAGTGTTGTACTAAGAACTCACTGTTTGAGCCTTCTTCAACGGTCATAACCTCAAGATCTGGAGAAATTCTCACTCCCATTAATAGGATAACATCTTGTGCCTCATTGTCAGGATTTTGTTGAATAACAATGGTTCACTAACATGTACTCAATTACACTCTACACGTGCAATGAAATCTTTGAAATCTAAATTTATGTCATATTAGGTCTTACTTCACATAGGAGATTCATCCTACGTATTGCAATTCGATCTTTCTTTGGTCATTGCAGCGGAAGGAAGTCCAATTATAAAGGTCCACTTCACTATTCCAAAATAATCAGAGAACCCTGAAAAGTGGTTTTGTTTGTATAGTATAAAGGTAAACTGGACAAGGGCCCGGGTAACAAAATCACTTGTCTTGCGGGCAGCAACAAAAGCAAGAATGAGAAGAGGCGATAGAAAGTGCGCATCAGCAAAACTCTCTTGATCTAAGCAAATACATGATAAGTTGATCACACTTATGCTCATGCATGAGTTGACAAGCTAACCTAATCTCTCAATGGTTTTGTCATTCTGACACTACACAGCTAACGTACAGCCATTCCATGCTTACAAATTACACGAACTCTATAGCAAATCCCGGAAGAAAAAAAGAAAAAAAGAAAAAAAGAAAAAAAAAAAAAAAAAAGCTTGTGGATCAACATGATTTGGGGAGGAAATAGAAAGGGTGATAAAAAAAATCTAATTTAAGGGGTTATAGAGGCATCGTGCATTTCTTCTGTGAATGTCCTAACAAATGGCAGCGGCCGCACTGAACGACCCTTTTAGGGCGCTTCAAGTTCTCCACTCGCAGAACCTTCTTCTTTGGCCTACCGGGGGGCCGACGTGTCTTGGGTGGGCGTATAGTGATGTCGGCCTTGGCGCCTCCACCATCAGTTCCCTCACCAGGTTCCTTCCACAAACTCCTATCTGGAATGGGATTTATCACCTGCGAGTATGTTTCTCGGTGACTAGATACGGTGAAGCATGGCTCGGCAAATAACTGGACATTCTGACCGCAGGAGATGAGTGCAGCAGCAGCATGAGCACAAGGCAGTCCATAGAGTTGCCAACGTCGACATGAACAAACACGAGTTCTTATGTCCACAATGTTTGTACGTTCAGTCGAGACGATCTCAAACTCAACTTCATTAGCACGAAGTACCTGATAGCAGTGAGCATCTGCAATTGCCTCCAGAATGCGCTTCTCTGCAGATGGAACAAGAATTGATGTCCATCTCATGCCCATCTCACGACGTTGATCAAACCATAACGTAAATTGATGACGTATTTGTTCCATCATCTGCACAATAGGCAGCTCATGACATTCAAGGGCCCAGTTATATAATAACTCCGTGATCCCCAAGGTGAAATGCCCATATCGGACACCCTCAAAGTAAGCCACGGCCCATAGTTGAGGAGGAAAGTGTTCAAACCAGGGTATGACGTCCTGTGAAATCTCTACCATCTCTGTGATCTTACTTTCGAACTCAACTGCCGTGAGGGCATACACCGCATTCCAGAATATATTAACCAATTTTGAGTTCTTGAAAGTGTCACGGAAGTTTTCGCTGACATATCTCAAGCAGAAACCATGGAACGCGCTTGGAAAATGCGTTTCTACGGCTTCAACAATGCCCCTTTGCCTTTCAGACAATATCGTAAGCCTAGGCATGTTGTCAGTATTCACACCCAAAAGCTTCCGCAACTCTGACATGAACCACATCCAGTTCTCCTCAGTCTCTGTGTCAACAACAGCAATGGCCAACGGAAACAATGAGTCATCAGCATCGACAGCTGAGGCACAGAGTAATGTCCCCAGGTATTTTCCCTTCAGGTGTGCTCTGTCAATCTCCAAGAGTGGCCTACAAGCATTTATGAATCCGTATATCGATGCGCGATAGGAAATGAAAAGGCGGTGAAAGCAATTTTCTTGTCCTGTGGCAAATACAGATGCTATGCTTCCTGGGTTTGTTTTCCTTATTTGCTCGCAGTAGGACGGAAGAAAGCGATACCCTTCTTCAAAAGTACCATGAAGTGCGGCCATGCTACGCTCCTTTCCTCGCCAAGCTTGCATGTAGGAGACAGCAACTCCATGTTGATCACGGATATCTTGCAGAATTTCCTTCGGTTTGTACTGTGGATTGTCGCGTATGCGTGCTTCAACAGATCTTGCCACCCAACCCACTGATGCTTGCTGGTGATGGAGGTTGTGAACTCCTTCACATGTGTGCTCTCCATGCAGGGTTCTTACAGAAAAAGTTGGGACTCCAGGGCACTTAGCTACATGGATACGCCATGGGCAACCCTCTTTAGAGCACTTGGCTATAAATCGGCTGCGATCTGATTTAACTATTCGAAGATCAAAATGCAGTGCAATGGCAGTATCTTTCAGTGTCCTCCTGCAAGTTTCAACATCGGGAAATTCTTGACCAATAGCTAAAGGATAATTGACCAGGGAAGAATCGGCTACAGCAATTGATTGATCATCATGTCCATGATCAGCAAGTGCTACAGCTAGAGAATGATCAGCATTGGTGATGCTTAAAGATTGATCGGCCATAAATCAGTGAGAAGGTCTATTTCCAGTCAATTTAAGAGAATTTTGTCCATCCTCTCATAAATGGATGTATCCAGAAGGTTGCAGTAAGAATGCACCCAACACAATCTCCAAAGTAAAGTAGAATCTGCAATGGACTATCAAAGAATGAGGAAGAAAGCTCATCAGTAGAAAGGAACACAAAAGGTTGACAAAATACCAGTTACCCTTCCAAGAACAATTTGCATTTAAATTCCTCCAGTGGTAACCAGCTAATTCATTTGAAGGTATTTATGAATTGCATGAATAAGTTCAGCAGCAGCAGAGCAAATCCAGAGCTCGTCCTGCAGGGGAGAATAGAAATGAAAGCGTATAAGATAAGATTCCATCATAATGAGTTTAAGGAGTAATAGCATTAGATGATGCCAAAGAGGAATAGCCACTAGTATGCGTTTAGGTTCCTCCCACAGAGAGCCTAGAGGATTTTAACAAACAAAATGGAGTTCAAACTTCTAGGAGAGGTACTATGTTTTGCTTGGATTTGAATGCAAATCAAAAGAATACAAATGCACTAACATCCAAATGATGGAGGATTTGTCGATAGTCAATTCAGTAATGTGCACTGAATCCTATTACTGGGAGGAAAACAAGAAATATAAATTTCACATCTAGTGCATAAAGATAACCCGATGAATATCTACATTAAAGCAGCCAAAGCACACAGATCAAAAAGTTTTGCCTTCCATGTCATTATGTAATCATAAGATGATATTCCAATGGCAAGAAACTCAACCGGCATGATCAACTTCTAATGGATCACGTACCAAAACAGTATGATGCAAATGAGCTCAAAAACTATGCAATAAACTTAAGGTCTGCAAGATTAAGAGGCCCTACTTCAAATAATGAAACCAGGGAAAAAAAGGACATTTTCTGTCTTCTTAGCTATACATCTCTAACTCTACAAAAGAATGTGCCCCTTGTTGACCAAACAGCTTACAAAAAGGGGGAAGCTACTTCAACACAACCATCTCTACCCAAACTCCCCATAAGTTAAGAGACATCACTAACTTGAGATTTAACAGCTCTGGACAAAATTTTGCTCAGTTTTGATTCTATTTCTGCTATTCAGACATGTTTCACCCAATTTCTCTGGTGACCTGACCCTTGTCCAACAAGTCCTTCAAATATTCAATTCTTGCATCCCTGAACTACAAATTTCTTATCATTTTATTGTACACCAATGAATTGTCTAGTCCCTTTATGGGATATTGAACTTAATTATATGCCCTGCAGGTAGATAGCTGGTGATCTCAAAATTCAACTGTTTAGTGCTTGGTCTATTAAGTTGTCTTTGCTCTTCATTGGATACCTCAACAGTGCAGATTTCCTCAACGTGCTTTTGTGTATCTCCAGATGAGAAATATTTAATGGTACAAATCTAGAACTGACCAAGAGACCCTATTTAAACACACATAAGTAGAAAGGCCTCACTTGCAAGAGGACCAGCAGTCCTATCTCAAGTAACTGCACATTGAGTGCATTCCATGCCATACGATGACTAGAAACAATGTCAGTAGCTGGATATAACCGTACTTCAAAAATATTGTCAAGAAGAAGAAAATAAACGATTCACCGGAATTGGAAATGTGACTTCAGGAGCCAAGCAGATTAGTTCCCAGTCCTCACTCCTCTAGAAATGAGACAGCTCAATCTTCACTTCAGCATACCACCCCATCTACTGAGGCCAAATGTCTACTCATTAACTAAAAGGACTCGGCATAACATTTCTCATGAGAAAGCCCGCCATCCCTACATTAGGAAAAATGAAACTAGTTTGATGGAAGGCGTCTGCTTCATAGGGGCAATCAAGTTGCCCCGAAGTACTTAATGAATTGTTGGCAAGGATCTAAAATGCGCAAGGATTCAAAATATGGAAAGGCAAACAGATGCTCGAACTCCCGTTCATAAGACGAAAGCAAATCATTTATCTTTTTCCCCGTCAATCGTGGCAAAGTCATATCGCCAACAGTAGAAACACATCAATTAGTGCTCAAATTCTACAATAGGAATAAAATCCAAGAGAATTTACTCATTTACTCATAAGCTAAAGTTGCCGTTTCCACGAATTCGATATACACATCACTACCCAAGTCCCGAAAAAATTTGACAGATCAAAAGCCATTGCATCTTTCAGCAGACTCATCATCACGGAGAAAGAAAGGCCACCGCAGCCCGCATTACGAAGATTGAAACAACATCTAATCGACTGCACATCATCCATCAGTAGCTAAAGATGGACTTTTTAAACAGAGCAAACTACTCAGGAGCAACGAGTAGCTCTAGCCCAATGGGCGATCGAAACGAAGCTAAGATTCATCCGACATCATTCAAGCAGCTCGGACAAGGAGAAACGAATTCCTGGCGAGCTTCGACATTGAAGCGCAATCAAACGCGACGGAAACCAAAACCCACGAAACGGAGGAAGGAGACTGAACAGAGCGAATTCGAACTCAAACCTGAATCGTGGACGGCGAATCGAAGGCGAGGAGATAGGGCTCGCAGGATCGCCGGAGGCAGAGGCGGAGGACGACGGCGGCGGCGGCGACGGGGGACGGTACCAGAGTTCGCGAGAGAGGAATTGACGAGGCCGAGGTGCGGATTCTTAAATTAGGGGTTCCGTACGGGGCAAATTGGTCTTTTCAGGTTCGCGAACGTGGGGGTGGTTCTGACCCCGCGAGATCATAGCAGGGACGCCGATGGGTCCAGGTCGGATCGGATCGGGTCGGGTCTTCACTCAAACCCGACAACGAGTGGTTTGGATACATTACAAACAATTCTTGAACCTGAGCCGAAATTCCACCCGACTAAATAAAACTGGACTCGAGATTCCAGTTCAGTTCGGGTTTTCTCCCCCGACACCGAAGCCGTTGAAAATAGGGGTGATCAGGTCCAGGGTAGGGTCTAGACTTAGATCCTGTACTCGACCCTGTTATAACCGGTTCCCCTTTTTTAGACTCTGTACCCTACCCTATTTTTATTGGACCATGTTTTGGACCGACCCTATTTTTCCGGTTTGGGAAAGGATCTACCTTGTTTTCATTTGAGCCTGTTTTGTAACCATCCTATATCCTATACGGCTTCAAATTTAATATTAATTTGCGAAAAAACAACGTAATCCTTCTAACGTTATAAGACAAAGCAAAAATCTTAACAATACATAGACATTAACAACAAAATATGGATTTAATATTAGTCTCATTTCCAAAAATATTACCGATATGATCCGATGCGCCTACTTATGTGTATGCGACGAAGCTATTATTAAGATGACATCTTTCTTGAGTTGGACTGAAAATATTTTAATTAATGCTACAATAGTTAATAGCATTTGTCTCGCGACTATTATTATAATAGAAGGTAGGACTATTAAAAAAGAAAAATAATACATGAGAACAATTATTTTTAACAATTCTTTGAAGATAGTTCTGTCTTAACTTGATTTAGAGAGAGACTTTTTTTTTTAACAATTCTTCAAAGACTGAGAAACTCATAGGCACTATCTAGAGAGACGATTTTTTTTTTTTTAATAAGGTAAAAACTGGTTCCAAAACCGATCCAGTTCTAGGTGGGTCTTTGCTTGGACCCGGTTCCCAAAAACTGGAATCAGTTCCCGGACCGATTTAGCCGAGAACTAGTTCCTAGACCCTATTTTCCGGGTAGTCCAGTCCGGATTTCAGGTAAACCCGATCCGATTACACACCCCTAATTGAAAAACATCATCTTGTTCTTTTAGAACATTAACACAAAAATCTTGCTGAACTTTCATGTATCAAGTTGATTTGATGGGTCTGCTTCTGGATAGGATCAATCAGTTTTACATCCATAGATCATAAAATGTTTTGAATGGAACTTTCGTCTGATTCAATCCAGAGTTTCGACAATGCGTAGAGCAAGTGTGGGGACTGCATCCCCTATCCTCACCATACTATTATTAGAGATGTCTTGTCCTTGCGCAATACCCCCACAGAAGGTATGATAATACACCTCATTCTTAATTCTAGCAAGTATACAGATTTCCCTGCCCCACTTGATCCACTCCACAAAAATTTCAAGCTTGAAAATTTTAAAATGGATTCCTCGATAACATAATTTAACTTCTGTCATGATCTTTAGAAATAAATTTGCAAGCTGAATGAAAATAAAGAAGATATGAATTCGGAATTCTTATATCTGTTAGCATAAAGTCTAAATTGGAAAAATTTCACCAGAAAAAGTAATATATCATTGAAATTATTGATATTAATATTGGAATCTATACGGAAAGTAAGAAATCATATATCACCAAAGTAATAGAGCTTCTATTAATGAAACTAAAATTAATGCTAGAAATCTCTAAATTTTTTAAACATATGATTGGGGAATGGTGATCGGGACGGGGTGGGCTCAGGGGGGCAGTTAGAATAGCCATTCTCGGACCGAGACTGCTTCCATCTCCAAATAACTGTGTCAAGACAGTGCTTTCTTACGCGAATGAGATCATCTGGAACTCAGCAGCACATCTATTATCAAGTTTCTCCCCTTGACATTCATCATAAATATATCAAGTTTAGCAAAAGTTTCATACTATCTCTAAGAGGTAGGAAAAGTGTCGAAAAATTTATAAGCCTATTGCATTAACTTATTGCATTGATATAAATTTAATTCTAAATATTTTCATCTCGTGCCAAGTCTTTCTAGCTCTATTTGTCCGGATATTCTTGACGTGTATGTCAACGGGTCCTTATGGCACCGCTAGCGTTAATGTGTACAAATTTTAATAATTTTTTAATATCTCTTCAGTTTTTCTAATTATTTTTTATGATTTTTTCTTTCTTTTTTTTCCTCTTTCTTCTTCCATCCTTTAGCCGGTGACCAACAACCAACAATCACCATATCGAGTGAGGGGAGCCCTCATCAAGGCTCACCCTTGCCCAAGTGAGAGTGGCCTCACCCTTGCCTAGGCGACTTGCCGATGGTTAGCCATTGCTAGTAGTTGGTCACTGACTAAAGGAAGGAAGAAGGAGGAAAAAAATATTTATTAAAAATCAAAAAATATTACAATATTATTTAAAGTTATTCATGTTAGCGCTAACAGTGTTATGTAAGTTGGCTAGTGTCCATGTCAATAATATTTGACCAAAATTAGCCGGAATGAATGAATTTACACTAAGTCAAAATGTTGAAGATTAAATTGGCATTAATTATGTAAAACTTTTCTAACACTTTTCTCCCTAAAGGTTGTTGCTTGTTCTCCATTTTCTGCTGGCGTCCAAGAGCCAAAGTCTAAGATAATCATAGTTGAGTAAAGCCTTAGCAAAAGTGAGTAAAGCAAAGGAGTATTTAGGAGGATGCTCTAAGATAAAATTATGCTCTTGAATAAAGAGGAAAATTTTGAACAAAAAATAAGATAAATAAAGAGCAATTGTGCAAGATTTCATGTCTCACTTTTATATTTGTACAAAACTCCTCATTATTCTTATTGGGCATGTTGGAGAGTCATGGGTTCACAATGAAATAAAGTTGAGGTCGACTTCACTAATATTTCCTCCTCTAGGGGTGTTTCCACATATGAGGGCCGTCAATGATAATCTCTCTAGTGAGGCTGCATTGCTTTGCTACATTTATTATTTTAATGTGCTGATGTCTGCACACTTTGCACCTCTCATTTCAAGTCATATATTTTTATCCACCAATAAGGTGGGAATACTCCCGTGTTTTTACGTCATAGAGTTCAGATAAAATAGTTTAATGACTTATTTTGATCGGACATGTACATGTTTTTTTTTTATTGCATTTTAGAACAAACCCAAGTAACAAAAATAAATTTCTAATTTTTTTTTTTGCATAGGTAATATAACTTAAGGTAACATGCAAGCAAATTAAGGACATAATAGATTAAAAAATTTAAACAGCCGACAAAACGCAGTAAATCCTAAATAACCCAAGAATGTACCTTCTCTCCGGTCCAGTTGAAGATCGGTATGCATGTCGAATACCTATTATTTACTGAAGGTAATATTTGTTTTGAGTATATTTAAGAAACTATGCTATTTGAATAAAAGCGATTATATCAGTCATGAATATATTTCAGGAAGTACGTTTAGATAATAATCGTTAAGAATTTCTTTGAAGATATATGAAACTCAAAGACTTTCAATGACAAAATTGGCTAGTATTTATCTATTTTTTTCCTTACCATTTCATCTAAACAAACAATTGATCGCCCTATTTTGAAATCACTAATTTTGAGAGCTTACATATTCGAACAATAAAAGTTACACGTCACGTTCGGTATTATTTACAAAACGAATGAACATTTCTAGTAGATTAAGAAGTTCAATAACATAAGATAAGTTAGAAAACCCTAATTACGCAATAGGTACATGGTTAGGGAATCAAAGGTGAATTCAAGCGTTATGATTTATCAACCAATTCTTTACACGTAGGCATAGTGTTTTGCATTTCATTAACTTACATCATCCTGAGAATTTTCACCTAATGGTGCTTTAAAACACATAATACATAACAAGACCGTCCTCTAATAGATTAAGCTTTTTGGTTGAATCACAAGCTCTTCCAGAATCACAAGTCAATTCTCATTATTATTCTTCGATTTTAATGAGGAGATATCCTATTTATGATATTACTATGTTTATTTATAACATTAATAAAAAGATCACAAATTATTACCCAAGGAAAATTTACTATGCTTAGTTTTCGTCCCATTAAAAAATATTAAACTAGCACTTTCTTAACAAATGCTTAAATTAACTTTTGTCACACAAAAAATTGAAACTAATTTCACTCACCTAAGTCTACCCTCTATTAAAATTCATACATGCCAACAAATGTGAATTTTCCATGTCAGATGTTTCATTCTCCACATTAGATCCATCTCACGATCGTCTGTCACATGTGTTGACACTTGCATTTCATGTGATATTGAAAAGGAATGCTAATGAAAGCTAGATTTGAGTCATGGGTAATCACCATTTTTCTGTGAGACGAAACTCAGTATGAGATAAATATGTAATGGGGTATTGGCCTGGGAATTTTTGTAAAAGAAAATTCAGTTTTGGGGTGAATGTGTCACGAGAAGACGGGCAAGAGATGCTTTGCAGGACCAATGTCATGTGGTACCGATTTGAAATTTCATTTTATTTATATTTTAGACTAAAGAAATCCTATCCGGACATCCCATGAAATGTGAGAAACGCACGGAATTGGGCTGACTGTTAATTTTTAACCGTTTTGACTCTGTTTTCAGTTCATCAACGGTTTTGACAGCCTCCTTAAAGCGTGGAAACCTAGGACTTTTTGCCTCCGTCTCCTAACCGAATTTCGAAAAATAAATTAAAAATTAAAAGTTAAAATCCCACCCACGTTTTCTGCTCTCCTTTGCAACAAAACGTCCACTCAATCCTCCTCCTTTTTCTCCGTGGCAATTTCCACCAAGAAATTCAAGAAAAACCTCTGAAAATGTTCCTTCGTCTCCGGTCGATTCCCCTGCCCCTGTCCTCTTGGTTAAATCCCATTAACTGCCCGACCCACGTTCCGGGTCCTTCAAATTTTCGTTCTTTTTCTCCTCCCCTCGTTTCAAATTTGCCCCACACAACGAAATTTGAAGGGCCCTCTGTTTCCTTTCTCTTCTTCTTCTGAATCTTCTGCATCTGCTTCGCCTTATGTTTGTTGCTGAGATCTTTCCATTGCCGCGTCGCTTTCGTGGATTCTTGACCGACGTGTTTACGATCCAGATCGGCTTGTTTCCTGAAAACCCGGGCGGGTCTGTGCGAGGGCGATTTTAGGCGGATCCAGGCATGAATTGCTGCCCCTGTTTCTCATCGCAGAAGTGCCAGAAGGAGCCTGATGATGATGCGGCCGATGGTAAATTCTTGATTTTCGATCGCATGAGTAATATGCATGATGTGATCGTTTTGAGGAGCATGCATTTGCAAGTGTCACCTTCTTTTAAAAGTTCGAGATTAATCCATGGACGCACCGGAATTCGAGTTTCTTATTTCTCTTCTCTGTGTGTCTCTGTTTTGTTCTGGTTTCTTTCTGGCTGAGAGAGCAGTGGTGCTAATGATACCCATTTACTGGAAACCTCAGGATCTTCATAGAGTACTGATATCTGGCTAAAAGACATGATATTTGAACATAGAATTCTAGCGGTGTCGCGAAAGGGTGAAAAGAAGGTTATGCGGTTTGCTGATGTTGAATAGGAATAATAACATTCACCAGGTCTGTTCTCAAAAACAGATTTGGATGACTCAGATGCATGATAAGAGACAGAGCATCCACATCAAGATTCTGAGAGATCCCTTTGTATCTCTAAACGCGATTTGCTCAATTGTTACTCAACTATCAGTCTTTTGGAAATCGCTTCCCTGGAAGATGCTGCACGGAGCGATCACGAGCTCTGTAGCACCTGATATTAGCAGTTGACCATTTGTAATGTCTGTCTAAAAATTAAACTTTCCCCTTTCACTTGTCATTTTAGCTGCTGGAACCAAGAAGCCGAAGCCCAGAGGCGAAGCCAAGGAAGTCGATCATGGAAACATCACAGCACAGAATTTCACTTTCCGCGAGTTAGCCTCGGCCACAAAGAATTTCCGACAAGAGTGCTTGTTGGGCGAGGGTGGATTCGGTCGAGTATACAAAGGAACCCTCCAGGGGACCGGGCAGGTGACAGAGAGGCTTCCGCTCACTCTCCCCTCGTTCTTTATCTCGGAAAAAATGCAGGGCTTATGCAGACCGCGCTTTGCTTGTTCGTCAGGTGGTTGCCGTCAAGCAACTCGACCGGCATGGACTACAAGGGAACAAGGAGTTCCTCGTGGAAGTCCTCATGTTGAGCCTCTTGCACCACGAAAATCTCGTTAACCTCATCGGCTATTGTGCTGATGGAGATCAGAGACTTCTTGTGTACGAGTACATGCCCGGAGGTTCTCTCGAAGATCACCTGTTCGGTAATTGTAACAGCCTGAATTTGATTTTCAATATGTTTTCGCCGAATTGGCTTGCTGATAACGTCGATGAGGAGGCATCTCATCTAGCTTCTGTGCTACGAATCATTACTAACTCGAGTCGTAGTTCGTACAGCAGACATTGGACCGCAGCAGAAACCTCTGGATTGGCTCACCAGAATGAAGATAGCATTCGGCGCTGCACAGGGTCTCGAGTATTTGCACGATAAAGCCAATCCGCCTGTCATATTCCGCGACTTGAAGTCCTCGAACATCTTGTTGGATGAGGCTTTCAATCCGAAACTATCTGACTTTGGACTGGCCAAGCTCGGGCCTGCTGGAGACAAGATGCACGTCTCATCCAGGGTTATGGGTACCTATGGCTATTGTGCTCCGGAGTATGCAAGATCGGGCGAACTTACACTGAAGTCCGACGTGTATAGTTTCGGGGTCGTCCTGCTAGAACTCATCACCGGACGAAAAGCAATTGACACGACAAAACACATTGATGAGCAGAATCTAGTTGCTTGGGTAATTTTACGATCCAATGACAGTCGATGTAATCTATGTAATCTTCATCCTCCTCTCTAACTTGTACAGGGCTCGCACTTGCCTACAGGCTCAGCCTAAATTCAGGGACCCGAAGTTGTATCCAGATATGGCCGATCCGTTACTCGAACGTAGATTTCCTGAAAAGGCATTGAACCAAGCCGTCGCCATCGTAGCCATGTGTCTGCAAGAAGAAGCCTGGTCCGCCCACTAATCGGCGACGTCGTTACTACTCTAAGCTTCCTTTTAGTGGCTCCACCGAACCCGTGGCTGTTCCTCCTCCAGAGCCCAACAAGCATTCCCAGGAAGCAAATGGAAGCGAAAGTGACAGCAGCAACAGCGAAAGCGACGAAGAAGAATGCGACAAGGATAACACTTCTGGGGAACATCAGAATCATGGTGATGAAGACAGCACACATAAGCGGGACGCCAAGGTTGATGAAGGTCGCGAACACGACAATGATGAGGATAGGAAAAGCACTGACAAGGGATCTGATTCGGGTTCGAGCAGGAGAAGCAGCATGTCGAGGGACGAAAGTGCTGAGAGGAGGGAGAGAAGCAGTTGGTACATGAATGAGGGAAGCATTTACCATTCACACAAGACGAGCTTGTCTAATGGAAGCACGTCTTCAGTCGTCGAGATGAGAAGAGACAGCGGGAAATATTCCCTGAACCATAAGAGCAGCGGGAGATCGTCGGACGGAGTTGATCTTTCGAGTCCGAAAGGAAGCAGCAGGTACAGCAAAACAGCATCACTGGATCATGCCGCCTCTTTGGCGGACAATGACAAGGGCAGTTCGCAGGACGGGAGCTACCGAATCGATCATTCGAGTCCCAAAGGAAGCAGCAGATACAGCAAGACAGGATCACTAGATCACACTGCTTATTTCGGGGACGACAACATGGGTGGTTCACGGCACGAGAGCCACGCCATATCAAGAGACAGTACCCTTTCCTCAAAGCGAGACAACAGCGAGGGATCCCTAGATGATGTCGATTCGATTCATTCCAGGCGATCGAGCGTGAACGAGCATGTCCACTCGCAATCATAAGTTTCTGTCACTCGGTTATCTTTATTTTTACATACAATGAGTTTTAAATTTCTTCTCTCTCCTTCTTCATTTGTGACTGTCCAACATGGATACAATCTAGTCGCTGCTGAAGAGGACGCCCATTCGATCTTAACGCGGGTACTATCAATCGAGTTCTTTCTCGCTGTAGAGTATGCAACGGCATTGCTTCTCTTTGCGCATTCTTCGGCATCGACGTGTGATGATGCTCTACCAGGAATAGGCAACTAAGAAAGTATACTTCCTGTGTATAAACTATTGACGCATTTTCTTGTCAATGAGCTTTCAGTACTCTTTTGAAGAACAGATTGGAGATCAGGTCTTTGATTTTCTTGATTCAGAAATTTGGAGTTACCCCCCTGCTCTTGATCTTAGAATGCAGTAGAGTCACCGGTGCTGCTTGTACCCATATTGGCCGGCGATCGGCTGCTGGACATAGGACGTGATTCCTTGCCAATGGCATATCTCGTGCAGGTGGCGCGTACTTCCGGAGGAATTGTTTGCCAGCTTCAAGCCACTAAGGCGCAAAACTCTAAACTGTGCCCATGGAAAAAAGAAAAAAAAAAATCAGGGCATTTGTATGTATATGATGTAAACTGGGTTTCAAGAAGAATACCTAAAAACAAGAACAATGACGGAATCGATTCCTATCGAAAATGACACCACCCGCTCCCAGTTGAGGGGCACCCTAGCGGGGTTTTTTTTTGGGGGATTATAATTTGAACTCATATTTTATTAGTAATTTGACTTTTGACCCATGAATATCTATTGTTGCCTATAGTTAATATCTTTTCTCATAATCGAGGGTTCTAACAAGTCAGAGATGTTGATTATAGTAGAATTCTGCATGATGTATTTTATTAGATGTAGCTCTAATTTAAGAGTGAATTATGATAAACCCCCGTGTCCTAATTTCTCCTTCTCACATTTACTCCCTATTTCGTTGCATTTGTGCTTTAATCCTAATGGCATATGTTTCCCATCACTTAATGCATCCACAAAAGGGATAAGTGCATTAGAAATTGTAAAATTTATTACGAAATTACGATTGAGTTCTAAAATTTTTAAAAATGCAATTAAATCCTAAAACCTGTTACATAATAATAATTGAGTCTTGAAACTTTCAAAAAGTACAATCAAGTTCTAAAACTTGTTACAAAAGTATAATTGAGTTATAAAACTTTCAAAAAGTATAATCAATAGAAGTACTTAATGGAATTAATTTGATAAGTTTTAGGACTTGATTACACTTTTCAAAAGTTTTAATACTATATTACACTTTCGTGATGAGTTTTATGACTTTTAGTGCACTTATCCCTATCCAAAATAGGAAGTTGAGGAAAAAACAACTTGAAATCACAGAAATGACTATCCGACGGTAGTCCAAAAAGCCTGAGGCAGTCTCTCCTTTTCAATGAAGGCTAGCAATCTCTGCCATACGTGCATTTCAAATTAATTGGAAATACTGCTTTCTATGCTCTTTTTTCATGAAAGGTTTGGACGCTATTTGACTTCAAACCATGCAATTGTCATTGATTCATGCTAGTTACCTATACAAATTTATCATTGGAGCTTGTCCCAATGGTCACCCTTCCCACATGGAAAGGAAGAGATAGGGGTTCAAATTCCCATCTTCTCAAGTGATTGGGATTGGGATTGGGATGTTTAGCTTCGGATGTAAGTTTTAACTCCCATACTCTATAAAAAGGTAAGATAAAAGTTTAAGAGTAAGTTGACAGATTAGAGTAGGACAGAAAAAAAGTACAAAAATTTGTTTTACTTATGCCTAGTTTTAGAGATGCTTTTGACATTTGAAGTTGCATTGTATGTTTAATATAGGAGGAATCATTTATAAGTTATCACCTGATGATAAATAAGCGAATTTGCAATGTGATTACTATGAGAATATGGATCTTCCATTTTTCAGTGATTAGTGTTTTTGTGATTTGTAAATTACAAAGTAATATCCTTTTTGGGTTTTGGCCATTTCATTTGGAAAGTGAAACAGAGCTATTACGCGATGGTAATTCGGCAAATTTGCCATGGCGTAGAGTAATGGGATATAAGATACTTTTTATCATATGTTTTCATTCTTTGAGGACTATAAACTCAAAGCGCATTCGTATGATGAAAAATTGAATAATTTATAAAATATTTTCCATAAATCTAATCTTTTGTATTGTTTGGAAAAATTCATTGACAGATATGTTTTGATTAACAGAAATGTATTTCTAATTTAACAATTAATGAAAATATTTTGCATTCATATAATTTTTCAAAGATATAATACTTGTTTTAGGAAAATATTGTTCAAATCTTTATTTTCTGCAAAATAAATGCACTTTTAACACACTTCTATCTTTTCTCTATTTTGTGAAAAAAAATTTAGTCGGTTTTAGTCACGTTTTTTGTGTGAATATGTCGTTAACATAATGGAATTACTTTCTTTGCCACATTTTTTATTGTAGCTAAAAGGTTATGGCTCCGTGGAGGTTTGTTCATGTGGATTGAGGCCGGTCTTCAATGAGATCAAAGCAATACTCCATTTGGAAGCTAGGTCTTTAATGTGGAATATTAAAGCTAGAGGTGATCAGTTCCTGATTCGATCCTATCCAATTCCAAAGTTGAATCAAGAATTGGTCACTTTTTTTCATTACTTTTTTCCTCATAATTTTTTTCCCATCAATTGAAACTTCACCGAAATAGTATTTAATTCACATTTTACTATTTTTTTTGATGAAATAATAAAATAAAATATATATTTAGTTGGTCTAGTTTGGTTCTCCATTGGAATCAAGAATAAGACCACTTGGACTGGAATCGGGAACCAGATTGATACTTTCAAAAACCGAATCAAATTGACTAGTCTAGTCTGGTCCAGGCGGTTTTTGGTTCGAACGGTATGTTTTGCACACCCCTAATTAGAGCATTACACTAGTTAGAAGTGTGGAAACTAAAATGTAACGCGCTAAAGAGTGTTGTATATGGACCGACATTGCCATGCTACATCGCAACTCCAGCCGAAAGCTGGGTCTTTAATGTGGAATATTAAAGCTAGAGGTGATCAATTCCGATTTGATCCGATCCAATTCCAAAGTTGAACCGGGAATCGGTCACTTTTTTTTCATTACTTTTTTCCTCATAATTTTTTTCCCATCACTTGGAACCTCACCGAAATAGTATTTAATTCACGTTTTACTAGTTTTTTTGATGAAATAATAAAATAAAAAATATATTTAGTCGGTCTAGCCTAGTTCCCCATTGGAATCGAGAATAAGACCACCTGGACTGGAATCGGGAACCGAATTGACACTTCCAAAAACCGAATCAAATTGACCAGTCTAGTATGGTCCAGGCAGTTCTCAATTTAAACGGTATGTTTTGCACACCCCTAATTAGAGCATTACACTAGTTAGAAGTGTGTAAACTAAAATGTAACGCGCTAAAGAGTGTTGTCTATGGACCAACATTGCCATTCTACATCGCAAACATGGTTTCTAATATTATCCAGCTCAACTATATGTAAGTTAATTCAAGGTTGATTTTGCTCACCTTGAAATCTCTATGCATGAATCTAAGGGAAAGAATCCCTTTTGAGACATGAGTCCCTGTAGGGAGTAGTGATTTCTTGGACGAGATTTGGCTAGCAAGAGACGGCGTTCGTCTCAGTCAAACAACGCCTGGCAACCAAAGTCAATTTTAGATCATGACATGGCTTAGAAGGCCTAGACCTGATACTGATTTGCTGAAAACCTTGCACTCCAGCCAACTCTAGAGTTCATTCTGTAATGTTTGTCAAACTTAGACTACAAAATAGTTGAAAGTCTTGGAGGTAAAATCCTTTTAATGGGAAACATCCTTTTCGAAAGGTTACAATCTTCAACGGGCTCAATCCAGAAATTGACACAGTCAGTCACTATTCAATATAATGCAGGCTTAATCCAGAAGCTCCTTAGTCTTCTATCGTTCAAAAGATAACGAAGCATTTTTCAGTGCAATCTTTCCAATGGTGGTCATCAAGTTCATGTCACGAGGAAATACTGGTCAAGTCACTTGAACAGTTAAATCATGTCTCGAGCTTGAATTACTTACGGACACCAATCGGCTTGTTAAAGACAAAGGAAATCTTGAAAATGTGCAAGTTTGGACCGATCAAGAAGTGCGTCCTTCAAATCTCGTACGGTGGAAGACGTCTTGAGCAAGAGGCAAAATATTGGACGCTATAAGACAAAAGATGCGCTCACATATTCTACAATTTATATATATTATTTTGTGGGGGTAAAAATGTATATGTCACAAGAGGACAAGAGCAAAGATTACTTTTTCTTTTTCTTTTTATCTCTTGCAGAAGCCGTATCTGGATTCTTCTTAAAGTGACGTACGAAAGGAGTACTTTGCTGCATGTATCTTGTCAAACGGTAAAAAGAGTTTTTCTTTAAGCCGCACAAGAGAAAAACACATGCATACGTTCCTCGAAGAAGAAAAGAGCCTGGTTGCGAAGAACGCCGACGTCCTTATTTTTGCCGTACGAGGAGACCTTGAATGCACGGCGATTTTGGGTCGTGAGTTTATGCCCACTTGAGTTTATTTATTTATAAACTTTGGTTTAAATCTAAGTATAAGAAATATCCGAGCGTGTGAATGCTTGTAACTCTAATTTTCTAATCATAGTGAATTATTTTGATACTAACTCTTTTTTATAGATATTCGGACCAAATCATATAAATTTCTGATGTTCTTATTATTCCTCATTAATTTTTCTAGCATTTCGTGTTGATGTAAATTGCATGATTTTGATAGTTTCGGTGTTAATACATTACAACATGAACACTTTCATCTTATGAGCTTATCAACTCTAAACACAACTTACATAAATTTGAATTAATCAAGTTACTAACATACACATGCTACTTCAATTTTATTGCAAAATCTATATGAGGAAAAACAAATGCAGAATTTCGATAATCATCTTCCTTCGACCATAGAATTCGTTACGGTGTTCATGGAGAAGATATTTTCCCATCGCGCCTCGTTATCATGACCAGGAGTTCCACTTTGGAAGGCAAATGTAGGAGGCCTTGGCCGAGGAAGATCGGATTCACCGCTCAGCATCAGAACTACGGATGACATGTTGGGTCGATCCGTCGTGTGGTCTTGGACACAGAGAAGCCCTACTTGAATGCATCTTGTTGCTTCTGATGGCGGACAAGTATTAACTATATCTTCATCCCTTAGGTCCGGTCCTCTATCTTCGCTCCACAGTTGCCATGCCTGTAAGAATTAGAGAACTTAGAGAGCGGAAATAGCTGAAAAGAACATAGAAGGTCACTTGAGACTGTATTCCTCACTTACATAGGAAAGAAGATTGAAATGCTGGCCACGATAGTATAAGCTCGTGTTCTTTTTGCCGGTGACGATCTCAAGAAGCAACACCCCAAAGCTATAGACATCGGATTTCTCAGAAAAGATACCTCCCATGGCGTATTCAGGAGACATATATCCTCTGCAATTGATTATCATGTTAATCGATCGAGTTATGGAGTATCCTAATTGCATTGTAGAGTTTCCTAATTGAATTTATAATTTCAGCAAGAAGGCTTGAAAACTAACAGTGTTCCTACGACTTTGTGAGTATTTAGCAAAGCTTGAGTGCCTTCGAAGATCCGCGCCAGCCCAAAGTCCGAAATTTTTGGGTTCATTTTCTCATCTAAGAGAATATTGCTTGCCTTCAGATCTCGATGGATAACTCGAAGGTAAGAATCGCGATGCAGATACAGAAGCCCACTCGTGATCCCTTGAATGATGCGGAAACGTGTGTCCCAGTTGAGTTCTGCTTTCCTTTTTGAATCTAAGCAAGGAAGAAAAGGAAAAGAATTCGTGACCTTCAGTACTTCTAAGATGTCTATATTTTCCCATCAGCACAAGCATGATTTGAAAACAGTGAGACCTACCAAATAGAAAGGAATCTAAGCTTTTGTTTGACAAGTATTCGTATACTAAAATCTTTTCTTCTCCTTCGATGCAGAAACCCATGAGTCTGACCAGATTTCGATGCTGAAGTTTCGATATTAGAACGATCTCATTCTTAAACTCCTCCATGCCTTGGCCTGAGCTACTGGAAAGTCTTTTGACAGCTATCTCCTTTCCATCATTCAGCATTCCCTGTTTCCGAACTCAAAGACCTGTCAGACCTTGGATAATGTCATGAAATTTCCCTAAACGAACATTTTACAGATAGCTTTTACCTTATAAACGGGTCCAAAACCTCCTTGGCCAAGTTTATTAGTTGCATTGAAGTTGTTAGTTGCAAGAAGTAAGCTACTAAAACTGAACAGTGTAAATTCGGATGCGTCATCTTGCTTCAGCTGATCTTTCCATGCATTTCCAGGAGACATTTCTCCTGTTTTATTAGTTATATATGGCAAGTCAAATGCCTTAGGAATTTTGGCAAAGTTTTTAGATTACATTTAATGTGAAATTAAGCATTAAACATGAGCTGCTCGTACCTCTTTTGCTGGCTCTCCACTTCCAGAGACCGAAAATAGCAGTTCCTACGAACATGATGCCAAGGATGGTACTTATGCTGATGATAAGTTTTGCTTCTGTCGACATGCCTGGCATGAGAAAGAATTGTAAGACAAGCGATAAAGTTCAAATGAATCTCATAGTGAAACTTCTTATACCTGTATTGTCATGTGCGACCCGAATATATACATCTTGCCCAGCTGTTGAAAACTCCTGAAAATCGATGAGATCTTTAGCCCAGACCAAACAACCTATTGTGCGGACATAAGAATAAGCCAAGCATGAACAATTATTCATGCACTGGCTTTGGCATCCTCCTACATCTCCAATGTCTGATAAATATTCCGCAGAATCAGGCACTTTCATCTGGTTCATGTGCACGAAGACATCTTTCTTCACCTGCGTTGAAGGCGTCCTGCTTGTATTCTTCTGGCAGTTCAATTCTGCTTCTCTAATGCACCCTCTGGTCCAATTCCCTTTGTTCCATTCCTCTTTCGATCGCGGCATAAACCCTTTTATGCAACGGCAGATAGTAGAGTTTATTGAGTTGCAGACACCAAACGGACCGCAAGTTCCATAAACTTCGCAACTGTTGTTCGGTGATGCCAGAGATTTCAACCAACTATTGGATCCATAATCCCATAACATTTCTGCTAGAATTCCTTCAGGTGAAATGGAGGCATAAGCAAGAAAAGAGTTGTTATCAGAATCACCAGAGTAATAAGTGGTTCCCTGCTGAGGATCTTGCTGGACAGCATACCCGCTATAGTATGAGGAATCCATTTCTGGTATGCCGATGAATGTTGATTTATCCCACGGTCCACTTCTCCAATAAGAGGTCCAGCCATTCCAAGTGAAAAGTTGCGGTGGGGTCTCCGACGTAATCCCAGTGGTGAAATTTCCTGACGATGGATCGTTGTCATTTTTCCAGGAAACTAAAACCCGTCTCTCTCCGGTTCTCATGTTTAGTCCTATCTTCATGTTTGGTAGAATTGTATCAGTTGGATAATCGAAGCTTGCCCATACTTCAGTAGAATTCTTGTCTTTTAGAACAAAGTTTCCACCATCTGAAAGCATTGCTGCTGTATAATTTGACTGGACAGAAACATTGGTGGACCAAACTATGTTCTGTTGTCCATCCACGAGCTTCAAATTCCCATCACTGCCTATCGTTAATTTCGCGGACCGATCTGCAGACGCGAGCGGCGAATCCCTATTGGCCACCCACACGATTCTAGAAGGCCTCAAGTTCTTGTACCATATGCCAACATACTGATTTTCCGACCCATTCAGCGTGAAGAACCCAAGCTCGAAGATTTGGCCTGAGGAGACGAGAGTTTGGTTCTGAAAGAGCGGCTCCGACGGAGTAATATTGTGAACAGCGCCACTAGCTATATCTCTCACCGGAAGTAGGAAGAAGAAGACCAAGAAAGAGCACCAAGGAGTCATGAGTCGCATATTAAGAATGACTGAATGAGCCTCACGAGCTCGGCGTCTCTGTTTTATTCTGCACATTCTGCGGATCAAGAGCAGATGATCAAGATTTTCTGCTGAGGTCAACTTCGTGGCTCAAGGGCGGCTACGTGCTGGCAGGGTCCGCCCCAGCTAACATCAATTGTAAGAAAAAGAAAAGTCAAAAAGTCTATATGAAGAAACGAAAGAGGGGCTGCTCGCTCAGTAAGGAGGAGGGGGAGAAGAAGGGAGTAAAAACGAGAAGAGCACGCCAAGGGGGGCGAGAAGAGCACGCCAAGGGGGCAACTTTGCTAATCGTCCAAATGCTTTTGGAATGGGCTCAAACTTCGGTGTTTGTTCACCGCACCGAGGGCTACGGGTTGACCGGTTTCAGTCATTCAGAACCTTCTCCGAATTGTCTCTCTTTTCTTTTTTCCAATTGTAGTTAGGTTTTCTTGTTGCACGTGTTAATTGTGATGAATTATTAATATTGAGCCTCTAGTATATAACTAGAGAAGATACTTTATATGTCCTACTATGCTAAGTGATTAGCGAAAATTTTCAGGCAGTCCGTGAAATCTTGTTGTTATTGACTTTGTCTTTTTAATATTCCAACATCATATTTACTTTTTTAAGGTTGTATTACTGCTGGTTATTTCTAGGGCTAAAATCGATTTTGGTCAATTTAGTTTTGGGGAAAATATTGATCTTGAATTGGATTAGTTCTAGATGAATTGTTGCTCGGTTCTGCCAACACTCCATGACTGTTGTTTTTATCGGAGTAAATTTTCATTGGCTATTAAATGTGGAGATAATTCCTCGCCAATGTTCAATTTCATTGACTATTAAATGTGGAGATTGTTCCTCGTCAATGTTCAAATTCGACTCAGACTCTCCGTTTACACCTGCATCACCCTCCCCCACAAAATTCGAATTTGCTTATCTGTTAACCCATACAATGGGTGAGATCAAAGTGTTGCGTAATCAACTATTTAAGGCTGGGCATCTATGTTAGAAGTTAGAACAATTTCGAGAGACTGTTATTGTGTAAGTCAACACAAATAATCGTTCCATGTTATGTGCAGTGTCATTCTTATGAAGTCTAAAATGTAATGAACCCCTAGACTTTCAATTGCTTGGATTTATATCAAAATAAAACCAAACGTGGAGATGAGTACATCTAAGCCATTTAAATTGTCGAGTTACTTACAATCATAGAACCTTAATAAATTATCGTAATCGCTCAAAAACTTATTTGATTGTGCTTGCAGGAGTCCTAACTCTATATTGATCAAAACTTATGTCCACCTAAATCAAGGTTTAGGCCACATTTATATATTTGCCTATAACTTCATGTTGATTAATCGATGAATTTCGAAATCTGATAGTAAGTACACAATCTCTTTCTTTTTAATCGGGCTTCGACCCGGAGCGTCCTAGACCAAACCAAATCGATTAAGCCAATTCTTTTCACGATTTAGGACTAGCCCATCGATCAAGCCTAGTATATCTAGCCTCGATTTGTTCAATGAGCTGGATCATTGCTCGACTTAACAGTCAATTTACTCCAAACAAACAATGTGATTGCTTCATGACACTGCGAGCTCGAGTCAATTGATGAGCACAACTCGTGAGCGAGAATGGTGGAAACTACCTCTTTGACAGGGCCATGACACCGACAAGAGGAGCTCTTGCTTGAATCCAGGTCCATGATCACCAATGGTAAATGAACCAATTTCCAAGTTTGATTTTGTAAAATAGAATCAATCTCAATTTTTATGACTTCTTTCCAAAAACTACTCTCTTTAGAAGATATTGCTTCAGAATAAGTCAAAGGATTATTATCAATAAGATAATTATAAAAATCACTCCCAAAAGAAGTTTCTTTACTTATTCTTTTACTCCTTCTCAATTCATCATTTGAATTTTCAAAAACATTTTTATGAAGAGGCTCTAGAGAAATAGTATCAATATTTAATGGAAAAATATGCTCAAAATTTTTTTGCATTCTTTGTCTCAACTATAGTATTATTATCAAGCACGTCACTTTTTAACGCAAGAATCTATATGTAGCACTATTTTTGGCATAACCAATAAACATGTGGTCATATGTCTTAGAGCCTATTTTCCTTTTCTTAGAATTAGGAAGCATAACCTTAGCAAGGCACCCCCACACTCTCAAATATTTTAAATTAGGACAATAACTTTTCTATAATTCATAAGGTGTTTTACCCCTTTTTTTATGAGATACTCTATTTTGGATATGACAAGTAGACAAGTAGACAATATAGCTTCACCCCATAAATTAATAGGAGCTTTGGAACTAACAAGCATAGAATTCATCATTTCTTTCAAAGTCCTATTTTTCCTTTAAGCTACTCCATTTGATCTGGGGGAATAAGGAGGTGTAGTTTCATGAATTATTCATTCCTTTTCACAAAATTTGTTAAGCAAGACATATACTCCACCTCTATCTGATCTAATTCTTTTTATCCTTCTATTTAATTGGTTTTCTACCTCTACTTTATACAAAAGAAACATATCAAAAGCTTCATCTTTATGCCTAAGCAAACAAACTTTAGTAAATCTAGAATAATCATGTAATATTGTTTACCTCCTCTAGTCATATTGTTTTTATGAACTAAACTCAACAAATAAGATTATTCTAGATTTACTAAACTATGAAAGTCACGTAATATTATTTACCTCCTCTAGTCATAGTTTGTTTTAAATCTCCTAGATTAATATGAACTAAACTCAACAAATCACAAGACTTTTTTTGTTAATTTTGTTTCTGCACATGTTATACATTTATTAAAATATGTGTTTTTAATTCCATAAATTAAACCTTATTTTTGAATTTTTCTTGATATAAGAAATACTAACATGACTTAATCTACCATGCCATAAATCAAGAGATTCAACCAAATAAGCGAAAGAGATAGTATTTCATTGATAACATTGGAAACGTTAAAAAGTCCCTAATAACAATAACCCTTTCCCACAAATATGTTATTTTTTGTCATTACAATCTTGTTAGATTTGAATGACACCTTCACCCTAACCTTCCCCAAAAGAGCTATTGAAACCTGGTTTGCCTTTATGTTAGGGACATGCAGTACATCATTCAAGGCCAAAGTCTTGCCAGATGTGAGCTTGAGCTTGAGTTGTTCTTGAATCGCCAAGAAGGCATTTTTGTTTGCACAAATATGCCTAGTAGCACCTGAGTGTACCACCCACTCTTTCATGTTGGCCACAATGTTGACTTTCAACCAATTTGACTTTTGGTTTAGCTGGATTGTCATTTCCCATTTTTCTCTTTATGCAATATGCTGCATGATGACCTGGTTTCCCACAAACAAAGTAAGAGCTTTTCTTTTTGAATGTGGGGTGAGCAACTTTGGGTTTGTAATCAGGTTTTTTGTTATTTTACCTATTTTAGTGAAGTTGAGGTTTGCATTGCACCAAATTTGCCCTAGTAGCAATTTCGTTAGCTTTGGCAACTTTGATTTCCTTGTAAATTGTGTCCTCAAATGATAATATGCACAACCAAATCAGCTAGTGACAATTTCTTGTCTTTGTGCTTGAGTTGTTGCTTGTAGTCATTCCAAGATTGAGGTAGCTTTTCAATCAGCAATCCCGCAATAAATTATTCTCGCAAATTGATATTTTCCGCCTTCAAGTCCTCTACTAGCTTGTGATATTCATTGATTTGTGTCTTGATCTCCTCATCATTGGACATTTCCCATCGATAATAATTTCCAATCACAAATTTTTGTCTACCCACATCTTCAGCGGTGTAATTTACAGTCATGGAGTCCCATATTTGTTTTGCTTCCTTGTACGGAAAGTAGACATCAAACAATTCATTAGAAAGCGTACTAATAATTGTGTGCCTACATACCTTATTAGCATGTATCAAGCTTATCATCAATTGGTTCGACCTCCATAAGTGCGAAAGCCACACCATGCACATCTAGAATAGAATGAGCTCTTTCTTGCCACCTTTTTGAAATTGTTGCCATTATAAACTTCAATCTTCGATATGTCAGGGAATGGTTTGGCATAGGACGTATGTGGTAGTGAGGGCGACACAACTTGATTGGCAGAGATTGAGGCATTAGAGCCGACTTTGGTGGCGGCGATGGCGACGGCATCAACTTGGTTTTCCATGGGGATTATCCTTAAGATTGTTGTAAAAAGTGATGAGAAAATTTGTCTAAGGCATGCAAGAGCATTGTCCTTAAGGATATTCCACCTCTCAAAGTACAAGACTTGGTGTGATAGGCTCTAGTGACTATCCTCCCAAGATACAACAGACATCTCCTATATTCCACACTGAATATAGAAGGAACAAAACAATGTTGTGTATAATCCAGGAAAGAAAAGGAAAAGGAAAGATTTTTTGAAAAGAAAAATACTCTCTTTTTGATTTAGAGTATCTCTAGATTGTCTTTCTAGTTATATTTTTATATTCAAATAAAATTGAGCTGTTAAAAAAAAACCGTTATATAGCCGTTGTAGAATAATGGATGATTTATTTGATAAATAAATTAGACGTTACAAAGTGATTGAAAAAAAACTGTTAAAAAGCCATTATATAACCGTTAAAATAATGACGACCTTCAATGTGATCTTATAAGAAAATCAAACCGAATATTTTTCTGATGCTTGATGAACAAAAATTCAAGCATAATTAAAGTTTTATGAGGAAACAGAATCGAAAAATAAATCTAACCTCCAGCCATTGTTTGAGTTTGCGTTCGTAAAAAATGCACCGGAACTTTACGGTGATCCGACCACGATTAGGGCGCACTCTACTAACTCAATCCCCTCGCGTACCGATGGTGTATTCCAAATGAGAGAGTTTGTATTAGACATTGTGTTCGCCCTTCACAATTGAACGTTCGTCCTTATAAACTGTCTCCCATCAAAATGGTTACCAAATGGGTGGTTGTCACAAAAAGGTACAAAGCATGGAAAAAACCACACGTGAAATAACCATTCGTCAAAAATAAAAATGTGGATCAATATTAACGATAAGTTTTATTTAAAACTATACCCCAAAAATGTGGGATCACATATTAATATAACATTCTCCCACTTAATCCCAACATTTTCATGAACGGATTATCCAACCAATCCACAAAACTTTATGCTTAAGAAAAAAAACAAAACGCATGAATCATGAGGACATGTCCTCTTAAAACGAGTAATATCTTCCATGTATCACAATGCATCTTATTCCTTTTATGTTAGCCCATATGTGACAACACATCTTAATGAATAAACCCTATGTTTATTTCAAAACCAATGATAATTATTATTCTCATAAATAACCGAATGTGTACACCAAAAGTTGAGAATAACATTACAACAAAATAAGAATTTTATACAACAAAGATCGTTCATAGGACAATAAACTACATAATGAGACCTAATCTCATACTAGCTACATGATCCTTATATTTCATTGGTGACATGCCTTTAGTCAAAGGATCAGCTATCATCAATTCGATGCGAACGTGCTCAATGACCACTTTATTCTCCTTAACACGTTCCTTTATGACTAAATACTTTATGTCGATATGCTTACTTCGACTATCACTTTTGGCATTTTTAGCCATAAAAACCGCAGTTGAATTGTCACAATATATCCTTAATGGCCTAGAAATGGATTCAACAATTCTAAGCCCAGAAATGAAATTCTTCAACCATACACCATGCGAGGTAGCCTCAAAACAAGAAACGAACTCAGCCTCCATAGTGGAAATAGCAATCAAAGTCTGCTTCGCACTTCTCCATGACACGGCTCCGCCAACTAACATAAAAATGTATCCAAATGTTGATTTTCGAGAATCAACACAACCAACAAAGTTTGCATCCGAATAACTAACTACTTCCAAATTGTCAGTCCGTCTATACATAAGCATGTGACCTTTAGTACCTTGAATGTATCTCATCACTTTCTTTGTAGCTTTCCAGTGATCCATACCCGAGTTACTCGGATATTTTCTCAACATTCCAACAGCAAAAGCAATGTCAGGTCGAGTGCAAACCTAAGCATACATCAGGCTTCTGACAGCAGAAGCATATGAAATTTTTTTCATTTGTTCCCTTTCTAGATCATTCTTCAGGCACTGGTTCAAATTGAACCTATCACCCTTCACAATGAGTACTATACTTGGTGAACAATCTTTCATTCGAAATCTCTCTAAGACCTTATTGATATAGGTTTCTTAAGAGTCCTTAAACTCCTCGAGGTCTATCTCTATGGATCTTAATGCCAATGACATAAGATGCATCACCTATATCCTTCATGTCAAAACTCTTAGAAAGAAATTGTTTCACCTCATATAGAAACCCCTTATCATTGGTTGTAAGTAAAATATCATTCACATATAGTATAAGAAACAAATTTTGCTCCCACTAACATTCTGGTATATACATTGATCCACAACATTTTTCACAAAACCGAATGAAGAGATCATATCATAGAACCTTAAGTACCATTGGTGGGATGCTTGTTCCAAGCCATATATAGATTTCTTAAACTTGCACACCAAATGTTCACCTTTACTAGAGGGAAATCCTTCAAGTTGTTTCATGTACACCTCATTCTCTAGTTCCCTATTGAGGAATGTCGCTTTCACATACATTTGATGTAATTCCATATCAAAATGGGCGACCAATGCCAGAATAATACGAAGAGAATCTTTCTTGGATATAGGATAAAATGTCTCCGTGTAGACAATTCCTTCCTTTTGAGTGAATCATTTGGCAACAAGTCTAGCTTTGTATCTCTCAAAATGTTGTCTAATGAGTCTTTCTTAGTTTTGAAGACCCATTTACAACCAATGACCTTTGCACCATCAAGCAACTCAACTAAATCACAGGCTTCATTTGATGCCATAGAACTCATCTCTTCCTTCATGGCATTGTACCACAAATTGGATTCATCACTACTCATGGTTTGTGAAAACGTTTCAAGGTCCTTCTCAGCTCCAATACTATAGTCAGATTCTTGTAGATACACAATATAATCACTAAGATTTGATGCTTTCCTCATTCTAGTAGATCTTCTTAATGTTGTATCAACTGGTTGTTCAACAGTTTCTGGTACTTGCTGAACAACAGGATCTACCGGATCAATATCAGCAGGTTATGGAACTTTAATGGTTTGTTGTTTAATAGCCGGTTGAATTGTAGGGGCATTATAAACAATAACCAACTTAATACTTGAGGTGGAAGATTGAGTATCTGAATAATCCTTTTCAAGAATAAGTTCCTTCAAATGATCGCTCCCACTAATCAAGTCATTTTCAAGAAACTTAGCATTTCTTGATTCCACAATCCTAGTTGTGTGAGATGGACAATAGAACCTGTACCCCTTGGACTTTTCGGCATATCCAATGAAATACTCACTTATAGTCCTTAGGTCTAACTTCTTTTTTTGTGGATTATAAACTCTCACTTCAAACGGGCATCCCCAAATGCGTACATGTCTTAAACTCGACATCCAACCCTTGAATAACTCAAAAGGCGTCTTTGGAACAATCTTGGTTAGAACTCGATTCAATATGTACACTGTCGTCTTAAAAGCTTTAGTCCACAAGGACTTCGGAAGTTTAAAGCTACTAAGCATACTTCACACCATGTCCAATAAAGTTTAGTTTCTTCTTTTTGCTACACCATTTTGGTCTGGAGAATCTGGCATAGTGTATTGGCCAACTATCCTATTCTCTTGAAGAAATTTCGCAAATGAACCAGGTGCTTGTCCATCCTTAGTGTATCTACCATAAAATTCTTTACCTCTATTTGACCTCACAATCTTAATTTGTTTACCGTATTGTTTCTCTACTTTCGCATTAAATACCTTAAAGGCATCTAATGCTTCATTCTTATTATGAAGCAAATAGAGATACGTGTAACGTGAGTAATCATCAATGAAAAAGATGAAGTATTTCTAACCATACGAGTCCATATCCGGACTACAAATATCCGTATGTATGATTTCAAATATGTTCGTACTCCTCTTGGCACCTTTCTTTGTCTTGTTGGTTTGCTTTCCCTTTATGCAGTTGACACAAGTATCAAAATTAGTAACATCTAAAGTACTAAGTACTCCATCATTTACTAATCGTTTAATTCTTTCTATGGAGATATGTCCCAATCTCCGATGCCACAACATAGAGGAATCTTCATTCATAACACATCGTTTCACACCAGCATTATCATGAACATGCATCGCATTATAATAGGCATTATTTTACAAATTAATTCAAAAAAGACTATCAGACAAAGTACCACTCCCAATAATTTCATATTTAAACAACAAACTGAAGTTTGAACTTGAAAAGTGAAAAGAGTAACCTAAAGGTACAAGTCTTGAAATTGAAATTAAGTTTCTAGAGAAACTAGGTACATAAAAAGTCATTTCCAAATTCAAAACAAAGCCACTATCGAGAACTAAACTACATGTCAAGCCACTATCGAGAACTAAACTGCATGTCCCAATAGCTTCCACATGCGAACGCATATTGTTTCCCGAATAGATGCATTGTTCACTTCCCATTAGCTTCCTGTGGTTTTGGAAACCCTGCAAGGAATTCAAATTATGGATTGTAGAATCAAAATCAATCCACCAAGTGTTGTGACTCACATCAGCCATATTAGATTCATAACAAACACAAGAAATTGGATTACCTTTCTTCTCGAGTCAGGCCTTAAATCTGACACAATTCTTGTTCATATGCCCACTCTTTCTACAGAAGAAACATTTGGATTCTTTCTTAATGTCAACTTAGGGAGGTATTTTACCTTTTCCCTTCTTTTTTCCATGACCCCTATTCTTTCCTTGTGTTGCCAAATGAACATTTTTTTCCTAATTCCATAATCAGCATTTCTTCCTCTTGAACACACATGGTCATAAGTTCATTAATTGACCATTTATTCTTATGTGTGTTATAAGAGATCTTGAAAGGTGCATATTGCTGTGGGAGAGTGTTCAGAATATAGTACACAAGAAATGACTCAGATATCTCAACCTCAAGGTTTTTAGCGACATTTGCAATATCCCTCATCTTCATGATGTACTCATGCACACCTCTAATACTAGTGAGCTTCATAGATGAAAACTTCATAATTAGGGTCATAGCATGTGCCTTTTTGAACTCTCAAACTACGCATCAATGGCTTCCAATAATGCCTTAGCATTGCTATCGAGCAACCGAACCATGGATACTAGGAGACAATCTTGACTTTATGAACATCACACTAAGGCGGTTGTATTGCTCCCATTGTTCATAAAGGGCTATCTCAACTGCAGTGCTCGTATCAGTAGGAGCAGGTGGTTCGTCTTTCTTTATAGCATAATCAATGTCCATGCACCCCAATTGAAGAAGAATTAACTCATTCCAAACTTTATAGTTTTCACCATTTAGCATGGGAACATCACTCTTAAATTCAAAGAAATTCACAGATTGCAAAACTGTATATTAAATAATCATACTTATGTCACAAAATATAAGGCAAAATTTACATAAATCATGCTTTACCAATGTAAAACATGGCATAAAATATTAATCACATAACATAAAAACTGCCTGTGGGCTAAGTGTTTAATTTAAATAGATCATAATAACTTTATGAAGAAACTATCATATTATATTCATTTCCTTAATCCCTATGAGTAAATTAAGAAAAATAATATGATATTTCAACCTAATTAATCATATTAATATAATGAAAATTCCTGTGGGATAAAATTCATCATATTAATAAGATTAATTACAATCAATGTCCATTTCCAAATGTGATCCGAAGGCTCTTAATATATAATTTAACTAATTAAAGATGTTGTGGCTACTCTCTAATTAATTAAAATATATGGATCACTAGACATTTTGATTTCATACAAAAATACTCACAAAATGCATCAAGGGCAGAATGGTAATTTAACACCATAAGGGCAGAACAGTAAATACATTAGCCAGTGGAAAAATAATAAATTAATTCGGCCAAGGGCAGAACCGTAAATTAAAATGGCAAGTGGCAAAACCGCAATTTCAACAAAAAGGCAAAATAGTAAAACGGTGGGTCCGTGGCTAGGGCACGTGCAGCACACGCGCCTTCTTCACTAAATGGGCGCGTGCGACACATGCGCGGGCAGTTGCATGCATGTGGCGCCCATGCGCCAGCAGTTCCCTCGCGTAGGGGCTACACGCCTTCTTCCTTCGCGCGGTCAACCGATTTTCGGTCATTTTTTGCCGTCTCTGCCGCAATTACACCATCCATTTCTTCTCCGGCAACCCATCTTAGACCAAAATAATTATTGGGTGTCGGAGAACACATCAATGCAACCACATGGACCAAAACATCGGCGAAAATGATAAAGAAATTAGTCTGAATCAAGCAAAATTCCCTTTATGCAAACCCTTAGCCACCGCGACTTCCACCGAATGATTACCCTCCAACGGTCATCAATATGCCGGAAAAAGTTATGGTCATTCTACCCCATGGTGGTGCGAACATACTGGTCCGAAGCCGGGCTATAGGTCGCCGAAATTTCGCCGGAAACAACAAATTTCTCTCTAAACCCCATTTCTGATTTATTGTTCATTTAAATTCTGAAAAATGCATCCAAAAATTCATAAAAAGCAAGGCAGAGGCACAAAATGCTCTGATACCAAATGTAAGAAAATCAAACTGAATATTCTCCTGATGCTTGATGAACAAAAATTCAAGCATAATTAGAGTTTTATGCGGAAACAGGATCGAAAAATAAATCTAACCTCCAGCCATTGTTTGAGTTTGCATTCATTAGAAATGCATGGGAACTTTACGGCGATCCGACCGCGATTAGGGCGCACTCTACTAACCCAATCCCCTTGCGTACTGATGGTATATTCCAAATGAGAGGGTTTGTATAGACCTTGTGTTTGCTCTTCAAAATTGAACGTTCGTTCTTATAAATTGTCTCCCATCAAGACGGTTACTGAATAAGCGGTTGTCATGAAAATGTATGAAGCGTGGAAAAAACCACACTTGAAATAACCGTTCGTCAAAAGTAAAAATGTGGGTCAATATTAACGGTAAGTTTTATTTAAAACTATACCCTAAAAATATGGGATCACATATTGATATAACTTTTGTAAAATTTATTACTGCAAATATTTCAAAAATTATTGAAATATCCAATAGGTATTCAACAAAATGAAATTCTAGTTTCAGTGATGGCTCTTGTTTTCCCCATAAGAAAATGGAAATAAATTCTTTAGAGAGGAGGAAACCTAAGAAAAAAAAAAGGTGTCCAAGCTCTTATTCGATGGGTATTCATGTACCAAGATTTTCTCCTCTCCCTCAAAACAACAACCTAAGAGTCTGACCAAATTTCGATGTTGAGGTTTAGATGTCAATAGGATCTCATTCAGGAACTCTTCCACATCTCATGCTAAGCCGCTTGAAAGCCTTTTAATGGCTATCTCCTACCCATCCTTCAGTTTCCAAATTAAACGAATCATTAGACATTCAACTTAGACAAATGACCTGTATGTCATGCATACAAAAGGCTTTACCTTATAAACAGGGCCGAAACCTCCCTACCAGAGTCTATTGCTTGTGTTGAAGTTGTTCGTCCGCAAGCAATCAGAACTGAAAAGTGTCAACTCCGATGCATCGTCTCTCCTCTGATGCTTTTTCCATGCATTCTGCGCTTCTTCCGATCCATGGGTCATGGCCCCTGAGTAAAGTAGTGTTGGGGTTTTCATCGTCTTAAACTTCCCTGCAATTTCATGTATAAAAAGCAAGTGGGTTTTGTTGCAAAACAGATTGAGCAAATAAAGGCACACTAGATGACAGCATTGTTCTTTATGTGATTCTAGAATATGGAACTAACAATCCTTTATTAGAGGCTGCAAGGGTGACCCTCGCCAAATCCAATGAGGGTCAAGCCCTGGCCAAACTTGGCAAGGGCCACCCTTGCCCAGGCCGTGAGGGTCATGCCTTGCTGCCCCTGGCGAATCTGGCATGGGCCATTTTCGCTTGGGCGCCGAGGGTTGGGCCCTCATCAAATCTAGCAAGGGCCGTCCTCACCTAGGTCACGAGGGTCATGCCCTCGCCGGCCCCCGCTTGTGGCCAGCGAAGGCCATGATGCCCTCATCGATGCCTGCTTGTGGCTAGTCGCTGGCCATAATTGGTACTAGCCACAGTCCAAAGAAAAAGAATAGGAAAAAGAAAAGAAAAATAAGAAAAGGGGAAAAAATTTTAAAAATCAAAATTTTATTAAAAAGTTATTTAAAAATGTCCATGTTAGTGTTGGCGATACCACGTAGGACAGTCGCCATCCACGTCATCGATTGCCAGCTTGAATTGATTGAATGGATTGAATTAGTACTAATGTGAAAAAGTTTAAGATTAAATTGATTTAGTTTAAAAGTTTAAAACTAAATTAGTACCAACGTAATAGGTTTAGGATTTTTTTGATACTTTTTCCATCTTCATGTGCAGGATGAATAAATAGTTGTGGTAAATTGTTGAATATCTATGAGCTCTTCACCCCTATTGTGGTGAATTCGGATTTTCATCACTGCCTATCATTAAGCTTGCAGATTGCTCCGTATCTCCGAGAAGCTGACCCCTGTTGTCCTTTACTAGGTAAACAAATTGTAGATGAAAGAGGATAGAGGTGTAAGGCCCTGTTTAGTTCAGCTTTGCAAAGAGGCTTTCAGCCTCTAAAAGACTTTGGCCAAATACACACCCGTTTGGTTCAATGTTTTGGAGGACTTTTGTTAGATGCAATTGTATCTCCAAAAAGCTCTAAAAACCTTTAGCCTAAGGTAGGTTTGGAGGTACTTTGGGAAGTTGCACCTTGAAAATACAAGTTCAATACTGTTCACATCACTATTCATCTTCTTCTCTAGACTGCCGGCCAAGGGATCGCCCATGCCGACAACCGTCGCTTAAGGGATCGCCCAACCGTGGCGACCACCACCCGAGGGTAACGACCACTCGACGATCGTTGCTTGAGGTTGGGCGACCTCAACGTCGCCTAGGTCGCAGCGCCTTAGTTTGCACAACCTAGGTTAGACTAATGCTTAGGCTGTGCAAACCCAGGCACCACAACCCAAGCAACCCCCACTAAGGTCCAGCGACCTCAGGTGACGCTGGGTCACGCGATCCAAGGGTTGCCTAAGGTCGCGTCGCCTCTCCTGAGGTCACACAACCTCAGGCCTCGTTGTCCAACGATCAAATTTGGCTACCAGAGGTTGGCCAACAGCCATTTGGCCACCGATTGCTAGATTAAAAATATCTATATTTTTAAAAAAATTTAGCAAAAGTCATTTGCAAAATGTGAACCAAACAGCATTTAAGCCAAAACATTTTGGCAGTGCACTTTAAAATTACAATTTAGCAAACGTTATTTGCATTTTAGCCCAAATGTATTTGCAATTTTCTAAAGACATTTGTCCAAAGCCAAACTAAACGGGGCCTAAGTGTGCCTCCTCGTGGAAGCACACTCACTCAAGCACACAAGATAGGGCTGGTAATTAAAGACTCCGTGCAGAAATAAAAAACTTTTAGGAAAATATTTTTTTGGATTTTTCACCGTTTGTTTCATGGAAAATGAATTGATTTGGAAAAATATTTTTATTAACGAAAAAATTCTCCTAAAAAGGAGAAAATATTTTCGGCTTTTCAAAATGAAGAAAACATTTTCCTCTCACTTTTTCTTATCTCACACCCATGTTAACATTTCCATCTTTCTTTTTCCATTTTTAATTATTTTTAGTTTTATTTTTTCTCTTTTTCTTTGCTTTCTTTGCTTTCTTTCCTTTTTTGTTTTTACTTTTGCCTTGGTCAGTTACTAGCCATAATGATGGTCGACAACTAGCCATAAGTGAGCATCGAGCTCGCCAACCTCTAGCAATCTCGGCACCTACCAAATCAACAATCTCGAGGCTTGCTCAATCGTCTTTGAGCTAGGCCTCGAGCTTGCAACTCGCTTTGGTTGCCAATCTAGCAAGAGGTGAGATCAAGGCCTTGGGTCTCGCCAAATCACTCGCAAGTAATGAGCTGGCTAGTCAATTTGGCAAGCGGTGAGCTCGAGCTCACCTTTAGCTGGTTGAAGACAAAAAAAAAGAAACAAAAGAAACAAAAATAAAATTAATTAAAAATCAATTTTAAAAAAAATAAAAAGTTTGGGTCATATTTATCACTTGAACTAATATTGGTGTTTTTTTTTCTTGGAATTTTCCATTAATCTCTATGTCATTATAGCATACATTACATTCAAAGAAACCATGACATGATAGCCCTAAAAAAAAAAAGAAGGAAAATACCACAAAAAATCTCAAACTATGCTACTTCAAGTAAATTTACTTGAACATTTTTTTCGTGACACTAAAAATTCCAAACTATGCCATTTGGGACAAATTTACTGTGACATTTCCTTTACGGCATAAAAAACTTTAAATTTGTACTAATGTGACATATTTACTACCAAACTTTTTGGCCAAAGGGCATTTTCATTTTTTTTTTCTTTTTTTCTTCTTCTTTCCCTCCATTGGCCATGGCAGAGGGAAGCTGGAGAGGGTCGCCAGCGATAGTCGCCCTTGCCCGACTACAACACCAGCAATGAGGACCAGCCTTGCTCGATGGAGGAAAGAAGAAGAAGAAGAAGAAAAGAAAAGAAATAGAAAAAAGGAAAAAAATTGAAAATGCCATTCGGCCAAAGAATTTAAGGTTAAATGTATCATATGTTGACACCCGAATTTTTGTTTATTTTGTTTTAAATACCCATCTATTTTGCATATATAAATATATATTCATTTCTAGAAAAGATAAAAAAAAATTGATTAAGAAAAAATTCGAAAATGCGAAAAAAAAATTTCGAGTGGGCTGACATAGTCTAGCCCATCCCTGCACTCTTCCAGCCCACCTATTTTATTTCTTTGAAGCCCACCAAAGTTATTTGAAGAGCCCAGCCCACACCTCTATTTTCCCTTCTTCCTCCACAAGCCTACACACGGGAACGAAAAGCAGAAACGTAGCAGCAGGAAAAAGACGGCGTCGTTCGGACATCGCCCTTGCGCCTGACGTCAGCCGCGTGACGCCAGCAAGGGAAGATTCCCTTGCTGTGCTGTCACGCGGGAGAGGGGGAGAAGATTTTCGATTACATGGAGCAGGAGGAGGATCGACGAGCAGGGAGGATGAGAAGGACGGGGGCGATTTTCAGACAGGAGACGGGGAGAAGAAAAAAAAGATAAAAAGAGAGGAGCGGATCTGAGGGGAAAAGGAGAGAAAACGGAGGAAGAGAGGCGGCCGGCAGTCGCGCCTGACTCGCCGCCGACGATCCCCCGCCGTGCCTCAGCTCCGGCGCCGGAGAACAGAGGAACCGAAGAAAGCGGCCAGCGTGAGGTGCGTGACGGGGCTGGAGTGACAAAAAAAAGAAGGAAGGAGAAACCAAAGAAAAAAAAAAAACAACGCAGAAACGGAGAAGATAAAAAAAAACCCGAAGAAAGGAAGATCGAAGAAAAAACGCAGAATGGAGGCTAAGGGCTATTCTGTTTTTGAGGGCTGAAAAGTGACGATTTTCAGAGGAAACAACAACAAAAAAAAGAGCAAGAGAGATCCGAGAGTGCTGAAGTGAGAACCAAGAGCGAGAGGACCTCTCCGGCGACCACTACGCCCGAGTCTTGACCGGCGGCGCAATGTTTCCCTTCCTCGACACATCCTTCCAGGTCAGTTACCTTCTTTGCTTTCTCTAGTCTCGAAATCGTTTTGACCCGAGGATCCCGGCTCAGAGGCGTTGTGAGGCGACCGGACTAAGTCCGATATATGTAGAACTCGCCCTTTGTTCGCCGCCGTCGAGCCGGGTAGGACCCCAGCATTCAAGCGCGCTAGCACCCCGTGCTGCTTTGTTTGGAGCTCGCCCGACCGAGGCTCGCTTGGCTTCGGTTCGCCCGAGTCTTGACTCCGATGGTGCTGCTTTTTCTTGAACCTAGTCCCCGTTTGGTTGCTTGTGCCTATTTTGGTCGAGTTTCGATGCCTCATTAAGTTATCATTTGCCCCCCTTTGTGGACGCCTGTCGGGTGTTCGACGAAACGTCTCTGGGATGTCTACGAACATCTTGGTTGTCTTACTCGAACTGTAGACTTCTTGTCCTCGTTCTGTGGTTTTTTATTGGGTCATGGTCATGTTTCTTGCTTCTTTCCTTCATGGTTACTTTTGTTTGTATGGTGTGTTTCGAGCTCAATGTCCGATGAGGGATGGTGGCCAGCGATGCCTCTTGCAGTGGGTGAGGGCAATTAGGTGGTGAATAAGAAGCGTCTAGTCCGGTGTCTTCAGTGAAATCGACGAAGTTTTAGTATTTATCTTGCTGGCTTTTGCTTAGGATGGTTGAATACTAACGCATGAGATTCTGGAAAATTGGCCTGCAAGAACACTTGAAGATGAAGACGAGGCTGAAAATGAAAAAGGCAGGGGGGCCGGACTAGGAGGCTTCGAATGGGCTTGGTCTTTGGGCCGATTGTGGGTGTGGACTGAAGATGATTGGGCTAAAAAAATAGAGATAGGAAATGGGCTGCTTCTAATTTCGTTTTTAAACGGGCCATTTTAAAAAAATTTATCGGGCCGTTCAGCCAGCCCGGTTTCTTTAGCCCAGCCCGAACCTATAGGGGCCGGGTCGGTTTAGTAGGGCCGGGTCTCCCGACCCGGTCCGAATCATCTTTTAATCAAAAAAATCTAAATAAAAAATAAAAAATTTCAGAAAATTAAAAAAATCTTAAAAATATTAAAAAAATCTTAAAAATTTTCAAAAAATCATCAAAAATTAAAAACTGCTTTTTTTAATTTCAGAAAGGTTTTAAAAGTTTATATTTTTTTTTTCGAATATTCAAAATTCCAAAAAAATTCAAAAGATTAGAAAATTCAAAAAAAAAACAGTAAAAATATGTTTTCTTAAATTTTCAGAAAATTCAGAAAATATCAAAAATCTTGAAAATTTTGTTTTTGTCTAATTTTGGAAATTTTAAAAATTTTAAAAATATTTAAAAATTAAAAAAATTAAAAAATATAAAAATTCATAAAAATTCATAAAAATTCAGAAAAATCAGAAAAATCAGAAAATTTGTAAAAATTCAGAAAACCCCTTAAAAGAGGAAAACCCAAAAATCGAATAAGCCTTTAGGGCTTTACAATAGGTTTTTATTTTATGTTATATTCCCGCATCTTATTTGTCACGATTATTAGACGTTATTTCCTTATTTTAGAAAGGTTAGGATAAATCTTGGGTTTCTCGAACGTGTTGTCATGACCTTAGTAATATGCAATCAAGTTAGGTACCGAAAGGGTGTTAGTCGCGTGACTAACGTAATCAAGTCCCCGACCTCAGATTCTCTAGTTGCGTAAAAAGCGAGACACACTCCCATGTCTCGCTTGGTTCCTAGTCGACCTCAATAGACTAGTGGCAATTCCTTGTTTGAAGTTTTTATAAATATCCTAACATCGCGCGGGGTATGGGCATGGGAGAACCCAAGTTAATTAAGGCCGTCGGCCCGAAATTAACAATACCCCAAACCTATATTACATTATATTTTAGAAAAATTTTAGGTCGCGACATCATACAAGTACAAGTTCAGGGTTTTTATATCATAAAAAAAGGTTCAAGATAAATTTGTTCCAAATAAGCATAGTTTAGAGTTTTTGGTATCACAAAAAAAGTTTAGGTAAATCTATCTCAAATGGCTTAGTTTAATGTTTTAGTGTCATAAAAAAATGTTTAGGGTAAATTTGTCCCAAATAGTATAGTTTGGGGCTTCTTGTGGTATTTTCCCAAGAAAAATAAACAACCCCACATGAAAGATTACAATTGCATTTTGTGACGATAGAACAAAAATAATATTATGTAATTTGCATTTAACTACCCAAAAATAGAGAAATAAAAAAATCAAATAAGATTAATTCATTCCAATGAGCGCAAACGTAATTTTTATGCTGTAATTTGAGAGAAACTTATTGAAAATTATGGCCCATTTGTTTTGTTAAAAAACTCACATTTTGAAAAATATTTTCATAAAAATAAATCTCTTTAAAAATTTTATAAACAAAAAAAAATAATTGTCTATGAATAATTTTAAGTATAAATTATTATCAATTATAAAAATATTTTTTGCTAACATGATTTTGTTAATTTTGATTTGTACTCTTTACATAATCCCGCAATGCCATAAATCTTGAAACGGTACTTTAATAAAATCCTCTGTGAATAGGCATCCCTTGCTAAGAACATGCCCCTACGAGGAAAGTCTTAACAAGTAATTATTTATCTCATTTAAATCTAAAAATGCGACAGTTTTTTATGTATATTGATTACCTAATCAACTCATGTGCTTATCGTCAATATAACATTAACTCACAAAACTCGAACTCAAGCTTCGTCCAAGAATAATATTTTCTGGTCGGATTCAGAGAACAGAGGGGAGGGGTTGATCGAGATCCCGTTGGATTTGCATGGTGGTGAGGAAGAGAATTTGATTGAAATTTTTATCACATTGTAGATTATATAAGCGATTTGTTGTATCTATCAAATTGCCCATGAATTGAAGGTGCCTTTTTTTTTTTGGGGGAGGGGAAGAAAAATGGGGTCTTCTATACATTAACAATTTGAAGTATAAAAGCCATTCGATGCGTAGGTCTGAAAATATTTTCTTAAATATGATTATTTATATCATTTAAAAAAAAAATGAATGAACAAAAAATAGTATTATTTACGAAAAAGTCTATAAATAAATTAGCATTGCTAATGAAAATATATTACATCAATTAATTATTTCAAAAATATAAAATGATCATTTTTGAGAAAAAAATTTTGAATCATTTATTTTTCGTAAAATAAAATTTTCTTTTAATCAACCTACTCCATTTTTTTTTGTGGTAAAGTCCCCCAAAAAAATGGCTTATGAATACCGGTGGAATCATCCCCTCTACGGTGGGTCCCACCCAAACGCCCATCTTCGAATGCATGTTATTACAACGACGAAGATATCATGTCACGTGAGAAAGAAAGCAAACGTGCTCCCTGCGACAGAGTCGATCCCTGCTTTTTCCTTCCACGTGGCATCAGCCCATCTCCTCTCCTCATGGCGGGAGGAGTATCATGTCACGTGAGCAGAAAGCAAACGTGCTCCGACACCAGAAACGGCAGCAAAATAAAGGAAAATCATGTCACGTGAGAGAAGCGTGTTTCGTGAGAGCATGACTTTTATCCATTCTCTTAAATCACTCTTAACCACAAAATTTACTGTGATCGGTACACACGTTTGAGTATTACTAAATCTTGTTATATCAAGCTTTCTGCTCTGACATTTGAAGTTGTACCGTAGGCCTAGTATAAGAGGAATCATTTATTGGTTACTACGCGACGATGTTTCGATAAATTTGGCATGAGGTGGAGGAATGGGATATAAGATATTTTATCATACATTTTCATTCTTTTAGGACTATGAACTCAAGGCACATTTTTATGACTAGAAATGAATAATTTGTCAAACACTTTCATAATTTTGATCTTATGTATTGTTAGAAAAATTAGTCAACGAATATGTTTTCGTTAATAATAGCGTATCTATGATTTAACAATTGCATTGACGATGAAAATGTTTTGCATTTGCATAATTTTTTCACTGATACAATATTGATTTTAGGAAAATATCTTTTGTATTGTTTGGAAAACTTCATTGTGAGATATGTTTTGATTAACGGCAATGCATTTCTAATTTAACCATTAATGAAAATATTTTGCATTCATATAATTTTTCAAAGATATAGTACTTATTTTAGGAAAATATTGTTCAAATCCTTTATTTTCTACAAAATAAATGCACTTTTAACACACTTCTATCTTTTCTCTATTTTGTGAAAAACAATTTAGTTGGTTTTAGTCACGTTTTTTGTGTGAATATGTCGTTAACATAATGTAATTACTTTCTCTGCCACATTTTTTATTTTAGCTAAAAGGTTATGGCTCCGCGGAGGTTTATTCATGTGGATTGAGGCCGGTCTTCAATGAGATCAGAGCAATACTCCAGTCGGAAGCTGGGTCTTTAATGTGGAAGATTAAAGCTAGAGGTAATCGTTCCGATTCGATCCGATTCGGTTTCAAGGTTGAACAGGGGAATCGGTCACTTTTTTCGTCATAACTTTTTTTCCACCACTTGGAACCTCGCCGAAACGGTATTTAATTCACGTTTTACTAATTTTTGATGGAATAATAAAATAAAATATATATTTAGTTGGTCTAGTTTGGTTCCCCATTAGAATCGAGAATAAGACCACCTGGACTAAAATGGGGAACTGGATTGACACTTCCAAAAATCGGATCAAACCGACTAGTCCAGTATGGTCCAAGCGGTTCTCAGTTGGAACGGTCTATTTTGCACATCTCTAATTAGAGCATTACACTAGTTAGAAGTGTGGAAACTAAAATGTAACGCGCCAAAGAGTGTTGTATATGGACCAACATTGCCATGCTACATCGCAAACATGGTTTCTAATATTATCCAGCTCAACAATATGTAAGTTAATCCGAAGTCGATTTTGCTCACCTTGAAATCTCTATGCATGAATATAACGGAAAGAATCCCATTCAAGACATGAGTCCCCATAGGGAGTAGTAATCTCTTCCATGTTTTTCTTCCAGCACAAAAGTTTTGCAAGATTTGGCTACCAAGAGACAGCGTTCGTCTCAGTCAAACAACGCTTGGCAACCAAAGTCAATTTTAGATCATGACATGACTTAGAAGGCTTAGAGCTGATACTGATTTGCTGAAAACCTTGCACTCCAGCCAACTTTAGAGTTCATTTTGTAATGTTTGTCAAACTTAGACGACAAATTGGCTGAAAGTCTTGGAGGTAAAATCCTTTTAATGAGAAACATCATTTTCGAAAGGTTACAACCTTCAACAGGCTTAACCTAGAAGCTCCTTAGTCTTCTATCATTCAAAAGATAACGAAGCATTTTTCAGTGCAATCTTCTCAATGGTGGTCATCAAGTCTATGTCACGAGGAAATATAAGTCAAGCGATTTCTAGATACTCACTTGAATAGTTAAATCATGTCTTGAGCTTGAATTAATTACGGACATCAGTCGGCTTGTTAAAGACAAAGGAAATCTTGAAAATATGCAAGTTTGGACCGATCAAGAAGTGCGTCCTTTTAAATATCGTACGGTGGAAGACGTCTTCAGCGAGAGGCAAAATATTGGACGCTATAAGACAAAAGATGCGCTCACATATTCTACAATTTATATGTATTATTTTGTGGGGGTAAAAATGTATATGTCACAAGAGGACAAGAGCAAAGATTGCTTTTTCTTTTTCTTTTTATCTCTTGCAGAAGCCGTACCTGGACTCCTCTTAAAGTGGCGTACGAAAGGAGTACTTTGCCGCGTATATCTTGTCGAACAGTAAAAAGAATTTTTCTTTAAGCTGCACAAGAGAAAAACACATGCATACGTTCCTCGATGAAGAAAAGAGCCGGGTTGCGAAGAACGCCGACGTCCTTATTTTTGCCGTACGAGGAGACCTTGAATGCACGGCGATTTTGGGTCGTGAGTTTACGCCCACTAGAGTTTATTCATTTGTAAATTTTGGTTTAAATCTAAGTATAAGAAGTACTCGAGCGTGTGAATACTTGTAACTCTCATTCTCCGATTACAATGAATTATTTTATATTAGCTTTTTCCCATAAATATAACTATCAATACTCGGACCAAATCATATAAGTTTCTAGTGTTCTTATTATCCTTCATTAATTTCTCTAGTATTTCGCGTTGATGTAAATTGCACGATTTTGATAGTTTCAGTGTTAATATATTACAACACGAACACTTTCATCTTATGAGCTTATCAATTCTGAACACGACTTACATAAATTTGAATTAACCAAGTTACTAGCGTACACATGCTACTTCAATTTCATTGTAAAATCTATATGAGGAAAAACAAATGCAAAATTTCGATGATCATCTTCCTTCGACCACAGAATTCGTTATGGTGTTCATGGAGAAGATATTTTCCCCTCGCGCCTCGTTATCATGATCGGGAGTTCCACTTTGGAAGGCGAATGTAGGAGGCCTCGGCCGAGGAAGATCGGATTCACCGCTCAGCATCAGAACTACGGATAACATGTTGGGTCGATCCGTCGTGTGGTCCTGGACACAGAGAAGCCCTATCTGAATGCATCTGGTTGCTTCTGATGGCGGACAAGTATTAACTATATCTTCATCCCTTAGGTCTGGTCCTCTATCTTCGTTCCACAGTTGCCATGCCTGCAAGAATTAGAGAACTTAGAGAGCGGAAATAGCTGAAAAGAACATAGAAGGTCACTTGAGACTGTATTCCTCGCACTTACATAGGAAAGAAGATTGAAATGCTGGCCACGATAGTATAAGCACGTGTTCTTTTTGCCAGTGACGATCTCAAGAAGCAACACCCCAAAGCTATAGACATCGGATTTCTCAGAAAAGATACCTCCCATGGCGTATTCAGGAGACATATATCCTCTGCAATTGATGATCATGTAAATCAATCAAGTTATGGAGTATCCTAATTGCGTTGTAGAGTTTCCTAATTGAATTTATAATTTCAGCAAGAAGGCTTGAAAACTAACAGTGTTCCTACGACTTTGTGAGTATTTAGCAAAGCTTGAGTGCCTTCGAAGATCCGCGCCAGCCCAAAGTCTGAAATTTTTGGGTTCATTTTCTCATCCAAGAGAATATTGCTTGCCTTTAGATCTCGATGGATAACTCGAAGGTAAGAATCGCGATGCAGATACAGAAGCCCACTCGTGATCCCTTGAATGATGCGGAAACGTGTATCCCAGTTGAGTGCTGCTTTCCTTTTTGAATCTAAGCAAGGAAGAAAAGGAAAAGAATTCGTGACCTTATGTACTTCTAAGATGTCTATATTTTTCCATCAGCACAAGCATGATTTGAAAACAGTGAGACCTACCAAATAGAAAGGAATCTAAGCTTTTGTTTGACAAGTATTCGTATACTAAAATCTTTTCTTCTCCTTCGATGCAGAAACCCATGAGTCTGACCAGATTTCGATGCTGAAGTTTCGATATTAGAACGATCTCATTCTTAAACTCCTCCATGCCTTGGCCTGAACTACTGGAAAGTCTTTTGACAGCTATCTCCTTTCCATCATTCAGCATTCCCTGTTTCCGAACTCAAAGACCTGTCAGACCTTGGATAATGTCATAAAATTTCCCTAAACGAACATTTACAGACAGCTTTTACCTTATAAACGGGTCCAAACCCTCCTTGGCCAAGTTTATTTGTTGCATCGAAGTTGTTAGTTGCAAGAAGTAAGCTACTAAAACTGACAGTGTAAATTCGGATGCGTCATCTTGCTTCAGCTGATCTTTCCATGCATTTCCAGGAGACATTTCTCCTGTTTTATTAGTTATATATGGCCAGTCAAATGCCTTAGGAATTTTGGCAAAGTTTTTAGATTACGTTTAATGTGAAATTAAGCATTAAACATGAGCTGCTCGTACCTCTTTTGCTGGCTCTCCACTTCCAGAGACCGAAAATAGCAGTTCCTACGAACATGATGCCAAGGATGGTACTTATGCTGATGATAAGTTTTGCTTCTGTCGACATGCCTGGCATGAGAAAAGAATTGTAAGACAAGCGATAAAGTTCAAATGAATGTCACAGTGAAACTTCTTATACCTGTATTGTCATGTGCGACCCGGATATATACATCTTGCCCAGCTGTTGAAAACTCCTGAAAATCGATGAGATCTTTAGCCCAGACCAAACAACCTATTGTGCGGACGTAAGAATAAGCCAAGCATGAACAATTATTCATGCACTGGCTTTGGCATCCTCCTACATCTCCAATGTCTGATAAATATTCCGCAGAATCAGGCACTTTCATCTGGTTCATGTGCACAAAGACATCTTTCTTCACCTGCGTTGAAGGCGTCCTGCTTGTATTCTTCTGGCAGTTCAATTCTGCTTCTCTAATGCACCCTCTGGTCCAATTCCCTCTGTTCCATTCCTCTTTCGATTGCGGCATAAAGCCTTTTACGCAACGGCAGATAGGAGAGTTTATTGAGTTGCAGACACCAAACGGACCACAAGTTCCATAAACTCCGCAACTGTTGCTCGGTTCTGTCAGAGATTTCAACCAACTATTGGATCCATAGTCCCATATCATTAGTGCTAGAATCCCTTCGGGTGAAATAAAGACATAAGCAATATAAGAGTTGTTACCAGAATCCCAAGAAAAATAAGTGGTTCCCTGCTGAGGATCATGCTGGACAGTGTACTCGCTATAGTATGAGGAATCCATTTCTGGTATGCCGATGAATGTCGATTTATCCCACGGTCCACCTCTCCAATAAGAGGTCCGGCCATTCCAAGTGAAAAGTTGCAGTGGGGTCTCCGACGTAATCCCAGTGGTGAAATTTCCTGACGATGGATCGTTGTCGTTTTTCCAGGAAAGTAAAACCCGTCTCTCTCCGGTTCTCGTGTTTAGTCCTATCTTCATGTCTGATAGAATTGTATCAGTTGGATAATCGAAGCTTGCCCATACTTCAGTAGAATTCTTGTCTTTTAGAACAAAGTTTCCACCATCTGAAAGCATTGCTGCTGTATAATTTGACTGGACAGAAACATTGGTGGACCAAACTATGTTCTGTTGTCCATCCACCAGCTTCAAATTTCCATCACTGCCTATCGTTAATTTCACGGACCGATCTGCAGACGCGAGCGGCGAATCCCTATTGGCCACCCACACGATTCTAGAAGGCCTCAAGTTCTTGTACCATATGCCAACATACTGATTTTCCGACCCATTCGGCGTGAAGAACCCAAGCTCGAAGATTTGGCCTGAGGAGACGAGAGTTTGGTTCTGAAAGAGCGGCTCCGACGGAGTAATATTGTGAACGGCGCCACTAGCTATATCTCTCACCGGAAGTAGGAAGAAGAAGACCAAGAAAGAGCACCAAGGAGTCATGAGTCGCATATTAAGAATGACTGAATGAGCCTCATGAGCTCGGCGGCTCTGTTTTATTCTGCACTTTCTGTGGCTCAAGAGCAGATGATCAAGATTTTCTGCTGAGATCAACTCCGTGGCTCAAAGGCGGCCACGTGCTGGCTGGGTCCTACCCAGCTAACATCAATTGTAAGAAAAAGAAAAGTCAAAAAGTCTACATGAAGAAACGAAAGAGGGGCTGCTCGCTCAGTGAGGAGGAGGAGAAGAAGGGAGAGCACAACGGGAAGAGCACGCCAAGGGGGCGACTTTGCTAATAGTCCAAATGCTTTCGGAATGGGCTCCAATTCGTGTTGTTCACGGAACCGAGGGCTAAGAGTCGATTGGTTGGATTCATTCAGAAACTTCTCCGAATTGTCTTGATGTTATTGACTTTGTCTTTTTAATATTCCAACATCATATTTACTTTTTTAAGGTTGTATTGCTGCTGGTTATTTGTAGGGTTAAAATCGATTTTGGTCAATTTAGTTTTGGGGTAATTATTGATCTTGAATTGGATTAGTTCTAGATAAATTGTTTCTCAATTCTGCCAACACTCCATGACTGTTGTTTTTACCGGAGCATATTTTCATTGAGTATTAAATGTGGAGATAATTCCTCGCCAATGTTCAATTTTATTGACTATTAAAAGTGGAGATTGTTCCTCGCCAATGTTCAAATTCAACTCAAACTCTCGGTTTACACCTACATCACCCTCCCCCACAAAATTCGAATTTGCCTATCTGTTAACCCATACAATGGGCGAGATCGAAGTGTCGTGTAATCAACTATTTAAGCTTAGGCATCTATTTTAGAAGTTAGAACAATTTCAAGTGATTGTTGTTGACACCCGAATTTTTGTCGACATGTTTTAAATACCCATTAATTTTGCAAATATATATATATATATATATATATATAAATTTATAGAAAAGGTAAAAAAAATTTGATAAAAAAATTCGAAAATTCGAAAAAAAAAAAAAAATCGGTCAGCTAGGTTAGCATGGCCCAACCCACTCTTTTAATTTCTCAGCCCAGCCTTGCCCTTCTTTCTTCCTTTTTATCTCAGCCCAACCCATCACCATTTTATCTTCTCCTTATTCCCTTCATCTCTTCCCACACGCACGCACAACACGCATGCAAGAAAACGAACGACGTCGCTCGAACGGTGATGCCATAGCGGTGACGTCGGCCGCGTGACGCTAGCAAGGGAATCTTCCCTTGCTATGTTGTCACGCGAAGGAAGAAGGAGGGGCGAGCAGGAGAGACGTGGGGAGAAGGGACCATTTTCGGTTGGGAGGAAGATCAGAACAAAAGGAAAACGCAGAAGAAGGAAGCTGTTTTTTTTTCCTTGGTTTTGGATAGAGGTGTCAAAATGGATCATAAACCCATATTATGATTCACTTTTAGTTAAATGGGTCAAATATGGGTCAAATGAAAGTCAAATATGGATTAAGTGAAAGTTAAATATTGATCAAATATGGGTTGAGTGAGTTATTAGGTAGATCTAGGGGCATCAAGATGGGTCATGGACCTATTTTATGAGTCTCTTAATAGGTCGAAAATGGGTCAGAATGTATGACCCATTTTTGACCCATTTTCAACCCAACTATAGAATGTATGAGTCATTTTCGACCCATTTTAACCCATTTTTAACCTAATTGTAAAACATGTTTTTCTTCTTTGAGTCATCCTCAAGCTCGGTGAGTGGTGGTGACCTACTAGTGACCGCGACACTCCGCCGCTCACCTCCACCCTATCTCAATTTATAGGTTTTTTACAAAGATATATTTAATTGGTGAAATTCTTTAAAATATTTCAATTTATAGGTTTTTTACATTTTTTATTTTATTTACTATTTTTAATTTTTTTTAAAATTTGATTTGAAGTTTTATTTATTTAACATAGAGCTTAAAGTGAGTTTGAGTTTCTCTATAATAATAATGGCTTTTAGCAATATGGGTCGAGTCGGGTATGGGTCGGGTATGGGTTACTAGATCTACATTACATGAATATGGGTCGAACCATTTTCGACCCGACCCAAACCCGACCCGACCCACCCATTTGACGGGTCTAGTTTTGGAGGAGGAAAAGGGAGAGAAAGCAGGCTGGTTTTCTGGTGCTTGGAGGAGAGAACGGAGAAGAAAGCCGTAGGTTTTAGAGGATCTGGTTCTAGTTTTTTGGCAACAGAGGTAGAAAACGCAGAAGAAAAAAAACGGAGAGAGTTCGAGCATGAGAGAAAGAGAGAGTCCGGGCGAGGCAGTGACTGAGGAAGAACAAGAGAGCTTCAACCGACGCCTCGGCTGTGCGCGAGCTCCGTCTGACTGCTCCTCAGCTGGCGTCCTCAAGCTGAATCCGGTAGGCCGTTCTTTGTGTTCTGTTTCGCCTTGTCCGCGCGCAGGGCCAGAGCTCGCGGCCGTTTGGCTCATGCCAACTCCGGCCTCACCGGTTCCCCGTCAAGCTTTTCTGTGTTCCAGTTTGCTTTGTCGAGAGTCCCGACTCAAGTTTGAGTCTCGGTTGAATCGATAATTTCTCTTTAGCCAATGCAGTCTAGGTGTTTGATGAAATGACCAAGTGAGCTTCGGAAATGGTTTTTGCCAATGCAGTCTAGGTGTTTGATGAAATGTTCAAGTGAGCTTCGGAAATGGTTTTTGCCAATGCAGTCTAGGTGTTTGATGAAATGTTCAAGTGAGCTTCGGAAATGGTTTTTGCCAAGTTTGTTTCTGTGGTGCCGTCTTTGTGCGAGTTTGAGTCCCTTCCGTTGTATTATCTGCTCTCACTTGCATTAGTATTCGAATCATCGTAGTTTTGTTCATACGAAATTTTAGTTTTGCGCCAACAATGGTGATAGCTGTGGCTGGCGGCGGTGGGCGTCGGTCGAACCAGACGACGAACACCAGGTGGTGGTCTGGTGATGGGCCGGTTTCCGGTGTTGTCATGTGGGCGAGGCCCGGGCCGGAGCATGCCTCTGTGAAGCTTCGATGAGAAAGCCTGTAGGAGAGAGGGGGTGGCTTCGGGTCAAGAGGAAGCAGGAAGAAAGAAAAAAGAAGACGAAGAGGGGAGAAGACCAGAATAAAAAGGACCAAGAGAAAAAGAAACAGCAAAAAAAGAGAGAAAAGAAACAAAAAAAAAAAACATAAAAAAGGAAAGAAAGAAAAAGTTTGCTGGCAAGAAGAAGCTGCATGAAGATGAAGACACTGCATGGGAGAGAAAACCTGCAGTAGGGGAAGAAAAGACCAGCAGAAAAAGAGAAAAAAAAAAAGAAAGATTAAAAAAAAAAGAGAAAAAAAAGAGGAAAACCACAAATAAAATAAAAAAGAAAGGGGTGGCTGAAAATAAAATGAGATAAGAGCTGGACTGAGAATTTGTTGCGGCCCGGGAATAGATTGGGCTGAAGACAGAAATCAAAAATGGGCCTTTTCTATAAAAACGAATTTTTGTGGGTTTTTTAAAAAAAAGAAAAGAAGAATTTCGTAGGCCTTTTTTTAATCCCTAGTGATTTAGGGCCGGCCCAGTCTTTTGTGGCCCAACACGGACCGACAAGGTCTGAGTCGAGTTACAGGGCCGGGTTTCCCGACCTGGTCCGAATTATTTATTTTTATACTAAAAAAATCATAAAAAAATCGAAAATTCAAAAAATACAAAAAAATCTTTAAAATCTTTAAAAATTCGAAAAAATCCTTAAAAATTAATAAAATATCTTTAAATTCAGAAAATTCATGAAAATATTAAAAATTTTGAAATTTTTTTTCAAAATACAAAAAAATCCGAAACATTTAAAAATTCCAAAAATTAAGAAAATTAGAAAATTCCAAAAAAATTAATAAATATTTTTAAAAAAATTCAGAAAAGCCTCAAAATATCAAAAAAATCTTGAAAACTCATTTTTTTTAATTTCGGAAAATACGAAAAATATAAAAAGTATAAAAATATTAAATATTATAAAAATTTAGCAAAAATTCAGAAAAATCAAAAAAATTGCAAAAATTTAGAAAACCCTTAATAAAGTAAAAAACCCAAAATTAAACAAGCCTTTAGGGCTCTACAATAGGGTTCTTTGTTTACGTTATATTTTTCTTTTTAGAGACAATATTAGGATGCTCTCTTTCTTTATTTTGTGATGATAATTAATTGCGCACTTAAATATTTTTTATGTTATTTTCCTGCTTTAGAATGGTTAGGATAAGCCTTAAATTTCTTGAATAGGTTGCCATGGCCTTAACTAATACACAATTGAGTTAGGTACCGAAATGGCGTTAGTCGCACGATTAACGTAATCAAGTCTCCGAATTTAGAATCTCTTGTTGCGCAAATAGTAAGGTATTCTCCCGTATCTTACTGGATTTCTAACCGACCTTAAAAAGGTTAGTGGCGACTCCTTTGTTTGAATTTGCATAGGCTAAACCAATTAAAATTTTGAATACCTGATGTCGTGCGGGATATGGGCTTAGGAGAGCTCGAGTTAATGAAGGGCCGTCGGTCCAAAGTTAACAATACCCCTAAACCTAATCAAAGATTCCCCAATCAAACCTTCTAAAAATAATTAGGTCGCGATAGCTGTAACTGTAAGTCAACACAAATAGTCGTTCCATGTTATGTGCCATGTCATTCTTATAATGTCTAAAATGTAATGTGTCCCTAGACTTTTCAATTGCTTGGATTTATATCAAAATCAAACCAAACGTGGAGATGAGTATATCTAAGCCATTTAAATTGTCGAGTTACTTACAATCATAGAACCTTAATAAATTATTGTAATCACTCAAAAACTTATTTGATTGCGCTTGCAGGAGTCCTAACTCTATATTGATCAAAACTTATGTCCACCTAAATCAAGGTTTAGGCCACATTTATATATTTGCCTATAACTTCATGTTGATTAATGATGAATTTCGAAATCTGATAGTAAGTACACAATCTCTTTCTTTTTAATCGGGCTTCAATCGGAGCGTCCTAGACCGAACCAAATCGGTTGAGCCAATTCTTTCACGATTTAGAACTAGGCCATCGATCGAGCCTAGTATATCTAGCCTCGATTTGTTCGACGAGCTGGATCATTGCTCGACTTAACAGTCAATTTACTCCAAACAAACTATGCGATTGCTTCTTGACACTGCGAGCTCGAGTCAATTGATGTGTACAACTCATGAGCGAGAACGGTGGAAACTGCCTCTTTGACAGTGGGGTGTCAACCGAGCCATGACACCGACAAGAGGAGCTCTTGCTTGAATCCGGGTCCATGATCGATGCATGTACTTGTGCCCGGGTCCCCGCAATGATTTGCCGACCCGGAACCCCTTTGCTTCAGCATTCTCATCAATCTCCTTTGCTTCTCAGTTTAGCCAAGGGATTAGCGATCGTCTCCCGTGTCAATCACGATGGCTTCAGATCCGGAAGAAGCTATGCTACAGCTGTGACGGATGAGGTTCAGTCGAGAGAAACACCTTTCGACGTGGCTAAACATTCGCAACGATGGTTCATTGAAATGAAGCAGTGATCATTGTTTGTCTGGCGTTTTAGCGAAATGCTCCAAGAAAAGTTGTGAATTTGCTGATGACGATGTAAATAGAAGAAGTTCATCGGAAACCACTTGTTACATGTTGGGCCTATCCACAACGTGGCCCGGCACATAGAGAAGGCCCCACATGAATGCGTTGAATCACCTCTGATGGCGAAAATGCATCCTTAATGTGACGACTGTTATGTTCCACAATTGCCTAGCCCAGCGTCGCCTTCGCCCTGGCGTAGTCAAGGTTTGACCTCACCGGAGGCTAGGACTTGCCTGTGGCAGGCGATGGTGAGCCTTGCCTAGGCTAAGCCAGCCTACACATAGCCAGTGGTTGGTCACCAGCTAAAGGAAGAAGGAAAAAAGAAAATCGAAAAAAATATTAAAATATTATTAAAAATTTTCCACGTCAACACCAGCAATATCATATATGTCAGTTGGCGTCTACATCAATAATATCTAGTCAAATTGGCCAGAGCGATTGAATCGACACTATGTCAAAATATTTAACATTAGATTGATACCATTAAAAGGTTTAATACTAAATTAGCACATATGCAATAAGTTTAGGACATTTTTGACACATTTCCCCTTTGTTTGCTACGACAATCTCTACGAGTAGTATTCTGAAGTTATAGACATCAGATTTCTCATACAATATTCCACCCATGGCATATTCAAGAGACTTGTAGACATTGCATAATTTTAACATTTCAAGTTTTCTTCCATCGAATGTCATAATCATAATAAAACTATAAGGCCTAAAACGAAGATTTGTGGGATGCACTTCAAAAGTTAGAAAATCCTCAGTTTAAAAGATGGAAAATTTAAGTGTCATGTCAACTTTGTGTGTGTTTATAGAGACTTGAGTGTCTTCTAACCTCTGCGCCAGCCCAAAATCAAAAATTTCCGGCAATCATCTTATCATTCAAGAGGATGTTGCTCGCTTTTGATGTTGCTCGCTTTTAAGTGTTGATGAATAATCCTAAAACAAGACTCGCAATGGAGGCCCATCATGAGTCCTCTAGCAACCCCCATGATGATGTGCAAACTTATGTCCCAGCTCAATTCTGCCTTCTTTCTTGAATCAAAGCAAGGTATTGTTGTAAAAAGTGATGAGAAAATTTGTCTGAAGCGTGTAAGAGTACTATCCTTAAGGATATTCCGCTCCTTGGAGTACAAAACTCAGTGCGATAGGCTCTAGCGGCTATCATCCCAAGATACAATGGACCATCTCCTAATTAGGATCGCCATGTATTTATTTCTTAATGTTAGGTGTTTATTTTCCCTTACAATTTATTTGATGTCTTCTTTAATTGCTGATTGTTATTTTGATGATTGCGCACCTGCATGATCATCTCATATGTTTGTGGTTAAGTCTAAAATCAATCAAAACTGCTTGACAAAAATCTTTTTGAAATGAACAAGATTAGGTACCAAAATGGCACTAATTGGCTAATTAGTGTAATCAAGTGCCCGACCCTAAATTATCTGGTTGCGTAGAAAGTGAGGCACGTCCCATGCCTCGCTTGGTTTCTAGTCGACCCTAATAGGCTAGTGACAACTCTTCATTAGAAGATTTTCATGAACACCCAATGTCACGCGAGGTATGGGCTTGGAAGAGCCCACGTCTAATGAGGGTCCTGGACCCACTCTTTGGATAATATCTCTAAACCTATTTAGACATTTTCTTTCCCTCTCGGGACGAGAAAAAAAATAGGTCGCGACAACTTGGCGACTCCGCTGAGGATTTGGTTTTAAACCTTAGAGGACTTAGGCCAAAATTAATCTTGTTCAAAAATATTTTTGTTTGGCAGCGATGATTCCAGGTACGCCTCTAACATTAAATGTGTTAAATGTTTTTGCAGAATGGGAGGTATAAGAGGAAGTGTTTGCTCACCTTTGTCTTACAGGGAGGTGTAGGAATGTATGGTTTATTTTTATGTACGAAGTGTTATTTGCTTATAAATTGTTGCGCGTGTATCTTTTGCATTGCATTACACCCTAGCGCACACAACCTGCCACCGGACCTGTGATGCATAGGATCACTTAGAATGGTGTTGAGATGGATATCACTCCGACTACCACCATGTAGTACGAGTCGCCCATCTCAATTCCGAAATTCTTTTGATGTCAAGAGCTTCCACCTCGGTTTGCAACCACGCAACACGGATCGACTCTTTGACAAAGCCGGAGTCATGGGAACCCCGACCTAACCGCGACCATGCTGGTTCAGTCCGGTAATCCGTGGCTTCTTTTTGAGCCGTCTAGAGTAGAAATTGACCCACATCTCATGTGTATGTCTATGTGGTTGAAAAATAAAATTAAAAAAAATCATCATCATTGGTAAGTATGATTTCTCCTTTTACTTGTTCATTTTTTATTGAAACTTTCATTTTTAAAATTTGCGAAGATCAATCGAATGCCCTTGGTGTAGGCTTCTAATTTGGAAAATTGGCAATTACTCTTCATAAGCAAACATTCAGTGTCAATTTCAAAAATCTCTAATTTAGTTCTGTACAACGGATGATTTTGTTAAAGTTTCCAATCATGGGCTTAAAATCACATCTCGTCAAAAAGTTCTTCCAATTCATGATTATGTTTTGGGGCATAAAAAATTGAAAGCACACCTTTAATCAAATTATTTCCTTCTCACATTTTGAGATTGAAAATTCAAATCACATTTTGTGTATAGATTTCTCAAAATAAAAATCACCTCATTTTGGCAAGAGTGAAAGCACAAATCAGTCTTTCAAAATTAATGCCACATTTTGCATATGAAACTTTTGGAAATAGAGTGAGCATTTGGTTAATAATCACGGATCGATCTTTTAATGATGTCTCCTCTTACGATCAAATCTTGGTGAAATACCGAAATCCCGTAATAGGAGTTCTAGGGCATGTACCATCACCTCGATTTCGTTGTAAGAGGCGATCTCATTGGAAGATCATTTTCTCATTCACATACTGACATTGTTTCTACTTCTTGCAGAATGCGTGACAGCCACTCTTCGAACTTTCCTTACTTGACCATGCCAAGAAATGGATTTTAAATTTAGATTGAGAATTGTTATTCATAAGAGTGTATTGTATTTCCTTTGTGTCTTTATTCTTTTTAAGGATTATGTTTTCAATTCTGAGCTAATCATAAACCAAAATGATGTTTTACAAATAAGTGACTCATTTTTTGGGTAAAGAAATTTAAATGTATAAACATCCTTTGGCTTTGAGGGCAATTCGGAAGTTAATATATTCTATTGAATTTCCATGAGTTTTGGAAAGTCAATGCATTTTTGTTCCTCTCACATGTTCGTCCTTTGTAGGGAATCTTGGGAAGGATAATCTAGGATGGTAAAGTCGTGATCGTTCCAATGGAATCAATTTATTCTGAAATTGATTTGTTCATATATTTTCCTGCAGGGGAGAACTAAACAATTTTGACATTGGTATTTAAATTAGATCACAAGCAAATACTCCCACAAGTCTTGACATTGGTATATAAAACAATTTAGTTGGTTTTAGTCACGTTTTTTGTGTGAATATGTCGTTAACATAATGTAATTACTTTCTCTGCCACATTTTTTATTTTAGCTAAAAGATTATGGCTTCGCGGAGGTTTATTCATGTGGATTGAGGCCGGTCTTCAATGAGATCATAACAATACTCCAGTCGGAAGCTAGGTCTTTAATGTGGAAGATTAAAGTTAGAGGTAATCAGTTCCCAATTCGATCCGATTCAGTTTTAAGGTTGAACCGGGAATCGATCACTTTTTTCGTCATAACTTTTTTTCCCACCACTTGGAACCTCGCCAAAACGGTATTTAATTCACGTTTTACTAATTTTTTTGATGGAATAATAAAATAAAATATATATTTAGTCGGTCTAGTTTGGTTCCCCATTATAATAGAGAATAAGACCACCTGGACTGAAATGGGGAACCGGATTGACACTTCCAAAAATCGGATCAAACCGACTAGTCCAGTCTGGTCTAAGCGGTTCTCAGTTTGAACGGTCTGTTTTGCACATCTCTAATTAGAGCATTACACTAGTTAGAAGTGTGGAAACTAAAATGTAACGCGCTAAAGAGTGTTGTATATGGACCGACATTGCCATGCTACATCGCAAACATGGCTTCTAATATTATCCAGCTCAACAATATGTAAGTTAATTCGAGGTCGATTTTGCTCACCTTGAAATCTCTATGGATGAATCTAATGGAAAGAATCCCATTTGAGACATGAGTCCCAGTAGGGAGTAGTAATCTCTTGGATGTTGTTCTTCCAGCACAAAAGTTTTGCAAGATTTGGCTAGCAAGAGACAACGTTCGTCTCAGTCAAACAACGCTTGGCAACCAAAGTCAATTTTAGATCATGACATGGCTTAGAAGGCTTAGAGCTGATACTGATTTGCTGAAAACCTTGCACTCCAGCCAACTTTAGAGTTCATTTTGTAATGTTTGTCAAACTTGGACTACAAAATGGCTGAAAGTCTTGGAGGTAAAATCATTTTAATGGGAAACATCCTTTTCGAAAGGTTACAACCTTCAATAGGCTCAACCCAAAAACTGACACAGTCAGTCACTGTTCAAATATAACGCAGGCTTAACCCATAAGCTCTTTAGTCTTCTATCATTCAAAAAATAACAAAGCATTTTTTAGTGCAATCTTCCCAATGGTGATCATCAAACCCATGTCACGAGGAGATACAAGTCAAGCAATTCCTAGAGACTCACTTGAACAGTTAAATCATGTCTCGAGCTTGAATTACTTACGGACATCAGTCGACTTGTTAAAGATAAAGGAAATCTTGAAAATATGCAAGTTTGGACCGATCAAGAAGTGCGTCCTTTAAATCTCGTGCGGTGGAAGACGTCTTCAGCAAGAGGCAAAATATTGGACGCTATAAGACAAAAGATGCGCTCACATATTCTACAATTTATATATATATTATTTTGTGGGGGTAAAAATGTATATGTCACAAGAGGACAAGAGCAAAGATTGCTTTTTCTTTTTATCTCTCGCAGAAGCCGTATCTGTACTCCTCTTAAAGTGGCGTACGAAAGGAGTACTTTGCCGCATGTGTCTTGTCGAACAGTAAAAAGAGTTTTTCTTTAAGCGCACAAGAGAAAAACACATGCATACGTTCTTCGAAGAAGAAAAGAGCCGGGTTGCGAAGAACGTTGACGTCCTTATTTTTGCCGTACGAGGAGACCTTGAATGCACGGCGATTTTGGGTCGTGAGTTTACACCCTCTTGAGTTTATTCATTTGTAAATTTTGATTTAAATCTAAGTATAAGATATACTTGAGCGTGTGAATGTTTGTAACTCCAATTCTCCGATCATAATGAATTATTTGATACTAGCTTTTCCCCATAAATATAAGTATTAATATGCGGACCAAATCATATAAATTTCTAGTGTTCTTATTATTCCTTATTAATTTCTCCAATATTTCGTATTGATGTAAATTGCACGATTTTGATAGTTTCGGTGTTAATATATTACAACATGAAAACTTTCATTTTATGAGCTTATCAAATCTAAATACGACTTGCATAAATTTGAATTAACTAAGTTACTAGCGTACACATGCTACTTCAATTTTATTGCAAAATCTATATGAGGAAAAACAAATGCAAAATTTCAATGATCATCTTCCTTCGACCACAGAATTCGTTATGGTGTTTATGGAGAAGATATTTTCCCCTCGTGCCTCGTTATTGTGACCGGGAGTTCCACTTTGGAAGGCAAATGTAGGAGGCCTTGGCCGAGGAAGATCATATTCACCGCTCAGCATCAGAACTACGGATAACATGTTGGGTCGATCCGTCGTGTGGTCTTGGACACAGAGAAGCCCTACCTGAATGCATCTCGTTGCTTCTGATGGCAGACAAGTATTAACTATATCTTCATCCCTTAGGTCTGGTCCTCTATCTTCGCTCCACAGTTGCCATGCTTGCAAGAATTAGTTAACTTAGAGAGCGGAAATAGCTGAAAAGAACATAGAAGGTCACTTGAGACTGTATTCCTCGCACTTACATAGGAAAGAAGATTGAAATGCTGGCCACGATAGTATAAGCACGTGTTCTTTTTGCCAATGACGATCTCAAGAAGCAACACCCCAAAGCTATAGACATCGGATTTCTCAGAAAATATACCTCCTATGGCGTATTCAGGAGACATATATCCTCTGCAATTGATCATCATGTAAATCAATCAAGTTATGGAGTATCCTAATTGCGTTGTAGAGTTTCCTAATTGAATTTATAATTTCAGCAAGAAGGCTTGAAAACTAACAGTGTTCCTACGACTTTGTGAGTATTTAGCAAAGCTTGAGTGCCTTCGAAGATCCGCGCCAGCCCAAAGTCCGAAATTTTTGGGTTCATTTTCTCATCCAAGAGAATATTGCTTGCCTTCAGATCTCGATGGATAACTCGAAGGTAAGAATCGCGATGCAGATACAGAAGCCCACTCGTGATCCCTTGAATGATGCGGAAACGTGTATCCCAGTTGAGTTCTGCTTTCCTTTTTGAATCTAAGCAAGGAAGAAAAGGAAAAGAATTCGTGACCTTAAGTACTTCTAAGATGTCTATATTTTTCCATCAGCACAAGCATGATTTGAAAACAGTGAGACCTACCAAATAGAAAGGAATCTAAGCTTTTGTTTGACAAGTATTCGTATACTAAAATCTTTTCTTCTCCTTCGATGCAGAAACCCATGAGTCTGACCAGATTTCGATGCTGAAGTTTCGATATTAGAACGATCTCATTCTTAAACTCCTCCATGCCTTGGCCTGAGCTACTGGAAAGTCTTTTGACAGCTATCTCCTTTCCATCATTTAGCATTCCCTGTTTCCGAACTCAAAGACCTGTCAGACCTTGGATAATGTCATAAAATTTCCCTAAACGAACATTTTAGAGACAGCTTTTACCTTATAAACGGGTCCAAACCCTCCTTGGCCAAGTTTATTTGTTGCATCGAAGTTGTTAGTTGCAAGAAGTAAGCTACTAAAACTGAACAGCGTAAATTTGGATGCGTCATCTTGCTTCAGCTGATCTTTCCATGCATTTCCAGGAGACATTTCTCCTGTTTTATTAGTTATATATGGCCAGTCAAATGCCTTAGGAATTTTGGCAAAGTTTTTAGATTACATTTAATGTGAAATTAAGCATTAAACATGAGCTGCTCATACCTCTTTTGCTGGCTCTCCACTTCCAGAGACCGAAAATAGCAGTTCCTACAAACACGATGCCAAGGATGGTACTTATGCTGATGATAAGTCTTGCTCCTGTCTACATGCCTGACATGAGAAAAGAATTGTAAGACAAGCGATAAAGTTCAAATGAATGTCATAGTGAAACTTCTTATACCTGTATTGTCATGTGTGACCCGAATATATACATCTTGCCCAGCTGTTGAAAACTCCTGAATATCGATGAGATCTTTAGCCCAGACCAAACAACCTATTGTGCGGACGTAAGAATAAGCCAAGCATGAACAATTATTCATGCACTGGCTTTGGCATCCTCCTACATCTCCAATGTGTGATAAATATTCCGCAGAATCGGGCACTTTCATCTGGTTCATGTGCACGAAGACATCTTTCTTCACCTGCGTTGAAGGCGTCCTGCTTGTATTCTTCTGGCAGTTCAATTCTGCTTCTCTAATGCACCCTCTGGTCCAATTCCCTCTGTTCCATTCCTCTTTCAATCGCGGCATAAACCCTTTTACACAACGGCAGATAGGAGAGTTTATTGAGTTGCAGACACCAAACGGACCACAAGTTCCATAAACTTCGCAACTATTGCTCGGTGCTGCCTGAGATTTTAACCAACTATTGGATCCATAGTCCCATATCATTATTGCTAGAATTCCTCCGGGTGAAATGGAGGCATAAGCAAAAATAGAGTTGTTATCAGAATAACCAGAGAGATAAGTGGTTCCCTGCTGAGGATCTTGCTGGAGAGTATACCCGCTATAGTATGAGGAATCCATTTCTGGTATGCCGATGAATGTCGATTTATCCCACGGTCCACTTCTCCAATAAGAGGTCCAGCCATTCCAAGTGAAATATTGTGGCGGGGTCTCCGACGTAATCCCAGAGGTGAAATTTCCTGACGATGGATCGTTGTCGTTTTTCCAGGAAAGTAAAACCCGTCTCTCTCCGGTTCTCGTGTTTAGTCCTATCTTCATGTTTGGTAGAATTGTATCAGTTGGATAATCGAAGCTTGCCCATACTTCAGTAGAATTCTTGTCTTTTAGAACAAAGTTTCCACCATCTGAAAGCATTGCTGCTGTATAATTTGACTGGACAGAAACATTGGTGGACCAAACTATGTTCTGTTGTCCATCCACGAGCTTCAAATTCCCATCACTGCCTATCGTTAATTTCGCGGACTGATCTGCAGATGCGAGTGGCGAATCCCTATTGGCCACCCACACGATTTTATTTTTATAAGGCGGCAAGTTCTTGTACCGTATGCCAACATACTGATTTTCCGACCCATTCGGTGTGAAGAACCCAAGCTCGAAGATTTGGCCTGAGGAGACGAGAGTTTGGTTCTGAAAGAGTGGCTCCGACGGAGTAATATTGTGAACGGCGCCACTAGCTATATCTCTCACCGGAAGTAGGAAGAAGAAGACCAAGAAAGAGCACCGAGCAGTCATGAGTCGCATGTTAAGAATGACTGAATGAGCCTCACGAGCTCGGCGGCTCTGGTTTATTCTGCACTTTCTGCGGATCAAGAACGGATATCAAGATTTTCTGCTGAGGTCGACTTCGTGGCTCAAGGGCGGCAACGTGCTGGCCGGGTCCGCCTCTGTGGGGCCCAGCTAACATTAATCGTAAGAAAAAGAAAAGTCAAAAAGTCAAAAAAGTCAACATGAAGAAACGAAAGAGGGTGCTCGCTCAGTGAGGAGGCGAAGAAGAAAAGAGAGAACAACGAGAAGAGCACGCCAAGGGGGCGACTTTGCGTATTGTTCACGGAACCGAGGGCTACGATTTAATTGGTTGCGTTCATTCAGAAACTTCTCCGAATTGTCTTTCATTTTTATTTTCAATTGCAATTAGGATTTCTCGTTGCACTTGCATTACTCGTGATGAATTATTAATATTGAGCCTCTAGCCTGTGACTAGAGAAGACACTTTATATGTCCTGATATGTTAAGTGATTAGTGGAAGTTTTTGGGCAGTCCGTGAAATCTTGATGTTATTGCCTTTATCTTTTTAATATTCCAACATCATGTTTACGTTTCTAAGGTTGTATTACTGCTGGTTATTTGTAGGGTTAAAATCGATTTTGGTCAATTTAGTTTTGGGGAAAATATTGATCTTGAATTGGATTAGTTCTCAATGAATTGTTGCTCGGTCCTGCCAACACTCCATGACTGTTGTTTTCACCGGAGCATATTTTCATTGAGTATTAAATGTGAAGATAATTCCTCGTCAATGTTCAATTTCATTGACTATTAAATGGGGAGATTGTTCCTCGCCAATGGTCGATTTCATTGATTATTAAATGTGGAGATTGTTCCTCGCCAATGGTCAATTTGATTGACTTTTAATGTTCAAATTCGACTTAGACTCTCGGTCTACACCTGCATCACCCTCCTCCAAAAAATTCAAATTTGCTTATCTGTTAACCCATACGATGGGCAAGATCGAAGTGTTGTCTAATCAACTATTTAAGGTCGGGCATCTATGTTAAAAGTTAGAACAATTTCGAGTGATTGTAACCATAAGTCAACACAAATAGTCATTCCATGTTATGTGCAATGTCATTCTTATAATGTCTAAAACATAATGTGTACCTAGACTTTCAATTGCTTGGATTTATATCAAAATCAAACCAAACTTGGAGATGAGTACATCTAAGCCATTTAAATTGTCGAATTACTTACGATCATAGAACCTTAATAAATTGTCGTAATTGCTCAAAAACTTATTTGATTGTGCTTGTAGGAGTCGTAACTCTATATTGATCAAAACTTATGTGCACCTAAATCAAGGTTTAGGCCACATTTATATATTTGCCTATAACTTCACGTTGATTAATCGATGAATTTCGAAATCTGATAGTAAGTACACAATCTCTTTCTTTTCAATCGGGCTTCGACCTGGAGCGTCCTAGACCGAACTGAATCGATTGAGCCAATTTTTTCACGATTTAGGACTAGGCCATTGATCGAGCCTAGTATATCTAGCCTAGATTTGTTTGACGAGCTTGATCATTGCTTGACTTAACAGTCAATTTACTCCAAAAAAATTATGCGATTGCTTCTTGACACTACGAGCTCGAGTCAATTGATGTGTACAACTCGTGAGGGAGAACGGTGGAAACTACTTCTTTGACGGTGGGGCATCGACCGGGCCATGACATCGACAAGAGGAGCTCTCGCTCAAATCCGGGTCCATGATTGATGCGTGTACTTGTGCTTGGGTCCCGCAATGATTTGCCGACCCGGAACCCCTTTGCTTTAGCATTCTCATCGATCTCCTTTGCTTCTCAATTTAGCCAAGAGATTAGCGATCGTCTCCCATGTCGATCACGCTGGCTTCAGATCCGGAAGAAGCTATGCTACAGCTGCGACGGACAAGGTTCAGTCGGGAGAAACACCTTTTGACGTGGCTAAACATTTGCAGCGATGGTACATTGAAATGAAGTAGTGATCGTTGTTTATGTGGTGTTTTAGCGAAATGCTTCACGAAAAGTTGTGAACGGAACTGCTGATGACCATCTAAATAGAAGAAGTTTCATCGGAAACCACTTGTTGCATGTTGGGCCTATCCACAGCGTGGCTCGACATGCAGAGAAGGCCGCACGTGAACGCATCGAATCACCTCAGGCATCCTTAACCACCTCGACCATTATGTGACGATTGTTATGTTCCATAATTGCCTTGCTCGGCGTTGCCTTCGCCCTGGCCTAGGCAAGGGCCGACCTCGCCAGTGGCAGGCGACGGTGAGCCTCACCTAGGCACAGCCAGTTGTTGGTCACTGACAAAAGGAAGAAGGAAAAGAAAAAAAGAAAAACATTTGAAAATAAAAACATCGAACAAAATATTAAAATACTATTACAAATTTTCCATGTCAATGTCCCACATAGGCCAGCTGGCGTCGATGCCAATAATATCTAGTTAAAATTAGCCGGAAGGACTAACTTAACACTATGCCAAAATGTTTAGGATTAAATTGATACCATTAAAATGTTTAAAATTAAATTAGTACTAATGCAATAGATTTATCACATTTTCGACACTTTTCCCCTCTGTTTGCTGCTCACAATCTCTAGGAGCAGTATTCTGAAGCTATAAACATCTTATTTCTTAGACAATATTCCACCTATGGCATATTTAGGAGACTTGTAGACGTTGCATAATTTTAACATTTCAAGTTTTCTTCCATAGAATGTCATATCATAATATAACTATAAGGCCTGAACTGAAGATTTGTGGGATGCACTTCAAAAGTTAGAAAATCCTTAGTTTGAAAGATAGAAAACTTACAGTGTCCTGTCAACTTTCTGTGTATTTGCAGAGACTTGGGTGCCTTCTAACATCCGCACCAGCCCAAAATAAGAAATTTCCAGCAATCATCTTTTCATTCAAGAGGATGTTGCTCACTTTTAAGTGTCGATGAATAATCCTAAAACAGGAATCGCAATGGAGGCTCATCATGAGTCCTCTAACAACCCCCAGGATGATGTGCAATCGTATGTCCTGGCTCAATTCCGCCTTCTTTCTTGAATCAAAGCAAGGTATCTGACAGAAAGAAATTCTAGTTTGAGTGCTGGATCTTGTTTTCCCCGTAAGAAAATGGAAATAAATTCTTTAGAGAGGGGAAACCAAAGAAAAAGAAAGGTGTCCAAGCTCTTGTTCGACGAGTATTCATGTACTAAGATTTTCTCCTCTCCCTCAGAGCAACAACCGAGGAGTCTGACCAAATTTCGGCGGTTTAGATGTCAGTAGGATCTCATTCAGGAACTCTTCCACACCTCGTGTTGAGCCGCTTGAAAGCCTTTTCACGGCCATCTCCTACCCATCCTTAAGCTGTTTCCAAATTAAACGAATCATTAGACATTCAGCTTGGACAAATGACCTGTATGTCATGCATACGGAAGGCTTTACCTTATAAACAAGCCGAAACCTCCCTGCCCGAGTCTATTGCTTGTGTTGAAGTTGTTCGTCTGCAAGTAATCAGAACTGGAAAGTGTCGACTCCGATGCATTATCTCTCCTCCAATGCTCTTTCCACGCATTTTGTGCTTCTTCCGATCCATGGGTCGTGGCCCCTGAGTAAAGTAGTGCTGGGGTTTTGACCCATGAATATCTATTGTTGGCTATAGTTAATATCTTTTTCTCATGACTGAGGGTTCTAACAGGTGAGAGATGTTGATTATAGTAGAATTTTGCATGATGTATGTAGCTTTAATTTAAGAGTGAATCATGATAAACCTCCATGTCCTAATTTCTCCTTCTCACATTTACTCCCTATTTCATTGCGTTTGTGCATTTAATCCTAATGGCATATGTTTCCCATCACTTAATGCATCCACAAAAGGAATAAGTGCATTAGAAGTCGTAAAATTTGTCACAAAAATTAAGTTCTAAAATTTTCAAAAATGCAATTAAATTCTAAAACTTGTCACAAAATAGTAATCGAGTGCTAAAACTTTCAAAAAGTACAATCGAGTCCTAAAACTTGTTACAAAAGTATAATTGAGTTGTAAAACTTTCAAAAAGTATAATCAATAGAAATACTTGATTGAATTAATTTGATAAGTTTGAGAACTTGATTACACTTTTTAAACGTTTTAGAACTAGATTACACTTTCATGATGAGTTTTAGGACTTCCAATACACTTATCCCTATCCAAAATAGGAAGATGAGGAAAAAAACAACCTGAAATCACTAAAATGATTGTCTGACGGTAGTCCAAAAAGCCTGAGGCAGTCTCTCCTTTTCAATGAAGGCTGGAAATCTCTGCCATACATGCATTTCAAATTAATAAGAAATAGTGCTTTCTATGCTCTTTTTTCATGAAAGGTTTGGACACTATTTGACTTCAGACCATGCAATTGTCACTGATTCATGCTAGTTACCTACAAAAATTAATCACTGAAGCTTACCCCAGTGGTCACCCTTTCCACATGGAAAGGGAGAGATGAGGGTTCGAATTCTCATCTTCTCAAGGGATTGGGATTGGGATGTTTAGCTTCAGATGTAGGTTTTAACTCTCACACTCTGAAAATATGTAGAACAAATGTCTACAAGTAAGTTGACAGATTAGAATAGGACAGAAAAAAAAGTACAAAAATTTATTTTACTTATGCCTAGTTTTAGAGATGCTTTTGACATTTGAAGTTGCATTGTATGTTTAATATAGGAGGAATCATTCATAAGTTATCACCTGATGATAAATAAGATAATTTTACGATGTGATTAGACTACGAGAATATGGTTCTTCCATTTTTCAGTGATTAGTGTTTTTGCGATTTGTAAATTACAAAGTAATATCCTTTTTGGGTTTTGGTCATTTCATTTGGAAAGCAAAACAGAGCTATTACGTGATGGTAATTCGGCAAATTTGCCATGACATGGAGTAATGGGATATAAGATATTTTTTATCATATGTTTTCATTCTTTGAGGACTATAAATTCAAAGCGCATTCGTATGATGAAAAATTGAATAATTTATAAAAATATTTTCCATAAATCTGATCTTTTGTATTGTTTGGAAAAATTCATTGATAGATATGTTTTGATTAACGGCAATGTATTTCTAACTTAACAATTGATGAAAATATTTTGCATTCATATAATTTTTCAAAGATATAATACTTGTTTTAGGAAAATATTGTTCAAATCTTTATTTTCTGCAAAATAAATGCACTTTTTACACACTTCTATCTTTTCTCTATGTTGTGAAAAAAAATTTAGTCGGTTTTAGTCACGTTTTTTGTGTGAATATGCCGTTAACATAATGGAATTACTTTCTTTGCCACATTTTGTATTGTAGCTAAAAGGTTATGGCTCTGCGGAGGTTTGTTGATGTGGATTGAGGTCGATCTTCAACGAGATCAGAGCAATACTCCAATCGGAAGATGGGTCTTTAATGTGGAATATTAAAACTATAGGTGATCAGTTCCCGATTCAATCCGATCTAGTTTCAAGGTTGAACTGGGAAATGGTCACTTTTTTTTCATTACTTTTTTCCTCATAAATTTTTTTCTCACCACTTGGAACCTCACAGAAATAGTATTTAATTCACGTTGTACTAATTTTTTTTATAGAAATAATAAAGTAAAAAATATATTGTCGACACCCAAATTTTTGTCAACACATTTTAAATAACCATTAATTTTGCAAATATATATGTGTATAAATTCATAGAAAAGATAAAAAAAAAAAAAATCGAAAATTTAAAAATTAGAAAAAAAAATTCAAAAAAAATATAATTTGGTCGGCTGGGTGGCATAGCCCAGCCCACTCTTTTAATCCCTTAAGCCCATCTTTTTTTTTTCCTTCAAGCCCACTAAAATTAATTGAAGCACAAGCCCAGCCCATCACCATTTTTCCCTTCTCTTCATCTCTCCACCCACACATGCACAGACACACTCGGCCGAAACGCAGCAGAGGCACGGAGACGGCAGCGCACGACGCCGTTCGGACGCCACCCTCCTCGATGACGACGTCAGCAAGGGAATCTTCCCTTGCTGCGTTGTCAAATGGAGAGAGAGGCGGGGGATGATTTTCGGTTAGGGAGCAGAGGAGAGAATCGGAGGGGGTGGTTCTGGCTAGAGAGGGAGAGCTCGAAGGACTGAGCAGAGGAGGAGGAAAAGGAGAGAAAGCAGGCTGGTTTTCTGGTGCTAGGAGAAGAAAGACCAGAGAGGAGGAGGAAAAGGGAGAGAAAGCAGGCTGGTTTTCTAGTGCTAGGAGAAGAAAGACCAGAGAGGAAGAGGATGGGGAAAAAGAGGAAGAAAAAAGCGGAATCGTCATCGTCGGCCATGGAGGCAAGGGGTAGAAGGGACTTTCTGGATTTTGTTGGGGGTTGAGGTCCTTCTTCTTCCGGTGCTTGCTGCCGAGAGAGAGAAAAAAAAACGCAGGAGTTCGAGACAGAAAAAGAAAAGAAAAAACAGAATAGAAAGGCCCGAGAGACAGAGGAACGAGGAGAGGGAAAGAGGTCCGAGCGAAGAGAGAGCAAGGCAAAGAGCAACAGAAAGAAATGGAGAGGGGTCGAGCGTTCAGCCATTGGAGGAGACCGCCGCGGCTTCGCAGATCTTCAACATCTTGTCCCTCTCCCGTCCGAAATGGTCACTTTTAGGTTTCACCAAGTCTTAGATAGACGAGCACGAAGACCTATTGCATGAAGCTGCGGGCCACCAATGATATAATGGAAGCAACAAATTCTTCTACGAAGTGGAGGAAAGGTCCGTCCTGTAAGAGTTTTCCTAATGTGGGCTACATTAATTGAGATTGTAATTTGCCGTTTTACGGGGTTGGTCTGTTGAAATGAGATATAAGTTTTTCTTAATAAGTCGATATATGGGCCCTGGCATGTGTGGGCTGAGTTGGGCCCGGCCCGTGATGAGAGGGCCAGTCGAAACTCTATAAATAAATAGCTAAAGGTCCCTCCTCTAACCCTCTTAAGAAGTAACCCTCTCTCGGAAGTAACTTCTATTGGAAGTGACTTCTCTAGGAAGTAACTTCTCTTGGAAGAACTTCTCTTCGAAGTTACCCATATACCACCTTATATAAGGAGGGGTCATGGGAAGAAGAGAGGCCATCTCATCAGGCAGGGCTTTGAGGGTGATAGAGGAGAAGATCGATAGCATTCGAAGACCCAATCGACGTTATTCCGCATTAGCTTCGATGGATTCGAAACAGTACGCGAATCTTCTTCTTTCTTGGTTGTTACGCACGAGTTTCTGGCTATGTCGATCTTGGAATGCCGTAAGAACGGCTTACATTTGGTATCAGAGCTGAGCATAGCTTAGAACTCGTGCGATTGCACTTATGTCCTTAGAATTTCTATCCGTCTAAACTTGATTTTAATAACGGAATCGAATTTGTCTTGACGAGACGAGCGCATTGGTGGTTGGCGCGCTACCGGCGGTGCGTGGGGATGTGTCTGATCTTTGATCGGTGCATTCTTAGTACCAACGTGTTCATATTGAAATTCGCTGCACTATGGTGTATTTATTTTACATGTTTGATGCTTCTAAATATGTGAAAATACATCCGGAATTCTAAGAATGTGTATTTTGCGGGCTATTTTTACATATTTTGCTTATATTTCCCTATTGTTTTGGAAATACAAGTGTTAGCTCACATGTGCATCATCACATAAAGGATGTGTAGCGTATGATTTATTGTTGGCCTAGTTAAGGTCCAACATGTCTTAATGAATAAAGCAATGCGATTGGCATGACGTGTGATTTTGATGATAAATGCCCCCTCTGTCATCATGGTTAAAATCACATGCGTGTAGTGAGTGTGAGACATAAAGGCAATATCCCTAGTATGAGAAATTTTCAAGGATTCAATTAAGTTGTGACCGCCAAAGTGGCACACTTGATTGGATTTGAGAAATATTGGTCTCGTACATAATATTGTATCGGGATGTCTCCTGTACCAATATGTGGCCATACTCCCAAAGGAGGTGACTATGTATTGGTCCATGGAGAGGTGCATGTACAGCATATGGTTGAGGAGTGACTGATCCTAGTGGTTCATACACCCAAAGGTGGTGAATTCACGAAAGATTGGAATATATTCTCATGGCCGCTGTCATGTGGAGAGTATGCAATTGCATGTCATGTATTCTGCCCAAAGGTGATTATATGATGATGTATGCAACTCTCTGAATGTGTGCTTTTATGGTCTCAAATTATGTGTACTCACATGATGCTAATCATATGCATTGCTTGTTAAATCAGTCACCTTTTCTGTAAATGGCAACTCCATCGCAATTGAGGTTCTTACGGGTTCCAACTTTAAGAAATGGAAAGATGATTTTCTGTTTGGAGTAGAGCTAGCAGATATTCACATAGCTCTTTCTGAGGATAAGCCGGAAGATCTGACTAGCACTAGTACAGAAGCCCAGAAGGCACATTTTGCTGCTTGGGAAAAGAGCAACAGGATTTGCTTGCTTATAATGAAACGATCCATTCAGGAACATTTATTGAGTGGTTTGCCCACTAATTGCACTACTGGGCAGTTAATGCAAGCCTTAGAGGCTAGGAATCGTGTCTCCCCTAATGCTGAGATAGGAACACTTCTGCAGACACTCTTCAATATGAAGTACGATGGTACTAGTGGGGTTAGGGACTATGTCCTTAGGATGGTTGACCTATAGACAAAACTTCATGTCCTTCAAGTTACCATTCCTGATACTTGCATTGTTCACCAAGCTTTAAACACCCTACCTCCCGACTTTGGTATTATCAAGACTAATTATAACTCTCAAGATGAGACTTGGTCAATTAATGACCTCATAGCTAGGGTAGTGGTTGAAGAAGAGAAACTGAAGAAGGAAAATGGACACCTTGCCTTGTATGCCTCGAGTACGGGTAGTAAAGTGGGTAAAAGGTTCAAGAGCCATACTCAGATAGGAAATCCTGAAAACCCTGGTACATCTAGCAGGTTGGGTCCTAAGATAGCACCTTCCAAGAAGAATAGCATTCATTGCCATTTCTGTAGGAAGAAAGGGCACATGAGGAGGACCTGCAACAAATTTAAAGCCTAGTTGTCTGAGCATAAGCGTACAGGTTTTGATTCCTTGGCACTTGTTTGTGAATCCAATCTGATTGAAGCACCATCTAATTCATGGTGGTTAGATAGTGGTGCAACTAATCATGTTGCATTTACCGTACAGGGATTCATAAATCAAAGGAAACCAAATCGGGATGAATCAAAACTCACTGTGGGAAACAACGATAGAGTTGACGTTGAGTTCGTGTGAGATGTCATTTTGGTTTTAGATTCTGGTTTCAAGTTGACTTTAAGAAACACTTTTTATGTACCTTCCTTTAGACGGAACTTAGTTTCCATGTCTTGTTTGGACATGTGTGGTTACTCATTTGAAGTAAAGAACAATACTACATCTATGTTCTTTAATTCAAATAAGGTTGGGTGCTGCACTATGTTCAATGGACTGTACAGATTGTGTTTATCTCCCGATAATATATACGTCGCTTGTACTGCTGAAAATGTTGTTTCCAAAAGACCTTTACCCAAGGAATAGTCTTACACTTTGTGGCATAAACGTCTTGGTCACATCTCAAAAGAAAGAGTAGAAAGGCTAGTAAAGGAAAATATACTGCCCACTCTCAAAGATGATATGGAAACTTGCGTAGACTGTTGTAAGGGAAAGTTGAGTAAGCTAAAGAAGAAAACTGCAGTCCGTAGTTCTGATCTGTTGGAAGTCATTTACACTGATATTAGTGGACCCTACACGGCAACCTTGTGTAGAAATTATTATTTTATCACATTCATTGATGATTATTCTAGATATGGTTATCTGTATTTGATTAAGGAAAAGTCTGAGTCTCTTGACAAGTTTAAAATTTTTCGGACTGAAGTTGAAAAGTAGTTGGGAAAGGTTATAAAGGTTGTCAGGTCTGATCGTGGTGGTGAATATTTTGGTAGACATGGTGATGCAGGACAGATTAAAGGGCCATTTGCTAAATACTTAGAGGATTTCGGGATTGTGGCTCAATTTACTATGCCTGGAAGTCCCGAACAGAATGGTGTGGCCGAAAGGCGCAACCGGACTCTCATGGATATGGTGAGGTGTATGATTAGTAGGACTAATTTACCAGGTTTTCTATGGGGTGAAGCTTTGAAAACTGCCCTTTATATATTGAACCGTGTCCCTACTAAAGCTGTTCCATTGACCCCTTTTGAGTTATGGACTGGACGTAAACCTAGTTTGAACCATCTTAAAGTTTGGGGGTGTCCTGCAGAAGTGAGATTATATAATCCAGCATTAGGTAAGTTAGACTCTAGAACCACTCGATGTTATTTTGTATCTTACCCCGATCATTCAAAAGGATATCGATTTTATAATCCCAATAGAGGCCCAAGAATTGTGGAGTCACAAACTGCAAAGTTTTTGGAGTTTGATGTGGCTGAAGGAGGTAATTGCTCATAGACTAGTGACGATAACAATATGGTGGAGGCCACTATGTCTTTTTCTCTACCTAATCAGACAATTATGGAATCTACAACACCACAGACCGAACATGTTGGAGCCTATGATCCAAGTGTTGAAGTAGCTCCTGTTGAAGTACTACAGGCTCCTCAGGGTCAGAATGATATTGTAGTAGCTCCACTTAGAAGATCTACTAGAGAAAGACGTTCAGCCATTCCACCAGATTATATAGTCTATTTGGAAGAGCATGATTATGATATTGGTTGCGTTAAAGATCCAATAACATATATAGATGCTGTTTCTTGTCCTCAATCAAGTTTGTGGTTAGATGCAATGAAAGATGAGATGCAGTCTATGAAACATAATGGTGTCTGGGAGCTTGTTGAATTGCCAAAAGGTTACAAGCCTATAGGTTGTAAATGGGTTTATAAGACTAAAAAGGATTCAAAAGGAAATATTGAGAAATTTAAGGCCAGACTAGTAGCAAAGGGCTTCACTCAAAGAGAAGGACTGGATTATGAAGCAACCTTTTCTCCAGTCTCTTCTAAAGATTCCTTTAGAGTAATCATGGCGTTAGTAGCTCATTTTGATATGGAGTTACATCAAATGGATGTTAAAACTGCTTTCTTAAATGGAGACCTTGATGAAGAAGTCTATATGGTATAACCCGAAGGTTTTGTTACAAGCAAACCAGGTAAGGTTGCATGCAAATTGAAAAATGCTATTTATGGTTTAAAACAAGCTTCTAGACAATGGTATTTAAAGTTCCATGATGTTGTTACTTCTTTTGGTTTTGCCGAGAACAAAGTAGATCAATGCATATACTACAAAGTTAGTGGGAGGAGATTTATTTTTCTCATACTTTACGTAGACGACATTTTGCTTGCAAGTAATGATATAGGATTATTGTATCAGACAAAGAAAATGTTGTCAAAGAATTTTGACATGAAAGACCTTGGTGAGGCATCTTTTGTTCTTGGTATTAAAATCCATAGGGATCGTTCTCGCCGTATATTGGGTTTATCTCAAAGGGCATATGTTGATCGTATTTTAGAAAGATTCAATATGCAACATTGCAAGCCAGGAATTGCTCTTGTTGTTAAGGGTGATAAATTGAATCTATTACAATGTCCTCAGTCAGATGTTGAGAAAGCCCAAATGAAGGACATACCTTATGCTAGTGCACTTGGAAGTATTATGTATGCTCAAGTTTGTACTAGACCAGATATCGCTTTTGTGACTGAACTTCTAGGCAGATATCAGTCAAATCCTGGTCACGATCATTGGGTTACTGCCAAGAAGGTTTTAAGATATTTAAACAAAACAAAGGACTATATATTGACTTACAGATATGTTCAGAATCTGCAACTAGTAGGGTATTCGGATGCAGATTTTGCTAGTTGTCAGGATGACAGGAAGTCGGCAACTGGATATATCTTTATGTTAGCAGGTGGTGCAGTGTCCTGGAAAAGCGAGAAACAGAAATCCATATCATCCTCTACCATGCAAGCGGAGTTTATAGCGTGTTTTTCAACAGCTACTCAAGCTATTTGGCTCCGGAACCTCATTAGGGAGTTGACCGTGTTTACCTTTGTGGATAGACCCATACAATTATATTGTGATAATAACTCTGCTGTGTTATTTATCAACAACAACAGAAGTCTTAAGGGGTCCAAGCATATGGAGGTCAAATTCTTGACTATAAAGGAAATGGTACAGAAAGGTGACATTATGGTAAAGCATATTCCCACAGATGATATGATAGCAGATCCACTGACAAAAGGGCTTCGCCCTTGTGTATTTGAGCGACATGTCATGAACATGGGCTTGGAAGCATCTTTCAATGATGTCGTTTAGTGGGAGCTGCTTGTGGTTTACTCTAATAAAGAGTACATATGTGGTTTTGTTACATTTGGTAACATGTTGATATATGTTAAACTCGTTTTGCATGCACTATCGTCGAGTTGAATACATATATCTAATGAAAATCTCAAGGTATTGTGTAAGCCTTGAGTGAAGGCTAGGGGCATTTGGTTATTAGCCTTGTACATATGTCTTAATTACACATACAAGAGTAGAATGGTTAACCATGGGATAAGACATATGTGGGTTCATTAGAACCATATTGCATTCTCTAGTGTATATCAAATATGATAGCACTTAGGAGAATGGGTGACCAACAAATGGAATGACACATATGGTATTACTCTTTATGAGGTGTCCTCCATTTGCCACACAACCATATTGAATCCATGTCAGTAGAGTTGAAAGCACTTGTGACCATGGAAGGCTCTACGTGATTACATGCAGTTACCGCCATGATTCAGTGTTGGAGACTCTATGGGACCGGATTGGCTATTAAGAATTATCTCATGACCAACTTGAAGGTGCGCACCTGTAGTACGGTTTCAATTAATATAGCCCAAGTGGGAGAATGTAAGAGTTTTCCTAATGTGGGCTACATTAATTGAGATTGTAATTTGCCGTTTTACGGGGTTGGTCTGTTGAAATGAGATATAAGTTTTTCTTAATAGGTCAATATGGGCCTGGCTTGTGTGGGCTGAGTTGGACCTGGCCCATGATGAGAGGGCCTGGTCAGAAACTCTATAAATAGCGCTAAAGGTCCCTCCTCTAACCCTCGTAAGAAGTAACCCTCTCTCGGAAGTAACTTCTATTGGAAGTGACTTCTCTAGGAAGTAACTTCTCTTGGAAGAACTTCTCTTCGAAGTTACCCATATACCACCTTATATAAGGAGGGGTCATGGGAAGAAGAGAGGCCATCTCATCAGGCCAGGGCTTTGAGGGTGATAGAGGAGAAGATCGATAGCATTCGAAGACCCAATCGACGTTATTCCGCATTAGCTTCGATGGATTCGAAAACAGGTACGTGAATCTTCTTCTTTCTTGGTTGTTACGCACGAGTTTCTGGCTATGTCGATCTTGGAATGCCGTAAGAACGGCTTACACGTCCCTCCTCGAAAAAGAAGAAAGGAAGTTGACTGGAGGTGTGAGATTCTTGCTGAAGAAAAGAGAGAGTCGGAAAAGAACGAGAAGAAAAGAGGATGAGAAAGGTTCTCTTGACGAAAAGTTTCTGGAGAAATTCAACATTTCATCAGTCGACGTCCATCACAGTCGAACGCCGTCTTCGTCGATTTTGGTTGCTGCAACTTCTTTGAACGAAGAGCTCGGGAGAGAGCTGGAGCGAACCAGGGAGCATTACAGAGAGGGAGAGGGAGCGTGGTGCCGATGGAGGTCCGAGAGAGTGAAGACTGAAAGTCGGCCAAAGGGAGGTTGGTGTGAACGAAGAGAAAGCGAGACATGGAGCCAGAGCTTCGTTCTCGACGGAGTGTTATCGGACCATCCTCGGTACAAGCCGACGACCGCTAGCCGACAAATTCAAGCCCGCGGCTTCCTTTTCCACGGCGACCGAATTCCGGGTCAGTTTTCTTTCAGGTTCGATTCACTTTTATCCAAGGATTCGACTCGACGACATCAACTCGGCCGACCACAGCTAGATTTGCTTTGGGCTCACAAGCTGGTCGTTGTCACCGAGCCGAGTAGGGAGCCCACGCTCAAGTGGACATCACGCCCTGTCTTGTTCCGCCTCAGGTTCGTCGGATCGGGGCTCATTGTTCTCCGACGAGCCTTTCGTTTCTTTCCCAAGCTAGTGCACTTCTCCTTCACCTGTTCGATGAAAAGCCCAAACTAGATTTTGCTCAAGCCCCTCTGGTTTCGGGCGTTGATGGGTCCTTAGACTCGCCAGCTTGTAGTTTTGTTTCTTTGATTGCGTTGCTTGATGCATGTTTCTTTGTGCGTATTGTACCCTTTCCGTCGAGTGCGATGGTTGGTCGGAGTGACAACAGTCATCGGAAGTAGATTTGCTTCCGGCGGTGAGCCGAGGTGGATGCCGACTGGAATGAGGGATGTCTGTTTCTGATTTGTGTCGGATGGGTATTAATCAGCTGGTGGTAGTGGCGGCCTCGGGGAAGGTTGCAGGAGGAGGCGTGTTTCAGGGGGAAGGAAGTGCAGAGTTGAAGAAGACATGCAGAAGAAGACAAAAAGAAAAATTAAAAAAGAGAAAAAAAGAAAACCACAAAAAGGAAAAAAAGAAAGGGGTGGCTGAGAATAAAATTAAATTGAGGCTGGGCTGAACATTCTTCGAGTAGGCCTAGGCTGGGAATTGGGCCGAGTTTTTGTAAAAAGGTTGAATTGGGCTGAGGTACTTTTTTAATGGGCCATTTTTAATAAAAATGAGTGCGGGCCTTAAGGCCTTCCCGGTCGTTAGTCCAGCCCGGACCAATAGGGTTCGGGTCGGTTTAGTAGGGCCGGGTTTTCCGACCCGGTCCGAATTACTTTTTAAATAAATTCAAAATTTCAAAAAATTCAAACAATATTCAAAAATCTTTAAAAATCTTTAAAAATTCGAAAAAATCCTTAAAATTAATAAAATGTCTTTAAATTAAGAAAATCGTGAAAATATTAAAAAAATTTCAAAATACAAAAAAAAATCCGAAATATTCCAAAATTCCAAAAAAATTAGAAAAATTAGAAAATTCCAAAAAAAAAATTAATAGATATTTTTTAAAAAAATTTAGAAAAGCCAAAAAATATCAAAAATCTTGAAAGCTTGTTTTGTTTAATTTCAGAAAATATTAAAAATATAAAAATTTCATAAAAATTCAGAAAAATCAGAAAAAAATTGCAAAAATATAGAAAACCCTTAAAGAAGGAAAAACCCAAAATTGGACAAGTCTTTAGGACTCTACAATATAGTTCTTTGTATACGTTATATTTTTATTTTTTAGAGACAATATTAGGTTTATCTCGTGCTTTATTTTGTAATGATAATTAATTGCACATTTAAATATTTTGGACGTTGCTTTCTCACTTTAAAATGGTTAGGATAAGCCTTAGATTTCTTGAAGAGGTTGACATGGCCTTAACAAATGCACAATTGAGTTAGGTACCGAAATGGCGTTAGTCGCACGATTAATGTAATCAAGTTCCTGAACTTAGAATCTCTGGTTATGCAAATAGTAAGGTATTCTCATGTATCTTACTAGGTTTATAGCCGACCCTAAAAAGGTTAGTGGCGACTCCTTTGTTTGAATTTGCATAGGCTAAACTGATTAAAATTTTGAATACCCAATGTCGCATGGGGTATGGGCTTGGGAGAGCCCGAGTTAATGAAGGTCGTTGTCTGAAATTAAAAAATACCCCTAAACCTAATCAAAGGTTCCCCAACCAAACCTTCTAAAAAAAAATTAGGTCGCGACATATATTTAATCGGTCTCGTCTGGTTCCCTATTGGAATCGGGAATAAGACCCCCTAGACTGGAATCGGGAATAAGACCCCCTAGACTGGAATCGGGAATTGGATTGACACTTCCAAAAACCAAATCAAACCAACTAGTCCAGTTTGGTCCAAGCGGTTCTCGGTTCAAACAGTTGGTTTTGCACATCCCTAATTAGAGCATTACACTAGTTAGAAGTGTGGAAACTAAAATGTAACGTGCTAAAAGTGTTGTATATGGACCAACATTGCCATGCAACATCGCAAACATGGCTTCTAATATTATCCAGCTCAACAATATGTAAGTTAATTCGGGGTCGATTTTGCTCACCTTGAAATCTCTATGGATGAATCTAATGGAAAGAATCCCATTTGAGACATGAGTCCCAGTAGGGAGTAGTAATCTCTTGGATGTTGTTCTTCCTAGCACTAAATTTTTGCAAGATTTGGCTAGCAAGAGACAGCATTCATCTTGATCAAACAACGCCCGGCAATCAAAGTCAATTTTAGATCATGAAATGGCTTAGAAGGCTTAGAGCTGACACTGATTTGCTGAAAACCTTGCACTCCAGCCAACTTTAGAGTTCATTTTGTAATGTTTGTCAAACTTAGACTACGAAATGGCAGAAAGTCCTAGAGCTAAAATCCTTTTAATGAGAAACATCCTTTTTTAAAGGTTAGAACCTTCAATAGGCTCAACCTAGAAGTTGACACAATCAGTCATTGTTCAAATATAACGTTGGCTTAACCCATAAGTTGCTTAGTCTTTTATCATTCAAAAGATAATGAAGTATTTTTCAGTGCAATCTTCCCAATGGTGGTCATCAAGTCCATATCATTGGGAAATACAAATCAAGTGATTTCCAAAGGTTCACTTGAACTATTAAATCATGTCTTGAGTTTAAATTCTTATGGATATCGATCGGCTTGTTAAAGAAAAAGGAAATTTTGAAAATATGCAAGTTTGCACCGATCAAGAAGTGCGTCCTTTGAATCTCGTACGGTGGAAGACGTCTTCAGCGAGAGGCAAAATATTGGACACTACAAGACAAAAGACGCTCTCACATGTTCTACAATTTATATATATTATTTTGTTGGGTAAAAAGGTTTTTGTCGCAAGAGGACAAGAACAAGGATTGCCTTTTTCTTTTTCTTTTTTTATCTCTTGTAGAAGCTGTACGTGGACTCTTCATAAAGTGGCGTACGAAAGGAGTACTTTGCCGCATGTATCTTGTTGAACAGTAAAAAGAATTTTTTTTTTAAAAAAATACTATAAAAAATTTCAAATTATATCACTTGAGATAATTTTACCAATAACTTTTTTGTCCCATAAAAAACCTTTAGACTAGGTCATTTGGGTTAATATTATCATAAAATTTTTTTGTGCCACAAAAAATCCTAAACTATGCCATTTAAAACACATTTACCATAAACCTTTTAACTAAAAAGCATTTTCGTCTTTTTACTTTTACTTTTTTTTTCTTCCTCTTCCCTCTGCCGGCCATGGTAGAGGGAAGCCGACAAGGGCCACCCTTGCCAGTAGAGGTGATCATGGTCCGGGTTGGGCCGGGCCATCCCCTAACCCTAGGACCAACCCACATAGTGTTGGTCCTCAAATTTTAGGATCGAGAACCGACCCTATTGAGCCTAGGACCAAGGACCGAACCAACCCAATGGGTTCGGTCCGGTTCCAAGGTCAACCCGAGACCAACTAATAACTTCTTTTTTTTCATTCTTTGCATTCCTTGAAAAGACAAATTTACTATTTCAAATTACATATCCATTGACAATGCAACGTTGTGCAACCAAACTATAAATACCACTACATATTCAACAATAGAAATTTCACATTTGTTAAAAGCAAGAAACCATAAAAATGATTAAGACTACTCATAAAGATGTGAGACAAGATGGGAAGTTCCTATAATCATCTATCAATAATACTTGTAACACCATATGCAAAAGCATTTCCTACATTCCATCAAGCGAAGTCCAATCAACCAAAAAATGAGCTTCCTACCACTTGATTAGCAAATTATCGTGGCAACCACAATACTACTTTTCAAAAATTTCTACCATTTGACACAAATTGAAAAGCAAAGGCAATTGAAACTTACTAGTGAAATACAACTAAACCCTAGGAAGTTCAAAATATTTAATATAAAACATGGATATACAGTTTCACGTCTTGTTAATTCACTTTAACTTCTGAACACTTGGAAACAAAATAAACCGGAAAACAAAACAAACGAGGCACATAATTAATATTAACAAAAGTTCTAAATTGAAATCACTATTAGTGTCGTGAGTCTTGTGGTCAACACTATTGAACCCATCTAATTTTTATTTTCTCTTTTGATTAAAAAAAATTATAAATAATATTTTAGATATAATATATATATATATATATATATGTATGTATGTATGTATGTATGTATGTATGTATATTCAGGGTTGGTCTGGGTTGGACTGACCCTAAACTCTCAGGACCGAGGACCAACCCGCACAGTACTGGTCCCGGAATTTCAGAACCAAGGACCAACCAGTCCCCTCGAGAATCGGGACCGGGACCGGCCAGGCGGGCCGGTCCAGGTCGGTCCGGGGTCAACCCTGGACCGATGCTCACGCCTACTTGCCAGGAAGGGTCGCCCTCGACTAGGCGAGGGTTGCCCTCGCTGGGTTTGGCGGGGATGGCCCTCACCCCAGTGGAGGGACGCCCTCGTTTACTCAGGCGAGGGTTGCCCTCGCTGGGTTTGGCGGGGATGGCCCTCACCCCAGTGGAGGGACGCCCTCGTTTACTCAGGCGAGGGTTGCCCTTGTCGGACACTAGGGAGGCTACCCTCGCTAAACGCCGCCACTAGCGACGGTGGCCTCTACCAGCCATGGCAGAGAGGAAGAGAAAGAAAGGAAAAACAAGAGTAAAAAGACAAAAATGCCCTTCAATTAAAAATTTTGGGGTAAATGTGTCCCAAGTGACATACTTCATGGTTTTTTGTGGTACAAGAAAAAATTCAAGGTAAAATTGTCCCAAGTAAAATAGTTTAGGGTTTTTGATGGCACGAAAAAAAGTTCATGATAAAATTGTCCAAAGTGGTATGGTTTTGGGTTTTTGGTAGCATTTTCCCTTCTTTAAACCACACGAGAAAAATGCATGCATATGTTCCTCGAAGAAGAAGAGAGCCGAGTTGCGAAGAATGACGACATCCTTATTTTTGCCATACAAGGAGACCTTGAATATACGGTGATTCTGGGTTGTGAGTTCACATGCACTTGAGTTTATTTATTTGTAAATTTTGGCTTAAATCTAAGTATGAAAAGCACTCGAGCATGTGAATGCTTGTAATTCCGATTCTCTTATTATAGTAGATTATTGATACTAGCTCTTTTCATGGATATAAGTACCGATATTCCAACTAAATCACATAAATCTCTAATGTCCTTATTATTCCTTATTAATTTCTCTAGTATTTTTGCATTAACGCATATTGCACGATCCTAGTAGTTTCCACGTTAATATATTATAACATGAACACTTCCATCTTATGAGCTTTTCCACTTTGAACACGACTTACATAAATTTGAATTAACCAAATTACAAGCGTACACATGCTACTTCAATTTTATTGCAAAATCTGTACGAGGAAAAACAAATGCAGAATTTTGATGATCATCTTCCTTCGACCATAGAATTCGTTATGGTGTTCATGGAGAAGATACTTTCCCCTCGCACCTCGTTATCGTGACCAGGAGTTCCACTTTGGAAGGCGAATGTAGGAGGCCTCGGCCGAGGAAGATCGGATTCACCACTCAGCATCAGAACTACGGATAACATGTTGGGTCGGTCAGTCGTGTGGTCCTGGACACAAAGAAGCCCTACCTGAATGCATCTCGTTGCTTTTGATGGCGGACAAGTATTAACTATATCTTCATCCCTTAGGTCTGGTCCTCTATCTTCGCTCCACAGTTGCCATGCCTGCAAGAATTAGAGAACTTAGAGAGCGGAAGTAGCTGAAAAGAACATCACTTGAGACTGTATTCCTCGCCCTTACATAGGAAAGAAGATTAAAATGCTGGCCACGGTGGTATAAGCTCGTGTTCTTTTTGCCAATGACGATCTCAAGAAGCAACACCCCAAAGCTATAGATATCGGATTTCTCAGAAAAGATACCTCCCATGGCATACTCAGGAGACATATATCCTCTGCAATTGATTATCATGTAAATCAATCAAGTTATGGAGTATCCTAATTGCATTGTAGAGTTTCCTAATTGAATTTATAATTTCAGCAAGAAAGCTTGAAAACTAACAGTGTTCCTACGACTTTGTGAGTATTTAGCAAAGCTTGAGTGCCTTCGAAGATCCGCGCCAGCCCAAAGTCCGAAATTTTTGGGTTCATTTTCTCATCCAAGAGAATATTGCTCACCTTCAGATCTCGATGGATAACTCGAAGGTAAGAATCGCGATGCAGATACAGAAGCCCACTCGCGATCCCTTGAATGATGTGGAAACGTGTATCCCAATTGAGTTCTGCTTTCCTTTTTGAATCTAAACGAGGAAGAAAAGGAAAAGAATTCGTGACCTTAAGTACTTCTAAGATGTCTATATTTTTCCATCAGCACAAGCATGATTTGAAAACAGTGAGACCTACCAAATAGAAAGGAATCTAAGCTTTTGTTTGACAAGTATTCGTATACTAAAATCTTTTCTTCTCCTTCGATGCAGAAACCCATGAGTCTGACCAGATTTCGATGCTGAAGTTTCGATATTAGAACGATCTCATTCTTAAACTCCTCCATGCCTTGGCCTGAGCTACTGGAAAGTCTTTTGACAGCTATCTCCTTTCCATCATTCAGCATTCCCTGTTTCCGAACTCAAAGACCTGTCAGACCTTGGATAATGTCATAAAATTTCCCTAAACGAACATTTTACAGACAGCTTTTACCTTATAAACGGGTCCAAACCCTCCTTGGCCAAGTTTATTTGTTGCATCAAAGTTGTAGTTGCAAGAAGTAAGCTACTAAAACTGAACAGCGTAAATTCGGATGCCTCATCTTGCTTCAGCTGATCTTTCCATGCATTTCCAGGAGACATTTCTCCTGTTTTATTAGTTATATCTGGCCAGTCAAGTGCCTTAGGAATTTTGGCAAATTTTTTAGATTACATTTAATGTAAAATTAAACATTGAACATGAGCTGGTCGTACCTCTTTTGCTGGCTCTCCACTTCCAGAGACCGAAAATAGCAGTTCCTTCGAACATGATGCCAAGGATGGTACTTATGCTGATGATAAGTTTTGCTTCTGTCGATATGCCTGGCATGAGAAAAGAATTGTAAGACAAGCGATAAAGTTCAAATGAATGTCATAGTGAAACTTCTTATACCTGTATTGTCATGTGCGACCCGAATATATACATCTTGCCCAGCTGTTGAAAACTCCTGAAAATCGATGAGATCTTTAGCCCAGACCAAACAACCTATTGTGCGGACATAAGAATAAGCCAAGCATGAACAATTATTCATGCACTGGCTTTGGCATCCTCCTACATCTCCAATGTCTGATAAATATTCCGCAGAATCAGGTACTTTCATCTGGTTCATGTGCACGAAGACATCTTTCTTCACCTGCGTTGAAGTCGTCCTGCTTGTGTTCTTCTGGCAGCTCAATTCTGCTTCTCTAATGCACCCTCTGGTCCAATTCCCTCTGTTCCATTCCTCTTTCAATCGCAGCATAAACCCTTTTACGCAACGGCAGATAGGAGAGTTTATTGAGTTGCAGACACCAAATGGACCGCAAGTTCCATAAACTCCACAACTGTTGCTCGGTGATGCCCAAGGTTTCAACCAACTATTGGATCCATAATCCCATATCATTATTGCTAGAATTCCTCCGGGTGAAATGGAGGCATAAGCAAGATAAGAGTTGTTATCAGAAGCACAAGAGAAATAAGTGGTTCCCTGCTGAGGATCTTGCTGGACAGCATACCCGCTATAGTATGAGGAATCCATATCTGGTATGCCGATGAATGTCGATTTATCCCACGGTCCACCTCTCCAATAAGAGGTCCAGCCATTCCAAGTGAAAAGTTGCGGTGGGGTCTCCGACGTAATCCCAGTGGTGAAATTTCCTGACGATGGATCGTTGTCGTTTTTCCAGGAAAGTAAAACCCGTCTCTCTCCGGTTCTCATGTTTAGTCCTATCTTCATGTTTGGTAGAATTGTATCAGTTGGATCATCGAAGCTTGCCCATACTTCAGTAGAATTCTTGTCTTTTAGAACAAAGTTTCCACCATCTGAAAGCATTGCTGCTGTATAATTTGACTGGACAGAAACATTGGTGGACCAAACTATGTTCTGTTGTCCATCCACGAGCTTCAAATTCCCATCACTGCCGATCGTTAATTTCGCGGACCGATCTGCAGATGCGAGCGGCGAATCCCTATTGGCCACCCACACGATTCTAGAAGGCCTCAAGTTCTTGTACCATATGCCAACATACTGATTTTCCGACCCATTCGGCGTGAAGAACCCAAGCTCGAAGATTTGGCCTGACGAGACGAGAGTTTGGTTCTGAAAGAGCGGCTCCGACGGAGTAATATTGTGAACGGCGCCACTAGCTATATCTCTCACCGGAAGTAGGAAGAAGAAGACCAAGAAAGAGCACCAAGGAGTCATGAGTCGCATATTAAGAATGATTGAATGAGCCTCACGAGCTCGGCGGCTCTGTTTTATTCTGCACATTCTGCGGATCAAGAGCAGATGATCAAGATTTTCTGCTGAGGTCAACTTCGTGGCTCAAGGGCGGCTACGTGCTGGCTGGGTCCGCCCCAGCTAACATCAATTGTAAGAAAAAGAAAAGTCAAAAAGTCTATATGAAGAAACGAAAGAGGGGCTGCTCGCTCAGTAAGGAGGAGGAGGAGAAGAAGGGAGTAAAAACGAGAAGAGCACGCCAAGGGGGCGACTTTGCTAATCGTCCAAATGCTTTTGGAATGGGCTCAAACTTCGGTGTTTGTTCACCGCACTGAGGGCTACGGGTTGACCGGTTTCAGTCATTCAGAACCTTCTCCGAATTGTCTCTCTTTTCTTTTTTCCAATTGTAGTTAGGTTTTCTTGTTGCACGTGTTAATTGTGATGAATTATTAATATTGAGCCTCTAGTATATAACTAGAGAAGACACTTTATATGTCCTACTTTGCTAAGTGATTAGCGAAAATTTTCAGGCAGTCCGTGAAATCTTGTTGTTATTGACTTTGTCTTTTTAATATTCCAACATCATATTTACTTTTTTAAGGTTGTATTACTGCTGGTTATTTCTAGGGCTAAAATCGATTTTGGTCAATTTAGTTTTGGGGAAAATATTGATCTTGAATTGGATTAGTTCTAGATGAATTGTTGCTCAATTCTGCCAACACTCCATGACTGTTGTTTTTACCGGAGTAAATTTTCATTGGCTATTAAATGTGGAGATAATTCCTCGCCAATGTTCAATTTTATTGACTATTAAATGTGGAGATTGTCCCTCGTCAATGTTCAAATTCGACTCAGACTCTCCGTTTACACCTGCATCACCCTCCCCCACAAAATTCGAATTTGCTTATTTGTTAACCCATACAATGGGTGAGATCAAAGTGTTGCGTAATCAACTATTTAAGGCTGGGCATCTATGTTAAAAGTTAGAACAATTTCGAGGGACTGTTATTGTGTAAGTCAACACAAATAATCGTTCCATGTTATGTGCAGTGTCATTCTTATGAAGTCTAAAATGTAATGAACCCCTAGACTTTCAATTGCTTGGATTTATATCAAAATAAAACCAAATGTGGAGATGAGTACATCTAAGCCATTTAAATTGTCGAGTTACTTACAACCATAGAACCTTAATAAATTATTGTAATCGCTCAAAAACTTATTTGATTGTGCTTGCAGGAGTCCTAACTCTATATTGATCAAAACTTATGTCCACCTAAATCAAGGTTTAGGCCACATTTATATATTTGCCTATAACTTCATGTTGATTAATCGATGAATTTCGAAATCTGATAGTAAGTACACAATCTCTTTCTTTTTAATCGGGTTTCGACCCGGAGTGTCCTAGACCAAACCAAATCGATTGAGCCAATTCTTTTCACGATTCAGGACTAGCCCATCGATCAAGCCTAGTATATCTATCCTCGATTTGTTTGATGAGCTGGATCATTGCTCGACTTAACAGTCAATTTACTCCAAACAAGCAATGCGATTGCTTCATGACACTGCGAGCTCGAGTCAATTGATGAGTACAACTCGTGAGCGAGAATGGTGGAAACTACCTCTTTGATCGGGCCATGACACCGACAAGAGGAGCTCTTGCTTGAATCCGGGTCCATGATCACCAATGGTAAATGAACCAATTTCCAAGTTTGATTTTGTAAAATAGAATCAATCTCAATTTTTATGACTTCTTTCCAAAAACTACTCTCTTTAGAAGATATTGCTTTAGAATAAGTCAAAGGATTATTATCAATAAGATAATTACAAAAATTACTCCCAAAAGAAGTTTCTTTCCTTATTCTTTTACTCCTTCTCAATTCATCATTTGAATTTTCAAAAACATTTTTATGAAGAGGCGCTAGAGAAATAGTATCAATATTTAATGGAAAAATATGCTCAAAAAATTTTGCATTCTTTGTCTCAACTATAGTATTATTATCAAGCATGTCACTTTTTAACACAAGAATCTATATGTAGCACTATTTTTGGCATAACCAATAAACATGCGGTCATATGTTTTAGAGCCTATTTTCCTTTTCTTAGAATTAGGAAGCATAACCTTAGCAAGGCACCCCCACACTCTCAAATATTTTAAATTAGGACAATAACTTTTCTATAATTCATAAGGTGTTTTACCCCTTTTTTTTTTTTATGAGATATTCTATTTTGGATATGACAAGTAGACAATTTAGCTTCACCCCATAAATTAATAGGAGCTTTGGAACTAACAAGCATAGAATTCATCATTTCTTTCAAAGTCCTATTTTTCCTTTCAGCTACTCCATTTGATTCGGGGGAATAAGGAGGTGTAGTTTCATGAATTATTCATTCCTTTTCACAAAATTTGTTAAGCAAGACATATACTCCACCTCTATCTGATCTAATTCTTTTTATCCTTCTATTTAATTGGTTTTCTACCTCTACTTTATACAAAAGAAACATATCAAAAGCTTCATCTTTATGCCTAAGCAAACAAACTTTAGTAAATCTAGAATAATCATGTAATATTGTTTACCTCCTCTAGTCATATTGTTTTTATGAACTAAACTCAACAAATAAGATTATTCTAGATTTACTAAACTATGAAAGTCACGTAATATTATTTACCTCCTCTAGTCATAGTTTGTTTTAAATCTCCTAGATTAATATGAACTAAACTCAACAAATCACAAGACTTTTTTGTTAATTTTGTTTCTGCACATGTTATACATTTATTAAAATATGTGTTTTTAATTCCATAAATTAAACCTTATTTTTGAATTTTTCTTGATATAAGAAATACTAACATGACTTAATCTACCATGCCATAAATCAAGAGATTCAACCAAATAAAAGAAAGAGATAGTATTTCATTGATAACATTGGAAACGTTAAGAACAAAAAGTCCCTAATAACAATAACTCTTTCCCACAAATATGTTATTTTTTGTCATTACAATCTTGTCAGATTTGAATGACACCTTCACCCCAACCTTCCCCAAAAGAGCTATTGAAACCTGGTTTGCCTTTATGTTAGGGACATGCAATACATCATTCAAGGCCAAAGTCTTGCCAGATGTGAGCTTGAGCTTGAGTTGTTCTTGAATCGCCAAGAAGGCATTTTTGTTTGCACAAATATGCCTAGTAGCACCTGAGTGTACCACCCATTCTGTCATGTTGGCCACAATGTTGACTTTCAACCAAGTTGACTTTTGGTTTAGCTGGATTGTCATTTCCCATTTTTCTCTTTATGCAATATGCTGCATGATGACCTGGTTTCCCACAAACAAAGTAAGAGCTTTTCTTTTTGAATGTGGGGTGAGCAACTTTGGGTTTGTAATCAGGTTTTTTATTATTTTACCTGTTTTAGTGAAGTTGAGGTTTGCATTGCACCAAATTTGCCCTAGTAGCAATTTCGTTAGCTTTGGCAACTTTGATTTCCTTGTAAATTGTGTCCTCAAATGATAATATGCACAACCAAATCAGCTAGTGACAATTTCTTGTCTTTGTGCTTGAGTTGTTGCTTGTAGTCATTCCAAGATTGAGGTAGCTTTTCAATCAGCAATCCCGCAATAAATTCTTCTTGCAAATTGATATTTTCCGCCTTCAAGTCCTCTACTAGCTTGTGATATTCATTGATTTGTGTCTTGATCTCCTCATCCTTGGACATTTCCCATCGATAATAATTTCCAATCACAAATTTTTGTCTACCCACATCTTCAGCGGTGTAATTTACAATCATGGAGTCCCATATTTGTTTTGCTTCCTTGTACAGAAAGTAGACATCAAACAATTCATTAGAAAGCGTACTAATAATTGTGTGCCTACATACCTTATTAGCATGTATCAAGCTTATCATCAATTGGTTCGACCTCCATAAGTGCGAAAGCCACACCATGCACATCTAGAATAGAATGAGCTCTTTCTTGCCACCTTTTTGAAATTGTTGCCATTATAAACTTCAATCTTCGATATGTCAGGGAATGGTTTGGCATAGGACGTATGTGGTAGTGAGGGCGATACAACTTGATTGGTAGAGATTGAGGCATTAGAGCCGACTTTGGTGGCGGCGGTGGCGACGGCATCAACTTGGTTTTCCATGGGGATTATCCTTAAGATTGTTGTAAAAAGTGATGAGAAAATTTGTCTAAGGCATGCAAGAGCACTGTCCTTAAGGATATTCCACCTCTCAAAGTACAAGACTTGGTGTGATAGGCTCTAGCGACTATCCTCCCAAGATACAACAGACATCTCCTATATTCCACACTGAATATAGAAGGAACAAAACAATGTTGTGTATAATCCAGCAAAGAAAAGGAAAAGGAAAGATTTTTTGAAAAGAAAAATACTCTCTTTTTGATTTAGAGTATCTCTAGATTGTCTTTCTAGTTATATTTTTATATTCAAATAAAATTGAGCTGTTAAAAAAAAACCGTTATATAGCCATTGTAGAATAATGGCTGATATATTTGATAAATAAATTAGACGTTACAAAGTGATTGAAAAAAAACTGTTAAAAAGCCATTATATAATCGTTAAAATAATGACGACCTTCAATGTGGTCTTATAAGAAAATCAAACCGAATATTTTTCTGATGCTTGATGAACAAAAATTCAAGCATAATTAAAGTTTTATGCGGAAATAGAATCGAAAAATAAATCTAACCTCCAGCCATTGTTTGAGTTTTGCTCGTAAAAATGCACCGGAACTTTATGGCGATCCGACCACAATTAGGGCACACTCTACTAACTCAATCCCCTCGCGTACCGATGGTGTATTCCAAATGAGAGGGTTTGTATTAGACATTGTGTTCGCCCTTCACAATTGAACGTTTGTCCTTATAAACTGTCTCCCATCAAAACGGTTACCAAATGGGCGGTTGTCACGAATATGTACGAAGCATGGAAAAAAGCACACGTGAAATAACCGTTCGTCAAAAATAAAAATGTGGATCAATATTAACGATAAGTTTTATTTAAAACTATACCCCAAAAATGTGGGATCACATATTAATATAACATTCTCCCACTTAATCCCAACATTTTCATGAACGGATTATCCAACCAATCCACAAAACTTTATGCTTAAGAAAAGAAACAAAACGCATGAATCATGGGGACTGTCCACTTAAAGCGAGTAATATCTTCCATGTATCACAATGCATCTTATTCCTTTTATGTTAGCCCATATGTGACAACACATTTTAATGAATAAACCCTATGTTTATTTCAAAACCAATGATAATTATTATTCTCATAAATAACCGAATGTGTACACCAAAAGTTGAGAATAACATTACAACTGAATAAGAGTTTTATACAACAAAGATCGTTCATAGGACAATAAACTACATAATGAGACCTAATCTCATACTAGCTACATGATCCTTATATTTCATTGGTGACATACCTTTAGTCAAAGGATCAGCTATCATCAATTCGATGCAAACGTGCTCAATGACCACTTTATTCTCCTTAACATGTTCCTTTATGACTAAATACTTTATGTCGATATGCTTACTTCGACTGTCACTTTTGGCATTTTTAGCCAAAAAAACCGCAGCTGAATTGTCACAATATATCCTTAATGGCCTAGAAATGGATTCAACAATTCTAAGCCCAGAAATGAAATTCTTCAGCCATACACCATGCAAGATAGCCTCAAAACAAGAAATGAACTCAGCCTCCATAGTGGAAATAGCAATCAAAGTCTGCTTCGCATTTCTCCATGACACGGCTCTGCCAGCTAACATAAAAATGTATCCAGATGTTGATTTTCGAGAATCAACACAACCAGCAAAGTTCGCATCCGAATAACTAACTACTTCCAAATTGTCAGTCCATCTATACATAAGCATGTGACCTTTAGTACCTTGAATGTATCTCATTACTTTCTTTGTAGCTTTCCAGTGATCCATACCCGAGTTACTTGGATATTTTCCCGACATTCCAACAGCAAAAGCAATGTCAGGTCGAGTGCAAACCTGAGCATACATCAGGCTTTTGACAGTAGAAGCATATGAAATGCTTTTCATTTGTTCCCTTTCTAGATCATTCTTCAGGCACTGGTTCAAATTGAACCTATCACCCTTCACAATGAGTGCTATACTTGGTGAACAATATTTCATTTGAAATCTCTCTAAGACCTTATTGATATAGGTTTCTTGAGAGTCCTTAGACTCCTCGAGGTCTATCTCTATGGATCTTAATGCCAATGACATAAGATGCATCACCTATATCCTTCATGTCAAAACTCTTAGAAAGAAATTGTTTCATCTCATATAGAAACCCCTTATCATTGGTCGTAAGTAGAATATCATTCATATATAGTATAAGAAACAAATTTTGCTCCCACTAACCTTCTGGTATATACATTGATCCACAACATTTTTACAAAACCGAATGAAGAGATCATATCATAGAACCTTAAGTACCATTGGCGGGATGCTTGTTTCAAGCCATATATAGATTTCTTAAACTTGCACACCAAATGTTCACCTTTACTAGAGAGAAATCCTTCAAGTTGTTTCATGTACACCTCCTTCTCTAGTTCCCTATTGAGGAATGTCGTTTTCACATCCATTTGATGTAATTCCATATCAAAATGGGCGACCAATGCCAGAATAATACGAAGAGAATCTTTCTTGGATATAGGAGAAAATGTCTCCGTGTAGACAATTCCTTCCTTTTGAGTGAATCATTTGGCAACAAGTCTAGTTTTGTAACTCTCAATGTTGTCTAATGAGACTTTCTTAGTTTTGAAGACCCATTTACAACCAATGGCCTTTGCACCATCAGGCAACTCAACTAAATCACAGGCTTCATTTGATGCCATAGAACTCATCTCTTCCTTCATGGCATTGTACCACAAATTGGATTCATCACTACTCATGGTTTGTGAAAACGTTTCAAGGTCCTTCTCAGCTCCAATACTATAGTCAGATTCTTGTAGATATACAATATAATCACTAAGAATTGATGTTTTCCTCATTCTAGTAGATCTTCTTAATGTTGTATCAACTGGTTGTTCAACAGTTTTTGGTACTTGCTAAACAACAGGATCTACCGGATCAATATCAGCAGATTGTGGAACTTTAATGGTTTGTTGTTTAATAGCCGGTTGAATTGTAGGGGCATTATAAACAATAACCAACTTAATACTTGAGGTGGAAGATTGAGTATCTAAATAATCCTTTTCAAGAATAAGTTACTTCAAATGATCGCTCCCACTAATCAAGTCATTTTCAAGAAACTTAGCATTTCTTGATTCCACAATCCTAGTTGTGTGAGATGGACAATAGAACCTGTACCCCTTGGACTTTTTGGCATATCCAATGAAATACCCACTTATAGTCCTTAGGTCTAACTTCTTTTTTTGTGGATTATAAACTCTCACTTCAGACGGGCATCCCCAAATGCGTACATGTCTTAAACTCGACGTCCAACCCTTGAATAACTCAAAAGGCGTCTTTGGAACAACCTTGTTTAGAACTCGATTCAATATGTACACTGTCGTCTTAAAAGCTTCAGTCCACAAGGACTTCGGAAGTTTAAAGCTACTAAGCATACTTCGCACCATGTCCAATAAAGTTTAGTTTCTTTTTTTTGCTACACCATTTTGGTCCGGAGAACCTGGCATAGTGTATTGGCCAACTATCCCATTCTCTTGAAGAAATTTCGCAAATGGACCAGGTGCTTGTCCATCCTTAGTGTATCTACCATAGAATTCTTTACCTCTATTTGACCTCACAATCTTAATTTGTTTACCGCATTGTTTCTCTACTTTCGCATTAAATACCTTAAAGGCATCTAATGCTTCATTCTTATTATGAAGCAAATAGAGATACGTGTAACGTGAGTAATCATCAATGAAAGAGATGAAGTATTTCTAACCATACGAGTCCATATCCGGACTACAAATATCCGTATGTATGATTTCAAATATGTTCATACTCCTCTTGGCACCTTTCTTTGTCTTGTGGGTTTGCTTTCCCTTTATGCAGTCGACACAAGTATCAAAATTAGTAACATCTAAAGTACTAAGTACTCCATCATTTACTAATCGTTTAATTCTTTCTATGGAAATATGTCCCAATCTCCGATGCCACAACATAGAGGAATCTTCATTCACAACACATCGTTTCACACCAGCATTATCATGAACATGCATCGCATTATAATAGGCATTATTTTACAAATTAATTCAAAAAAGACCATCGACAAAGTACCACTCCCAATAATTTCATATTTAAACAACAAACTGAAGTTTGAACTTGAAAAGTGAAAAGAGTAACATAAATGTACAAGTCTTGAAATTGAAATTAAGTTTCTAGAGAAACTAGGTACATAAAAAGTCATTTCCAAATTCAAAACAAAGCCACTATCGAGAACTAAACTGCATGTCCCAATAGCTTCCACAGGCGAACGCATATTGTTTCCCGAATAGACACATTGTTCACTTCCCATTAGTTTCCTGTGGTTTTGGAAACCCTGCAAGGAATTCGAATTATGGATTGTAGAATCAAAATCAATCTACCAAGTATTGCGACTCACATCAGCCATATTAGATTCATAACAAACACAAGAAATTGGATTACCTTTCTTCTAGAGTCAGGCCTTATAATCTGACGCAATTCTTGTTCATATGCCCATTCTTTCTACAGAAGAAACATTTGGATTCTTTCTTAATGTCAGCTTAGGGAGGTATTTTACCTTTTCCCTTCTTTTTTCCATGACCCTTATTCTTTCTTTGTGTTGCCAAATGAACATTTTTTTCCCGATTCCATAATCAGCATTTCTTCCTCTTGAACACACATGGTCATAAGTTCATTAATTGACCATTTATTCTTATGTGTGTTATAAGAGATCTTGAAAGGTGCATATTGCTATGGGAGAGTGTTCAGAATGTAGTACACAAGAAATGACTCATATATCTCAACCTCAAGGTTTTTTAGCTGAGCTGCAATATCCCTCATCTTCATGATGTACTCACGCACACCTCTAATACTAGTGAGCTTCATAGATGAAAACTTCATAATTAGGGTCATAGCATGTGCCTTTTTTGAACTCTCAAACTACGCATCAATGGCTTCCATTAATGCCTTAGCATTGCTATGCTGAGCAACCGAACCATGGATACTAGGAGACAATCTTGACCTTATGAACATCACACTAAGGCGGTTGTACTGCTCCCATTGTTCATAAAGGGCTATCTCAACTGCAGTGCTCGTATCAGTAGGAGCAGGTGGTTCATCTTTCTTTATAGCATAATCAATGTCCATGCACCCTAATTGAAGAAGAATTAACTCCTTCCAAACTTTATAGTTTTCACCATTCAGCATGGGAATATCACTCTTAAATTCAGAGAAATTCACAGATTGCAAAACTGAATATCAAATAATCATACTTATGTCACAAAATATAAGGCAAAATTTACATAAATCATGCTTTACCAATGTAAAACATAGCATAAAATATTAATCACATAACATAAAAACTGCCTGTGGGCTAAGTGTTTAATTTAAATAGATTCATAATAACTTTACGAAGAAACTATCATATTATATTCATTTTCTTAATCCCTGTGAGTAAATTAAGAAAAATAATATGATATTTCAACCTAATTAATCATATTAATATAATGAAAATTCCCGTGGGATAAAATTCATCATATTAATAAGATTAATTACAATCAATGTCCATTTCCAAATGTGATCCGAATACTCTTAATATATAATTTAACTAATTAAAGATGTTGTGGCTACTCTCTAATTAATTAAAATATATGGATCACTAGACATTTTGATTTCATATAAAAATACTCACAAAATGCATCAAGGGCAGAATGGTAATTTAACACCATAAGGGCAAAACAGTAAATACATTAGCCAGTGGAAAAATAATAAATTAATTCGGCCAAGGGCAGAACCGTAAATTAAAATGGCAAGGGGCAAAACCGCAATTTCAACAAAAAGACAAAATAGTAAAACGGCGGGTCCGCGGCTAGGGCACGTGCAGCACACGCGCCTTCTTCACTGCATGGGCACGTGCGACGCATGCACGGGCAGTTGCACGCATGTGGCGCCCATGCGCCAGTAGTTCCCGCACGTAGGGGCTACACGCCTTCTTCCTTCGCGCGGTCAACCGATTTTCGGTCATTTTTTGCCGTCTCTGCCGCAATTACGCCATCCATTTCTTCTCCGGCAACCCATCTTAGACCAAAATAATTATTGGGTGTCAGAGAACACATTGATGCGACCACATGGACCAAAACATCGGCAAAAATGATAAAGAAATTAGTTTGAATCAAGCAAAATTCCCTTTATGCAAACCCTTAGCCACCGCGACTTCCACCGAATGATTAGCCTCCGACGGTCATCAATATGCCGGAAAAAGTTATGGTCATTCTACCCCATGGCGGTGCGAACGTACTGGTCCAAAGCCGGGCTATAGGTCGCCAAAATTTCGCCGGAAACAACAAATTTCTCTCTAAACCCCATTTCTGATTTACTGTTCATTTAAATTCTGAAAAATGCATCCAAAAATTCATAAAAACAAGGCAGAGGCACTAACACGCTCTGATACCAAATGTAAGAAAATCAAACCGAATATTCTCTTGATGCTTGATGAACAAAAATTCAAGCATAATTAGAGTTTTATGCGGAAACAGGATTGAAAAATAAATCTAACCTCCAGCCATTGTTTGAGTTTGCATTCATTAGAAATGCATGGGAACTTTACAGCGATCCGACCGCGATTAGGGCGCACTCTACTAACCCAATCCCCTTGCATACCGTTGGTGTATTCCAAATGAGAGGGTTTGTGTAGACCTTGTGTTTGCCCTTCAAAATTAAACGTTCGTCCTTATAAACTGTCTCCCATCAAGACGGTTACCGAATGGGCAGTTGTCATGAAAATGTACGAAGCGTGAAAAACCGCAAATGAAATAATCATTCGACAAGAGTAAAAATGTGGGTCAATATTAATGGTAAGTTTTATTTAAAACTATACCCCAAAAATATGGGATCACATATTGATATAACAGTCATAACTTTTGTAAAATTTAGTACTGTAAATATTTCAAAAATTATTGAAATATCCAATAGGTATTCAACAAAATAAAATTCTAGTTCGAGTGATGGGTCTTGTTTTCCCCATAAGAAAATGGAAATAAATTCTTTAGAGAGGAGGAAACCTAAGAAAAAAAAAAGGTGTCCAAGCTCTTGTTCGATGGGTATTCATGTACCAAGATTTTCTCCTCTCCCTCAAAACAACAACCTAAGAGTCTGACCAAATTTCGGTGTTGAGGTTTTGGATGTCAGTAGGATCTCATTCAGGAACTCTTCCACATCTCGTGCTAAGCCGCTTGAAAGCCTTTTAATGGCTATCTCCTACCCATCCTTCAGTTTCCAAATTAAACGAATCATTAGACATTCAACTTAGACAAATGACCTGTATGTCATGCATACAAAAGGCTTTACCTTATAAACAGGGCCGAAACTTCCCTACCAGAGTCTATTGCTTGTGTTGAAGTTGTTCGTCCGCAAGCAATCAGAACTGAAAAGTGTCAACTCCGATGCATCATCTCTCCTCTGATGCTTTTTCCATGCATTCTGCGCTTCTTCCGATCCATGGGTCGTGGCCCCTGAGTAAAGTAGTGTTGGGGTTTTCATCGTCTTAAACTTCCCTGCAATTTCATGTATAAAAAGCAAGCAGGTTTCGTTGCAAAACAAATTGAGCAAATAAAGGCACACTAGATGATAGCATTGTTCTTTATGTGATTCTAGAATATGGAACTAACAATCCTTTATTAGAGGCCGCAAGGGCGACCCTCGCTAGATCCAGTGAGGGTCAAGCCCTGGCCAAACTTGGCAAGGGCCACCCTCGCCCAGGCCGTGAGGGTCATGCCTTGCTGCCCCTGGCAAATCTGGCATGGGCCACTTTCGCTTGGGCGCCGAGGGTTGGGCCCTCACCAAATCTAGCAAGGGCCGCCCTCACCTAGGTCACGAGGGTCATGCCCTCGCCGACCCCCGCTTGTAGCCAGCGAAGGCCATGATGCCCTCATCAGTGCCCGCTTGTGGCCAGTCGTTGGCCATAATTGGTACTAGCCACAATCCAAAGAAAAATAATAGGAAAAAGAAAAGAAAAATAAGAAAAGGGGAAAAAATTTTAAAAATCAAAAATTTATTAAAAAGTTATTTAAAAATGTCCATGTTAGTGTTGGTGATGCCACGTAGGACAGTCGCCATCCACGTCACCGATTGCCAGCTTGAATTAATTGAATGGATTGAATTAGTACTAATGTGAAAAAGTTTAAGATTAAATTGATTTAGTTTAAAATTTTAAAACTAAATTGGTACCAACGTAATAGGTTTAGGATTTTTTTGATACTTTTTCCGTCTTCATGTGCAGGATGAATAAATAGTTGTGGTAAATTGTTGAATATCTATGAGCTCTTCACCCCTATTGTGGTGAATTCGGATTTTCATCACTGCCTATCATTAAGCTTGTAGATTGCTCCATATCTCCGAGAAGCTGACCCCTGTTGTCCTTTACTAGGTAAACATATTGTAGATGAAAGAGGATAGAGGTGTAAGGCCCTGTTTAGTTCAGCTTTGCAAAGAGGCTTTCAGCCTCTAAAGGACTTTGGCCAAATACACACCCGTTTGGTTCAATGTTTTGGAGGACTTTGGTTAGATGCAATTGTATCTCCAAAGAGCTCTAAAAACCTTTAGCCTAAGGTAGGTTTGGAGGTACTTTGGGAAGTTGCACCTTGAAAATACAAGTTCGATACTGTTCACATCACTATTCATCTTCTTCTCTAGACTGCCGGCCAAGGGATCGCCCATGCCGACAACCGTCGCTTAAGGGATTGCCCAACCGTGGCGACCACCACCCGAGGGTAACGACCACTCGACGATCGTTGGTTGAGGTTGGGCGACCTCAACATCGCCTAGGTCGCAGCGCCTTAGTTTGCACAACCTAGGTTAGACTAATGCTTAGGCTGTGCAAACCCAGGCACCACAACCCAAGCAACCCCCACTAAGGTCCAGCGACCTTAGGTGACGCTGGGTCACGCGATCCAAGGGCTGCCTAAGGTTGCGTCGCCTCTCCTGAGGTCACACAACCTCAGGCCTCGTTGTCCAACGATCAAATTTGGCTACTAGAGAGGTTGGCCAACAGCCATTTGGCCACCGATTGCTAGATTAAAAATATATATTTAAAAAAAAAATTAGCAAAAGTCATTTGCAAAATGTGAACTAAACAGCATTTAAGCCAAAAAAATTTGGCAGTGCATTTTAAAATTACAATTTAGCAAACGTTATTTGCATTTTAGCCCAAATGTATTTGCAATTTTCTAAAGACATTTGCCCAAAGCCAAACTAAACGGGGCCTAAGTGTGCCTCCTCGTGGAAGCACACTCACTCAAGCACACAAGATAGGGCTAGTAATTAAAGACTCCGTGCAGAAAAAAAAACTTTTAGGCAAAAAAAAAAAAATAGAAAATTTTTTGGATTTTTCACCGTTTGTTTCATGGAAAATGAATTGATTTGGAAAATATTTTTTATTAATGAAAAAAGTCTCCTAAAAAGGAGAAAATATTTTCGGCTTTTCAAAATGAAGAAAACATTTTCCTCTCACTTTTTCTTATCTCACACCCATGTTAACATTTCCATCTTTCTTTTTCCATTTTTAATTATTTTTATTTTTATTTTTTCTCTTTTTCTTTGCTTTCTTTCTTTCTTTCCTTTTTTGTTTTTACTTTTGCCTTGGTCAGTTACTAGCCATGATGATGGTCGACAACTAGCCACAAGTGAGCATCGAGCTCGCCAACCTCTAGCAATCTCAGCACCTACCAAATCAACAAGCTCGAGGCTTGCTCAATCGTGCTGAGCTAGGCCTCGAGCTTGCAACTCGCTTTGGTTGCCAATCTAGCAAGAGGTGAGATCAAGGCCTTGGGTCTCGCCAAATCACTCGCAAGTAATGAGCTGGCTAGTCAATTTGGCAAGCGGTGAGCTCGAGCTCACCTTTAGCTAGTTGAAGACAAAAAAAAAAGAAACAAAAGAAACAAAAATAAAATTAATTAAAAATCAATTTAAAAAGAATAAAAAGTTTGGGTCATATTTATCACTTGAACTAATATTGGTGTTTTTTTTTCTTGGAATTTTCCATTAATCTCTATGTCATTATAGCATACATTACATTCAAAGAAACCATGACATGATAGCCCTAAAAAAAAAGAGGAAAATACCACAAAAAATCTCAAACTATGCTACTTCAAGTAAATTTACTTGAACATTTTTTTCGTGACACTAAAAATTCCAAACTATACCATTTGGGACAAATTTACTATGACATTTCCTTTACGACATAAAAAACTTTAAATTTGTACTCATGTGACATATTTACTTCCAAACTTTTTGGCCAAAGGGCATTTTCTTTTTTTCTTCTTCTTTCCCTCCATTGGCCATGGCGGAGGGAAGCTGGAGAGGGCCGCCAGCAATAGTCACCCTTGCCCGACTACAACACCGGCAATGAGGACCAGCCTTGCTCGATGGAGGAAAGAAGAAGAAGAAGAAAAAGAAAAGAAAAGAAATAGAAAAAAGGAAAAAAATTGAAAATGCCATTCGGCCAAAGAATTTAAGGTTAAATGTATCATATGTTGACACCCGAATTTTTGTTTATTTTATTTTAAATACCCATCTATTTTGCATATATAAATATATATTCATTTCTAGAAAAGATAAAAAAAAATTGATTAAGAAAAAATTCGAAAATGCGAAAAAAAAAAAATTTCGAGTGGGCTGACATAGTCTAGCCCATCCCTGCACTCTTCCAGCCCACCTATTTTATTTCTTTGAAGCCCACCAAAGTTATTTGAAGAGCCCAGCCCACACCTCTATTTTCCCTTCTTCCTCCACACGCCTCTACACACGGGAACGAAAAGCAGAAACGTAGCAGCAGGAAAAAGACGGCATCGTTCGGACATCGCCCTTGCGCCTAACGTCAGCCGCGTGACGCCAGCAAGGGAAGATTCCCTTGCTGTGCTGTCACGCGGAGAGAGGGGGAGAAGATTTTCGATTACATGGAGCAGGAGGAGGATCGACGAGCAGGGAGAATGAGAAGGACGGGGGCGATTTTCAGACAGGAGACGGGGAGAAGAAAAAAGATAAAAAGAGAGGAGCGGATCTGAGGGGAAAAGGAGAGAAAACGGAGGAAGAGAGGTGGCCGGCAGTCGCGCCTGACTCGCCGCCGACGATCCCCGCCGTGCCTCAGCTCCGGCGCCGGAGAACAGAGGAACCGAAGAAAGCGGCCAGCGTGAGGTGCGTGACGGGGCTGGAGTGACAAAAAAAAGAAGGAAGGAGAAACCAAAGAAAAAAAAACAACGCAGAAACGGAGAAGATAAAAAAAAACCCGAAGAAAGGAAGATCGAAGAAAAAACGCAGAATGGAGGCTAAGGGCTATTCTGTTTTTGAGGGCTGAAAAGTGACGATTTTCAGAGGAAACAACAACAAAAAAAAGAGCAAGAGAGATCCGAGAGTGCTGAAGTGAGAACCAAGAGCGAGAGGACCTCTCCGGCGACCACTACGCCCGAGTCTTGACCGGCGGCGCAATGTTTCCCTTCCTCGACACATCCTTCCAGGTCAGTTACCTTCTTTGCTTTCTCTAGTCTCGAAATCGTTTTGACCCGAGGATCCCGGCTCAGAGGCGTTGTGAGGCGACCGGACTAAGTCCGATATATGTAGAACTCGCCCTTTGTTCGCCGCCGTCGAGCCGGGTAGGACCCCAGCATTCAAGCGCGCTAGCACCCCGTGCTGCTTTGTTTGGAGCTCGCCCGACCGAGGCTCGGTTGGCTTCGGTTCGCCCGAGTCTTGACTCCGATGGTGCTGCTTTTTCTTGAACCTAGTCCCCGTTTGGTTGCTTGTGCCTATTTTGGTCGAGTTTCGATGCCTCATTAAGTTATCATTTGCCCCCCTTTGTGGACGCCTGTCGGGTGTTCGACGAAACGTCTCTGGGATGTCTACGAACATCTTGGTTGTCTTACTCGAACTGTAGACTTCTTGTCCTCGTTCTGTGGTTTTTTATTGGGTCATGGTCATGTTTCTTGCTTCTTTCCTTCATGGTTACTTTTGTTTGTATGGTGTGTTTCGAGCTCAATGTCCGATGAGGGATGGTGGCCAGCGATGCCTCTTGCAGTGGGTGAGGGCAATTAGGTGGTGAATAAGAAGCGTCTAGTCCGGTGTCTTCAGTGAAATCGACGAAGTTTTAGTATTTATCTTGCTGGCTTTTGCTTAGGATGGTTGAATACTAACGCATGAGATTCTGGAAAATTGGCCTGCAAGAACACTTGAAGATGAAGACGAGGCTGAAAATGAAAAAGGCAGGGGGGCCGGACTAGGAGGCTTCGAATGGGCTTGGTCTTTGGGCCGATTGTGGGTGTGGACTGAAGATGATTGGGCTAAAAAAATAGAGATAGGAAATGGGCTGCTTCTAATTTCGTTTTTAAACGGGCCATTTTAAAAAAATTTATCGGGCCGTTCAGCCAGCCCGGTTTCTGTAGCCCAGCCCGAACCGATAGGGGCCGGGTCGGTTTAGTAGGGCCGGGTCTCCCGACCCGGTCCGAATCATCTTTTTAATCAAAAAAATCTAAATAAAAAATAAAAAATTTCAGAAAATTAAAAAATCTTAAAAATCTTTAAAAAATCTTAAAAATTTTCAAAAAATCATCAAAAATTAAAAACTGCTTTTTTTAATTTCAGAAAGGTTTTAAAAGTTTTTTTTTTCGAATATTCAAAATTCCAAAAAAATTAAAAAGATTAGAAAATTCCAAAAAAAACAGTAAAAATATGTTTTCTTAAATTTTCAGAAAATTCAGAAAATATCAAAAATCTTGAAAATTTTGTTTTTGTCTAATTTTGGAAATTTTAAAAATATTTAAAAATATTTAAAAATTAAAAAAAATTAAAAATATAAAAATTCATAAAAATTCCTAAAAATTCAGAAAAATCAGAAAAATCAGAAAATTTGTAAAAATTCAGAAAACCCCTTAAAAGAGGAAAACCCAAAAATTGAATAAGCCTTTAGGGCTTTACAATAGGTTTTTATTTTATGTTATATTCCTGCACCTTATTTGTCACGATTATTAGACGTTATTTCCTTATTTTAGAAATGTTAGGATAAATCTTGGGTTTCTCAAACGTGTTGTCATGACCTTAGTAATATGCAATCAAGTTAGTGCAGAAAGGGCGTTAGTCGCGTGACTAACGTAATCGTCCCCGACCCTCGATCCTCAGTTGCGTAAAAGCGAGACACACTCCCATGTCTCGCTTGGTTCCTAGTCGACCTCAATAGACTAGTGGCAATTCTTTGTTTGAAGTTTTTATGAATATCCCAACATCGCGCGGGGTATGGGCATGGGAGAGCCCAAGTTAATTAAGGCCGTCGGCCCGAAATTAACAATACCCCAAACCTATATTACATTATATTTTAGAAAAATTTTAGGTCGCGACATCATACAAGTACAAGTTCGGGGTTTTTATATCATAAAAAAAGGTTCAAGATAAATTTGTTCCAAATAGCATAGTTTAGAGTTTTTGGTATCACAAAAAAGTTTAGGTAAATCTATCTCAAATGGCTTAGTTTAATGTTTTAGTGTCATAAAAAAATGTTTAGGGTAAATTTGTCCCAAATAGTATAGTTTGGGGCTTCTTGTGGTATTTTCCCAAGAAAAAATAAACAACCCCACATGAAAGATTACATTGCATTTTGTGACGATAGAACAAAAATAATATTATGTAATTTGCATTTAACTACCCAAAAATAGAGAAATAAAAAAAATCAAATAAGATTAATTGATTCCAATGAGCGCAAACGTAATTTTTTATGCTGTAATTTGAGAGAAACTTATTGAAAATTATGGCCCATTTGTTTTGTGAAAAAACTCACATTTTGAAAAATATTTTCATAAAAATAAATCTCTTTAAAAATTTTATAAACAAAAAAAAAAATAATTGTCTATGAATAATTTTAAGTATAAATTATTATCAATTATAAAAATATTTTTGCTAACATGATTTTGTTAATTTTGATTTGTACTCTTTACATAATCCCGTAATGCCATAAATCTTGAAACGGTACTTTAATAAAATCCTCTGTGAATAGGCATCCCTTGCTAAGAACATGCCCCTACGAGGAAAGTCTTAACAAGTAATTCTTTATCTCATTTAAATCTAAAAATGCGACAGTTTTTTATGTATATTGATTACCTAATCAACTCATGTGCTTATCGTCAATATAACATTAACTCACAAAACTCGAACTCAAGCTTTGTCCAAGAATAATATTTTCTGGTCGGATTCAGAGAACAGAGGGGAGGGGTTGATCGAGATCCCGTTGGATTTGCATGGTGGTGAGGAAGAGAATTTGATTGAAATTTTTATCACATTGTAGATTATATAAGCGATTTGTTGTATCTATCAAATTGCCCATGAATTGAAGGTGCCTTTTTTTGGGGGGGGGGGGAAGAGAAATGGGGTCTTCTATACATTAACAATTTGAAGTATAAAAGCCATTTGATGCGTAGGTCTGAAAATATTTTCTTAAAGATGATTATTTATATCGCTTAAAAAAATGAATGAACAAAAAATAGTATTATTTACTAAAAAGTCTATAAATAAATTAGTATTGCTAATGAAAATATATTTCATCAATTAATTATTTCAAAAATATAAAATGATCATTTTTGAGAAAAAAATTTTGAATCATTTATTTTTCGTAAAATTAAATTTTCTTTTAATCAACTTACTCCATTTTTTTTGTGGTAAAGTCCCCCAAAAAAATGGCTTATGAATACCGGTGGAATCATCCCCTCTACGGTGGGTCCCACCCAAACGCCCATCTTCGAATGCATGTTATTACAACGACGAAGATATCATGTCACGTGAGAAAGAAAGCAAACGTGCTCCCTGCAACAGCGTCGATCCCTGCCTTTTCCTTCCACGTGGCATCAGTCCATCTCCTCTCCTCATGGCGGGTGGAATATCATGTCACGTGAGCAGAAAGCAAACGTGCTCCGACACCAGAAACGGCAGCAAAATAAAGGAAAATCATGTCACGTGAGAGAAGCATGTTTCGTGAGAGCGTGACTTTTATCCATTCTCTTAAATCACTCTTAACCACAAAATTTACTGTGATCGGTACACACGTTTGAGTATTACTAAATCTTGTTATATCAAGCTTTCCGCTCTGACATTTGAAGTTGTACCGTAGGCCTAGTATAAGAGGAATCATTTATTGGTTACTACGCCATGATGATTCGATAAATTTGGCATGAGGTGGAGGAATGGGATATAAGATATTTTATCATACATTTTCATTCTTTTAGGACTATGAACTCAAGGCACATTTTTATGACTAGAAATGAATAATTTGTCAAACACTTTCATAATTTTGATCTTATGTATTGTTAGAAAAATTAGTCAACGAATATGTTTTCGTTAACAATAGCGTATCTATGATTTAACAATTGCATTGACAATGAAAATGTTTTGCATTTGCATAATTTTTTCACTGATACAATATTGATTTTAGGAAAATATCTTTTGTATTGTTTGGAAAACTTCATTGACAGATATGTTTTGATTAACGGCAATGCATTTCTAATTTAACCATTAATGAAAATATTTTGCATTCATATAATTTTTCAAAGATATAGTACTTATTTTAGGAAAATATTGTTCAAATCCTTTATTTTCTACAAAATAAATGCACTTTTAACACACTTCTATCTTTTCTCTATTTTGTGAAAAACAATTTAGTTGGTTTTAGTCACGTTTTTTGTGTGAATATGTCGTTAACATAATGTAATTACTTTCTCTGCCACATTTTTTATTTTAGCTAAAAGGTTATGGCTCCGCGGAGGTTTATTCATGTGGATTGAGGCCGGTCTTCAATGAGATCAGAGCAATACTCTAGTCGGAAGCTGGGTCTTTAATGTGGAAGATTAAAGCTAGAGGTAATCGTTTCGATTCGATCCGATTCAGTTTCAAGGTTGAACCGGGAATCGGTCACTTTTTTCGTCATAACTTTTTTTCCCACCACTTGGAACCTCACCGAAACGGTATTTAATTCACGTTTTACTAATTTTTTTGATGGAATAATAAAATAAAATATATATTTAGTTGGTCTAGTTTGGTTCCCCATTAGAATCGAGAATAAGACCACCTGGACTAAAATGGGGAACCGGATTGACACTTCCAAAAATCGGATCAAACCGACTAGTCCAGTATGGTCCAAGCAGTTCTCAGTTGGAACGGTCTGTTTTGCACATCTCTAATTAGAGCATTACACTAGTTAGAAGTGTGGAAACTAAAATGTAACACGTTAAAGAGTGTTGTATATGGACCGACATTGCCATGCTACATCGCAAACATGGTTTCTAATATTATCCAGCTCAACATCGCAAACATGGTTTCTAATATTATCCAGCTCAACAATATGTAAGTTAATTCGGAGTCGATTTTGCTCACCTTGAAATCTCTATGCATGAATATAACGGCAAGAATCCCATTCAAGACATGAGTCCCTGTAGGGAGTAGTAATCTCTTCGATGATTTTCTTCCAGCACAAAAGTTTTGCAAGATTTGGCTAGCAAGAGACAGCGTTCGTCTCAGTCAAACAACGCTTGGCAACCAAAGTCAATTTTAGATCATGACATGACTTAGAAGGCTTAGAGCTGATATTGATTTGTTGAAAACCTTGCACTCCGGCCAACTTTAGAGTTCATTTTGTAATGTTTGTCAAACTTAGACAACAAATTGGCTGAAAGTCTTGGAGGTAAAATCCTTTTAATGGGAAACATCCTTTTTGAAAGGTTACCACCTTCAACAGACTTAATCCAGAAGCTCCTTAGTCTTCTATCATTCAAAAGATAACGAAGTATTTTTCAGTGCAATCTTCTCAATGATGGTCATCAAGTCCATGTCACGAGAAAATATAAGTCAAGTGATTCTAGATACTCACTTGAATAATTAAATCTATGTCTTGAGCTTGAATTACTTACGGACATCAGTCGGCTTGTTAAAGACAAAGGAAATCTTGAAAATATGCAAGTTTGGACCGATCGAGAAGTGCGTCCTTTTAAATATCGTACGGTGGAAGACGTCTTCAGCAAGAGGCAAAATATTGGACGCTATAAGACAAAAGATGCGCTCACATATTCAACAATTTATATATATTATTTTGTGGGGGTAAAAATGTATATGTCACAAGAGGACAAGAGCAAAGATTGCTTTTTCTTTTTCTTTTTATCTCTTGCAGAAGCCGTACCTGGACTCCCCTTAAAGTGGCGTACGAAAGGAGTACTTTGCCGCATATATCTTGTCGAACAGTAAAAAGAGTTTTTCTTTAAGCCGCACAAGAGAAAAACACATGCATACGTTCCTCGATGAAGAAAAGAGCCGGGTTGCGAAGAACGCCGACGTCCTTATTTTTGCCGTACGAGGAGACCTCGAATGCACGGCGATTTTGGGTCGTGAGTTTACACTCTCTTGAGTTTATTCATTTGTAAATTTTGATTTAAATTTAAGTATAAGGAGTACTCGAGCGTGTGAATACTTGTAACTCCCATTTTCCGATCATAATGAATTATTTGATATTAGCTTTTTTCTATAAATATAACTATCAATACTCGGACCAAATCATATAAGTTTCTAGTGTTCTTATTATTCTTCATTAATTTCTCTAGTATTTCGCGTTGATGTAAATTGTACGATTTTGACAGTTTCGGTGTTAATATATTACAACACGAACACTTTTATCTTATGAGCTTATCAATTCTGAACACGACTTACATAAATTTGAATTAACCAAGTTACTAGCGTACACATGCTACTTCAATTTCATTGTAAAATCTATATGAGGGAAAACAAATGCAAAATTTCAATGATCATCTTCCTTCGACCACAGAATTCGTTAGGGTGTTCATGGAGAAGATATTTTCCCCTCGCGCCTCGTTATCATGACCGGGAGTTCCACTTTGGAAGGCGAATGTAGGAGGCCTCGGCCGAGGAAGATCGGATTCACCGCTCAGCATCAGAACTACGGATAACATGCTGGGTCGATCCGTCGTGTGGTCCCGGGACACGAGAGAAGCCCTACCCGAATGCATCTGGTTGCTTCTGATGGCGGACAAGTATTAACTATATCTTCATCCCTTAGGTCTAGTCCTCTATCTTCGTTCCACAGTTGCCATGCCTGCAAGAATTAGAGAACTTAGAGAGCAGAAATAGCTGAAAAGAACATAGAAGGTCACTTGAGATTGTATTCCTCGCACTTACATAGGAAAGAAGATTGAAATGCTGGCCACGATAGTATAAGCACGTGTTCTTTTTGCCAGTGACGATCTCAAGAAGCAACACCCCAAAGCTATAGACATCGGATTTCTCGGAAAAGATACCTCCCATGGCGTATTCGGGAGACATATATCCTCTCGCAATTGATCATCATGTAAATCAATCAAGTTATGGAGTATCCTAATTGCGTTGTAGAGTTTCCTAATTGAATTTATAATTTCAGCAAGAAGGCTTGAAAACTAACAGTGTTCCTACGACTTTGTGAGTATTTAGCAAAGCTTGAGTGCCTTCGAAGATCCGCGCCAGCCCAAAGTCCGAAATTTTTGGGTTCATTTTCTCATCCAAGAGAATATTGCTTGCCTTCAGATCTCGATGGATAACTCGAAGGTAAGAATCGCGATGCAGATATAGAAGCCCACTCGTGATCCCTTGAATGATGCGGAAACGTGTATCCCAGTTGAGTGCTGCTTTCCTTTTTGAATCTAAGCAAGGAAGAAAAGGAAAAGAATTCGTGACCTTAAGTACTTCTAAGATGTCTATATTTTTCCATCAGCACAAGCATGATTTGAAAACAGTGAGACCTACCAAATAGAAAGGAATCTAAGCTTTTGTTTGACAAGTATTCGTATACTAAAATCTTTTCTTCTCCTTCGATGCAGAAACCCATGAGTCTGACCAGATTTCGATGCTGAAGTTTCGATATTAGAACGATCTCATTCTTAAACTCCTCCATGCCTTGGCCGGAGCTACTGGAAAGTCTTTTGACAGCTATCTCCTTTCCATCATTCAGCATTCCCTGTTTCCGAACTCAAAGACCTGTCAGACCTTGTATAATGTCATAAAATTTCCCTAAACGAACATTTTACAGACAGCTTTTACCTTATAAACGGGTCCAAACCCTCCTTGGCCAAGTTTATTTGTTGCATCAAAGTTGTAGTTGCAAGAAGTAAGCTACTAAAACTGAACAGCGTAAATTCGGATGCGTCATCTTGCTTCAGCTGATCTTTCCATGCATTTCCAGGAGACATTTCTCCTGTTTTATTAGTTATATATGGCCAGTCAAATGCCTTAGGAATTTTGGCAAAGTTTTTAGATTACATTTAATGTGAAATCAAGCATTGGACATGAGCTGTTCGTACCTCTTTTGTTGGCTCTCCACTTCCAGACACCAAAAATAGCAGTTCCTACGAACATGATGCCAAGGATGGTACTTATGCTGATGATAAGTCTTGCTCCTGTCGACATGCCTGACATGAGAAAAAGAATTGTAAGACGAGCGATAAAGTTCAAATGAATGTCATAGTGAAACTTCTTATACCTGTATTGTCATGTGCGACCCGAATATATACATCTTGCCCATCTGTTGAAAACTCCTGAAAATCGATGAGATCTTTAGCCCAGACCAAACAACCTATTGTGCGGACGTAAGAATAAGCCAAGCATGAACAATTATTCATGCACTGGCTTTGGCATCCTCCTACATCTCCAATGTCTGATAAATATTCCGCAGAATCGGGCACTTTCATCTGGTTCATGTGCACGAAGACATCTTTCTTCACCTGCGTTGAAGGCGTCCTGCTTGTATTCTTCTCGCAGTTCAATTCTGCTTCTCTAATGCACCCTCTGGTCCAATTTCCTCTGTTCCATTCCTCTATTGATCGCGGCATAAACCCTTTTACGCAACGGCAGATAGGAGAGTTTATTGAGTTGCAGACACCAAACGGACCACAAGTTCCATAAACTTCGCAACTGTTGCTCAGTGCTACCAGAGATTTCAACCAACTATTGGATCCATAATCCCATATCATTTGTACTAGAATTCCTTCGGGTGAAATGGAGGCATAAGCAAGAAAAGAGTTGTTATCAGAATCACTAGAGAAATAGGTGGTTCCCTGCTGAGGATCTTGCTGGAGAGTATTCCCGCTATAGTATGAGGAATCCATTCCTGGTATGCCGATGAATGTCGATTTATCCCACGGTCCACTTCTCCAATAAGAGGTCCAGCCATTCCAAATGAAAAGTTGCGGCGGGGTCTCCGACGTAATCCCAGTGGTGAAATTTCCTGACGATGGATCGTTGTCGTTTTTCCAGGAAACTAAAACCCGTCTCTCTCCGGTTCTCGTGTTTAGTCCTATCTTCATGTTTGGTAGAATTGTATCAGTTGGATAATCGAAGCTTGCCCATACTTCAGTAGAATTCTTGTCTTTTAGAACAAAGTTTCCACCATCTAAAAGCATTGCTGCTGTATAATTTGACTGGACAGAAACATTGGTGGACCAAACTATGTTCTGTTGTCCATCCACGAGCTTCAAATTCCCATCAGTGCCTATGGTTAATTTCGCGGACCGATCTGCAGACGTGAGCGGCGAATCCCTATTGGCCACCCACACGATTCTAGAGGGCGTCAAGTTCTTGTACCATATGCCAACATACTGATTTTCCGACCCATTCGGCGTGAAGAACCCAAGCTCGAAGATTTGGCCTGAGGAGACAAGAGTTTGGTTCTGAAAGAGCGGCTCCGATGACGTAATATTGTAAACGGCGCCACTAGCCATATCTCTCACCGGAAGTAGGAAGAAGAAGACCAAGAAAGAGCACCGAGCAGTCATGAGTCGCATGTTAAGAATGACTGAATGAACCTCACGAGCTCGGCGGCTCTGGTTTATTCTGCACTTTCTGCGGACCAAGAACGGATATCAAGATTTTCTGCTGAGGGCAACTTCGTGGCTCAAAGGCGGCAACGTGCTGGCCGGGTCCGCCTCTGTGGGGCCCAGCTAACATTAATCGTAAGAAAAAGAAAAGTCAAAAAGTCAAAAAGTCAACATGAAGAAACGAAAGAGGGTGCTCGCTCAGCGAGGAGGCGAAGAAGAAAAGAGAGAACAACGAGAAGAGCACGCCAAGGGGGAGACTTTGCGTATTGTTCACGGAACCGAGGGCTACAATTTGATTGGTTGCATTCATTCAGAAACTTCTCCGAATTGTCTTTCATTTTTATTTTCAATTGCAATTAGGATTTCTCGTTGCACTTGTGTTAGTCGTGATGAATTATTAATATTGAGCCTATAGCATGTGACTAGAGAAAACACTTTATATGTCCTAATATACTAAGTGATTAGTGGAAGTTTTTGGGCAATCTGTGAAATCTTGATGTTATTGCCTTTATCTTTTTAATATTCCAACATCATGTTTACATTTTTAAGGTTGTATTACTGCTGGGTATTTTTAGGGTTAAAATCGATTTTGGTCAATTTAGTTTTGGGGAAAATATTGATCTTGAATTTGGATTAGTTCTCAATGAATTGTTGCTCGGTTCTGCCAACACTCCATGACTATTGTCTTCAGCGGAGCATATTTTCATTGAGTATTAAATGTGAAGATAATTCCTCACCAATGTTCAATTTCATTGACTATTAAATGGGGAGGTCAATTTCATTGACTATTAAATGGGGAGACTGTTCCTCGACATTGGTCAATTTCATTGACTATTAAATGTGGAGATTGTTCCTCGCCAATGTTCAAATTTGACTCAGACTCTCGGTCTACCCCTGCATCACCCTCCTCCACAAAATTCAAATTTGCTTATCTATTAACCCATACAATGGGCAAGATCAAAGTGTTGTCTAATCAACTATTTAAGGCCGGGCATCTATGTTAAAAGTTAGAACAATTTCGAGTGACTGTAACTGTAAGTCAACACAAATAGTCATACCTTGTTACGTGCAATGTCATTCTTATAATGTCTAAAACGTAATTTGTCCCTAAACTTTCAATTGCTTGGATTTATATCAAAATCAAACCAAACTTGGAGATGAGTACATCTAAGCCATTTAAATTGTCGAGTTACTTATGATCATAGAACATTAATAAATTATCGTAATCGCTCAAAAACTTATTTGATTGTGCTTGCAGGAGTCCTAACTCTATATTGATTAAAACTTATGTCCACCTAAATCAAGGTTTAGGCCACATTTATATATTTGCATACAACTTCACGTTGATTAATCGATGAATTTCCAAATCTGATAGTAAGTACACAATCTCTTTCTTTTCAATCGAGCTTCGACCTAGAGCGTCCTAGACCGAACCGAATCGATTGAGCCAATTTTTTCATGATTTAGGACTAGGCCATTGATCGAGCCTAGTATATCTAGCCTTCATTTGTTCGACGGGCTTGATCATTGCTCGACTTAACAGTCAATTTACTCCAAACAAACTATGTGATTGCTTCTTGACACTACGAGCTCGAGTCAATTGATGTGTACAACTCGTGAGGGAGGACGGTGGAAACTGCTTCTTTGACGGTGGGGCATCGACCGGGCCATGACATTGACAAGAGGAGCTCTTGCTCGAATCCGGGTCCATGATCGATGCGTGTACTTGTGCCCGGGTCCCGTAATGATTTGCCGCCCCGGAACCCCTTTGCTTTAGCATTCTCATCGATCTCCTTTGCTTCTCAGTTTAGCCAAGGGATTAGCGATCATCTCCCATGTCGATCACGCTGGCTTCAGATCCGGAAGAAGCTATGCTACAGTTGTAACGGACGAGGTTAAGTCAAGAGAAACACCTTTCGACGTGGCTAAACATTCGCAGCGATGGTACATTGAAATGAAGCAGTCATCGTTGTTTATCTGGAGTTTTAGCGAAATGCTTCACGAAAAGTTGTGAACGGAATTGCTGATGACGATCTAAACAGAAGAAGTTTCATCAGAAACCACTTGTTACATGTTGGGCCTATCCACAGCGTGGCTTGGCATGCAGAGAAGGCCACACGTGAACGCATCGAATCACCTCGGGCATCCTTAACCACCTCGACCATTATGTGACGATTGTTATGTTCCATAATTGCCTTGCTCGGCGTTGCCTTCGCCCTGGCCTAGGCAAGGGCCGACCTCGCCAGTGGTAGGCAACGGTGAGCCTCACCTAGGCACAGCCAGTTGTTGGTCACTGGCAAAAGGAAGAAGGAAAAGAAAAAAAGAAAAAAATTCGAAAATAAAAACATCGAACAAAATATTAAAATACTATTACAAATTTTCCATGTCAATGCCAGTAATCCCACATAGGCCAACTGGCGTCGATGTCAATAATATCTAGTCAAAATTAGCCGAAATGACTGACTTGACACTATGCCAAAATGTTTAAGATTAAATTGATACCATTAAAATGTTAAAAATTAAATTAGTACTAATGCAATAGGTTTATGACATTTTCGACACTTTTCCCCTCTGTTTGCTGCTCACAATCTCTAGGAGCAGTATTCTTAAGCTATAAACATCGAATTTCTTAGACAATATTCCACTTGTGGCATATTTAGGAAACTTGTAGACGTTGCATAATTTTAACATTTCAAGTTTTCTTCCATAGAATGTCATAATCATAATAAAACTATAAGGCTTGAACCGAAGATTTGTGGGATGCACTTCAAAAGTTAGAAAATCCTTAGTTTGAAAGATAGAAAACTTACAGTGTCCTGTCAACTTTGTGTGTATTTGTAGAGACATGGGTGCCTTCTAACATCTGCACCAGCCCAAAATAAGAAATTTCTAGCAATCATCTTTTCATTCAAGAGGATGTTGCTCACTTTTAAGTGTCGATGAATAATCCTAAAACAGGAATCGCAATGGAGGCTCATCATGAGTCCTCTAACAACCCCCAGGATGATGTGCAATCGTATGTCCTGGCTCAGTTCCACCTTCTTTCTTGAATCAAAGCAAGGTATCCGACAGAAAGAAATTCTAGTTTGAGTGTTGGATCTTGTTTTCCCCGTAAGAAAATGGAAATAAGTTCTTTAGAGAGGGGGAAACCTAAGAAAAAGAAAGGTGTCCAAGCTCTTGTTCGATGAGTATTCATGTACTAAGATTTTCTCCTCTCCCTCAGAGCAGCAACCTAGGAGTCTGACCAGATTTCGGCATTGAGGTTTAGGTGTCAGTAGGATCTCATTTAGGAACTCTTCCACACCTTGTGCTGAGCCGCTTGAAAGCCTTTTCACGGCCATCTCCTACCCATCCTTAAGCTGTTTCCAAATTAAACGAATCATTAGACATTCAGCTTGGACAAATGACCTGTATGTCATGCATACGGAAGGCTTTACCTTATAAACAGGCCGAAACCTCCCTGCCCGAGTCTATTGCTTTTGTTGAAGTTGTTCGTCTGCAAGTAATCAGAACTGGAAAGTGTCGACTCCGATGCATTATCTCTCCTCCACGCATTTTGTGCTTCTTCCGATCCATGGGTCGTGGCCCCTGAGTAAAGTAGTGCTGGGGTTTTGACCCATGAATATCTATTGTTGGCTATAGTTAATATCTTTTTCTCATGACCGAGGGTTCTAACAGGTGAGAGATGTTGATTATAGTAGAATTTTGCATGATGTATGTAGCTTTAATTTAAGAGTGAATCATGATAAACCTCCATGTCCTAATTTCTCCTTCTCACATTTACTCCCTATTTCATTGCGTTTGTGCATTTAATCCTAATGGCATATGTTTCCCATCACTTAATGCATCCACAAAAGGGATAAGTGCATTAGAAGTCGTAAAACTTGTCACAAAAATTAAGTTCTAAAATTTTCAAAAATGCAATTAAATCCTAAAACTTATCACAAAATAGTAATTGAGTCATAAAACTTTCAAAAAGTACAATCGAGTCGTAAAACTTGTTACGAAAGTATAATTGAGTTGTAAAACTTTCAAAAAGTATAATCAATAGAAATACTTGATTGAATTAATTTGATAAGTTTGAGAACTTGATTACACTTTTCAAATGTTTTAGAACTATATTACACTTTCATGATGAGTTTTAGGACTTCCAGTACATTTATCCCTATCCAAAATAGGAAGATGAGGAAAAAACAACCTGAAATCACTAAAATGATTGTCTGGCGGTAGTCCAAAAAGCCTGAGGCAGTCTCTCCTTTTCAATGAAGGCTGGAAATCTCTGCCATACATGCATTTCAAATTAATCAGAATAGTGCTTTCTATGCTCTTTTTTCATGAAAGGTTTGGACACTATTTGACTTCAGACCATGCAATTGTCAGTGATTCATGCTAGTTACCTACAAAAATTAATCACTGAAGCTTGCCCCAGTGGTCACCATTTTCACATGGAAAGGGAGAGATGAGAGTTCGGATTCTCATCTTCTCAAGGGATTGGGATTGGGATGTTTAGCTTCAGATGTTGGTTTTAACTCTCACGCTCTGAAAAGAGGTAGAACAAATGTCTACAAGTAAGTTGACAGATTAGAATAGGACAGAAAAAAAGGACAAAAATTTATTTTACTTATGCCTAGTTTTAGAGATGCTTTTGACATTTGAAGTTGCACTGTATGTTTAATATAGGAGGAATCATTCATAAGTTATCACCTGATGATAAATAGGATAATTTTACGATGTGATTAGACCACTAGAATATGGTTCTTCCATTTTTCAGTGATTAGTGTTTTTGCGATTCGTAAATTACAAAGTAATATCCTTTTTGGGTTTTGGTCATTTCATTTGGAAAGCAAAACAAAGCTATTACGTGATGGTAATTCGGCAAATTTGCCATGACGTGGAGTAATGGGATATAAGATATTTTTTATCATATGTTTTCATTCTTTGAGGACCATAAACTCAAAGCACATTTGTATGATGAAAAATTGAATAATTTATAAATATATTTTCCATAAATCTGATCTTTTGTATTGTTTGGAAAAATTCATTGACAGATATGTTTTGATTAACGGCAATGTATTTCTAATTTAACAATTGATGAAAATATTTTGCATTCATATAATTTTTCAAAGATATAATACTTGTTTTAGGAAAATATTGTTCAAATCTTTATTTTCTACAAAATAAATGCACTTTTTACACACTTCTATCTTTTCTCTATTTTGTGAAAAAGAATTTAGTCAGTTTTAGTCACGTTTTGTGTGAATATGCCGTTAACATAATGGAATTACTTTCTTTGCCACATTTTTTATTGTAGCTAAAAGGTTATGGCTCTGCGGAGGTTTGTTCATGTGGATTGAGGCCGGTCTTCAATGAGATCAGAGCAATACTCCAATCGGAAGATGGGTCTTTAATGTGGACTATTAAAGCTAGAGGTGATCAGTTCCCGATTCAATTCGATCCAGTTTCAAGGTTGAACTAGGAATTGGTCACTTTTTTTTCATTACTTTTTTCCTCATAACTTTTTTTCTCACCACTTGGAACCTCTTCGAAATAGTATTTAATTCACGTTGGACAAAATTTTTTTATAGAAATAATAAAGTAAAAAATATATTGTCGACACCCAAATTTTTGTCAACACATTTTAAATACCCATTAATTTTGCAAATATATATGTGTATAAATTCATAGAAAAGATATAAAAAAATTCGAAAATTAAAAAATTAAAAAAATTCGAAAAAAAATATAATTTGGTCGGCTGGGTGGCATAGCCCAGCCCACTCTTTTAATCCCTTAAGCCCACCTTTTTTTCCTTCAAGCCCACTAAAATTAATTGAAGCACAAGCCCAGCCCAACACCATTTTTCCCTTCTCTTCATCTCTCCACTAGGGGTGTACAACGGGAATCGCCCAAACCGGACCGGACCGACCGGTTTTGGGTGGTTCCCGTAGCTAGCGGTCCGGTTCTCATTCTTGTAACTAGTGGCTAGTCGGTCTGGTTCCCGGTTCCAAGGTTTGGGGGATTGACCCTCGTATTTTTGATTTAGAGCTGTCTTTGGTGTAATCTTAGGACTGCTTGGGACCATTTGGTCCTCTTTTGATCCATGTGTTTGTACATGTTTTATTCTCACCTTGGGATTGCGGTATCCTGTCACTCCAACGACATGTTGTTTAGTGCCTGTTGGTGTCGTGCTTCCCCCCCGTTGTACATTTTGTTGGTCGATAATTTATAATCTTACCTTACCAAAAAAAAAAAACAGAGCATAGCAGATTGTTTTCTTGTCGATGTTATTAATATGTAGGAGATTAAGTTGAAGAAATTCATTTTGTTAATTTCTTTATTGTGCTTCATGCGTATAGTATTCGCGAATATAAAAACACAAAATTCAGAAAATAGAAGTTTGTATGAAATCATTATAGATTCAAACATTCCGACACTGTTAACATCAAAGATAAGAGGAGATTTAACAGCAGGGAAACAAAGTCAGGATATTCACTCTTTAAGAACCTTACAATATTGATAACTGAAAAATGGATGTATTGTCTCTTTACATACACTATTACATTTATATGCTTAAACCTACCTAATACATACTGATGTGGATATAATGATACGTACACTTTCTTAGTGAGGGTTTCTTTACTACCTATTCTTTTGAGCTTAAGGATTAACTAAGCTTAATAAAAAATGAACATGAATAGGAAAAGCCAAAAAACCGATATTAAATAACATTATGAAGGTATATATTAACCCAATGTATCTCCCATGAAATAATTTTTCATATTTAAAGATTATCGGGATAACTATCCATGCCCAAGTCGCGCACATGAATACATCAAACTCAATTTCTTGTAGTATTTCCTTTCTGATATGCACAATATATATACTAATAGGCACACAAAGTACTAGAGGATAGCCAAACTACTAAAAAGTGCAAATCAGTCGGATTGAAATAAAATATCACAACTCCAAATGTTATCCACACATAATGCAATTACAATAATGAAAAGACTTAAGATTGGAACTACTAAGAAAGTGCAAATAAGCTGGATTAATTTAAAATGTCTATATTTAATGTACATTATGCACATACTAAGTAGTAAAGTATGGAAAAGACTTACAAGTAATGAAATGATAATCTATAAAATCTGATAGTAAAATGATGAAAATGGGATTTATTTGTCCATTGTATAAATATATGAATCAAAATGTCCAAATAAATAAAATCTATGTGGATATGCAAGTTAAAAAGTCTAGATGAAATATGATGTGAGGGGTATATATTGAAGAGGAAAAATGATAAAATGTTGAGAAGGTGGAGGTGGTAAGTAAAGTCTACTTTCAGATATATTTGATAGATATATCATATAAGTTAACATTATTTTCCAGTCCGTTTTCTTTTTCCACCTATCTATAAATCAAGTGAGTAAACATCAGTAACTGTGCAAAATATATTAAAAGGAAACCAGTAATTGTCACCTCCTAGGCAGAAGTGGAGTTATACTAAAAGAAGGAATCCCTAAGTAGTGCCGAGTTAGTAAACCTACAAAGCTAATATTAATAAATTGATTCACAACTCAACTATGATTCATCTCAACATACCCTGACGAGCCACACAAATCACATAATAACATCTAGATCATGAGCCTATCATTTGCTAAAGAAAAATGATGCAATACTCTCTTCCTCACATTTAAATCCAGAGAGGCCATACAACACAAACATCTTCATCAAGCGATCATATGTATATGCATAACCACTTTAAATATTTGTTTAAGTGCTAACACATCCAACCATGATGACACATCAATTAGTTCTAAAACTCTATAAGAGTAATCCTGGACAAAATTACCTGTGGCAACACCAGTTTTCCATAAAAAGAGAGGAGAGTTCCCCAACATCGTCCTCTATTCCTCTATAGCCAGAAACAAGCCCCTCATCCTATTCAGTAAGCATATGTTGAAGTGCATGCCCAAATTCATGAAAAACAATTTTAACCTGTCAATTTCAGCAATGCATATATTACCACAAATGCTTAAATGGCAGATATCAAACAAATGATGAATATATTTAATGATGGACAAGTAACCAATACAGTGAGGTTACAAGTGTCATCATTCACCTAAGCAACAATGACAAAATTATCTGAAAGGGTAAAATTATTGTGGCACAAGAATGGCTCAATGGATCACATAAAAGTGCATGGGCAATAACTGAGGACTCACCAAGTATCAGGTGTGAATCAGAACGATCTTAGATTGTGAGTAGGTAATATCAAAAGTTGAACAATAGAACCATTTCAAGATACAGTCATTGGAGGAGACAAATGCGTATCTTTAGGCATTATACACAGAAATTCTAGCACTACAAGGATTCCATGAAATCACATCAAAATATAGATTGTCATCATAAATTTCTCATGCAAAAAATTGCTTGGTATTTATATCATTAGTTTTCTTCTAGAAGCTATTCTTCTCTTGCTAATAACTGTTGTTGAACCTACTTCTCAATTATGTCAGCAGTCCCACTGGAATAAGGACAAATATACATGTGGACTCATAAATGTTTTACAATTGCAGAACTTGAATATATTTAAACTAGAATCGTCGAGAAGTCTCCAATCATTAAATTTAAGATCGTCAAAACTAGACTAAAAAACCCTCATCTACTATTTCTGATGGTAATATTTCGTTCCCACCGGCCTGCATTAGCTTGTGGCTACACTAGCTACCATCCATCTGTTTAGTATTTCAAACTCAATAGAAAAGAAGATCAATAAACCGAGGAAAGGGGTTGAAAATCAACCTCTTTGAACGTCATAAGAGCCGCCTTGTTCCCTAAAGCCGGTGTTTGATTGCACACTATGATAGCAATTGGTAATCTTGCACTTGTACCATCTCGAGACAGTACACGGCTTCAACCAACAACCTCACTTGTCCAAGCTCCTCCCCTTTTTTCAGATGGTCGAGAAAAGGGATCATGATAGAAGTATGCAATTGGATTTCCGGTAGTATCTTTCACACGATAGAACCTAACATCATTGTTCCAGACCTGGAGAATAATTAAGCATTTTATCAAAATACATGGACTAACAGCACAGGAAAGGCAGAAGTAAAGCATTACACTTATTTACTTACCGGCGCTAGTCCATCAGTAGCCTCAATCTCAATCCCAAAAAGTTTCCTTGCAAGGTCGAAAAGACCCTCCATCACTTTTGGCAATGAGAAATACACATATGAATAATCCTGGAAATTGCAGAAAATTATAAGGCTATCCATATTCGAATACTTAAATCTGGATGTTCATAAAATTGCAAGGAAAAGAAGAAAAGAGTGGCATGACTCAGTAAAAACCCTGACAATATATTCAAGACGTTTTTGCATTTATCATGTCCACCCCCACTCCCCTATGAAACCCTTCTCTTCTACTCTCAATACCCCCAACCCCCAAAATTCCCCAAAAGAAAAATTACCCCCTTGGGCCCTACATTTACATACATGTATTACTGTGTATACATGTATTATGACGTAGTATGTTACAGAATGATTACTCAGTAATGCAATTTTCGCTATATACATGTATTAAACAGAGAGTTAACCTCATCGGCGTCATCTTCTACTTCAAGCAGCCTCTCACTCTCGAAGTTGATGTTACAACGGCTCAGATCATCACATTGTTTTGTCCCTTGATTCTCATCAAAACATTCTGGGTCCTCCTTGTTCGAATAATCAATCTCAAACTCACATCTTTTTAAAGCAATCTCAAGTTTATCATGTTTTGATGCAAGCAGCCTTGCCTCCCATAAGGCAATGTCCCAGTAGCTCATATCATCACCTTCTTTTGCCCCTTCAGTCTTGGCAATGTGTTTTAGGTTCTCCATGTCTAAATAATCCAAGCGACACATATAAGGATATGGATATTGAGTTAAAAGTGAACGGAAAATCTCTAAAAGCAACCTAATATGGGCTATCGACGTCATCAAACTAAATTAAAGGTTCAGCCATCTTCCAACTTATTAATCCACCCCCGCAACCCTCATTACCACCATTTGCACATTTAGATTTGTATGAAATGCTATTGTTACAATGATTGCATTGCTCTTGCAATATTCTAGATGGGCTCGTAGTATTCCCCATCTCCATACTAAATCTAGGTTTGCTTGAGTTAGCTCGATCATTATGTGTTGGTAAAAAGTGGATCTATTGATCAGACAGCTAGCTAAACCAAATAATGAGTGGTAATTAGATAAGCACGACTTGCAAGAAAGAAATTGGGGATAACATCATGATGAGAGAGTGAGTGTGTGTTATCAAGACCCTCTTCATATGGATATATGCAACATAACATATATGATGCAATACATGGTATACTATGCTCATTTGAAGTAGCAGAGAACTGCTTGGATATTTATCACAACAGAACACAAAAGGGAAACGTCAGATCTAGCAATATTCCCATACCAACAAGGGATGCTAAGCCTTTAAATCAAAATACTTCCCCTAAAGTTTATTAGGTTTCTCGAAAGAGGGTAAAAAATATCTTGTGAAGCAGAAAACAACATGGATTACAAACTAAAAGTTCACACATAGACAAGACTTAAACAGACCAAGTATATTCATCTACATCATACCTTGAACTGCAACATTCCATGAAGCACTCCTAAGTTTTTCCAGAAACTCTTCCGCTTTATCAATGGTAGCCATTTTTGTTGCCATGCGAACCTAACGAGACTTGTGCATTAAGATTTGTTGATATAGCACTATCAATTAATTGTTCACCCATGCAAATATATTCTCCCCTAAGATGATTCGAGGAAAACGGAGAAAAGAGACGCTGAGAAGCATACTTTAGAAATACTTAAGAATTTAATTTAGAGACATTACATATATATAATTCAATAAATACCTACAATAACCTTTTTGTCTGCAATAACTGTTTCTCTTTTCCCTTGTAAATGATATACAAGAACAATAGGAGTTGGCCTACAATTGGTGACTAATTTGAATGATATCATCCAAATATGACAAAATATTTTGTCTAACAAGCTGTAGACCTTTCCATTCAAAATCAAACAGAAAAAAAAATTACAAATATTAAATGTAAAAAAAATTCTCATAAGTAGCCCTAAAAATTCATACCTCGGCGTAACTTAGCTTTTTCCAATCTAAGCTTCAAGATTTCATCAATGATTACAGTGTTGTCGTATATCTCGCTAGAGGCTCGAGTAGCATGGGCACGGTAGATTTCCTCACGTAAACCTCTATTTTGAGCACTTTCCATGAAAGACAAATAGCTTGGTTCATCCAAAGTAATCACCCAAGGTCTTTCTTCCGCCGTTGCATTTTCATACCCCTTGAATACGACAAAAAATGATAAAAATCAAACAAAGTTTTGAATAAAAAGTGCTCAAACAAATAAAAGAAAATAGCACAGCAAAATAGAAGCTATTGCGTATCACCTTTGACACCGCTGTTTGTGCAGCCAAAGCAAGAGATAGATAAGACAATCCTTTGATCTCCTTCTTATCAGTAATCACTTTTTCGAATTTCCTTGTGGCATCCATGATATTCTCATCAAACTTTCGACATAATGTTTGAAGTTGCTGCAACCAACCAATTATTCAAAAGGCAGCGGTTGGATAATTCAACTTTCTTGTTCATAAAAGAAATACAGTCAATGCCACTCCAAGGCTCAACAACAGATTTTCAAAATTTAGCCATTCCAATCACTCGAACACTGGGATTTAGAATAACTAATATCCGACGCCCTTATAGCATAAGTGCTAGATATCACATGCTGTTCAATTCTACAAGTCGTAGCAAATATTAATTTCTATACACTTAAATTTAAAGCAAATTATCCCATGATAGCAGGGATAAGAAGACATATCAAGAAAGTTTTGACACGTGTTATTGATGGAGCCGACAAAATCATGTAGGATGATAGTTGTACAAATATGGTCATTCACACATTCGTGAAAAGACACTTTACATTATCACTATCACCAACTAAGAGATTTTAATATATTTGACGTATTGATAAAACGCATCACACCTGCTCAATTTTGTTGAAGTACTCTCTTCTACCGTCTTTCAAGGCAACCCCATTTAGAAGTCCTTTCCTTATTTGGTCTGTAATACATATTTCAAGAGCCAATGTCAACCAACCTAATTAGAAGGTACAGATATCACTATGCAACTTAAAAAGGGGGAACAACCATGAGATCAACGAGAGGACCACGATAAAAATTGAATTATCAAGACATGATATTATCAAATTACCAGAAAGAGCAACAACAAAAGCTGATCAAAGGAGAAAATGTGCTACTCACTTTCTACTACTCGTTTTCCAGCATCGCTCAATATCTTTGTATCACATGACACTTTTCTTTTTTTAGGTCTCTTATCAAGGAACTCTTGAAGAGCTTTGAAAGCATTGTGAATAGGTTCACTTTGGTCAAGTCTAAGATTGAACTAAACCTTCTCTATCTGCATTACAAATGGATACAACGAATGCTAGAGTGAAAAAGACATTGCAACAAGAATGTGGCTAGAACAAACTTAATCTCCAAACTTTGTCCGACCCCACTCTAACTGAATGAACACCAATGCGAAAGAAATTAAATTACCTATACTTCATCTATTGTAGCACGCAGCTCAGCCGAATCCTTAACATCCTTGAGATGATCGATAATGCCCCAGACCACACTCCATCGATCCACTATCTTTTCGAACGGCTCCACAAGTTTTGGCCACGATGACTCCACTGTCCGCTCTAGTTCTTCCAAATCATCCTCCTGCTGCATAATATGAAGACATCAAGCCCTCAAACAAACAAGATCAGATGCCAAACACAAAAAAGATCATTCGTAAAAGAACGTATTTGTACAAATTTCTTCAAGAGAGCCTCCATATCAGGACGAATGTGCCTAGGCTCAATGGTGTCGTAGGGAGGAAACTCAAAGTCATCCAACAGAGGATTGGTCTCAACACCAGTGTCGGCCATGGGCGGAGTTCGGAGAGCTGCTGGTCGAGTGGAGAAAAATAAAGAGAGAAAAGTGGACTGGCGTGGGTTTTAGAGACGGAGGGGCGACAGGGAGAGGCAGAGGGAGAGAGGAGGATTGGGATGGGTTTTGGAGGCAAAAGAGTGACGGGGGAGAGGGAGAGGGAGAGAGGTGGAGTTAGCATAGGTTTCGGAGGCAGAGGAGCAACGGGGAGAGGGAGAGGGAGAGGGAGGTGCACTCGTGTGGGTTTTGGAGGCAGAGGAGGGACGGGGGAGAGGGAGAGGGAGACAGGTGGAGTCGACGTAGGTGTTGGAGGGGCTTTGGAGGTAGAGAAGCAACGGGGAGAGGGAGAGGGAGTTGGACTCGCGTGGGTTTTGGAGGTAGAGGAGCGACGGGGAGAGGGAGAGGGAGGTGGACTCACGCGGGTTTTAGAGGCAGAGAGCATTGGTGGAGAGGGAGAGAGAGCGAGGGAGAGAGGTGGTGTCAGCGTTGGTTTTGGAGGCCGAGGAGCAACAGGGAGAGGGAGATAGAGAGAGAGAGTGAGGTGGACTCACGTTGATTTTGGAGATAGAGAAGCGTTGGTGGAGAGGGAGAGGGAGAGCGGTGGAGTCGGCGTTGGTTTTGGAGGTAGAGGAGCGACGAGGAGAAGGTGAGGGAGAGGGAGAGGGCGGGGGACACGCGTATGTTTTGGAGGTAGAGGAGCGTTGGTGGAGATGGAGAGGGAGAGTGGTGGAGTCAGCGTATATGAAGACATCAAACCCTCAAACAAACAAGATCAAATGCCAAACACTAAAAAAATCGTTCGTACAAGAATGTATTTATACCAATTTCTTCAAGATAGCCTCCATAGCAGGACGAATGTGCCTGGGCTCAATGGTGTCGTAGAGAGGAAACTCAAAGTCCTCCAACAGAGGATGGTCTCAACACCTATGTCGGCCATGGGCGGAGTTCGGAGAGCTGCCGGTCGAGTGAAGGAAAATGAAGAGAGAGAAGTGCACTGGCGTGGGTTTTAGAGGTGGAGGGGCGACGGGGAGAGGCAGAGGGAGATAGCAGGATTGGGTGGGTTTTGGAGGCAGAGGAGCGACTGGGGAGAGGGAGAGGGAGAGAGGTGGAGTCAGCATAGATTTTGGAGGTAGAGGAGCGACGGGGAGAGAGAGAGGGAGAGGGAGGTGCACTCGCGTGGGTTTTGGAGGCAGAAGACAGACTGGGGAGAGGGAGAGAGGTGGAGTTGGCATTGGTTTTGGAGGTAGAGGAGCGACGAGGAGAAGGAGAGGGAGAGCGGTGGAATCAGCTTTGGTTTTGGCGGTAGAGGAGTGATGAGGAGAAGGTGAGGGAGAGGGAGAGGGAGAGGGAGAGGGAGAGGGCGGGGGACACGCATGTGTTTTGGAGGTAGAGGAGCGTTGGTGGAGATGGAGAGGGAGAGTGGTGGAGTCAGCGTATATGAAGACATCAAGCCCTCAAACAAACAAGATCAGATGCCAAACACCAAAAAAATCGTTCGTAAAAGAACGTATTTGTACCAATTTCTTCAAGAGAGCCTCCATAATAGGACGAATGTGCCCGGGCTCAATGGTGTCATAGGGAGGAAACTCAAAGTCCTCCAACAGAGGATTGATCTCAACACCAGTGTCGGCCATGGGCGGAGTTCGGAGAGCTGCTAGTCAAGTGGAGGAAAATGAAGAGAAAGAAGAGGACTAGCGTAGGTTTTAGAGGCGGAGGGGCGACGGGGAGAGGCAGAGGGAGAGAGGAGGATTGGGGTGGGTTTTGGAGGCAAAGGAGCGACAGGGGAGAAGGAGAGGGAGAGAGAGGTGGACTCGTGTGGGTTTTGAAGGCAGAGGATGGACGGGGGAGAGGGAAAGGGAGAGGGAGATAAGTAGAGTCAGCGTACATTTTGGAGGGGCTTTGGAGGTAGAGGAGCGACGGGGCGAGGGAGAGGGAGTTGGACTCGCATGGGTTTTAGAGGCAAAGGAGCGACGGGGAGAGGGAGAGGGAGAGTAAGGTGGACTCGCACTGGTTTTAGAGGTAGAGGAGCGTTGGTGGAGTGGGAGAGGGAGAGAGGTGGTGTCAATGTTGGTTTTGGAAGCCGAGGAGCGATGGGGAGAGGGAGATGGAGAGAGAGAGGGAGGTTGACTCGCATTGATTTTGGAGGTAGAGAAGCGTTGGTGGAGAGGGAGAGGGAGAGCGGTGGAGTCAGCGTTGGTTTTGCAGGTAGAGGATCGACGAGGAGAAGGAGAGGAAGAGAGAGAGGGAGAGTAGTGGAGTTAGCGTTGGTTTTGGAGATAGATGAGCGACGAGGAGAAGGAGAGGGAGAGGGAGAGGGAGAGTGGTGGAGTCAGCGTCGGTTTAGGAGGTAGAGAAGCGACGAGTAGAAGGTGAGGGAGAGGGAGAGAGAGGGGGACACCCGTGTGTTTTGGAGGTAGAGGAGCGACAGGGAGAAGGAGAGGGATTTGGACTCGCGTGGGTTTTGGAGGTAGAAGAGCGGCGAGAAGAGGGTGAGGGAGAGGAAGAGTGAGGTGGATTCACGCGGGTTTTAGAGGTAGAGAAGTGTTGGTGGAGAGGGAGAGGGAGAGGGAGAGCGGTGGAGTTAGCGTTGCTTTTGGAGGTAAAGGAGCGAAGAGGAGAAGGACAGGGACAGGGACAGGGAGAGCGGTGGAGTCAACGTTGGTTTTGGAGGTAGAGGAGCGACGAAGAGAAGGTGAGGGAGAGAGAGAGGGAGAGGGAGGGAGACACCCGTGTATTTTGGAGGTAGAGGAGCGTTGGTGGAGTCAACGTATATGAAGACATCAAGCCCTCAAACAAACAAGATCAGATGCCAAACACTAAAAAAATCGTTTATAAAAGAACGCATTTGTATCAATTTCTTCAAGAGAGCCTCCATAGCATGATGAATGTGTCTGGGCTCAATGGTGTCGTAGGGAGGAAACTCAAAGTCCTCCAACAAAGGATTGGTCTCAACACCAGTGTCGGCCATGGGCGGAGTTCGGAGAGTTGCTGATCGAGTGGAGGAAATTGAAGAGAGAGAAGTGGACTGGCGTGAGTTTTAGAGGCGGAGGGGCAATGGGGAGAGGCAGAGGGAGAGAGGAGGATAGGGGTGGGTTTTGGAGGCAAAGGAGTGATAGGAGAGAGGGAGAGAGGTGGTTGGAGGTAGTGGAGTGACGGGGAGAGGGAGAGGGAGAGGGAGAGGGAGGTAGACTTGCGTGGGTTTTGGAGGCACAGGAGGGACGGGGGAGAGGGAGAAGGAGAGGAAGAAAGGTGGAGTCAGTGTAGGTTTTGGAGGGGCTTTGGAGGTAGAGAAGCAACGGGGAGAGGGAGAGGAAGAGGGAGTTGGACTCACGTGGGTTTTGGAGGCAGGGGAGCGACGGGGAGAGGGAGATGGAGAGGGAGAGGGAGAGGGAGAGTGAGGTGGACTCGCGCGGGTTTTAGAGGTAGAGCAGCGTTGGTGGAGTGGGAAAGAGAGAGAGGTGGTGTCAGCGTTGGTTTTGGAGGCCGAGGAGCAACGGGGAGAGGGAGATGGAGAGGGAGAGAGAGGTGTACTCGCGTTGGTTTTCAAGGTAGAGAAGCGTTGGTGGAGAGGGAGGGGAGAGCGGTGGAGTCAGCATTGGTTTTAGAGGTAGAGGTGCGACGAGGAGAAGGAGAGGGAAAGGGAGAGGAAGAGCGGTGGAGTCAGCGTTGGTTAACTCCGACTAAAATTGGAAGGGTGTTGACTTCTAAGATATATATTGCAATTGATTTTAAAATGCCAAGGGCTAAATTGTAAAAATCGAAATGTTAAGATGGACAATCTGCCAGTGCCGCAAAATTTACGGCTATACGGACTTGAAAATTTGTCCACGTTTCCTCTTTTCAGCTCACATTGCGACCTTAGGCCCGCACCATTTGCATCCGATCGGAGCCCATCGCCACCGAACGCCGTCCAATGTCCGCCGCCGCTCTCGGCAGGTACGGCTACTGAAGCGTCACTTATCCCATATTTTACTTTGTAGACTAAATTCGTCGTTCTTAGTCACGCTGAAATCTATAGATATACCTGGTTGAAGTTGAAGGTGGTGATGGACAGACAATTTCTCTATTGTAATCGGAGCGTCTCTTTGGCTAAACTATTGCCCACTACTCAACTTCGAGTATTCTCTTCGATAGTCATCGAGGGTCGTCGGCGAAATTGCCCCATAGCCGGTGTTTTTATTAGTAATTGGAGTATTTTATGTGTTTTTTGCTATCTGAACGGGCTCCAGTTAGTTCATTCAGGTTTTTTTTAACTTCGGACTTTAAATGTATCGTATGTCGATGCATTTTGATGTTTTAATAGGATCGAGGGTGAGTTGTTCCATGAAGTCTTACAAGTTGTCCGAGCTTACTCATGGTGAGATCAATAGTCTGAAGGCTCGGCCGCGTATTGATTTCTCGAAAATCTTTGGTGTGGTGAGTCTTGAGAGTTCACATGACACTGATTGTTGCTTATACTTATGTTCATTTATTAGCTTTTGACAGTGGCACTGATTGCTTTGCGGCATTTCCTTGGTTAGGTCAATCCGATTGTCGATGACATCCACAGTAGAGGCGATGCTGCAGTCAAAGAGTTTGTGTTCTCTCTAAATTTCTTGTTTAAAATGATGTTCTTTGAATTCCGTTTGGCATTCTCTTGACAATGCAGGATTTATGAAGTTAGAAGGAGTTCTTTGTGATGATGTCAACGCTCCTTGGATGATAATGTCCAGCTTGTTTGCTTCCATAGGTACACTGCAAGATTTGACAAAGTTGAGCTGGAGAAGATAGTTGAGAATGTTAGTTGAGAATGTGTCTGACCTTCCAGACCCAGAGGTGTTATAACACGCACTTTTCAAATACTGTTTTTGTTGGCCATCGCCTTTTTTGATGTCATCAGTTTTAGGGATATAAAATCTAGACCTAACATTTGTCAATTTTGCAGCTTGATGCAACAGTAAGAGAAGCATTTGATGTGGCCTATGATAATACATATGCCTTCCATTTGGCTCAAAAATCCCCTGAAAAGAGCATTGAGAACATAAAAGTAAGAAGGAATGTTGTATGAATTCTTCTTTTAAATTTGGTAATCTCATTTTGGTTCTTAGATATTGTGATCCTTTAGGGTGTCATGTGTAAAAGGGTGGCCAGGAGCATTGGCTCCGTAGGCCTTTATGTTCCTGGAGGAACTGCAGTTCTACCATCAACAGCACTTATGCTTGCAGTTGTAAGTGGATAAAAGCTGCATCTTCTATTATTTTTTTGCCACTAAAAAATAATTTGATTTCCATACATCGAAAATTGGATTTACTTGACATCCGGTTTGTTGCACGCACCGCACGTATTGCTGGGTGTAGGACTGTTGTTCTCGCAACTCCCCCAAGTCAGGATGGCAGCATTTGCAAGGTAAATTTCCCACCAGAAAGATGTTTGGTCTAGGTGATAGGCAGTACGAGCTGATTACAGATTTCTATCATTTTACTACTTGAAGGAAGTACTATACTGTGCCAGGAAAGCTGGTGTGACTCACATCCTTAAAGCTGGAGGAGCACAGGTTTGAATCATGACACAGACTACTAATTTTTATTTGTTTCCTTTTGCATGGTTAGGCTTTCCTAATTTGTGGTATTTTTCTGCTATGCAGGCCATAGCTGCCATGGGATGGGGAACTGAATCCTGCCCGAAGGTACTTTCAATTGTTATCAATGAAATCCTTTGTCATCAGGACTTTTTAGAGAAACACTGGAATCTTTTCTCCAACAAATGCTTAGGATTATAGTTATTGTGATCAGTGAAAATCCTGATTAGGTTTGTACCTTAAGGTCATGAAAAGAGAAAAAATTAGTAAATTGCATATGAGGTCTATGGGCAATTACATGGTTCACCCATTTCTCACCCTACTTGAGCAAAAAGCATGTGGCAAAGATTAATAATAGGGTGGGACAAGATTTTGTTGAATAGCCAAAATTGAAGAGAGAAGTTTTTAGCTCAGTCTTCTCTCATATATGTGAATACGAGAATATCATCGGATTGGTTATTTGTTCAGTTGCTTGGAAGAGGCATAACCAGGCCTCCTAAGGGATCTAATAACAGCTATGTGAATGGTTGGTTGATTTTTTGGTTACACATAGATGTGGATGCATTTAAATGGACTTTTTGACCTTTGCTACCAATGAGTTTATGGGCTTAGTTATTTCTAAAGAAATCTGTGTGCTTGAGTATTTAGATAAGGAAAAATGACCAGAAGGGGAAAAGGGGGTTGAACAGTATCGATTAAAATTATGTTCTATACTTAAATTGCTTTCAAAGCGATAGAACTTGTTCCCTATTGTTCAGTCATTATGAAAAGAAATGTCATCTGGTCATCTAATGATTATCATATCGGTGTGCTTTTGGTAGGTTGAGAAGATATTTGGTCCTGGAAATCAGTATGTCACTGCTGCAAAAATGATTCTCCAAGTATACATGAGCACTATTTTCAGTCCTTTCTACAAATAAATGGCTGGAGCCTGATACCATTTGCTGAATTTGTTATCCACCAATTAACACCTCTTGTGTAATCTCATCTCCTTAACAGAACAGTGAAGCAATGGTTTCCATTGACATGCCTGCTGGTCCTTCGGAGGTTCTTGTCATTGCAGACAAGTATGCTAGTCCAGTTCATATAGCAGCCGATCTGCTATCCCAGGTGCTTTTACTTTGTGAATTTGCAACTTATACAAATGGTGCTGCATTCAATCTGTATTCAACAGATTCTAAATCCACTGTCTTGAAATATATTATGTAGACATCTGCATTGCTACAATGAGTTTGCCTTGCCTTCTTTTTTAGAAATGGGTGGAAAAGTCTTTTACTCATTATTTGGAAATCAAATAGGTTGGTGTTTGTTTCTCTATAGATTTACTACTTGTAGAAGAGCAAATAAACAAAAAGAAAAAAGTTGAGTATGTTGTAGTTTGTCTCACTCTTAATCGATGTTTTTAAATGTTATAGAAGTTGTAGATGATCTAATGCACATAGCTTAAAACGTTCACTAGAGGGTAGTAACTAATAAGGCAAGTGAGTTTCATAGTGCATCTTGGAAGAAAATGATCTGCCATGAAAAATTTTCTCAAGAGAAGGAGGGTTAGGATATGTTCTCAAGGGGAGGAGTTAAATCCTCATGGAATTCAAAACACATCTTGCATTGGACAGATTCAGCAAAGTGGTTCCAATGGCTTGCCTTAATCTATCCAGAAAAGGAGAAAAAAGGTCAAAATGCTAATAGAGGACAGAAAGGAGGAAATTTCTTGCCCATGCTTTTCGTTTGGTGGAAACTTTCTACTGCCATCCACCCTTCCTTGATTCTCATCTGCCGTGCCTGTGGCATGATTGTGTTTATGTGATCAGTTTGTTTCCTTGCTTCTTCCATTTAGCTTTCTTATGAGGCATTATCATGATCATTTGATCTCTATGAACTAAGGTGCATCATTTTCATAAAAGTTCTATTCTGTGGATCCTTAATACGTCAAATCTGTGAACAATGTGATGGCTTTATCTAGATGTAGGCTGAGCAACAGGCTTCAAATACAGTGTTTAGCACAATGTCGGGCGCCACAATTTGTGCGATGAAATTCTTTGGGGGACTTAGTTGTTTCTTATAGGTTAAAAGTTCTAAAAGTTACTTTCAGCTTTCTTTATCACTGTTAGAACCTCGAGCACTGTGTGGGATATGAAAAGGATGCCTCCCCAATCCGTTTATGGTGGGGAGTCTATCTCAATGGTAACGCAATGTGATACTATAGTTTTCCTTTAGTTCCATGCTACCTTCCATTTGGAAAAAAAAAAGAAAAAAGAAGGACCACCCTTCTGGCTATTGGACATCTTGTAATGGCATTAAACAAGGTTCAGTCATGCTTCTTGTTTTTTCTTATGAAGTGCTTACATTTCCTGTTTCATCTCTATAGCAAATACTAGTTTGGACTTACTGGAGTGCAAGGGTAGAGGTTGCTTTCCCTTAGTCTTAATCATTCAGTCCATTATTATCTCCCAAACCTTATAATGAGAGAACAGAGAAGCACTCTACCTAGTATTTTAATGGCTTTTATATTCTCTTCCTAGTGCCGGGTGTCTTAAGATACCAGAGAGTTTTGTTATTTTCTTTGATGTGTGTACAAATGTATAGTGTTGTGGTGCAAACTGCATTATGGATCAATATTCCGGCTCTGCTATTTTTCTTTGGTTTAATTATCTCTGCTCGTTTCCTGGTATAAATACAGCTGTCTAACTTGTAGACTGGACTTAATCGCTACAGCGTGGTAAAATTTAGGTCTTTGCAGCAATAGTTCAAGATGTCACATGCGGTAGACCCATTAGTTTGATGCTTAAGTACCTTTGGATAATGCTTGAGAATTTTTACTGTTCCTTTCCAAAACTCTTCTATTCTGTTCAAATAATTCAATTAGATCCTTTTTTATAAACCTTCATCATCAACTTTCAGAATTGATCCATTAATATTCCAGCCTGTAATACTATTTCAGTCTTCATAGGCACTTGTCACTGTCCTGAAATAGTACTTCCACTCTTTATTTACTTCTGGTCTGGTTGTTTTACATCAGAAAGGAGGCAAGGAATACTCAAAAATCAACTTGTAAGTGTGTTTTTTCCTTGATTAGTCGGATATACTTTTGTTAGAGAATTATTTGCAATTTTCTGGAACTTTATGCCGTAAATTCAAGTTCTTGCGATCAATGGCAGATGAAGTATTCTTTTTTTTTTCATTAATTCGATGAAGTATTCTTTTTTTTTCATTAATTCATTGACTTGATGCTTGATCTTTCTAAAATCTCACCATGCTCTGTCAATTGTTCTCAGCCATCGTCTGCTCACATTATACTCCTGTGATCATTGCCCACACGATACACATGGTTTTATCATTATGTTCCCTTTTCATATTGTCTAATTTGTTGACACATTATTCATCATTGTCAGGCTGAACATGGTCCTGACAGTCAAGTTGTTCTTGTCATAGCTGGCGATGGAGTGGATATAAAGGCTATTGAGGAAGAAATAATCAAGCAGTGTGGGAGTCTTCCTAGGGGAGAGTTTGCTTCAAAAGCTTTAAGCCACAGCTTCATTGTGTTTGCTCGTGATATGGTTGAGGTTATGCTACTTCTTGCTGTTGAGAATATCTTATGTTTTATCTTTGCACAGAAGAATTTGAGATCTGAACTTTGGGATTCTCTGATGTCCATGCTCTAAGTCAGATGTTTTCCCCAGTATGAGAATAGCCTATTTGTATCTCCTAATACCTGAGGAAATGAAGTATGAACATTTGGGTGCTTTATAAGGTTGCATGCAACGTACACATCCGGTGTGATGGCTAGACCTATTTATAGTTCTTTAAAGTGCAACACTGATAGCATTAGGCTTATCTTAAGGAGCTTTCACTTCCTTTCTGCAAAAGATTCTCATGTGTTGCTTCGCAACTTCATTAGTTCAGTTGGAGTCATTTCTGTTTTCTTGTTCAATCTCAAATGTGCATTGCTTCTATTTTCATGTTTTTATGTATGCACCAATTCATGCATTCGCTCGCTATTGACATTAATAGAACTTCGTATATCTGCAGGCAGTTTCCTTCTCAAATTTGTATGCCCCAGAGCATCTGATCTTCTCAAATTTTTTGAGCATTCCCGCACTTTTCATTCTTAGGTGGGTGGAGCACGACACAAAAGTAGGGAATGCTATTCATTCTGGCTACTGGACTTCAACCATGACAGCGCCCTAAATTGTCCGAAGGAGGACGACATGGTCATGAAGCTTAGCGCGACCATGGCGGGTCCGAAGCCGATCGGGTCTTGGAAGTGACGAACTCCAGTGAGGTTTTTCGGCCATCCAGCTCACGGTTCTGCAGGCGGGTTTAGCTTCGAATCACCGCTTTGGCATCGTGAGGCAGGCCGGAACGGAGTAGCTTGGAGTCGAGACAGACTCGAGGATTCCGGGAGGTATTGCAGTATGCATGGGTGTCGCCGGTGTAGGACCACGAAGACGAGGCACCGCCGTGAAGGAGCTCGCCGGTACACCACCTGCAGCTTGTCCTTTTTCCAACTATTTTCACGCCGTTTCGAGCTCTCTCTCTTGTTTCAAGAGGGGAGAATTGCCAAAAAAAGTCCTAAACCTATCGTAGTTGTGCCAATTCAGTCCTAAACCTTTTTTTTTTACCGATTCAATCCTAAACCTTTTGCGATTGTACCAATTGAGTCCATCCGGCCAAATTTGGCCGGCTGGAGCTGACGTGGACTCCGGCCGGCATCGGCGACAATATTTTAATAATTTTTTAAATTATTTTCCGAATTTTTTTTTATTTTTTCCGAATTTTTTATTTTTTATTTAATTTTTCTGTTTTTTTCTTTTCTTTTTTTTCTCCCCTCCCCTCCCCCGCCGGCGGCAGTGGCCAGCCAGCTCCGACGAGGCTACCGGCCACTGCGCGAGGGCCGCGAAGCCCTCACCGGCAGCTAGCAAGGGCCGCGGCCCCCATCAGACCGGCCACCCTCGTCGGCGACTTCGCCCAGACCTGGGCAAGGCTTGGGGCCGCGGCAAGGGGGCCTCGCCATGGCCTGGCCGCGGGCGAAAGGCGGCCTCGCCGCGGGCGGGCGGCGGCCTCACCGCGGGCCGGGCGAGGCCATGGCGACCTTCACCCAGGCCCGCCATGGCCTCGCCAACCGCGGGCGAGGCCGCCTTCACCCGAGGCCAGGCCATGGCGAGGCCGGCCTCACCCAGATCAGGGCGAAGCTGAGGCCGCGACCCTCGCTAGCGGCCCCCAGGTCTGGGCGAGGTCACCGGCGAGGGCTTCGCGGCCCTCATGCAGTGGCCGATAGCCTCGCCGGCGCTGGCTGGCCATTGCCGCCGGCGTGGAGGGGGGGGGGGGGGGGAAAAAAAAGAAGAAAAAAACATAAAAATTAAAAAAATAATAAAAAAATTCAGAAAATAATAAAAAAATCAAAAAATATTGTCGCCGGCGCCGCCAAGATCCACGTCGCCCACCGGCCAAATTTGGCCGGATGGACTAAATTGGCATAATCGCAAAAGGTTTAGGACTGAATTTGTCAAAAAAAAAAATGATGATCGACCAAGACAACCTCAATAAAAAGTTTAGGAGTTTTTTGGCAATTCTCCCGTTTCAAGAGGATGGGCCCGGTTTGGGACTTGGTTTGGTTCTCCAATTCTGGCTTTGATGTTTTAGTTCAATTCTCCAGTTTAGTGGAGACTAGATGGGGGGATTAATAATGTGCAAAGATATGGAATTAAGCAGGTGATTAAGAGTGTATTGATTTTGCGGAAAATGAGTGATTTAGAAAATATTTTTTAAAAAATGATTATTTATATTGTTTGGGAAAATTAATGAATGGAAATTTTTTTCATCGCTCATAAAAATAATTAGGCATGGATTATTATCAATGATGAAAATATTTTTTGTTTACTAACTTTTCTAAAAAGTATAAACAATCTTTTCGAAAAATATTTTTTAAATTACTTATTTTTTGCGAATCCGAAATGTTTAAATTATTTTGGACGAAATTCAAAACTAAATAATAAGAGAACGCATGAAAATAAGAAATACGGATCCAAACTCATACGATCAAGATAGTTTTGGTTAGGGATTGAACTACGTTAACACCAATGAATTCAATTTCTAAATTTTATGGAATGCACAGATGACTTTTATAAGAAGGTGGAAACTAGTTATTTATATATAATCGATAATACTTCTAACTTTCAATGTACAAACTATTAGCATCAATAAAAAAAATTTAATTCAAGAAATTCTAAACAAAAATATCCGATTAATCCGTAAATCATATTAATTTTTCCAACTTTTCATTAAAAAAGGACCTGCATGCGAAAGAGAGAATGAACACGGGCGAGGGCGCGACGGGGAGGGTTTTCGGCCGTTGATGGACCGATGATCCAACGGCGCACAGGTGCCTACTTCCTGGAGGAATACCGATACGGTGGATATGAGCAGCTCGCAGCTTCGCAGTTCGCATTATCTGGTTAGGCGATGGAAGCTAGAAGAACCCTAATTACCTGATCGTGGGAGGCTTATCGCCTCGGTATCTCAAGGTGGGATTTTTCTCTCTCTGTTCATCTTTCGGGTGCTATCTTTTTACCTTCCGATGGTGCTGAAGAATCGCTTTTGGCTGGTGCTGTTGTTCGTGCTTGGTAGATGCTCGAAGTTCGCTCTCTGTCGTGTTCAAATATGTTGTTTTTTTGTTTTCTTTTCTTGCTTGCTTGAACCTTGACGATCGCTTTCTTCGGAGGGTACGAATTGGTTTCGCATTTCTTCCGAGTGTTCGAATTAAGTTTTGGGTTTCGAAGATCAATCTCTGATGGAGTCTCTGCTCGAGCTTCTGCGCTGCCTGACCATTTCTGGGTAGCTGAGCTATTCGCCGGAAAAGGTGTAGATTCATTGTGTTGGGGATGCATTGTGCTGTTCCTATTGATTCTCCGCATTTTTATGGGTCGAGTTTCGTTGAAATCTATGGCGACTTGGGTAAGTTTCAATTTCCGAGCTACGACAGAGAGTTCACTCTTGGTTCATTGGGAAGGAAATGCGAGCATGAGTTCATCTGTGACTCAGTGAGCCGAGGTTGAGTATCTTGATTGATATTTTAGATCCAGTTTGAGCTCAAAAGACAATGCTTGATTAATCTCTTATCGAGTTTTGAGCAATGAGGTTGTGAATCGAGTCAAGCTCAAGCACGCTTTCAGCTAGTTGCATCCAACACTGCTAATTCATGGTCGAGAGGCTGGAAATGCTTAAGGGATTTGTTGCGAAATTGTCTTGCCATTTGCATTTTGAAGGCTGGCTAGTTGTTGGGATTGTTAATGACTTGGGAGTTGGCTCTTGATGAGCAATCTTATGGTGTGGGAAAGAGTTCATGTCTCGAAACTTTGCACAAATCCTTGGAAGATTTCTTGTCCCCTGCTTTGGGACTGTGAGCTAATTTCATGTTGCACATTGAGTAGTGATGTGTCGTGTAGGATATTGATGTTTTGCACTTATCTCCTGACATCTGCACAAATTAGTTTTCCTGAATGATTGTATTACTTCCCAATAGGTTTGCTGCACCGGAACATATCCTCAGCATCCACCACTCTTGTAAGAGGAGACAATGATGGCCTGTCATTCTCACTCCCAATTATCCCCAGCAAGCGGAGGCCATGCAGGGCCCCGCGAGCATCCAAGGACGTTCCATACAGTTTTAGATTCCCTCCTATGACCAAGAAGCCGATGTGGTGGTGGAGAATCTTAGTGTGTCTCCCTTACTTGATGCCTCTCCACGAGACCTGGATGTATGCCGAGACGGCTTATCATCTTCACCCCTTCTTAGAAGACTTTGAGTTTCTGATGTACCCATTCCTCGGGGCCATCGGGAGGCTGCCGAGCTGGTTTCTAATGGCTTACTTTTTTGTTGCCTACTTTGGGGTAGTGAGGCGGAAGGAGTGGCCTCACTTCTTCAGATTCCATGTGGTGATGGGCATGCTGTTGGAGATAGCCCTGCAGGTGATAGGAACGGTGAGCCGTTGGATGCTGCTTGCGGTCTGCTGGGGAAAAGTGGGGATGCATTTCTGGATGGCCGTGGCGTTTGCCTACCTGTTTACCGTGTTGGAGAGCATAAGATGTGCCCTTGCAGGAATGTATGCCGACATCCCTTTTGTGTGCGATGCCGCATATATCCAGATTCCATATGACTAAGGGTTGTCAATTCGCAAGAGGAGGTGGTTTCAAAGGAGTTCTACAACAGACTGAGCGACAAAGGTTTTGATCTTATATCCTTTTGGTACAGAAATCACTTCCTCTGCCTGTGGCTGAGCTCATGTTGCTCTGCTCCCTCCTTTGTGTTAGCACTCCAGCAACAATTTAGCTTGAAGTTTGCACATTCTTAATGGATCGGCCTTTTCCTTTTCACCTTATCCGTTTTCCTGTCTCGGGATGTCATTCATTGAGAATTTTGTTAAGTCCATCAGAAAATTATGTGTACAATTTGAACAACGAACGGTTTGCAGGAAGAGAACTCAAATCTTGATATTTGTTCTCTAACCAACAAGCATCACCTGAAATTTCCTCACTCCAATAGCTGCTACATAATGTTTCCTTTAAGGACGTCTGATTTGGAACTTACGTCAGACTTTCTTGCCTTTTGATGCCTTACAAATTTTAATTTTGACATGATTCCAAGCTCAAAATATATGGCCACATACGCCTTGGGGGCTGGTTTCCAAGAAAAATAATAATACTAGAATGATAGCCCCGACGAGGTCTCTGGACTAAAAAGATTTAACAATCACAAAATTATCAATCTTTTTCATTATGCTAAAAATATGATATCCTAACTTGTGTAGTAGTTTTGTAGTTTTCAACATTTGTGATACTCTATATAAATCTCAATGTACTTAAATATATTTTTGAAGAAAGTTTAGACAAATTTGTACGCGTATATTTAGATATTTGAAGAAATATCTATCAACCAATGAAAAATTAACTCAAAAGGTTACCTTTATATGTAAGAGTACGTGTCAAATATATATTAGGTTACTAAAACGATTAATTCTAGGCCATCCAAGTTTTGTCGGAATAAAACCAAAGAAATAATCTTTAAGAAATACTCTTGTCAACTCTAAATATTTCAACGACTCAATTAATAAAAGAAAGATAATTAAAACAATCATGTTTCTTGTACACTATCATTAAAATTTTAAAGCTGTATATTAACAGTGTGAACTTATTTCATTTAACAACTTAAATAGAAATTTTGATACTTATAAATTATTAACGTCACAATTCATACTTGCACATTAAATTATGTTCATTATGATTATGCCCATATTTTATGAAAGAGAAAGGATTATAAAGCGCAGCTGGAAGAATAAGGTAGAAGAAATTTGGTAAAGAAGGTAACAGAAAGGAGGAGAAGAAACAAAGAGCAAAAGTGAAAGTTGATATATAGTTGGTGAAAATTTGAAATTAATTATTTTCATTCTCAATTGTCATTCTAAACTGTGGTTCTATAATTTATTAATTTGAAAATTAAGACCAATTATTTTATTTTATCATTGATATGTTTAACTTGGACTAAAATTGGAAGGGTGTTGACGTCTATAATATATATATTGCAATTGATTTTAAAATGCCAAGGGCTAAATTGTAAAAATTGAAATGTTAAGAGGGACAATCTGCCACAGCTGCAAAATTTGCGGCCGTACGGATTTGAATATTTGTACTCGTTCCTCTTTTCAGCCCACTCTGCGACCTCAGGCCCGCACCATTCGCATCCGAGCGGAGCCCATCGCCACCGAGCGCCGTCCAATCTCCGCCGCCGCCGCTCTCACCAGGTACGGCGACTGAAGCATCACTTATCCCATAATTAACTTTGTGAACTAAATTTGTCGTTCTTAGTCATGCTGAAATCTATAAAGATACCTGATTGAAGGTGGTGATGGACAGACAATTTCTCTATTGCAATCGGAGCGTCTCTTTGGCCAAACTATTGCCCACTACTCAACTTCGACTATTCTCTTCGACAGTCATCAAGGGTCGTCGGCGAAATTGCTCCATAGCCAGTGCTTTTATCAGTAATTGGAGTTTTTTTTTTTTATCGTTCTGTGTTAATTAGTTCCATTCCATGTGTTCAGCAATTCACTATTTTATGTATTTTCTGCTGTTTGAACAGCTCCTGTTAGTTCATTCGGGTTTTTCTTAACGTCTGCCTTTAAATGTGTTGTATGTTTATGCGTTTTGATGTTTTAATAGGATTGAGAGTAAGTTGTTCCATGAAGTCGTACAAGTTGTCTGAACTTACTCACGGCGAGGTCAATAGTTTGAAGGCCCGGCCGCGTATTGATTTCTCGAAAATCTTTGGTGTGGTGAGTTTTGAGTTCACATGACACTGATTGTTGCTTATACTAAATTATGTTCATCTATTAGCTTTTGACAGCGAAACTGATTGCTTAGGGGCATTTCCTCGTTTAGGTCAATCCTATTGTCAATGACATCCACAGTAGAGGCGATGCTGCAGTCAAAGAGTTTGTGTTCTCTCTAAATTTCTTGTTTAAAATGATGTTCTTTGAATTCCGTTTGGCATTCTCTCGACAACGCAGGATTTAAGAAGTTAAAAGGAGTTCTTTGTTCTTTGTGATGATGTCGACACTCCTTGGATGATAATGTCCAGCTTGTTTGCTTCCATAGGTACACTGCAAGATTTGACAAAGTTGAGCTGGAGAAGATAGTTGAGAATGTGTCTGACCTTCCAGACCCAGAGGTGTCTTAAGATAACACGCGCTTTTCAAATACTCGTCTTTGTTGGCCTTCGCCTTTCTATGATGTCATCAGTTTGAGGGATATAGAATCCAGACCTAACATTTGCCAATTTTGCAGCTGGATGCAACTGTAAGAGAAGCATTTGATGTGGCCTATGATAATATATATGCCTTCCATTTGGCTCAAAAATCCCCCGAAAAGAGCATTGAGAATATGAAAGTAAGAAGGAATGTTGTTTGATTTCTCCTTTTAAATTTAGTAATCTCATTTTGGTTCTTAGATATTGTGATCCTTTAGGGTGTCAGATGTAAAAGGGTGGCCAGGAGCATTGGCTCTGTAGGCCTTTATGTTCCTGGAGGTACTGCAGTTCTACCATCAACAGCACTTATGCTTGCAGTTGTAAGTGGATAAAAGCTGCATCTTCTGTTATTTTTTTGCCACTAAAAAATAATTTGATTTCCATATATCAAAAATTGGATTTACTTGACATCTGAATTGTTGCACGCTTCAGCCTGCACAGATTGCTGGGTGTAGAACTGTTGTTCTTGCTACTCCCCCAAGTCAGGATGGCAGCATTTGCAAGGTAAATGTCCCACCAGAAAGATGTTTTATCTAGGTGATAAGCAATATGAGCTGATTACACATTTCTATTATTTTATTGCCTGAAGGAAGTACTTTACTGTGCCAAGAAAGCTGGTGTGACTCACATCCTTAAAGCTGGAGGAGCACAGGTTTGAATCATGACACAGACTACTATTTTTATTTGTTTCTTTCACAAGGTTAGGCTTTCTTAACATGTGGTATTTTTCTGCTATGCAGGCCATAGCTGCCATGGCATGGGGAACTGAATCCTGCCCGAAGGTACTTTTAATTGTTATCAATGAAATCCTTTGTAATCAGGACTTTTTAGAGAAACACCTCAATCTTTTCTCCAACAAATGCTTAGGATTGCAAAGTGCAGCCACATAGTTATTGAATTCAGCGAAAATCCTGATTAGGGTTGTACCTTAAAGTCATGAAAAGAGAAGAAATTAGTAAATTGCATATGAGGTCTTTGGGCAATTACATGGTTCATCCATTTCTCACCCTACTCGAGCAAAAGCATGTGGCAAAGATTAATAATAGGGTGGGACTAGATTTTGTTGAATAGCCAAAATTGAAGAGAGAAGTTTTTGGTTCAAATTCTTCTCTCATATACGTGAATACGAGAATATTGTCGGATTCGTTAATTGTTCGGTTGCTTGGAAGAAGCATAACCAGGCCTCCTAAGGGATCTAATAACAGCTATGTGAATGGTTGGTTGAATTTTTTGGTTACACATAGATGTGGATGCAATTAAATGGACTTGGACCTTCGCTACCAATGAGTTTATGGGCTTGGTTATTTCTAAAGAAATTTGTGCGCTTGAGTATTTAGATAAGGAAAAATGACCAGAAGGGGAAAAGGGGGTTGAACAGTATCAATTAAAATTATGTTCTGTACTTAAATTGCTTTCAAAGTGATAGAACTTGTTCCCTGTTGTTCAGTCATTATGAAAAGAAATGTCATCTGGTCATCTAATGGTTATCATATTGGTGTGCTTTTGGTAGGTTGAGAAGCTATTTGGTCCTGGAAATCAGTATGTCACTGCAGCAAAAATGATTCTCCAAGTATACATGAGCACTTTTTTCAGTCCTTTCCACAAATAAATGGCTGGAACCTGATACCATTTGCTGAATTTATTATCCATCAATTAACACCTCTTGTGTAATCTCATCTCCTTAACAGAACAGTGAAGCAATGGTTTCCATTGACATGCCTGCTGGTCCTTCGGAGGTTCTTGTCATTGCAGACAAGTATGCTAGTCCAGTTCATATAGCAGCTGATCTGCTATCCCAGGTGCTTTTACTTTGTGAAGTGATTTGATATGTCTAATAAATCAAACAACTTTTCCAAATGGTGCTGCATTCAATCTGTATTCAACAGATTCTAAATCCACTGTCTTGAAATGTATTATGTAGACATCTGCATTGGTACAATGAGTTTGCCTCGCCTTCTTTTTAAGAAATGGGTGGAAAAGTCTTCTACTCATTATTTGGAAATCAAATAGGTTGGTGTTTGTTTCTCTATAGATTTACTACTTGTAGAAGAGAAAATAAACAAAAAGAAAAAAGTTGACTGTGTTGTAGTTTGTCTCACTCTTAATCAATGTTTTTAAATGTTACAGAAGTTGTAGATGATCTAAATGCACATAGCTTAAGACATTCACTAGACGGTAGTTACTAATAAGGCAAGTGAGTTTCATATTGCATCTTGGAAGAAATGATCTGCCATGAAAAATTTTCTCAAGAGAAGGAGAGTTAGGATATGTTCTCAAGGGGAGGAGTTAAATCCTCATGGAATTCAAAACACATCTTGTATTGGACAGATTCAGCGAAGTGGTTCCAATGGCTTGCCTTAATCTATCCAGAAAAGGAGGAAAAAGATCAAAATGCTAATACAGAGGACAGAAAGGAGGAAATTTCTTGTCCATGCTTTTTGTTTGGCAGAAACTTTCTTTTGCCATCCGCCCTTCCTTGATTCTCATCTGCCGTGCCTGTGGCATGATTGTGTTTATGTGATCAGTTTGTTTCCTTGCTTCTTCCATGTAGCTTTCTTTTGTGGCATTATCATGATCATTTGATCTCTATGAATTAAGGTGCATTGTTTTCATAAAAGTTCTATTCCGTAGATCCTTAATATGTCAAATCTGTGAAGAATAAGATGGCTTTATTCTAGATGTAGGCTGAGCAATGGGCTTCAAATACAATGTTTAGCACAATGTCAGGCGCCACAATTTGTGCGATGAAATTCTTTGGGGGACTTAGTTGTTTCTTATAGGTTAGAAGTTCTGAAGGTTACTTTCAGCTTTCTTTATCGCTGTTGGAACCTTGAGCACTGTGTGGGATATGAAAAGGATGCCTCCACAATCCGTTTATGGTGGGGAATCTATCTCAATGGTAACGCAATGTGATACTAAGTTTTTCTTTAGTTCCATGCTGCCCTTCAAAGAAAAAAGAAAAAAGGACCACCCTTCTGGCTATTGGACATCTTGTAATGGCATCAAACATGGTTCAGTCGTGCTTCTTGTTTTTTTATATGAAATGCTTACATTTCCTGTTTCATCTCTATAGCAAATACTAGTTTGGACTTACTGGAGTGTGAGGGTATAGGTAGCTTTCCCTTAGTCTTATCATTCAGTCCATTATTATCTACCAAACCTTATAATGGGAGAACAGAGAAGCACTCTACCTAGTATTTTAATGGTTTTATATCCTCTTCCTAGTGCCAGGTGTCTTAAGATACCAGAGAGTTTCGTTACTTTCTTTGATGTGTGTACAAATGTATAGAGTTGTGGTACTAACTGCATTATGGATAAATATTCCAGCTCTGCTATTTTTCTTTGGTTTAATTATCTCTGCTCGTTTCCTGAGATAAAGACAGCTGTCTAACTTGTAGACTGGACTGAATTGCTATGACGTGGTAAAATCTAGGTCTTTGCAGCAATAGTTAAGATGTCACATTTGGCAGACCTATTAGTTTGATGCTTAAGAACCTTTGGATAATGCTTGAGAATTTTTACTGTTCCTTTCCAAAACTCTTCTATTCTATTAAAATACTTCAACTAGATCCTTTTTTATAAACCTTCATCAACTTTCAGAATTGATCCATTAAATTTCCTGCCTGTAATACTATTTCAGTCTTCTTGGGCACTTGTCAGTCCCGAAATAGTACTTCCACTCTTGATTTACTTCTGGTCTGGTTGTTTTACATCAGAAAGGAAGCAAGGCATACTCAAAAATCAACTTGAAAGTGTCTGTTTTTCCCTTGATTAGTTGGATATACTTTTGTTAGGGAATTATTTGCAATTTTCTGGAACTTTATGCTGTAAATTCAAGTTCTTGCGAACAATGGCAGATGAAGTATTCTTTTTTCATTAATTCATTGACTTGATGATTGATCTTTCTAGAATTGCTCCATGCTGTGTCATTTACTCTCAGCCACCGTCTGCTCACATTATACTCCTGTGATCATTGCCCACACATGATGCACATGGTTTTATCATTATGTTCCCTGTTCATATTGTCTAATTTGTCAACACATTATTCATCATTGTCAGGCTGAACATGGTCCTGACAGTCAAGTTGTTCTTGTCGTAGCTAGCGATGGAGTGAATATAAAGGCTATTGAGGAAGAAATAATCAAGCAGTGTGGGAGTCTTCCAAGGGGAGAGTTTGCTTCAAAAGCTTTAAGCCACAGCTTCATTGTGTTTGCTCGTGATATGGTTGAGGTTACACCACTTCTTGCTGTTGAGAATATCTTACGTTTTATCTTTGCACAGAAGAATTTGAGATCTGAACTTTGGGATTCTCTGATGTCCATGCTCTAAGTCAGATGTTTTCCCAAGTATGAGAATAGTCTATTTGTATCTCCTAATACCTGAGGAAATAAAGTATGGACATTTGGGTGCTTTATAAGGTTGCATGCAACGTACACATCTGGTGTGATGGCTAGACCTATTTATAGTTCTTTAAAGTCCAAAACTGATAGCATTTGGATTATCTTAAGGGGTTTTCACTTCCTTTCTGCAAAAGATTCTCATGCGTTGCTTCGCAACTAAATTAGTTTAGTTGGAGTCATTTCTGTTTCCTTGTTCAATCTCACATGTTCATTGCTTCTATTTTCATGTTTTTTATGTATGCACCAATTCATGCATTCGCTCGCTATTGACATTAATAGAACTTCTTATATCTGCAGGCAGTTTCCTTCTCAAATTTGTATGCCCCGGAGCATCTGATCATCAATGTAAACGATGCTGAGAAGTGGGAGAGCTTTATTGAAAATGCAGGTATAACTTGTGGATTGCAACATCACTGTGTTTGTAGGTTTTTCCTTCGTCATCTATCATTTTTTAATATCATGTCTTGTAACGTGTTGCTCCTGATTGTGTTTTATGAATAGTTGGTATAAAGTCATCTTTCCGTGATAAAAACTGAATGATATTTCCAATATGGCTTTGAGCTTGCCCAAGTTTGGCTGAAAGCCTCAGAAAGTCTTTGGACTTTTAAGATTCCATGGGTTGGTTGCACTTTGAGATCTAACTCTTTCCTCCCAAGTTGGATTTACATACAATTTACTACATGGCAAGTTCCTTCCAAGGCCAGTCTCACCTCATTTGAGTCCCTTGAGCTTTCCTCCTATGATGACTTTCTAAAATCCATCGTAAGCTTCTTTAGATTTCTGTGAACTAGATATGTTAATGGCAAGTTCCTAATAATCAATTTACACAGTTTGTGCTTATATATGAATATTACCTATTTCATTATCTAAGTTGATATTCTAATTTGAGTAGTGAAGAAATTGCTATTCTTTACTCCTGGAATCAAGAATTTCTATATAACATTGCCGACACAGTTCTATGCATAATATTATGAAAAATTTATACAAATTTTTTACTGCTAGTTGGTTTTGACAATAGGTACGAAAAATATCTAAACAAATCCAGTTTTGTTTTTTAATCTGTCAAGGTATGGAGCCAATTGTGACTAAGTGGCTGGGGAGACTAAGAGTAAACTGATTGAGAGAGTAGTCAGCACTGTGGATGGAGCCCAATAACTTCAGTATTCAGCTATCACTAGAAAAGAAAAACTATGAAGCATAGTGCCATGACCGCTGAGAAATTTTTAAGATTAGAATATTTCTTTTTGGAGAAAAGTTGTTCTCTATTTTTGTCTTGCAATTGCTTATTAACTGGCCATCCAATGTTAACCACTTATAATCAGATCCTGAAGATTGTTCAGGTATTTGGAAAGGGGGGTCAGTAGATCAAATCCTCATTCCTCTTTTGTGCTAGTGTTAGAGAGAGGATATTTGTGTCAGAGAATGAGTGCTAAATCGACAGCATCCTATTTCACTGCCAGCATGTGCTAGCTCTTTTGTGATGAGCAGTTCTTTCCTTTATCATGCAGGCTCTGTATTTTTAGGTCAGTGGACACCAGAGAGTGTTGGAGATTATGCCAGCGGGACAAATCACGTCCTTCCGACTTATGGGTATGCACGAATGTATGGCGGAGTGTCTCTCGACTCCTTTCGGAAGTACATGACAGTTCAGTCCTTGACAGCAGAAGGGTTGAGAAACCTTGGCCCATATGTGGCAGTTATGGCCGAAGTCGAGGGATTGGAAGCCCACAAGAGAGCTGTTACCCTTAGGCTTGAGGACATTGAAGCGAAGCGAGCTTCAAATGTCCAGTGAGTCCAATGTCCTTCTCTCATCTCTCTTTGAACAATGCTCTAGATGGAAACTATTGTTTTCTGGGCATCTGAAAAATGGTGTCCAGTATTTTGTACCCAAATAATTTGTTGAGGGTTTATCATGTCATGTTTGAGGGTTCTGATTGTTCAGAGGAGGTGAATATTTCTGTTACAATTTAGACAGTAACATTTAGTATCTGATTAAATTAGAGTAGCTATGGGTGCTTAATGTCAGTCTTGATGCTACGGTTATCCAAGCTCAAGGGTGGAGAGATTGTGACTACTGTACCCACAATTGGTATGTTGTTTTAAGAAACAAGTACTTTACCGTCTGAGTTCATGGTTAATGGATGCAGTAGTTTTCTGCGAGTTTGTTGTTGGTTGTTGTGGAATTTACCTCTGGGTATTATTCAGTGCGAAGCTCGTACATCTAATTTCTTGTAGGTTTTGAGGCAGTGGATGGAAAACATCAGGTTGAGCATTTGGGATGTCTTTTGTCAAGTCTTGGGATAAACCCGAGTGTGCAGAGCTTCACCCCAGAATTTCAGGTCTTTGATCAAAATTGCATGGTCGTTACAAAACTGGATATGTGCTCGTGCTATCTTCGCATCCTTTCTTAAGTGTTCTACTCATGTACTAATATTCTGCATGCAAAAGATGTGCTTGTGGTCAGTTCTCTTCTGATTACATCTTGTTGCTAGATTAGCACACAAACATACATAATTGAGATCCATCAAAACCACCTTGTCTTTCGGTTTTCCCCTTGGCTAAATCTGGGGAAGGCCATCCATGGCGTGGCAGAAATTGTAGTGATTCATTCTTTTGATGCATGGTCTGTTACTTGGTATCTGCATCATGTCTTCATTGGATTTTGTTAAGTGCTTATGGACGGTGTTGTGCTGAATGAGGATTGCTCATTCAGCACATAACATTGGCGCTCTCTTTTTGCTATACCAGAGAATGCAATTCAAATTGTGGCAGATATTGTGGAAGGCGGATAAAAAAAGGCAGGAAGTGAGAATAGGTGAAAGTGAGGCTAGTATGGAAATGTTACTCTTCCTCGTGTGTGCTTTGTCAATCTACTAATTTTAATCGTACTAAGATCAGCAATTTGGCTAGTCTTTCACGGTTCTTACACGGAAATCAATTTTTACATTTAGATAACTAAAATGATAATGTAAAAGAAAAATTAGAAAGCTTTATGAATTGACCAGAAATCACTTTCCTCTTCTTCCTCTTGTGTTTTATTTTTATTTTTTTGGGGGAGAGAAATGGTAGATGTACTTAAAGTATATTTAGTCAATCAACAAAATTAAAAACCTTGGTCACATCAAAAGTACATTTAATCAATAAATTTGTCATGTAAGTAATAAGTAAAATCATATCAAGGGAAAGATGTGATGTAACTTAAGAATTGTATAGGGGTTGACCGATCAATGCACTTTTTGATATTATCGGGCAATAGTTGAGAGATTTATAAAAAAAAAAGTTGCAAGATGTACATGTTCTTTATTTTTAAATAATAAATAAATATAAATAAATAAAATCTCATTAAATGAAGCGTCCCATCCACGTCATGATCATTCACCGCCCTAAAACCCACACACTTGAAAGCTACTCTCCCTCTCCCTCCCTTCTCACAATTTCAAATCCATCGTTGGAAACATCCATCGCCAATCTCATGTGCAGAATCATTGAAGATTGAAAATTCATATGGGCTGTGATTGACAATGAAAGGCCCGGCCAATACCAAGTGAAGCCTTTGGAACTTAGAATCATCTCTAACACGTCCCATGTAGGCCACTACCCTTATAAAACATTAATTTTTATTTGATAAAATAGGAACGATACAGAGAAAATTAGCATGATCTCTGTGCAAGGATGACACACATAAATCGAGAAATGGTCAAAAAAATTTATTAGTTTAACTTATTGAAAATTAGCATGACCTCTGCTCAGCCGTTGACTTGTAGCATTAGATATTATGTTTGATTGTGCTGGTAATTTTGACGATGTGGATGTGATGATATAACTCTGGCATCTTGATGCAATATGCAGTAACAGGTAGCATATTAATTTTTTTCTGGAGAGACCCCCACCTTTTGAAATTGAAGGTAACAACAATCCTCCTCAGCTTGCTTTATCTAGTTTTTGTGCTGAACTTAAACTGTCAATGTTTTTGGCGCCTTGCCCGATCCCGTGCTCTGTGTTGCTCAGACAGACCATCACCAAGGAAGGTACCTTCAATGAGTTTGCCTATGTCTTTTGTCTAATTTTGCTTTATTGACGTTTATTTGACTACGTGGAGATTTAGTATACATCGGTGGGAGACTGGTGATTTGGTTTTAAAGCTACTGATACCAAATTTGAAGTAAATATGGTAGAACCATCTGACTGCCGACTATACCATCTTGCAAGGCATACTATCTTGAAGCACGTTCTTCATGAGTCATTTGTATCGATTGCTTAAGCAGATTTGCCAGATCCGTGCCTCATCCTATGTTAAACCATTGAGGATTGCCCCTGTGTGATCTCCTCTTCTCGTTTGTGTTTGTGGTATTGAGGATAGCCGGTATAACCAAAGACGATCCCTGAATGAGGCTCTTGCTGACAGGCTGAAAATGAGCAGAATCACAGCAAGGGGTTAGCTCGAATTCATAGTTGCTATGCTTTTAGAGCTGAAAAACCGTGCATCTGTAGGTGGCTACTTCTAATGTTTGTTGATTAAAACTCAGTTGCCGTACTTGGATGAGGAAAATATATAACCAGATTATTAGGTAGTCAGAACTTCAGAAATATCACTAAATGAGACTGCAGATGAAGACGATGAGAACTTATTCATTCTATATGCTTTTAGATGTTGCCTGATTTGTTGATAATGCGGCCATTCTTATACCGAAGATTGTGATTTAAGCAACTAATTGTTCTTAGTCTTCAATTGTTTTATCAGCTAAGAGATGAAGCATAAGTTTTATTTCTTGCTAAAACCAAAACTCATCCAGTTGGTTTTGCCGGCATTATCATAGTTAAATGATCTCCAAGGTGGCTGTTCTGTTAAACATTTTGCACATCGATAAGATCATACCTGTCCAGTAAATTGGATTTTGAGTGAAACTTTAAAAGTTTGCATTGCAATTACCATGTGCTTAACTTGTGCATACAACCTGTACATATTTATCCATTCAAAGAAAGAAAGAAAAGCATTAGGCCATTTGTGCGTCGAATGATTAAAGCTGCTACTAACTGATGTAGATATTGCATATTGGATCAACAAGATAATTAATCAATGCACGATTCTCACTTGTTTTACCAATCAATTAAAGTACTAATCATCTTATTTTGTGAATAAATTATAGCAAAACTTGTTGTCGACAAATGAATTTTCGCAATTTGTCTCATAAAAGATTCCAAAAATTGACCCAACCCCTAAAGGAAAGTTTGCATTACATGATTTAGCATCGCATTTATTCAATATAAGATATGTCCACTTCCAATAATTTCCATCCGAGTTAGCCTCAACAAAATCTTCAGAATATGCTCGGCCTCATGAGGGACAAATAAATTGCATACGTGAGAATTTCTTGCTTCGGTTGCTAGCTTTTTCCTTTTTAATACTCGACAAGAAATGTAGGGGAAAATGTGGTAGAGGTGAGTTGAATCACCATCGAGTTCTCCTCTTAGGCTTTCCTCACTGATTCCACCGCCAATGACGTTGCATAGAATGCTGCAACTGGACGTCGCCCAAAAAATTCCACGTAATGTTAGTGCAAGCTACAGGTCAAGCTTTGCCATTCTTGCAGAGAGCCCGTTTCAGGTAGCTAAAACCCGACCGATGACTAATGAGATACAACAGGATGTCGTGAACAATTACCGACCATCGGTTTGAGTAGGAACTAAATGACTTTCAGACGGGGAGAGGATCCTGTTCCACTTGGGCCGGTAGGGAAGGCGTAGCGCTGAAAAGGGTGCTGAACGTGAACGAGCGGGATCATCTCCACCTCCTCCTCGTCCGCCACCGGAGCGGGGCTGCTCCTCCGGACCAGGTGGTCCGGTGTCCACCTCCACGCATAGAAACTCCCATCGCTGTTGTCCACCCGCCACCATCACTTTCATCTTTGACTTCCTCTCCGCCGCCGCCACCCGACTCCTGCATCACCATCCCCGCCACCATACACTCCTCCGCTGCTCTACCCATCATCTGTGGGGCCGTGTCCGTTGCCGTCGTAGCGTCCATTGCTGGATTTCGCCAAAATGAAGAAGAAAGGAGAGATAAAAGAGAAAAAACAGGAAAAAATAATTAAGAATCAAAAAATTATAAAAAATTATATACATTAGTATCGGCTAACGTCTACATTAGTACTATCCGGCCAAAATTAGTCGGAATGATTGAATTGGTACCGAGTCAAAAGGCTGATAATTGAATTAACACGATTACAAATTTTAAAATTAAATTAATACAAAAAAATAGCTTTATGATTTTTCTTATACTTTTTTCGAGTCTAATCTATTGAATAGTTATGACTACATCAATTAACACAAACAACCTCCTTCGATATTGATTTACTACGATAATGCCGGTGAAATCAATCGAATGAATTTTGATTTTAGCTAGAATTAAAATTTATGCTCAATCTGTCAATATCTTCCAATAAAATAATTGAAGATCAGAGCAACCACCGCCTTAAGTCTAAGAATGGCCGCATCATCGATGCATCAGGCAATGACTTCCATTGGTGGGTGGAAGCCTTGCTGCCTTTTTTTTTTCTTCACAGAACAAAAAGATGGTAAATAATAAGATGGAAGTGAGGAAGTGAGGAATTTTTTAATATATTTTTATATATTAAAACGAAGAGTACATAAGCCTATTAATGTAAGTTTTTATGAGATGAGTATTTAAGTTAACAAAATATCAATAAGAATATATATATTTAAATAAAAATATACGCATAATCTTAAAAGACACATATAATCAATAGAATTATCAAATATTCTAATATAGGAAATTATATGAAAATATTTCTAAACACCTTTAACAGATATCCCATCTCGGCCATGGTCGGTTAGTTCCCGTTGGTACTTCACCAAAAATAACTCGGGCTCTGCTTCTTCAATCAATTTCGCGCAATTTTTCTTCAAAACCTCGGCGACGTTGATCGATCAGGCGTTCATCACTCGCGTTCGTTCGTCGTCTAGGGTTTGGAGTTGAGAGAAGAAGAAGGAGAGATGTACCCGCCGCTGCTAGCGAACGAGTCTTCGCACCTGCCTAGAGTTCGGAGTAGGTTCTTGAAACAGTCGTATAAGGTTCGGATCATGTCTGCCGATGAGCATCCGATGCGACGCCTGCGGCAATCACGTTTTCCAGGGGACCAAGTTCACTTCCATGGAGGAGGAAGTCGTCGGCGAGGTCGGTCGGTGCTCGCACGCCTTCGATTCTGTTGTTTCTCCATCTTCTTCCAAGTTCGAGTTGTGATGATGCTTTGGGGGTTTTTTTCTCTCTTGTTTTTTCTGCAGACGTATTTGGGGAATCAGAGATTCAGGTTTTACTTCAAATGCACCAAGTGCTCTGCTGTGCTCGCGATCAAAACCCAGCCGCAGCATCCCGATTGCGTGGTGGAGTCAGGGGCGACTAGGGTAAGGAGATTCTGCCTTCCTTATTGAATTGTTGTTAGGTTTCTTAGAGTTGGATGGACTTTGGGAAGAATTGAACTTCACTTTGTACTTTTCTATTTGGGTTTGCGCCAGGTGACGGAGGCTGATGAGATGAAGCCCTTGCAGAATAGCACGTCCGATTCCAAGAGAGAGCTGGATATTCTCCCGGTCCACGACGAAGTGAATTCCTTAAAGGTAAGTCTTTTGATCTTTCTGCATTATTTATTTTCTCTGTGGTTTGAGCATGGATTTGTGCTGTCGCTGTCGTCCCGGTATGATACTATTGCATGCTGATTGATTGATTTATCACCACAGTGGACTGCAAAGGTTTGAGTTGTCTCCCAAAAATGACCTTATTTTCATGGACTGCAAAGGTTTGAGTTGTTTCCCATTTAAATCAGCATTAAATATGGCAACAAAGGGCCAGTGGTCGTTTTATGAGCCCTCGCATTGAGGATATAGGGTACCGTCCACATCACCATTCTTGACCTCTGTGGTCTTCTTGCTTCTACTTCCGGTGTTAAGTTTGGTTGCCTTCATGGGTGCTTTTATTACTTGATTGTCAGACCTTTTATTCCATGAGCTATGACTTGGAGATCATTATCCGTATTGTGGTCCAATTCCCATCCCTGACGGACAACAGAAATTTGGACAAACAGCATACTTGCTTTCTTGTTGGCTACCTTGAAGCCTAGGAATCTTATTAGAACAGTCTTGAACGTGTTATGCATGAGTTCTGGCTGAACTTGTCATTTGCTTAATAAGGTGCCCGTGTTATGGTTTATTTGAGAATGTATATGGTACTTTAATCTACATATAATCCATGGATATATCTAAAATTTTGAGCTTGTTTGAAGATGCCCTGTTGCAAATGCTCTATTTTTTGTGACCGTCAATCCCTGATTCAGTATGAATTAAGTTTACAATTGTCTTGCTCCCAAAAGTTCTCAAGTAATTTTTTCATGATTCCTTGCCCTCTAAAGTTGCTGATTCTTCAAGAACATGCAATTGTCTGATGATGCACACGACACGGAATTAAGCACATCAAGTAACCGGGACTAAGCAAAGAAAAGCATGCTATCCAGCTCAAATACTCAATGCTTATGCATCTAATGCAAAAGACGGGCCTGTTAAATGCCTGTATGTGCATGTATTTCCAACTCCAAATGGAAGTATTCGCCAAACTTCTCAGAAAGAGCGTGGCTTACTGGTTTTCTGATTTTGTATACTCTGTCGATAAAACCGATGGTACCTCGATTGGATAATAAGGAAAGATGGACGTGCTCTGTGGTTTAGATTGTCTTCTCAAAAGAATTACTAGTGTTGTTTGTTTCTCCCCTCTACCTAAGAATACATATTACCAAGTTGGTTTCTTTTGCTTCATGTGATTTGTTAGGATAATTTTGCCGTTGTTTTAGATCTGATGAAGCATAAGTTGTTGATTTAATGGGAATTGTCTTTTGCTGTTGAGGCCTAGAGAAAAGCTTACTTATATGCTGCTTTGATTTGAAATGCAGAAGGGAAAATTTTCGGGGGAATTTTCGGACGAGGCAACAGATTCCTTGTCAAAAGCTACTACCAGTGACATCTCGAATGACAAAGGTATGTCGCATTTTTCCAACATGTCTTCTTCAATTACGTTTGCTCTCTTTGGTTGGGATTTATGGTATTAATGTCTTTCTGAATGATAGATGTGTGGAAGTAGATAGGCTCGGCACTTCCCTTTCCTTGCAAGTGCCTTGGATTGTATTAATTGTGGTTTCTCTTTGTGGAAGTAGACTTGACTTTTAAGAGGTAACTTTTTCCATGTCACAGTGGTTGTATCTGTGAGTTTTCCGATGATGTTTTCGTGTCTTTCCATCATGTTTGTGGTGTTTCAGGTTTCCGTTAGAAGCAGATATTGCTTGGTTGTTACATGAGGACCTATATTTTATGGAAAGCATCTAAGTGCATTCTTGTCTGATGGAGTCACTCATGTTTTTGTTCCTTGTTCATTGACTCATATTTTTGTTATGTTTTACAGGAAATCCTGCTGGATCGCTGGACCAGAGTGAGTGAAGAATGGTGGTCTAAGCAGCGATGACGGGGATTGAGTTTTTCCATGTGACAGTGGATGTTTCTGTAAGTTGTCCGGTTATGTTTCCTTGTTTTTCCATCATGTTTGCGGTGTTTCTGTTTTCCGTTAGAAATAGATATTGCTTGGTCATTGCATGAGGACCTAGCATCTTAGTGACTAACGAGAATGGTGGTCTAAACGGTGATGATTGGGATTGAGTTGCAAATGATACCATCCGTTTTCTTGCTGTATCAGCAGAAAGCTTTCTGATTCTATCTCTGCTGTAATTTCTGACTGAACCAGGGATTGATTACCAGATTAGTTTTTAATTGATCGTGCATTGTGGGCTTTGATTGGGTGTGGTGATCTAAGATGCTCCTTCCATTAAAGGATGAGGATATGGCTGTAGACTGCATCTTTGTTTTGACTTTGTAAACTGCTGATGGTGATATTGTTGCGATTCAGGGCAAGTCATCCATTCAAATTAGATGTATTCTTTCAAGCACTAAGCACGCTTCAAGGGGGGTGTGTGGAACATATGACGGAGTACTACCCAATTGCCAAAGAGAAAAGTAATATGATATGCATAGAAATGTGGAGGGAGATGTATATAATTGGGCGACTTCCCTATTTTCGCTTGCAAATATATGTGTCCTTTTACTTAATGTGAATTATTGGAGATCTTTAAAAAATATATGTTGATGGGAGAAGTATGATTTTTGTATTTCCGTGATTTTTCGAAACTTAAGATACCTTCTCTCTACTTCTGATTCTCTACTTCTAATTCTACAGAGTTAAAAGGAAAAAAATGACTTGGCCTGGCCTAGAGAGAGTTTATAATTCTACTGAGAGATGTTGTGAATCGATTCTCATACCCCAAAATTAATTTAGCCACTGATAATAAAATAATGGGTACAATAGTTGTGCCAGGGCAGTTGATCGACACGTGTTTGATGGGGGCCCATACTTCAGATTTTCAGAAATCGCTTTTTGTACTCATTCTCTTCCATAAATACAATCTACCTTGTTTCCATTACGTCTTTCCTTAAGAAACAGAGGTTGAGATCTTGGTTTTTATGGAAGTCGGTCATTCCTTCACCAGGATCTAGGCCTCCGTCAGTTGGCCAGCGACGGAGTAGTCAACGGAGGCCGTGATCTTGTTGCGGGGGAGGAAGGTGGCATGCTGGAAGTTGAGCATCTCTTTAGGGAGCTTGTCGGGCTTGGCCTCGGCGAGGTCCTAAGTAAGGATGGTCTAGGTAATGCTCATGCCAACATTGTCAATCCCGACTACGGCTATCTTGGGCAGCGGGGTGTTTTGGATCTGCTTGGGGAAGGCTTGGGTCAGGTCCAAGCCGCTGGGGTGGAGGTAGGAAGCTAACGGAGCTCGTGCATTTGCTTGCAAAACAGAGAATTGGGATAGAGCGATTGTGTGTTGAATTTGAGGGATTAGAGGCAGAGAGAGAAATTCGAGGACGAGTGAAGATGTAGGAAGAAGAAAGAGGGAGGGGTGTCGATAGAAGAGAGAAAGTGAATGAGGAAGAGATTTTTGAAAATTTTAAAATATGGTCTCATAGACAAGTGTCGATCGACGGATGGACTATTGTACAATAGTTGTGCCAAGTCAGCAATACAATAGTCCACCATCATGGAATCACATTAATTAGCAGGTAAAGAAATAAGCAGACCATGATGACTTTCCACAAAAATCATATCTTTCCATTTAGTGCATAACTTATGTCGAACCCAAATGACTAGATTAACAGAGTTGACTTTATGGAGAATTATTCATTATCTACTCTTTAGTTTGTAACATTCTACGCACACGAACACCTACACCTACGAACGCACCAAACAAACAAAAGACTACGGTAATGAATTTCGAAGAAGAATATACGCAACCCTAGCAAAAAAAAAAGAAAAAAACATGCCTAACTAGGGGTGAGCATCGGTCCAAGGCCAACCCTGGACCAACCTTGGACCACCCAACCCTGCCGGTCCTAGTCCGGTTCCTGAGGGGACTGGGTCTGTCCTTAGTCCTGAGATCCCTGAACTAGTACTGTGCAGGTTGGTCTTGAGTGAGGATGGTCTAGGTGATGATCATGCCAACATTGTCAATCCCGACAATGGCGATCTTGGGCAGCGGGGGTTTTGGATCTGCTTGGGGAAGGCTTGGGTCAGGTCCAAGCCACCGGGGTGGGGGTAGGAAGCTAACGGAGCTTCGTGCATTTGCTTGCAAAACAGAAAATTGGGATAGAGCGATTGTGTGTTGAATTTGAGGGATGAGAGGCAGAGAGAGAAATTCGAGGACGAGTGAAGATGTAGGAAGAAGAAAGAGGGAGGGGTGTCGATAGAAGAGAAAGTGAATGAGGAAGAGATTTTTGAAAAATTTAAAATATGGTCTCACAGACAAGTGTCGATCAACGGATGGACTATTGTACAATAGTTGTGCCAAGTCAGCAATACAATAGTCCACCGTCGTGGACTCACATTAATTAGCAGTGAAAGAAATAAGCAGACCACACGATGACTTTCCACGAAAATCATAATTTTCCATTTAATGCATAACTTTTGTCGAACCGAAATGACTAGATTAACAAAGTTGACTTTACGGAGAATTATTCATTATCTACTCTTTAGTTTGTAACATTCTACACACACGAACACCAATGAACATGCCAAACAAAAAAAAGACTATGGTAATGAATTTCGAAGAAGAATATACAGAACCCTGGCAAAAAAGAAGAAGAAAAAACATGCCTAACCTAATCCCATATTATTAGATAGAATCTATTAAACCCACGTAGAAACATCTCTACTTATGCAAGCTGGGCTTGACTGTTTGGACATAAGTATTTTAGGTGACACATATATTATGTGATAGTGATACATAATGTAATTGATTAATCATCATTCAACGTGTTGGTGCGTGTGATGAATTCATTGTACTTGGTGCCAATGTGTATATATCTTCCTATCGATTGGTTGGTGACCCGTGTGATATGATGCAACATTCCTAGAAGTGAACCACCAAGGAAAAGTTAGTGGATTACAATGCAAGTGGAGGTATGAACGATAAACAGTTGCCTAGTGTAGACTCTTCCAAGCACATATCAATCACAACTTCGAGGTTTGAATTAAATCATTTAGACATGCAATTCAATTAATTTAGAAGTCGTTACTAATCTAATATGGGTCTATTGGAAACCCTCGGGTAAAATGCAAAAGTGCATTTTACTTTGGCTAACAAGCAATTTCATGGATACGGAGATCTGATTATGCTAAATAAGTCTATTCATAGATATAGGAACTTGACTAAGATAAATCTCATGCCATTTTGACATCTTTCCTCTTTATTTCGAAAATGTTTTGCAAATAGTTTTGTATTTTAATCCTAATCATATTATGCATAATCATGTGGGCAAGCAATCGTATAATTTAACACTCCATTATCAAAGTAGGGAAAAAATTGTATGAGGAGATAGAAAAGGCCTTGATGTGCTAAACAAAAAGGAAAATTCTAGCATCATCCAATTGTCTTTAGTTTTTGGGTTAATACCATGAAAAATCCTTAAATTGATACACTTGTGATAATTTTATTCAAACTAAATTTTTTACAACCAAAACTCCAAATCGGTACATCTATAACAAATTTACCCCAAATGACCACTAAAAACCCCAAACTAGTACACTTGTAACAAACTTACCCTCAAACTAATTTTTTGACTGCTAAAAATCCTAAATCGATACATTTGTATCAAATATATCCTCTGTTAAATTAGATTAATAACACAAAAAATCACAAACGTCATACAACTATAACAAGTGGAAAGTAAAATACCAAACTAGTACGTCAATAAACTGTCATGTATATTCAACTCGACAATTTGACAATAAAATTTAACGAAAATTAACAGAGGGTAAATTTGTCATGAATATACCAATTTGGGATAAATTTGTCAAAATTATACCAATTTGGGATTTTTTATGATAAAAAAATTAATATGGGATAAATTTGTCACAGGTATACTAATTTAAGGTTTTTCGTGATATCAATCTTTTGACTTCTTCACTTTAACCTCTTGTAAGGGTACTTTTATTTTTAAACCTGCTTATTAGGCAAATCTTTCCGCGCTTTCTTTTGTTAAATTATGTTCCAATTCTAACCACACTGTCCCTATGCAAAATTGAGTCGTTTTCAATGCTTTCCATGTTCACGTTTAGACGGTGAAACCAGCTGGATCTTGATGAGCATTGCTTGAAACATTATTCATTTTTTTTTATAAGGTTGTTGCTATTATATATTAGGGTGCGTTTGCTAGATTTTATGTATACCATAGATTGTTGTCATATTGTGGAGCATATTAACTAGCACAATGAACGCACAATGCTTCCTCCGCGGGTGATGTGCTCCATCCGACTATCCCAGGCCCTTCAACAAGTATCCTGTGCTCAAACAGATCCAATCGGCATATCTTTGTTCCCTCGATGACTTCATTGCTTGATCTGACCTGACTTCTGCAGATCGTCATCTTTGTCTCCTGTTGAACATGAAGAATGTGATGATGTTGCAAAAGGGTCCCTCTTTTGTTTCCTTTTCTCAATAGCCCTCGGCCAGTGGTACTTTGAAAAAAGAAAGAAAGAAAAGGCCCCATTTTAGGGGTAAATATTCCTTTTTTGTTGCCATACTTTTTCTAATAATGTTTATTTGTGCATACACTAATGGATTCTTATTCCACACTAGATTTGTAACGTTGTGTGATAGTGTTACAGATTTAATTCTCCAATTCACTTTTCCATGAGATACAAATGTTCTTACGACATCTGTGGGACACTAAAATGAATGGAGATAGTTAATAAAATTAGCATTATTATAGGTGCTGAGGAGCAAAATGAGAAAAAAGTTAGAGATTCCTTTTTCCAAGGTTGGACAAATCTAGAATGCAAAACGAAATCAACCTTGTTCTCCAAATAAATTACAACACAAAACCAGGGATGCAATTGAGATAGTTGTGACTCGGCCTCGGAATGTAATGGCTCGCCACTCCCCCAATTTATCCCATCTCCATTCGAAGATGATTCCCCTGCCAAAAGACACCGCTATAATCTAGGTGAGTTTTTAATGATAACAAAAACAAGTAGTAACTTAGACATGGTGCTTGACTTTTCATTAAGCGTGTCACTGGAGATGGAAGATCTACCTCTTGTGTGGCATGACGAATGGCATTTCCTTGGCCCTCTGTGATTCTCATCTGCATTCTCAATCGAGAGTAGCTAATATTATAGTTGATCCAAATTTTGGCCCTCCAGATAGGTCGGAGGCTTTAGTGCAGATTCAAGTTATAGAATATGTGACATAGCCAAATTCTTCTGTTGCTGATAGGGTCATGTCTGGATGCTTCACAGTTGGAAGTGCACGGAACGCTTTAAGAGTTAACGATTGAGAGTGCCTTGGTGTCAACATAAAAATCAAAAATCAAAAATCAAAAATCAAAAAAATCAAAATAAAAGAAAGAAGAAGAAGAGAGAGTGCCTCGGTGCTGACTTGTTTGGTTCAACGCATGTGCACCAGGGCAATTGTTTATTGTGTGGTTTGCCATGCACAATAGGGTGGCAACTAAAGATGAATATAATACTACTTTCTTGTATTTGTGATTGGGGCCTTTTGGCTTGTAATCTACGTACTCTCAGCTTACACAACTAGAAAACAACTATTGTCTTCCGAAATAGTCACCGATTGGCAACAAATGGAGCTTTCCATGTCTACTGGTACTCCTCGCAAAAACCGAGTTTTATCATCAACGTGGAATACCCATTTCCACTAGATATTCAGATAAACTCAAAGTACAGCTTGTTTTATCAACAACGGTGATTTTAGAGGCTTCTACCGTCTACAATCATTCCTTTGTCGCTTCATGCGGACACATCAACTTAAAGCTAGAAAGATGGCATTAGCATGCAACCTCATATACATGCTGATATTATTTGTGGAATGCTCCCAAGTAAAAAGATGATGATGCTTGCGGTTCATTCATTTTCATGAAGATGGTCATTTCATGTTGTAGAATTCATTGGCTTGCAAGAAATCCAAACGTGGTCAAAAAATTTCAAAGTCTTCAGAATTAGAAACTGTCTAGTCTACCCTTGATCCACATATATTCCCTACTATAGCGACCAATGTACAATTAAGGGGGGAAAGCCTAAAAACGATTGTCACTCTACACTCGTTTGGAAATTTCTTTTCCACAATGGAATCGCTATGGTTAGCATGAACCACATGGGAACTGCATACTTGAAAAATTGTCCAGGACGCCAACCTTCCTTTTAGCTTATATGAAGAGAAGTAGCCATTAGGACAGCATTATGCTGCATCTGACAAAAGGCTGTCATTCCTGAGTAATGGGTCGAGTGAAGGCTCACGCCCCCGAAAGTCGATGAATACCTGGGTATAGCAAAATTGGTAGCACATCAAGTAGAAAAGAACTAGACCGATAGATGTCAAATAGAGGTGAAAGCTGAATATGGATCATCAAGGTAATAGTAAACAATAAAAGTGTGAACCACGAATAGCAAGAGCAGATGATGCAAAATGACAACTTCCGAAGTTGTAATGCAGCTTTTCCACCTCCAAGAGCAAGAATCGTCTCTCGGAACTTTTGCCCTATCCTTTTGACAGCCTGTCAACCGCGCTCAATGGATCATGATAAACGCAAACAATCAATTCCAAAAACGAAAGCAATATTTAAGAAGGGGCTCTATTACTAGAAAAATAAATGAATCGACCGGGAATCGACCGGGACTTGGACAAACATGAAGGTGCATTTCTCCCCCATGGGGGGCTTTCAGATAAGACGAGAGCAAAAGCCAGACACTCAAAAATATTTTTGAGATATTGCTGGTGCAATAGTGACCTCAAACTCAAAACATGTAGATTTAAAGCATCTAATGAGCTTCCTCGTCAATGGCTCACTTCCTCCTTGTTTGATCTCAGGGATAACAAGTAATTTTTCCAAAACTTTGGGAGTGACACAGTCAGGCCAATGCATAAAAAAGAAATCTCATTGATTGGAAATAAGCCATGTATCGAGGCTGAAAGGGTATGGAAACAGGATTTGGGGCCTATCCATTAATGGAAAGAATATGAGGCATTGTTGTGCTGCAGTAGTGAGAAGAGTGCAAGCACACAATCTCACAGGTCTGGGCCTGCCTGACGTACAATCATTAGAGAGTGATGGACATAAGTGTTTAAGAATACACAGTTTGCAAGCAGATAGGCTTCCCCTCTTTGCTCAGACATTCACTGGATTACTCACCACTAGTCCACAGGGGAAAGATAAAGCGTTTATTACTAGCACTGCCTTACACACGAGCAAACCAAACAGGAATGGCAAACACAAGGATCTAGTTGCCTTTCTAGCAAGCATTATTTCTATTTCATATATGTCCACAACTTCTCGGGCATACCTCGCTGTCATTTAAACCGGCATCCTCAAATGTGGAGTAAGCATTTGCAGATAGCATCTATGCCCACTGAAAACCAAAACATTCACGATCAGAACCACGCGCTTCATGGAAATAAATTAATCTCAAGCACGAATATGGATAAACCAGTACTCAGAACTGACAGCCCACTCCAAGGAAAAGGGCCGTGTTATACTCAGAGAAACTGTTTCATCATCTATTAGAAGGTGACCAAATAGGACCTGAAAAAAAAATATCTGGCGTAACCCACGGAAAAGAATAACCTATACCTTGTAACCGTAATAACCAGCTGCATGTGGACCTAAATGAAAGCGAAAAGCAATAGATTCGCACCCATGTAAGATTAAGATGATCCAATAAGGTATACATACTCTCAGAGAACCATTTTGATGGTTAGGAAGACGAACCTGAAAATATATGGTCAAAACTACAAAGGAATCGATCCTCAGGAAATGGAGGAATCACCTAGGTTTTTTCACAAACCCTTCGATACACATCATGTACTGAGAAGTTCCACAAACAATAAAGCAAATAATAACAAAGTTATACCCAAAACTAGAGGTGCGGAACATATTTTGCATGAAGCTTAAGTGCCAAAATCGGAGCAAAAGAGATCTACAATTCCGCATCTTATCCGAGCATTTTTTTAAAGTTCCACAAACAATAAAAAAAAGCAAATAATAACAAAGTTATACCCAAAACTACATCGTTGTTTTGGCTGAGTAGGCAAGAAAATTAATGATTGGCACTTAAGTGATCCATTTTTTTTTTTAAAAAGTGGCACTTAAGTGTACCTTTTGTAACTTTTGGCACTTAAGTGTCCCTTTGTGCCAACTTTTGGCACTCCCGCTGTACTTATGCCTCTCTACGTCAGTATGATTCCAGAAGAGCGACTTTTCAGCATATACAATTTCTGGTTTTCCAATAATCTGATTTTACTTTGCTAAGGTTAAACGAACAAGTAAACTTTTTGTTCCCTCACTGTCATAAGGACGTGAGCTGACGACGTATGGAGCCCTCTTCTTTTGGGTTATTACTTCAAAAATTTGTGCATGTATGGCCACAAACAGGATAGACGGTGGAACCTCAATAAACAAGAGTGTAGCATTCAGCTCTTAATAAATGCAGCACCATGAGGACAAGGTACACATAAGAAAAGGGCAATGCATGCTAGAATAGCTTACTTCTCTTCAAAAGCTATTAAAACAGTCCTAACTTCCAAAAGTGTCACAGAATAAGAAGCTAGAAATGGTGAATCATCTTCAGTTGCTTCTTAACCAGACGAGAAGCTGAAGAACTTGGTTGGACCAATTCTACAATTGCTTTGGTCAGGGGTTTGTGATGCCTAAGAACCATAGGCATCAAACCAAGTGAAAGATGCAAAAGGGAAAAGACAGAAAGATAGATTGGAAAGGGAAGAATTAGACGGCATGAACCTTTTACCACTGGCATAACATGCAAAGTGTCAATAGGCTCCCGTGGACTTATTATATCTACTTTTCAGCTCATATTTCCTTCAGCACCACCCAGAGAAAATTCACTTATTATAGTTAATGAATAAATAACGTCCCCATCTAATTACCAGTCAGCTCAAGTAAACAACAGCAAAATCTAGAAAGTTTTGGAAGAAATTTATTGTACTCAAAATTATACAGATTTTTCTTTTCTTTTTGTAGAGAAAAATAGTCATGGCAAAAGGGAAAAGGAAACGAACAGTTCATGCCTAAAACGTCGGCAATGTATGTACATGCGTACGAAAGAACAAAGCAATACAAGTTGTCATTAATCAAAATTAACCTGTTCAAGGTATTTTTAGTGCCTGCTCGAAAGTAGAGTCAAGGACCGATCGACATGAAGCTTCAGGGAGGGTCTCAGCAGTCTTATAATGCTTTGCGATTCCCATCAAGGTATCCCTATAGTTCAAGGGTAACATAATGGCCAAGAATATCTCTACAGGGAAAAAAGACACTGCAATCATCTTTCAACTAGAAATATGCCTTCAACTAGAAATATGCCTGCGCCTCACCAGACTTTATTGATAATTGTTCATAGTTTATCATAGCACAATAATGAACAATTCTTGAACATAATTATGTCAAGTTTTTACAATTGAATTTGAAAGCTTTGCATGTCAATTTATACGACAACTTGTTTACTATGACTAAACCAAAGCAAAAAAGATGATGTCGGTCTCAATGTTTTCCTTAACATAAGATGTTAAAAGTATTTTTGTTCAAGGAAACAAAATAGTAAAAGATAATGATAAATAAAATAAGAGAAATATTGTATTGAGATGAAGTGTTCCCATGTTGTAAGAAAGAATTAGTTATATTATAAATGCTTCAAGTTCATTGTTCAAGCAAGAGCTTAGTCCATTTTACATTAGAACCTTTTGAGAAACAAAGTATTCAGTATTTTTCATAATCTACATCATCAAATAGAGGATAGCAGATAGAGCAAATATGTAGACAGTTTCTCCGGAAAGGACCAACCATGGGATCGACAGGTGCAAAAGTAGCTTGGGCTGATGTCTGCCTTCTCACCTCGGAAGGAGGACTTGGCTTAAGAAGAATTAGGGATAGCAATAAAGCGGCAATGGCTAAACACATTTGGCTGCTATTCACCGATAAAGAATCATTATGGTATAAATGGATTCATGCCACTTACCTCAAAAGATAGAATTTTTGGATTTCTTCTATCCCGACCCATTGCTCTTGGGCCTGGCAAAAAAATTTTGCGCTAAGAAATGAATTCCAACCCCATTTTAGATGGAAGATAGGAGATGGTGTCTATACATCATTGTGGTTTGATCCTTAGCTTGAGGTTGGTCCCCTCAACTTGATCTTCTCGGACAGTTATATTTACCAATCAGACCTTCTCAAGCAAGCGAAGGTTAGGGACTTATACTCACCGGATGGGCTCCAAATCCTGCAAGACTTGTCATCGTGGCAAATTTCGGTTCCCCCACTTTCGCATGATCAGGACATCTTCAGTTGGGTGGAGAATTCTTCTGGAAAATTCTCGATGGCTTCAGTTTGGGCTACTATTCGCGGTAAAGCCAACCTAGTTTCCTGGTCTTCTTTTATCTGGGACAAGACCTTAACCCCTAGACACCAATTCCTTTTGTGGCTTATTTCCAAGAACCGTCTTCCAACCCAGGTGCTTCTCATGTCCTATGGCAACATACCCACCTCGGTTTGCGCTTTCTGCAATTCTAGGCCTGACTCTATCAACCACCTGTTTTTTGAATGCCGCGTCCCCAACTCCCTTGCTAATTTTTGGGCCGCTAAATGTAATCTTCCTTAGATTAATTCAGCTTGGCCAGACAACCTCCTTTGGGTTAGTAATGTCCTTTCTGGCAAGGGGTTTTACCATCAGATAGCTCGATTTTCTTTTGGCACTCTTTGTTATATCATTTGGAAAACCAAGAATGATATCATATTCCGTGGCCGAAGCTTTCAAATTCCTTCCATGAAGCTGCAGCTATTCAAGGCAGTAAAGGATAAGGCCCTGGCTTTCAAAAGGGTTGAAGACAACCCTAGGAATAGGAGGATGTAACACCATTTCGAGGTATATTAGGCGAAAGCAAAGACCATGGGTACACCGATCGATCACACAAACAAATAACATTGTGTTTTTTAGCTGAATCAGGAATTTGACTCTAATCAATTATACAGTACCGAGGAGATGGAAATCGTCTAGTCCAATTGCATTCATTCCCCGACGAATGCAGCTCCAAACTCATTTCAACCGAAAAAGAAGCAACAAAAAACAAAACAACAAAGATACAGACTTTCACATCTCCGAACAAGGCAAACCAGGGATCTGCTCCCATGTGACAGCAAAGTACTCCTTGCTGAGCTAGGGGGCTGGCTTCATGGACTTCTCCGCAAGCTTTCATTCAGCAAGGCAAACCTCGTCATGGTTTTTTTTTCTTAAGCTTTTTGAAGGACTTGCTTAGGTCCAAACTAAAATGGTACTTTAACATTGAGAATTGAATGCTTCGATCGATTATCTTTGCTATGCATAACTAGGGTAAAGACGTTACTATCATGTCCGTAATTAACTACGGAAGCTCCCGATCATATGAGAGGAAGGATAGATGCACTGAAGGTCTAGGACCACATAAAACTCTATTGATAGTTCGATTCACATCATGAGCGAATCTCTAAAAGGCTCTTGTTGCATTGTCTAGATGTATGCATGAAAATATCTATGGTATGTTGAAATTGTAGCATTATTCGTGGAGAGGGCATTGTCCAAAAGAAAACTTCTCCAGTTGTCAAATGCACTTGCAAATGGTCAGGACAAACTTTCAAGGCTTACGTAAAACCTAAAATCATATATATCTTTTTCATTTATTCGAAATCAATTTTACAGTATAGACGCTTATGGCCTCCCCGTCTATGCCCTGCGGTAATGATTTCTTTGGCATTATGACCTTTACTAAAATGATGTCCGTAGTGTATTATTCCGTGTTGGATTTCACTCGATTGTCTATGACTTTATTATGTGTTTTCGAGGTAATAGTTTAGTATAAATGTATTATTATGCTATAAACATTAAGTATTTTGATTTAAATTGTTTTTCTTTCTAAGAGGCGAAATAGAATAATCCGATGAAAGCATAATATTTATACATCTGTGATAGAGTTTTGACAGTTTTAATTATGGTAAATTAACTCCTCTAGTTATTAAGATTCATTATTTCGTGTTGTTGCCATTGTACTACTTGAACAAGGATGGCCATGCACGTGAGAACTGCTCTATTTTGGATTCTAAGGTCTCTATATCTCTCTCCTAGGGAATATCACCTAGTCTAGCCACTGAACTCATGAGTTTTTTCAAGCAAAACTTGACGAAAAGGTAGAAATGGACGCAGCTTTTTAAGTTTGGCAATCCTAGAATTTATCAGCCATTGGGATTACAGTTTGGAGATCCAACGACTCCTCCGCTCCAACCAATAAATATATGTCGTTCTCTTCTTTTGTATCCTAAGCTGACACACCTACAAGACCTCCATTCCAATTGATATTTTATCATATTTCCCTAGCTAACAACCTTAAAATATCATGGGATCTTCACTTTCACAAGTGAATACATTTCCACAATCCCTCCGGCAAGATTGTTCAAGGCCCTGGTGTTGGACTCACATAACCTAATTCCCAAACTCATGCCTCAAGCCATTAAGAGCATTGACATCATCCAAGGCGATGGAGGGGCAAGAACCGTTAAGGAAATCAACTTCGTTGAAGGTAATTATGCATGTTTTGCTATACAAAGGTATACTATGAATTGTGTGGATGAGCTAAACAAGGAAATATTCACATAAGTATACCACGATCGATCTAAAAGAAAGGTTGAATCTATTGTTTATGAAGTCAAATTTGAGCAAACACCGGAAGGCGGGAGCAAGAATAGACAAGTACATATTACACAAAGGAGATGTTGAGCTCAAAGAAGAGGATGTTAAGGCAAGCAAAGAGAAAGCTTTGGGAATGTACAAGGTCGCTTAAGCATACCTCCGCCAAAACCCTAATGCTTATGCTTGAAACTTACAAATGCTCTCTTAGATTAATTTAAGAAGCCAAATCAAAAAAGCACTCGTCATATTTGCTATCTCCTGTGAGAAATATCCGAGTTGCTTTATCTTTATATGGCAAATGTCCCATAGATTTGGATGGCAATAAAGATATGTACTTTTTTACTTATTAGGTGGTCCCCACTGCTCTTTGGGCACATAAAATATGAATTTTCTCTTTCTTATTTAAAATTTTACACTAATAATAGACATGCACGCATTAATGACTCCACCAAACCTACTGCGAGTCATTTCACTTTATCTCTCCTTCTTTTTCTCCTTATGAAGTGGGAAGACCGACACTAAGTCGAGCCATCTGTTTGTGGGTTTGCAGGGAGAACAACAAGTATGAAAGCTTTTCTTACTTGGTGTAGCTTTCTCTACACTTTGGCTTAGAAAAACCTTTTTCTTTGCCACCATCACCGCTCTTTGCTCAATTATTTTTTTTCTAAGTGGATAGCTACAGTATATTTGAAGTTTTTCACCATGAGAAGGTACTAGTGCTTCTCAACTTCAGTATGCATCATAGATGTATCCGTTCTCTCTAAGGTTGTAGGAACAATTGGTTATGCAGCTCCAAAGTACATACGTACAGGCCAGCTCATGCTAAGAGTGACGTATGCAGCTTCGGGGTGGTTCTTTACGAACTTATCACAGGAAGACGGGCAGTGGAAAGGAGTCTACCTCGGAGTGAGCAGAAGCTTTTGGATTGGGTCACCTTATGTTTTGGATTAAAAGAAATTCTCCCTTATTCTAGACCCACGACTCGAAGGACGGGATTGCATCGGGTCAACTCGAAACTTGCTTCTCTTGCCAATGAGTGCCTCGATGAAGCAGCCGAAATCGTGCCCTAAACTGAGTGATGTGGTTGAGATGCTTGGAAACATCATTAGCAAACTATCCCCAGTGGAGGATATTGTTCCTGAACCAAGAGAAACTGAAGCTCAAGATGTGAAGGGAGAGGCTGCAGAGGAGACAAAGGTCCATTCCGGTAAACAGGGAAGTAGTAAGTTGAGGAAAGTGTTTGATATTAGAGAGATAGCCAACTTGAGAAACTCCATAGGGAAGTTGGATTGGAGAAATTGGACTCCTGGATTGGTAAAAACTTCATGACTCAATGTCACATTGATTATGTCATAAGATACGAAATGCACATGCATCTGTGCTGCCCTAATGATATGGAGATTGTGAGAGATGCAAACAATTTCGTCATGATGTAGCAGTATAGAGTTGTATATATATTGGAGGTGAACCTGGTTCTTCAAATGCAAACAACATATTTTAATTTTTTACTTGTAGATCACCTCAGTGAACCAGTGAATATGGCTTTTATTGTTGTCTAGCAATAGCATTCCAAGGGTATCAATATGAATGATGACTTGGGGATGAGACAACTCCGGTAATCTCTTCACACTAGGGGTGTGCAACCGGATTGGGTTTACCCGAAACCCGGACCGGACCACCCGAAAAATAAGGTCGGGAATTGGTTCCCAATTAAATTGGTCTGGGAACCGGTTCCAGTTTTTGGGAACCGGTTGAAACCTGTCCGGGAACAGAGTCCAAGCAAAGACTCATCCGGAACCAGACCGGTTTTGAAACCAGTTTTTACTCTTTTAAAAAAAAATCGTTTCTCTATATAGTGCCATTGAGTCCTGTTGACACCCGATTTTTTGGTCTATTTTGTTTTAAATGCCCATTTAATTTGCATCTATAAATACTTATTAATTTCTAGAAAAGATAAAAAAATTTGATAAAAAAATCGAAAAAAATTATTATTATTTTCGGGTGGGCTGGCTCAGCCCAGCCCACTTTTCTTTCTTTCCCAGCCTTATTCTCCCTTCTTTTAGGCCCAGCCCCTCTTCCCATTTATTTTCAGCCTTGCCCATCACCTTTTTTTTTCGTCTTCCCCACACAAGCACGCGCACACACGCACGTAGCAGCAACGCTCGACGACGTCGTCTTTCTGGACGTCGCCCTTGGCTGACGTCAGCCAAGCACGCGCTGTCATGTTTTTTTCTCTGTCCAGTTTTTTTCGTCTTCCCCACACAAGCACGCGCTGTCATGCGGAGAGAGGGCAGCAGGGAATTCGATTGAGGAGCAGGAGGAGGTGATCGACTAGGGGGGATTTTGGACAGCAAAAAGGGAGGATTTGCAAGGGGGGGAGGCAGCAATTTTCAGAGAAAAAAATGGGAGAAAAGGAGGAGGATTGAGCAGTAGGGATTTTGGGACAGAAAAACGGTGAGAAAAGGAGGGACGGTTCTAGATAGAGAGGAGTTCCGGCAGGAGAGAGCTTGAGTGAGAGAGGTGATCGACGCGGAGAGCAGGCGACCCGGGGAGAGACTTCGGAGAAAGGGCGGATCTAAAAAAAACGGAGGAAGAGAGTTGGCTGGTAGCCGCGCCTGACTCGCCGCCGACAACCTTTCACCGCACCTCAGCTCCGGCGCCGGGAGAGAAAGAACAGAAGGAAGAGAAAGAAACCAGCGCGCGAGAGAGAACAAGAAAGAAAAGGAGGCTCGGAGGGACACCTAGCCGCTGCCAGAGGTCGTTCGCCCGCCGTCGTACGTCGCGATTCGTTCCCAGAACCAGTAGGTCTCTCCCCCTGTCTGTTTCTGTTTTGCTTGGTGAAGTGGCGGGCCGGAGCTCGCGTAGACCAGTTCGCGCGAGTCCCGGCCCTTGTTGCCCTTCCGTCTTGCTTCTGCACTCCTCTGATGTTATGTCTAAGGACCCTAGAACGTAGGCCAAGCCCGGTCGAACCGGAAACCTTCAAATCTGATAGTGCCCATTAGGTGCTTGAGGAAATGCCTCAGTTAGAGAACCGAGCTCAATCTCCGACCAAGAGCTCGGTCTCCGATTTTTCTACGTTGCTAGTGATCATGTCCTTGTCACATGTCGCCCTAGATGTTTTCTCGACTTTTCGGTGGTTTGTCTCGGGATGGGTACGTCGAACTAGGTGTTTGGGGCTCGCTGGAGACCCTCAGACTGCCGGCCAACGACAACCGGCGGTGCTCGGCGTCGGTCGGACGGAACGACCGACGCCCGGCAACTTCACGGCGACTTCGTTAGGACGGATAGACCTCGCGGCGGCGCGGCGTGACGGAGTTGCAGGAGTCCCGGTGAAGAAGAAGAAGGCGTCGGAGGTTGAAGACGCGCAGAAAGGAGAGAGAAAAATGCATGCAGAAAAAGCTAAAAAAAAAAAAAAAAAAAAAGAGAAAAGGAGGGGGCCGGGCCGTGCTTTTTTAGGATGGGCTCAGACTGGGATTGGGCCGATCGCTGGTGTGGATTGAAGGCGACTGGGCCGTCCCTTTTAAGGTGGAAATGGGCTTTTTTATTTTGTTAATTAATGGGCCATTTTAAAAAATTTACCGGGCCGTTCGGCCAACCCGATTTCTTTAGCCCAGCCCGGACCAATAGGGTCCGGGTCGGTTTAGTAGGGCCGGGTCTCCCGACCCGGTCCGAATCATCTTTTTAATAAAAAAATCTAAAAAAATTTCAGAAAATTAAAAAAAAATTTCAAAAAAAAATCTTAAAAATTTTCAAAAATCATCAAAAATTAAAAACTGCTTTTTTTAATTTCAGAAAGGTCTTAAAAGTTAATTTTATTTTTAATTTTACTTTTTTCGAATATTCAAAATTCCAAAAAAAAAATTAATTAAAAAATTAGAAAATTCCAAAAAACATTAATAAATGTTTTTTAAAAAAGGAAATTCAGAAAAGCTTTAAAATATTAAAAAATCTTGAAATTTTGTTTTTGCCTAATTTTGGAAAATTCGAAAATATTAAAAAAAATATTAAAAATATTTAAAAAATATTTAAAAATTCAGAAAAATCAGAAAAAAATGGCAAAAATTCAGAAAACCCTTAAAGAAAAACAAACAAAAAAACCAAAATTGAATAAGCCTTTAGGGCTTTACAATAGGTTTTTATTTTATGTTATATTCCCGCACCGTATTTTGTCGCAATTTTTAGACGTTATTTCATTACCTTAGAACGGTTATGACAGACTTTAGATTTCTCGAATAGGTTGCCATGACATTTTGAAACACGCGATTAAGTTAGGTACCAAAAGGGCGTTAATCGCGTGGCTAACGTAATCAAGTCCCCGACCCTAGATTCTCTGGTTGCGTAAAAAGTGAGACACGCTCCCATGTCTCGCTCGGTTCCTAGTCGACCCCAATAGACTAGCGGCGACTCCTTGTTTGAAAATTTTTACGAATATCCATGTCGCGCGGGATATGGGCTTGGGAGAGCCCAAGTTAATTAAGGGCTGTCAGCCCGAAATTAACAATACCCCCTAAACCTATTTATTATTTTCAATAAATTTAGGTCGCGACAAGTCTCTTTGTCTTCAAAGAATTGTTAAAAAAAGAAAGCTTCTCTTTAAATCAAATTAAGGGAGAATTGTTTTGAAATAGTTGTTAAAAATAACTGTTCTCATTCATTGTTTTTCTTTTTTAATAGTATCACCTTCAATTATTACTATAGTCGTAGGACAAGTATTACTAACTATTGTAGCACTAATTAAAGCATTTTCAGTCAAACTCAAGAAAGCTATCTTTTTAATAAGAGTTCCGCCGCATACACATGAGCAAGCACATTAAATCATATCAGAAGTATTTGTGGGAATGAGACTAATATTAGATCCATATTTGTTGCTAATGTTTATGCATTGTTAGGATTTTTGCTTTATCTTATAATGTTAAAATGATTACGTTATTGTTTTTTCACTAATTAATGTAAAATTCAAAACCGTATAGAATATCAAACGGTTGCAAAATAGGTTTCAATGAAAACAGGATTGACCCTATTCCTGGATCGGAAAAACAGGGTCGGATCCAAAACAGGGTCAAATAAAAATATGATAGGGTATAGAGTCAAAAAAAGAGGAACCGGTTATAACAAAATCGGGTATAGAATCCAAGTCTGGACCCTACCCACCGTGAACCCAATCACCCCTACTTCACACGGACAAACTCTGATCCGACAAGAAGCAGATTTACCGTAGTCAAGATTGAAAAAACTCGTTCATTTTCAAGTATGGTATCGTTTTTCGTACGTTGGCTAGGCCCATGCTTCTCTGGACATCTAGCTAGTTGTCTTGAGCCAACTTGTGTCATGTTTCCATTTTGGCATTAACAATCCTTGCATAATTGATTTACATAAGAAGTTCACATCGTTAATTCTAATAGGATTTACGAGAACTCGGACGTTTTCCTGAAAAGCAAGCATTCGCATTTCGCATGAAACATCACAACACATAAATGTTGGAATCATTGCGTCTGAGGTTCTTTCTTTACATGTAAAAAGAATTGCAAGATAATATGGCAAAAGACAAGTGACAAGACCATTACAAACCCATCCCGAAGAGATTGATCAAACAGAATACATCTCAAGCTGAACCAAAAGAACCATCCCCCAGAACACGATCAGGACGGAAGTTCCTAGCAGCCATTCTGAGGTCAGCATAGCTAAAACTCTTCACATTTGACGACTGCAAAATCTCACCCTCACTCCTCGGACTCAAGGCTAGCAAACTGATAAGGCCTTGCGCCGGTTACTGCTCAGATCATTCTCGCCGGTGCCAATGCTTTTTGCATTTCTCCCTACGCCATGAAATATTCTCTATTATATGCAAACCAATACAATCTACTTGCAGAACTTTCAAGAATCTCCTGATATTGGAAGAACTACTAAAAGAGAATTCAGCAGCTTTCAATAGGCATTGCAACTTTCACGTAATCGACAATTCCCAGCAAAAAGGGGAAAGAAAAAAATTATTCATCTCTTCTGCAAGAGATAGAAAAGGGAACACTATTCCGTGTCTTATTTTCAATCTGTAACATGTACAGTTTTAGGACTGTGATTTACTCAGAACGCAGAAAGAAATCTATGCTGTGTCCAATTGGTTCCGATCAACAGAATTAATTGGTCTACAAGGTTTATCAACGGTTCAACTCAATTCCACACAAGATGCCAGACAAGTAATTTACTGTTTTGCTATACTTCTAAGAGAATTTTTCTAGACAACAGAGGAAATTTTAAAGGCCCAAAGCTGGCTTCGCCTAAGTCCACAGGGGCATTCATACTAGAGGAAGTATGAGGTGAAAAAGAGTATTCAGCATAGCACTACCGGCCTAGAAATAGCACTTAGAAACTGGTCAAACTATTCAACCACTCCCACTTGAACTAGATTGGATATATATATATATATGTACTAATAGCCATAAATTCCACTCCATCCCCATGACACCGAAATAAAATAACATTAATGGATAGCACATAGCTGAATAATTAGTTAGGAAAGAAGAGATCTTATAGAAAGTGACGACCAGAAAAGGAAGAAGAATTCAGCTGCATCGAGCAGCTTGCAGCTACTGCACAATACACAATCTGCACTTAATTGACAACGAAAATGAAGACAGAAAAGGGTGACCGAAAAATCCAGTACCTGTGTGACATGGGCTCTCAGCCTTGATTCGAGCGCTCGAGCAAATCCCCATCAAAACCGAATTTTGAGAATCACTTTCCCTGCCACCCACAGATGACAAAAGCATTCCTTTACCTGGAGAAGGTTAAAAACCAATAGCTACCAAAGCTCAAGAACGAAACGAAGCAGATCTGAGGTCTGAAAGAGGAAAGGGAGCTTCGCATGCAAACCCAATTTGAAATTTAACGAGACTGACGAAAAACCGAACCTTCTCTCACCTCACCTCAACTCAAGAAAACTAAAACGGGAGACGAGAGAAAGCTATATCATGAACAGAGAGAAGAAGCGAGGAAGGAGCAGAAAATGAACAAACTTCTTGAAAACCTCGTTGCAGTGGCCTAACAGCTCGAGAGGGCTCGACAGAGAATCGTCTTCAAAACTCTTCGTCATAAAAGCCGCCGCTGCTGGTCAAATTTGTCATATGATAGTGGAAATTTAGGATAAAGTTCGAGAGGGCTCGATAAGTCATCGACTGTATCTTCTTCAACATCGTCAACATTTACAAAACAAAACCAGGACATCAAGGTCTGCACATGACTGACTTGCACGTTTTCATTTCTTTCAACTCCTACTTAATTTCATTGTTCCTTTACCATTGCCCCAGCATTCTTGTCCTATCGATCCAGCGTATTGATGTACACTTCAACACCAAGTAAATTAGTTCCACGCAGTTATTCGCAATCAAATACACGGGCAGGAAAATGGTGGAGCCCAAAGTACCGGGGACGTAGCCAAAGCTCTTAAGGCGTTCCTCGAGCTGAGTGAGGTCGCTCTGGTTCTTCTTGAGAACCTGGTTGCAGTGACCTAACAGCTCCTCAAACGACACGGTCCAAACGACATGGAGTCGAGCAAATTGAGATCGCTGCTCGCAGTCGACACGCGTCGGTTCAGGCATGAATGAAGTCGAAGAAGCTGAATCTGCGATCGAAACACCAAAGAATCAATCGGCCGAGAAGAAGGGAAGGCGACACAGAGAGAGGACCGAGAGAGATGGGACGGCCATCGATGGATTGCTGAGGGCGTGGACGCTGCTCTTCAGGTGGTTGCAGAAATGGGATCCCCCAAATCTCGGCCGCCCCAGCAGATTAATGCGCATAGGAAAGCTGCGTCGGAGCAGAGACGGAGGAAGCGACGGAGCAGAGAGCGAGCAAGCGTAGGAGCAGCGAGCGTCGGGCGACGGCGGGGAACGGCCGCTTGACGAACGCCGGAGCTTCTTCTTCGAAGCGAAAGAACGAAGAAGAGGAGGAGAGAGAATATAATGAATGTCTGCAGACTCTGCAGAGGAGGGAGAGAGAGCGCAGGGCTAGCTTGCAGGCTAGATGAGAGAGGAAGACTTCCATCTTGGCGAGCGGGCTCCACAGAGCCACGTCAATCCACGCGTCGATTCTCAATTGGTCTGGATCGCAGCGCAGAACAAAGAAACTGAGACAGCCTCGATAAACTCTCGGCTCTCAACTCTCTCTGTCTGTGTCCGACGATGGACATTGCTGCTGCAACGGAGACGAAGCTGGTGTTCCTGGCGTCGGTGGGCCGCGAGAACAGCCGGCCCGACCCCATCCTCCTCCGCGTGAAGAACCAGAAGGAGGACGAGGTGTGCTACCTGCTGGACCGGAGAATGCCGCTCAGGGCCCTCATGGCCGAGTACTGCGTTCGCAGTGGACTCCCGTACGGCGCGGTGCGGTTCACCTATGATGGCACCCGGGTCCCGGAAGCCAAGTCGGCGGAGGACCTCGGCATGGACGACGAGGACGTCATCGACGCCTGGGCCGATCAGCTCGGCGGCTAGGAGCTAGGGTTGGTGCTTAGCAGTGTGTTTGTGTGGTCTACGTGCTTTATTTGTGTCTATAGCTGAAGCTAAGTAGGAGGAGATGATGGCTGTGTTAAATTTTGATGTACTGCTTGCTTTGAGTTCATGGGGCGATGTTCATGGCTGAACGTCTGCTTTTGTTTCTGGGTTTTGCGTTTCGCCATTGCCATTGCCATTGCTGGAGCTTGATCTCTCCTTTCTTCATCCCAAGAAACAAAAGTCTTGCTGCGTCTTATCCTGTCACTGTCAGTTTGAGTCTGGGCTTACGTGCTGCCATCGACATTAGTAAAGACTACTCAGATTTTTCTCACTTTATGAAAAGACACTCCTCCCCCGCGCGCAACTCTCGAAACTACTCGGTGTCGGGGAGGAGGTACCTCCTAAGACGCTCTATACTCGCCTGTCGCGTCAAATCCATCGATAGTCTCTGCCAAGATGATCCTCCTAGGATTGTGTCCATCTCTCGACCGACGTTGCTTCCTCTTCGTCTACTCTCTCCTCTCTCTTCTCCATTTACGTCCGTCCAATTCAACCAGCTGATGGGAGCGGAAGCACGGCGGAGAGAGACGGCGGAGAGAGGTGGTTCTATCTGCCACGACCACCGTAGGGGTTGGAGAACGGGGAGAGATTGACAGCGGGTTTGTGCTTTGATTAAGATGACGACGGGCTAGAGGGTCCGGACCAGCCCAATAAGACATGTAGAGGCCGCGAAAATATGGAATTTTCATCTTTGATGACTATTATTTTGCGCAATTTGTGTATTACAAGTGACCCTTCTTGGGTTTCTATTGTTTCAATTGCAATTTTTCTTTTTTTCTTTTTCTTTTTTTGAGCTATTATGTGATGATCAATCAGTGAATTTGCCATTAGGTTGTATGAAAGGATATAAGATATTTTATCGAATATTTTTATTTGGTAATAAAAACTCAAAGTGTGTTTGTTTTATGAAAAATCAATGATTTTTAAAATATTTTCTTTAAAATAATCTTTTGTATTGTTTAGAAAAATTAGCCAACTACAAAATATTTTGCATTTTTAATTTTGTAAAAAGGTCGATTATTTCAAGGAAAATTAATGATTTGTAAAAATGATTGTTTGCAGCACAATCGAGACAACATGGGTTCTCTGCCCCTGTTGGGAGGAAGTGATGTTTTATTGTATAAAATTTTTATTCTTATGGTAATATAAGTTAGTTACTTGCGTCTTTCATGTGGTTATGGGGAAAAATAATATATTATTTCCTTTCCTCGAAAACCTCGGCTTCTAATTCAAGGACGGGAGTCAAACTTTTTTGTTACTGTAGTTAAAAGGTTATGATTCCACTAAAAAAGGGGATTACAGTGCTTGATTTATTCGAATATATATCACATTTTCAGTCCTGCATTATAATATTTCTTTGGGATAATCATACAAATGAGTCACGAACTTTTATTTAATATGCAATGTTGTCTTTGAAGTTTTTATTTGTTTAATGTTGCCTTTCAACTTTTGATACATATTCAATATGGTTTTTGGATTATATAAAAATGTTCAATATTTAATAAAAGAACAAATATTGAATATTTTCACATAATCCAAGACCCAATTAAACAAGTCCCAAAAGTTTAGCGATTATATTAAATCAATTAAAAATTCCAACAGAATATTATATATTGAGCCAAAATTTAAGGATTATTTGTACCATTTTTTATATTTCATTATGAGTACTATAAGTTTTTTTTTTGTCAGTTCTACTCTACACTTATTCTAATTCACTATCAGACTTTTACCATATCTCCTTACAATATGTGAAAATTGAAATTCATACCTGAAATTAAATCATCTCCATCTCAACCCCTTGAGAAAGTGGGGATTCAACCCTCCTACCTCTCCCTTCCCATTGTTGACACCCGAATTTTTATTTATTTTGTTCTAATTGCCCATTTATTTTGCACTTATAAATACATATTAATTTACAAAAAAAGAGATTAAAAAAATCGGATGGGCTCAGTTCAGCCCACTCCTCTATTCGCCCATTTCTTTTTCTTTTCCTTCTTCTTTCAGCCCACCTCCCTCTTATTTTGGGCCTGGCCCATCCTCCTTGGATTCTTCTTCTTCTCCCACATACAGGCACACGCGAAAACGCAGCGGAGGAGCAGAACGTGGGGGGAGAGGGCAACGACGCCGCTCGAATAAACCCCCACCACCGAGAGAGAATCGGACAGGAGGCTGGCCAGGGGAAGCGGTTCTGGCTAGAGGGAGGGTGAAAGAAAAAGCTTGAGAAACGGAGGACAGAACTGGAGGAGAAGAAAGGAGAGGAGGAGGAGTCGGTTTCTGGTTTTCGGGCAAGGGAGAGCTGAAGAAGAAAAAAAAGAAAAAGATCAGAGACCGAGAGAGACAGAACTCGGAGAAAAAACAAGAGAGAAATACGAGCAAGAGGGAGCAGATCTGAGGAAAGGGGGCGGTTTTCCTGGGGTTTGGAACGAAGGAAAAAAGGCAAAAAGCGAGGGAGGATAATGGAGCGGGGATTCTGCAGGTTAGAGAGGGCGATTTTCTGGTTTTGAGAAAAAAAAGGAAGGCAGAGAAGGGTAGCTAGAGAAAAAAATTCTATAAAAGGGAAGGAGGGGGCGTCATCTTCCCTAGCCATCCACGACTGAATGCCCTTAGACATTGCTTTCTCGCTGCAAGTCTCGCAACCACATCCTTGGTAAAGCACGCCCGTCGCCCGTCATCGCGGATCTTGCACCGGTGACACTGCTTGTCGCGGCTCCGGGAGTTCCACCGTCACTGATCCGCGACGCTCGCTGCTTTTGGGCTTCCTCATAGCATTTCCTCCGCTCACGGCCGCTGCCTCCTCTCTTGACCAAATCCGACGAGCTGCTGCCACTCAGCGTCAACTGCCCTCAAGTAGCTCACGAAGCCAAGCCGAAGAGACCGCTGCCCTGTTCGTGTGACTCCATGTGCCACTACCGCTTCCGATGACGACGATGACGAGGAAGAGCTGATGCAAGCACCGGCTCGCAACGTCCTTACTGCTTGTGCTGATCCGAGAAGACCCGCATCGTGACGACAAAGCTGTTCGTGATCTTGCGACGAAAAACCTGTGGCTGCTCCATCCCGATGTCGACGACCTTGCTGGCCTAGCGTCACACTGGGACTGAGCGCCCCCCTCGTGCTGTCCGGATCTGCATAGTTATGGAAAATTCCAAACGGTAGTCAAAGGACCCTCGGTGGAAACTTGATTGAAGAACAATTATTGGGAGATAATCCAAAGTGGGGGAAGGTTCAGTAAAGAAAAAGCAGAGACGAAAATCAGAGAGAAAAGAGGATAAAAGCCGAATCATCTTCGTCGGCCATTGGAGGGCTGTCAGAGGTTGGTCGAGAGAGAGAGCCCGTGAGAAACAAGAAGAAAAACAGAATCGTTCTCATCAAGGAGACTGCTCAAGCTTGACGGGTGAAGAGGAAAATCTTAAGGTTGCGCAAATTTGAACCGGAGAGAAAGAACTTCGACGAGCTCAAGCCAGAGAGAGCGCTTCGATGAGGGGGATACCGGAGAGCATCTTGCACAATCGCCAGCCATTATCCCCGTCCGTGGGTGTACGGAAGCCTTCGCCCATTGGACACGTGATCCCTAGGCCAGAAGGAAAGCTATTCATCGTCCGTCGAAGCTTCGCCAGTGACCGTATGCCGGCAAAAACTCCATTCCTGAACCAGGTAATGCTTTTTCTCATGCTCCGTTTTATGCCGACTGTGGGGTGTGAAGCTATAGAGTTGAATCAATGGGATTTCTAAACAAAACAAGCAAAACTTAATCGAGGTCTTGATGATTTGTGATATTCGGGAGATTAACACCCACTGTTAGACTGAGGAATGCTTCCGGTTCGAACCCAGAACTTGAGTTCATCGATGCATACCACCTGTTCGATGCATTGCCTGAAGGAAACATAGAACACTTAGGAGCACCGAACTCGACTGGAAAAATTCGGGTGAACCGTGATAAAAATAAGACGGATTTGGCATGAAATATGTTGATTCTAACCTTTTTACATCATCTTTGACTCGAAAATCACATTGAATCTTCTTCCTGAACATACTTGTTAAATCGCGCACCAACTGTTTGAGGAAATGCCTAAATGAATGGCCGAAATTCACTTCATCGTGTAGATACTCAGAAGTTTAGTTTGATGCGTGGTCTTTCTTGCGTGATTGAACTACGTCTGATATCATGTTTTTCTCTATGTTTTCCCGTGATTTCATGGCATGTTCATCAATCTTTGCGAATCGCGGGAAAAACAAAAACTCACCGGAGCTACCTTCCCTCACCGGCGAGCCAGCGGTTCAAGGCCGCACGAGTTAGAATATTTCTCCTCATTCTAATGTATTTATCCTTGTTGGTTTGCTGAGATCTCTGGGTTTAAAAAAATGCCCATTCAGTTGGGTTTTGTTTGCTAAGTTTGTGGTCACCGGAGTAAGCGACCGGAGTTGGTCGACGGTGGTTGGTGTCGGTTGGGGTGAAGGACTGGTGAATGGCGGTCGGTAAACGGAGGTTGGGTGTGGCGTCGATGGTCATTCGGGTCGGTGAGCGTGAATTGCAGGAAGAAACACAGGGAGAGAAGCGTCGGGCATGCATGCACAAACGTGAAGAAGAAGACCAAAGAAAAGAATAAAAAATAGGAAAAATTAAAAGAAACAAAAAAAGAAAAAGAAAAAGAAAGAAAAGGCTAAAAAAACAAGGAAATGGGCTGTTTATTTATTTTTATTTTTTAATCATGGGCCATTTTAAGAAAATTTTGACCGGGCCGTTCGGCCAGCCCGGTCGATGCTCTGGCCCCGGCCCGATAGGGGGCGGGTCGGTCTAGTAGGGCCGGGTCACCCGATCCGGTTCGAATCACTTTATTAAAAATTCAGAAAATTCCAAAAAGATTGCAAAAATTCAGAAAACCCCTTAAAAAAAAAAGACCAAAATTGAATAAGCTTTTAGGGCTTTACAATAAGTTTTTATTTTATGTTATATTCCTGCACCTTATTTTGTCGCAATTTTTAGATGTTATTTCCTTACTTTAGAATGGTTAGGAGAAACTTTAGTTTTCTCGAATACATTGCCATGACCTCACTAATGCACGATTAAGTTAGGTACCGAAAGGGTGTTAGTCGCGTGACTAACGTAATCAAGTCCCCAACCCTAGACCCTCTAATTGCGTAAAAAGTGAGATACACTCCCATGTCTCACTCGATTCCTAGTTGACCTTAATAGACTAGTGGCGACTCCCTATTTGAAAACTTTTATGAATACCCAATGTCGCGCGGGGTATGAGCTTGGGAGAGCCTGAGTTAATTAAGGGCCGTCGACCCGAAATTAACAATATCCCTAAACCTACCTATATTTAGAAAATTTTAGGTCGCGACACCCATACAAGAAGAGTACCCATTAAGGCAAACCCTAGTGATTATGAGCACTCTATGTTAGCTTCACTAGTTTTGCTTGCTTTGAGTTCATGGGGCGACGTTCATGGTTGAAAAGTTGCGAGCTTTCTCGTGCCGTTTGCTTTTGTTTCTCCGTTTTGCGTTCTCGCCATCGCCATTGCCGGAGCTTGATCTCTCCTTTTCTTCATCCCAAGAAACAAAAAGGTTTGCTTCCAGTTCTTCTGTCAGAAATGCACAGCGATGGTGAACTTTGTTTACCAGTTTGAGTCTGGGCTTAAATTCTCATACTAACATGCGCAAATTGCTCAAATTATACCCAGTGCCAAGACCCTGGTCGACTTACCCGACACCCCGGTCGGGAATTTACTCGCCGCCATCGACGTTAGTGAAAATGACTCGGGTTTTTCCAGCAACCCTCGAAGCCACACGGTGTCGGGGACGAGGTGCCGCCTAAGACGCTCTACACGGAGCGGATTCTCTTCCAAATCACAGAAGTAGGACGAAAGAAAGCTAATGGAGTTCGTATATGAAGTCGGAGATCTCACGGAAAGTTACCACCAACTCTCCCGAAGATAATTTCCAAATGCCAAAACTACATAATCATCGTACTCGAAATGTTCTATCCCTCGCCGAATGATTCACAAATCAGCAATTACGCAACTGCGATTTTTCGTGGAGATGAACGCGTTAGGTGTGTTGACATTGTATATCATCTATAAGCATGTTTTACGTGTTTGTCACACACATAAGTAAATTCATAGAGACTGATAGGTTGGCATATGCTGCTGTCTCGACACTTGGCATGGGACATGTTTGATAATGGAATATACTTGTTAACGTGCATATTGGGATAGCTTTCCAAAAAGTCATAAATTTATTGTGCATTGGCCAATAAAATTTTCAAATTTGGCTAATTTACTCCTAAATCATTTGGTGATTTTCCAATAGTTCATCCACCCAATTTTAGGTGGAGATCGCGAACATGGACGACAGTCGTGCCATGTCTCCTAGGGTCAAGAGTTCTACCATTTCTCTCTATCAACTAGAAGTCTAAGGCGAGAATATTATATCAATATTTTAGTGATTTTTGACCAAAATTAACTAGAAGAACTACATTAAAAAATCATGAAAATATTCATAATTAATTAGTCATATTGTAAAGTTTAAAATTAAGCTGGTCATCATACAATAGATTTAGATTTTTAAACAATTTTCCCAGTGTATCTTCATCATGTTAACGTATCATGCCGACACTCGACATGCTAACAAGTTCGATGGTCGCATTAGCTGCCCCATATCGCATGGCCCACTTTATTGGATATGCGATATCTGTGCTATTCGTACCTTGATAATACGGGACATTCATTTAACATGTTGTGTTCAGGTTAAGCGGAAAGTGTCTTCATTTTCAAGAGGAAATAAAAGTTGACCGTCTTTTGAGAATTTTTTGATTGGAAAAAGTTTCAAACGAGGAATTTAAGATCAGGTAGATGGTATTAATCAGATCTGACCTATATATTTCAGCACTTATAATATTTCACACTCAAAATTCAGCTCTGAAATATATATCTTTTTAATTTTTATATTTTTTCAAACACCCTCGTCCTATGAGAACTAACTCGGCATAAACATCGAACTTTCATTGGTTGGATGTTTATTATCTCGTGTGAAAAGACTTTTCCAGTACGTTGGTGGGCCCCAATTAGTATATCATGATCGTATACAATGACGCGGAGACAAAAAGCTATAATAATCATTTATCTAATGAAATTATCAAGAAAAATTATAAATCTATTATAATTGTGCCAATTCAACCTTCACTTTTTTCTATATGTCAATTCAATCCATTCGATCAATTTTTGCTGACCACTACTGACTTGGACGTCAACCGACATAAACATGGATAATTTTTAATAAATATATTAAATTTTCTTTTTCTTTTTTTTCTTTTTCTTTTTCTTTTTTCCTTCCTTCCTCCTTCATTTAGCCAATGGCAGCGATCGGCTGAGGTGAGTGACAGCGAGGCTGCCACCAGTTGGATGAAGGAGGAAGGAGGAAGGAGGAGGATAAAAAAAGAGAGACAGAGAGAAAGGAAAAAATAAAATTTAATAGAATTTTAAAAAATAAAATTTACTAAAAATTGACCACATCAATAGTGCCCAAATAGTTGGCACCAACTAGCCAAAATTGATCTAATAGATTAAATTAATATAAAACAAAATATTTAAAACTGAATTGACAAAAATAACTATTTAGAATTAGATTGACACAATTACAATAGATTTAAGATTTTTTTAGTAATTCACTCTCATCTCTCCTCGCTTACCAAATGGGACGGGCACGTCATCTCCATCAATCTACGGTGATGGGATCATAAATGTATAGACGTATCAAATAATCACGGCTCAAATCGAACATATGTGAGGCCCTTACGGCATTGCTAGAAAGGAAAAGGTCGCGACAATAACCTTCCCTCACTATTCGGCACACGTTTAAAAATAGCAGGGTACGTCATGTTGCAAAAACTTGCACGCATCATAGGAAGTCGGCATGGCCCTGAAATTCCTACCCTACCCCAAGTATCCACCGGACGTGCACACCCTACCAAATCATTGCTTCCACACCAACCTCGTTTATCTACGCGGAGGGAAAGACCCGGAAGATGACCCATTGTGGTTGCATGCCGACCCATCATCCTAGTTTGTGCCCCACCCAAATGCCTTTCGGGTTTCCACAACCGGAAATCGAAAAAAAAATTTCTGAATTTTGATTTATTACGTAATATCATTTTTAAAATTTTAATTATTCAGTGTGATATTCTTAAAATTTTAAATTTATTTAATGTAATTCTTCAATTTATCCCATCTTTTGACTTTGGGCCCCGCCAAAATGGGTTTCTCATTTTTTTTAAAATGGGAAAACGATGCGAATAATTTCTAAATTTCGACCAATGCGATATGATTCTTAGATGTTTAAATTTGTTTAGGGTTGACACTATAGAAAACCTACACAAGTACTTTGAACTTTTTATCATGTCACTAAAAATTCAAAAGTTGTCTTTTGATGGGTCTTTTTATGACATAAAAAGTTTTGAATATTTATGTGATATCGAGCATAATTTGAAATTTTTATGACGTAAAAAAAAATTCGAAATATTTATATCGGGCATAATTTAAAAGTTTTTTTTTTTGTAAAATTTGTCGTTCGTACTTAAAATTTCAATATATTCAACCTAATTCTTGAATTTCAGACTCGGGAAAAGACCCGGAAAATGATGCATGAATCCGGACCCACCCCCATCCTCCTTACTTTGGGCCCCACCCGAACGCTTTTTCTCTTCTTTTTCCGAATGCAAGTCATTACGACAGGCACCAAGAACTTCCTGAGGAACCTGAGGAAAAAGAAGACGACACCGAAACGCTCGATACGTGTCCGAGCGATCCCCCAGTAGTATCTGCTTTCCGTGCCACGTGGCGTCAGCCCATTTCCTCTCTCTCCTCTCTCACTCTCTCTCTCTCTCCTGTCCCTCTCTTTCGGCTTCGAAAATTTTATGGTTTAATGGTGGGAGGAGTACCTGAAGAAGCAAAAGCGCTCGAACCCCTGAAACAGCGGCAACATAAAGGAAGGAGAGAGGGAGGGAGAGAGAGAGAGAGAGAGACGATTCCAATTCTTGCATGATGGCAGGTTACAAAAAGCGTTCTTGGGTCGATTCGATTCTTTGCTCACCAGCCTCTCCTAATTCTTACCTGTACCCAGCGTGAGGAGTGTGAACCTGTGACCCCATTTGCCAGTGCGAATCGTATTCCTCCGGTTCCCACATAACCCACTTTTCCTGCAGCTCTGCTCAGCGCTGTCCCTCCCCCTTCTCTGTTCTTCCCCCGATTCGCCTTCTTGTAGGGGATCTACTGTCGTTGGCAGAAGATGGAGCGTAATGGCATGGAGGGTCACCACCGAAGATCCTCCTCCGCGTCCGAGAATTCCGTCGATGTTGTCGACGGCAACGGCGACGTGACCCAGACCAATGGCCACGACGGTCATTCTTCAGGTCTCTCTCTCTCTCTCTCTCTCTCTCTCTCCTCTTGAATCGTTTTGATTGTTTGTCCCGCGGTGGCTTTGTGCTTTTTCGTTTTTGCTTCGTGGGTTCGTCCCAAAATGAAGTCTTTTGGTGCGTACGAGCGGGATTGGAGTTGGCGTGGTCCTGCGGTTCGGTGCTATGCTGTGATCTTTGTGTGTATTTTCTTTTCCTGTGCGACTGTAGGGGCTACTGTCGTTTGTGCATTGAAAGCTGAATCTTTTGGAATGGCGATTTTTTGCGTTGTCTTTGTGGCGTTGACCAGGTATTAGGGTTCACCTTGTCTCTGGAATGCGATCGATGGTCTCCTGCTATATATGTTAAAGTGTTCTCATTTGCACCGAAATGTCGGCTGATCCAGCCGGCTTGTCGTGTTGTTGAACCGAACCCAACTGAGGTGGTGGTAATGTTGACCACGCGGTACTGCTTTTGTGAATGGCAAGTGGTGATAGTGGTGGTGACCAAAGCCTTTGGTTGCTTGAAGTAGTTTCATCTATTGGAAATGGTGTCTTGAATGGGAAATTTTTGCCCAGACTTGGTCCATCACGGATTGAGTGAATGGTTACCATGGATGTTCGGGTCACATAGGGACCCACCTCATCATCGCCAAATGGCTGTGATCATGCAGTCCATAATCAGACTGGTTTACACACAAGAAGATTCAATGAGTGAGGGGTTGCTTTCTTGACTTGTGTTCATGGTCCTTGCTGTCATTTAGTGAGAAATATCACAACACAGCTTGGAAGAATGATACGCTATTGCAAGAAATGTGATGTTGTTCTCCAAAATGGGTGCTAGTATATGTTTCCCATCGCTAGGTTCCCTTCCATTTATACAGAACAGCAAGATGAGAGAAACCTTTCTGAAATCACATACTGTTTGACATAGTCTGAAAAGCCTAAGGCAGTCTCTATTTTTCAATGAAGGCAGGAAATTTCTTGTCATACGTGCATGTCAAACAAACCGGTCTACACACAAGAAGATTCAATGAGTGAGGGGTTGCTTTCTTGACTTGTATTCATGGTCCTTGCTGGGGTCATTAGTGAGAAATATCACAACACAGCTTGGAAGAATGATACACTATCATAAGAAATGTGATGTTGTTCTCCAAAATGGGTGCTAGTATATGTTTCCCATCACTAGGTTCACTTCCATTTATCCAAAACAGGAAAATGAGAGAAACCTTTCTGAAATCACATACTGTTTTACATAGTCTGAAAAGCCTAAGGCAGTCCCTCCTTTTCAATGAAGGCAGGAAATTTCTTGTCATACGTGCATGTCAGAAACATGCCTTTATGCTCTTTTCTGTCAAAGATGCGACACCATTTGACTTTAAATCATGCAATTGTCACTGATTCATGCTAGTTACCTACAAAAATTTGTTTTACTTATGCCAAGTTTTAGAGATGCTGTTTGCTGAACTTGAAGCTCTCAGAAAGTTTTTGCCTCTCCCATCATGAGCAGTATAAGTCCCTGCTTTTTCGTCCTTATTTTCATATGCATTATACATTAGTCTGTGTCCCAGAAACTTTCTTTTGTTGATCTATATATTATCTATATAGGTTCCACTGATATGAGTTCCCCTATTGACAACATGCCTGGGGATGCATCAACATCTGGAAAGTCAGAATCAGACTCCGCCCATCTTTCAAAGATTGGGCAGTGGAGACAAAACAACAAACTCAGTCTTCTTACAGCTAAACTTTTTGATGACAAAAGTTCCTCTGAAAAAGAAGGTCTTGCATTGGCAATCACAGTTGTTGTTCACTTCCTTTTTGGAAATTCTTTTACTATAGTTGTTTACCATACTGCCGTAGAATAATTATTTGATTATTTTGATTTAACCTTTCTGAATGGATAATAGCAGATAGCAAAAGAATCTTCATGCTATGAAGCTTAGATTGGTGCAATAATCATCTATCCAAAACTGTATATTGCAAAGGCAATAGATATGGTTCACAAGATCAATTTTGTCCATTGATGTCTCACATATTTTGAGGAGTGAAACACATGCTTTGTAAGAGCATAACTTTTATCGGTTTATTTCAATCACTCTGAACCAAAAAGCATACTGTGGCTGGTACACATGTTTGAGTATTTCTAGATCTTGTTATTTCAAGCCAGTCTTGGCATTCTGCTCTGACATATGATGTTGTGCCGTAGGCCGATTTGAGGAGGAATCATTCATAAACTCACTTTGTATTTTCTTTCATAAACTGTTCCCTTTTTTTAAAAAATGGTTTGTTGCAAAGTTTTAATGTTGCTGCAGCTGGATAGGTTTTTAATGCATCATGCTCAACTCTTTTATTTGTGCAAGATGATTGGTGTTATTTCCTAAATATGGTTTATTTAAATTGTTTGAAATGATTAAAATTTGAAGCTTGTGGATTCATGTTACTAATGGTACTCTGCAGCTTAAATGGTTAAAGCAAGCTACTACTGTGGAAAGTGATGGGACTGTGCAGTTTGAAGTTCCAGGGGACATTGCACCTCACAGTCTTAATTTAACTGGAGCTGTTTATAATGGGGTTACTGAAGAACCAGTTCCTGAGGATGTCCCTAATCTACCTCCACTGCAGATTGTAATGCTTATTGTTGGGACCCGGGGAGATGTCCAACCCTTTGTTGCTATAGGAAAACGCTTACAGGTTTGTACATTGCAAGATCTTACTTATGCATGATGCACTTTATTTCAACCGGCCTCATCCTAGCTTGAGAACTGAAGGGCATTTTAGGTTACAGGTGTAGCTCATGGCTTTAAAATCTCTCTCTCTCTCTCTCTCTCTCTCTCTCTCTCTCTCTCTCTTTTAATTAATTGATTTTACATTAAGTTATTCATTTGCAAATTGCTAGTACAGAATCATAGCTTTTGGAATTGTTGTAGAGAGAAGAGGTTTCCAGATGAAGGCAATTACATATCAGGTGCTTTTTAATGAGGTGATTCTTCCGCAAGCTAATTAGTGATGATTGTTTCAGCCAAAAAGAATTAGTCAATGGTCATGGTGTTTATAAAGTTAGTCGTGTACTGATCATGAGTCGATTACAGTTGATGTAGATGAATATGGCTCAACAGCACAATTTCGTTTAATCCTAATTGCCAAACTGTCTACATGCACTGTATCATTAAAGGGTGATCATTAAGATGCAGATTCTATGCTAATAGCAGCTAATATCTGGTTGCAGGAATATGGGCATAGGGTGAGATTGGCTACTCATGCAAATTTCAAAGATTTTGTCTTGACTGCAGGGCTAGAGTTCTATCCTTTAGGTGGAGATCCTAAAGTTCTTGCTGAATGTATGTTCCCATTCTGGCTTGATCCTAAAGTTCTTGTTTAATCCTGATGTTGGTTTTAGTTTTGATTATTGTCGTGTGGTACCAATTGTCTCCCTCTCCTTTTGCTGCAGATATGGTAAAAAACAAAGGTTTTTTGCCTTCGGGACCTTCAGAAATACACATCCAGCGGAATCAAATAAAAGAAATTATATTCTCATTGTTGCCTGCTTGCAAGGATCCAGATCCTGAAACCCATGTAGAATTTAAACCGATGCAATAATTGCCAATCCCCCAGCATATGGTGAGAAGTAACTAGATTTCATGACTTTTTTCCAACATATTTGATGATATCATTGACTTTGGTTTCAGTTTTAATATGTTTGTTTAGCCAGTCAAAGTGATGCTTGTCTTTTGGTGAAGTCTGGAATTTGAATCACACTTGATAATATCATTGACTCTGGTTATAGTTTATTTAAATTGTTTAGCAGACTGAAGCTTGAGTAATTAGCCTATGCATGCTTGTCTTTTGGCTGAATGAGATGTTTGTCCCTTTTATGATTTCAAGTTTTCCCTTAAAGGCCAATTGGACTGGAAAAGAATGAAAATAACTGTAAGTTGTTTCCTGTTCTCACATATTTTCTTTTGGAAACACCACTCCTGTGTTTTGAAATGAATATGGTTGTAGGATAGGTCCAGAAATATTCTTCTCTTATGCATTTTCTTGCAAATGAAAGCAGAAGTTTTGCAAAGTTTATCTGGCCAGTAATGATGTTTGGTTTCCTTGTTTGTGCCACTGTTCCTTTGTATATATACTATCAATCTAATTTTACATGGCTTGTAGTTGATGCTAATTTTGAGCAATGGAAACTGCTTTTTTACACTGTCAAGTGTATTTCAGGGCATACACATGTAGCTGAGAAGCTGAATCTGCCACTTCATGTAGTTTTTACAATGCCATGGACGTAAGTTTCCTCTCTGGAGCTTTATTACAAATAGTAATTTAAAATTTGGAATGTGTTTATATATTTTATGCATATGATTGTGTGATGGGATGCAATAATCAGCTCAGCTTCTTGTTGTTAACTGAGGGTTCTTTTCAATTTCTCCTTGTCAGGCCTACTAGTGAATTTCCCCATCCTTTGTCCCGTGTGAAGCAACCAGTTGGCTACAGAGTAAGTATAACTGGAATTTTGCTTTGAGCATGCTGCTTGTTGTTCTTATGTGTATCTCAATGTGTTTTTGCAGCTGTCTTACCAAATTGTAGATGCATTAATTTGGTTGGGTATAAGAGATGTGATCAACGAGTTCAGAAAGAAAAAATTGGGGCTAAGACCTATCACTTACTTACGTGGACCCTATAGCTCTCCTCCCAATGTGCCTTATGCTTATATCTGGAGCCCTCACCTAGTTCCCAAACCGAAAGGTAAGGTACTATTAAGTCTTCTATTTTAAGAGGCAAGTTAGGGTTCAAATAAATGTAGGGTTAGCATCTTTTGTTGGAGTAAATTGTAATAGACACAGCAGAAGGTTGAAGGACTATTCTACTATTTCTGTTTTAACTGCTTTACTTTGTCTTGTTTTCTTCCACTACCTGCAGATTGGGGACCAAAAATTGATGTGGTTGGATTTTGTTTCCTTGATCTTGCATCAAGTTATCAACCACCAGAATCTCTTGTCAAATGGCTAGAGAAAGGTGAAAAGCCTATCTACATTGGTTTTGGTAGCCTTGTGAGTTCCTCTTCCAATACATCTGGTCTGTTCTATGTACATTTTAGTTTTGCCTACATGAAATTTTGATCTTTTTATGAGAAAAATGCAACAACTTAGTATATTTATATTTTTATGGGTTAGTGAACAATGCATCAGCATATGTAGAAAAGAAATGTACTGGCTATACTCATGAAAAAATGTGGTCCCTGCATGGAGTGACCTACACAGGAGGAATGGATGTGTTTACTACAGTAATCAAGTGACCTGCATGTGGTTTGCTAGTACAAAGAAAGTTAGAAAGAAGAAGAATAAGGGAGAGGAGGAGAACAAGAACAAGAAGAACCTATTCCATTTGAAAGTACTACTGGTATTACGTAGGGAATAAAAGTAATTTGCTCTATAAGCATCACAGGGGAAGTGTATTCTAAAAGGATGCACCACTGTGGGGTCTGGGGAGGGTTCTTAGTGTAGAAATAGAAAAGGAAAACTTTGTTTCTGCTATTTGCATCTCAAGTATTCATACAATTTATTGATAACAGCCAGTTCAAGAACCAGCGAAGATGACCGAGATCATAGTCAAGGCTCTGGAAATTACTTGTCAAAGAGGCATCATCAACAAAGGCTGGGGTGGTCTTGGGAACTGTGAGTAGCTTGACTAATCTTCATCAAGTTTCGTGTAACCTGCTGCTTCTGTTATGATTATTGGTTGGATACTTCCTTGGTCATTATTTGCTTCTTTCTTTTGCAGCGGCAGAAGAAAAGGACTTTGTCTATTTGCTTGATAATTGCCCTCATGACTGGCTTTTCCAGCGCTGCAGTGCTGTGGTAAGGACCAAATTTCCTATTATTGAAATTTATAATGTTTAGTGCGATCTGGAAGTAGGCATGACATTACCCATACTGTACCAGGTACATCATGGAGGAGCTGGAACAACTGCTGCTGGTCTCAAAGCTGCGGTAACTACATGTGCCAACTTTGGGGGTTCATGTTGTCTTCTCTTCTTCGGAGTAATTTGATTTTTCTCTCTTTTCAACAGTGTCCAACAACAGTTGTACCTTTCTTTGGGGACCAGCCCTTCTGGGGAGACCGGGTACATGCAAGGGGGGTGGGCCCAGTGCCAATTCCAGTTGATGAATTCTCTCTTGAAAAGTTGGTTGATGCAATCCGTTTCATGCTTGATCCAAAGGTATCCAGCATTGCAATCAAATTTTACATCTTAAGGTTAAGATCATCTGCTTGTTCAGTTTCTTTATTCTCCCTATGGTTTAAGCAACTTGCTGCTAATTGCACCATTTTAACTTTGGTGCCTCCAGAAATTCCCTATAGGACTATGCACAGTACTTGTCCAATAGTGGGGTCAAATTGTCAATAGAAATCATTAATGGGAAATTATATACATGAATGGACCATGTTTTACTGAAAATGTGTTAGTTGATCTGCAAGAATATCTCTGTTTACTGCTGTCAGCAATTGGTTGCGACGACTCAATGTTCTTAACTCAAAATATGCCTGCTCTGTCACCTTTATTGGAATCTTGTGAATATATGCTCCAAAAAATGAGGACGTTTTTTAAAAGGATAATTGGGGAGTCATCATTTTAAACTTTGGAAGGGATCATGCATTCTCATGATTCTTATTAGTTTATTTCAGGTGAAAGAGTGTGCAAAAGAACTAGCCAAAGACATGGAACATGAAGATGGAGTGGAGGGAGCAGTGAGGGCTTTCTACAAACACTTTCCACCTGAAAAACTCAAGTCGGATCCAGAGTCATTGCCTGATCAGAACGCCCATTCAACTCGAATATCATTAAGACGATGTTTTGGTTGCGCATGATTTGCAGACATTGAGTTTCCATGGTTGACCTGTGGACCCATGTCCGTGATCTCATGTAAGTTGCAAAGAAGTTGTTTCTTAACTATCGGTAATGCAAATTTTGTAGATCTTACTGATTTGTATCCGTATCAGTTTCACTTTCTTGGATGAAAGGAGGCATATGTAGACACTGACAATCACTTGTCATTCATATACAGTTTCAATTGAGTACCTTTTCTAATTCGTATCATCTAGTTCTCGAGAAGTGACCATGGGGCTTCAAGTGTATAAAACCATTTCGTCGGTTTCTTTCTTGTGTTTCTATTTTTCACAGCCAGAACTTACAAGAAATGACTTAAGAGCACCTTAACTCAGAGATTGACTCTGAATTAGATACTATGAGCAACCTCACAGTAGGAGAGTGCACATGTTTTGGTGAGAGGGAGAGGGAGAAGTTGGAGACAATAGTTCAACCATGGCCAAATGCTTCCACAGGCGAACTTGGGGCCCTAGGCCAAGTGGCTAGTATGGTTGCGGGTGCTTGCATGCTCCCCTATACCATTTGTAAATCTTGCTGGATTGAAGTTGGAAGGCATCCAGTCCCCATAAAGCCGGATCAGTGTGCAAAGGGGAAACCTCGATCCAAAGATTCGCACCCTTAGAACATCGACTTATCTGAATTTTTATGTCTGTCTGCTAATGCCTCAAAATGATCAGTACCACCACGTAGAGACGTAGCTCTCATGGATCACCATGGTCAGCTGCAATTTGCACGTAGTACAGATTTCCAAAGGCTCGAAACATGCGAGGAAATTAATCAAGAGCGACCATAACAGCAGAAGGTTAACTACCCATTTCGTTTGGACAATCTTTAAGGACTCGGCGGTCGTGCTGCTCCCACAAATTTTAGGACTCCTTGGATGCGGATTGCCGTTCTTGATTCAAAGCCAACAGCATGAGGCACTATTTGACCGCCGCTGCAGTGGTTTCATATCCTGCGAGATAGATGTTCTGGCAGTTTTCAATGATAAACCAGTTGACGGCCTCTTTGCTTAGCTTGCTGTTTTTAGCGCTTCTCTCTCTGCCACCACTTGTAGTATCTAAACGCGCACAACTATCTCCAATGCCCACTTTTCTCTTTTGCTCCTGGTGGCAAGGAGCCCATGCAACAAAAAGAAGCACAGAAGTAGTTATCACCCAGGCACAGAATTACACAACTAAAACTCAACCCTCAGAAGACAGTTTCGCAGAAGCGTTGGAATTCAGACTAAGATTTAATAAACTGAAGTCTTACGATCCACAAGTGTACCTTGTTCCAGGAACTCTAGCAGACAGTCCTTTCTCCGAGAGTGCTCCTTTGAGTTGTCCGAAACAGGCCATCAAGATGACATCTTCGGAGAAGCTATTCATGTAACCTTCAATCTTTATGTCCGGAGTTCCACCTTCAGCTTCAATCCTACTTGTCCAGGACTCAATCAGTGAACTTGCAGATTCAGCTCACTTATAATATCTATGTCAATCTCTATGTCCACCGTAGCCTCTCCAACAAGTTCAGAAACTGGGTAAATTCCGCATTTTTCATTGTAGCAACGCTTAAAGATTGACTGGACTGCCTATTTTGCTGGTGGATGGTGCATCTCCAGAGAAGCTATTCATGTAATCATCAATCTTTATGTCTGCAGTTCAACCTTCGGCTTCAATCTTACTTGTCATTCCCAGAATGGATTGTCCCGGCCGGAGGCCGCATGTTCTTTTAACATGGAGCTCCACCCACCATCGGAGGAGCGGCTTCTTTATATCTCGCACCTTCATTCCTCTCCCCCAAACAACCTTCTTTCATTTTCCTTCATTCCTCTCTCCTAAACAACCTTCCTTCATTTCACGCAAATGCAGCATTGCCCCATCTCTGCTGTCTGAAAAAGTGCACACCCAGTGGGCTTAATGCCCACAATGCTGTTATGAACATGACCTACTGATCCAAGTGCAGTGATCTAACCTTACTTACCATCAAGCACTGTTCCCTGGCAGGTCCTGCCGGGGAGTCGCCGACCATCCAGCTCCAGCTCCCGCTAGTGACACAACGGATGTTGCTCAGCAGTCACGGTAGCTCCTCCTAATCACCTATCTTCCTCCTCATGTTCAGTTCATGTTTATGTAAATAAGGCTCTCTACCACCTCCACCTCCACCCCCACCTCTGCCGCCACCTCCTCCTTCTCTGACCATCCATCAATAGTTGCATGAGTGCCACCTTTTTTTATCTATTTTATTAATAGTGTGTATTTGATTGTGTACAAATGTAATTGTATATAAACAAACGAGCAAGAGCAACGTAGTATATAGTATATACACATAGGAGCAGGAGCAGCGTATATATAGAGTACATTTGTTTAAGTTTTCCTAAAGGGCTTCCAACTTCAAAAGTCCCTCGAGAAAATGTTGTGGTGTTTGGTTAGCCTTCCCAAGGGGCTTTCGGCCAATGTTGGCCTTGGGAAGCCTAAAAGCTCAATGATGGTAAGGACTAACAACTTTTATGTAAATGGCACACCTGCTGCACGCTTATAGCACGTTGGCTACTTGTGAGTTGCTCATTAGTGGCCGAGGGTCACGATCAACCATGTGAAAAATATGGCCGTCGGAAAAAAAAAAATTGTTAGAGAAACTTATACCATTTATCCATTCATTCAAAAGATTATAACGCTAACCTACCTATCGATGTCCAAGGAGATGACCCTCGGTGGGACTGCCCTATTTTTTGCCTCTACCACCTTGGTTGGGGGCTGGTACTTTATCGGTTGATGCCTAAGACAAGGGGGAAGAGTGCAAAAGAGATTGAACTATTATTTGGTATGTTTGGTACATCCAACGCGACGAGGGAACAGCAAACGACTGACACAGCTACAGCAAGGGAACAGGGAGGCACACAAGGTGATGACATGCATTTGGGTGATGAGACCAATGATAGTTGGGATCGTTAGTATCGATTGTTGATTAAATTTGCTGTACATTTTACTATGCATACTGTAGACTTATTTGTAGTCAAATTCATATTGCATATCCTGTGATGTAACTTTTTATGTTAAAAACACTTAAGAGTTCCAAGCTGTTTAGTATTTCTTCATTTATTTGTAATTTTTCTTCTTGTTAAGTGGTTATGATGTAGTTGTTTCAGTTTGGAGTTGCTGTTTTAGCATTGGACAGAGCACCCCAGAAAACTTAGCAATTTTATAAGTTTGGTTTCTCACTTTCCTGGAATACCCTAGGTCCATAATTATGTTCCTCCATACGAGTGATTTGGTCTAAGTCATCTTGTTTGCAGGTGCTTCAATCATCCTTCCCTATCTCTTACTAAGTGTTGTATTAATGGTTTCTAATTATTTCCCCCGCTGCAGGATATTTTTCCTTTTGGTCCAAGAAGGTCCCTATTCACAATTTTATTGTGCTGAAGATAAATTTATGTTCACATGATGGCCGTGGTAAAGAAATTGGATGCTGAATTTCTGCTTTCGTTGCCATAGGTAGAGTAACTCTTATTTGCTTATTGTTTTAAATAAGCTCAATGGGTGGTGCCATGCGTATGTTGCAGGACTAAAACAAAGCTGCCCATTAATTGACTTCCTACCACCACATGATGGCACGAGGGTTTGATAAAGATTTCCAATATGAAGTTCCTTTGTGGACAAGGAAGCAAATGAAGCATATAAAGGACAATGCTTGAATTGCTTGTCATTTATGCTCTTTGCTCTTTCTAGTTTGTTTATTGACTGGTTCATGGTTTGGTTATTTTTCTTGAAAGGTATCGGTTGCGTATTATAGATGTGATCCATCATCTGTAATCTCTGGTGGCTAGTTAGAAGATACTTCATTGGTGGAAAAATATCAAATTTCAGATGAAGCTTATGATAAACGCGATGGTGTGTTCTTAGCATGAAGTTTACCCATCCATTCGATGAAGTATATTCAACATAAAGATCATTAAGTCATTTTTCATTCACTTTACCTGTATCATACTTTTATCATGGAACGAAAAAAAAAAGTGCGAGCAACTTCTCATATACAATAGTTATCAGAATAAGTTGATGCAACTCCATAATGAAGAGATGTGCTTGTTGTGGAATTGCCTAAGCTTTCGTTGCTATATGATAATGGATATTTCTCATGGGGCATAAGTACAGCGGGAGTGCCAAAACTTGGCACAGAGGGACAAAGTGCCAAAAGTTTCAAACAGTACAAAAAAAATGGATCACTTCAATGCCAAGTCATTGGAACCCTACCGGAAATCCTACGTGGCAATTTTTTATTAATTTTCTTGCCTACATGAATCACCGGAAACCGAGTCAGTGAAAAATCAGCCAAAACGACGTCGTTTTTGGCGACGTGGATTTTAAAAATTATTAATTAAATAATTAAAAATATATATTATTATAAAATCGATTTTATTATAAAAAAAAAACAAGAGAAAAAGGGGATCGGCGAGGGTGGGGCAGCAATGGCGGCGGCGGAGAGGGCTGCACAGCTCTCACCAATCCCCTTCTTCTCTCTATTTTTTTTTAATAAAATTGATTTTAATTTTTTTTAAATCTGACGTGGACAATTTTTTTTTTTATTAAAATTGCCACGTGGATTTTTTTTTATTTTGAAAAAAATGCTCCATCAGCAAATGAAGTCACCGGAAAATGGACATGTGGCAATTTAGCCGGATTTTCTCGCCGTTGGCACTTAAGTGATCCATTTTGCTCCGATTTTGGCACTTAAGTGTCCCACCGTGCTAAGTTTTGGCACTCCTGGAGTCCGTACCTCTTTCTCATGGCCTATAATGTCCTACCAGATAAAACAGATGATAAGATTAACAGTAACAGAAAATGTAGTTGATCAAGACTGATGTTAGAGGTTTAATTGTAGTGTTGTTCATTTTGGGACATATTAATCCGACAGTGCATACCTTATTGTGCACATTTGTGGTCTCTGATTTTACTGCTTCATCTTGTCATTAAATGGATTTGAAGATGTATTTCTCCTTTTGCAGGAACTTTCAGAAAATTTAAGGAAAAAATCTCATCCCAAAATGCATCGGCTTTTGAGCCAAAGGTGACGTCTTGAGTTTGACTAGATGAAAGGTACTCCTACCAGTGGAGTCATATGCCTTCAAAGTCATGTTCTGTAGAGCATTTCGTTCCCTCTTCAAATGTACTTTGTATGCTGGTCGTCGAAGGTGTTTTCTTTCATGTTTTCTTATCATGCCTATCCAGTCAGTGATCCCATGTCCTTATTAAAAAATATTTCTTGATGAAGCATTTGAAATTATCTGCCATTGTTATTTACAGATAACTGACAACTACATGAAATATATCTGCGCAAACATCAAGGTGAGTAGTTTGGTTCCTTTTTTTCTTTGGTGATTAACAATCTCGTATGTGATACAATTCATATATCTTAGAACAATCTGGTTACGAGTAGGGGGAGCATTCTAGGTGGAAAGGAGGTGTGAGAGTGAATCAAAATTAAAATGACAGAGCAGTGATCACTTCGAGTGCTCTAACAATAGTATATAAAATATCATCCTTGCATCTCCGAAGGGATCAATGTAACTGGGTTCCTTTGTGAAGGATTCCTTCATCATACTAAAAATTGCATACAATAGTATCATATGCTTTGGTTGGGGTAATTCCGTATCCAAGAGAGTGAAAACTAGGAGAAGTTTTTGACTGTCTTACGGATATTAAAGTTGCTAACCACTTTTCTTTTTGTGAGCATGGTTGATGTGGAATTGATTTAATCTGATTCGTAGCTATAGGAGTTTTTGAGTTTAAGATTTGAATTTGACTTGTTACTTGAAAGAGGAAATTTAACACATACATTTATGCTGAAGTTTTCTTATCAGAGGCATAGAGGCATTTTTTGGCTTGCTCTATTTTCTTGCTTGTATTGTTTCTTGCTATCCTTTTGTTATATTTTGTGCTGTTTCTATGCCTTGCTAACAGAATGGACATGATTTGTGGTTTATGTCTTCTTTGATTGTTAAGGTGGGACATAGGTGTGAAGTTGAGCCCGGGCTAAAAGAGGAGTAGTGAAATTTGTGGGTAAAGCAAAATCTCTTACACCTGGTTTTTTGGTTGGAGTTCAATATGATGAACCATTGGGAAAGCTGAAGATATGGCCGTTGCCAAGTGGTCGCGACCCTAAGGCAGCAGTCGCCAAGATTGCACGACCCCTTAGCCACTAAGAGAAACTAGGCGTGCGGTAAGCGTGCCATTTACAAAAAAGTTGCTAGTCCTTATCATCATTAGCTGAAAGCCCTTAGGAAGGCTTGACAAACACTCCAACATTTCCCCCAATGGGTTTTTGAGATAGAAAACCTCCTGGGAAAAATTGAACCAAATGCACTCTATATACTATGCTACTCCTGCTCCTCTATATATGCACAACCACATATATATACACACGCTATTAAGAAAAAAAAAAAGATGGCTCTCATGCCATTGTAGATAGATGGTTAGAGAAGGAGGCGGAGGTGGCGGGGAGGCTTATTTACTTAAACATGAAGAATGACACGTGACGCTTGAGAGAGGAAAACGAACAAATTAGCCCTAAAATGGAAAAACGTGGTCATCATTTTTTTTATTATTATTATTTATTTATATTTGTATTCTTTTTCTTTTTATTTTTCAAAATTAGTATAGGTTTATTTGGGAGTCACTTTTTTTTTTCTTTTTTCAATCCAAAAATTATTTGATAGACCCAATCGGCAAAATTGCAGATTCGGCTCACCTATAATATTTATATGTCAATCTTTATGTCCACCGCCCCTCCAACAAGTTTGGAAACTGGGTAAATTCCACATTGTTCGTTGTAGCAACACTTGGGATTGACTGGACTATCTATTTTGCTGGTGGAAGGAGCATCGTGATTTCAATAATAATGGGGGAGATCAGAGGATTAGAATAGAGGAAAGACTAATGTGAATGCAAAAGAAAAAGGGCTTGCCGTACAAAAGAGGAAAAACTAATGTGAACGCAAAAGAAAAAGGGCTTGCCGTAATCATAAGCAGACTTTTAGAATGTTTGATGTTTCTGATTTCAATAGTTGCTTGATCTTCGACATGACTTAATTTCTTACTCACCATACGGTGGCATGACGGAGCAAGCGCTTTTAATTCTCACGGTACATGGACATCGAGTGGCCACAGATTTTGTACATTTTTTGTAAATAGGGGAATATGGAGATGTTCTTGATCACTGTAAAGACCCAGCTCCTACTTATGCTGTACGTAAGTTGTTGATACATCTAGATTGCCCAGCGACTCGGATAATGGGATTCTTGCGTACTTTAGAAAAGATGATTGTCAAACGGTGTGACTTGGAAACTTACTGAATTGTCTCCTCCACTGCTGAAACGAGAAATATAGTAGCCGCAAAATTGTGGGAAATTGCAGTGCCACCTGGGCGAGACATGCCTTCTTGAAGTCCATACTATTTCCGAGCAGAAATGATGGCAGCGGTCTGTTAATTCCCTGCTTCCTCGGCAACGGCCTGAGCCTCTTCGGTTTCCCCACAGCCACATAGTACCCAACTGGTAATAGCCCTAAAGCACATGCAACTGCAGCTTTCATCTACATTCCAAGAAATTTTCCTCCATGGCCTAACTATGTTTATGCGATTTCTCTTTTAAGCAACAAGTGCGAAGTGTGGTTTTCTTTACTGTCCACGATGATTTATATAGAGCAAGAAGTCAAATTAAAATTCATGGTGAAGTGCCAAAATAGAATCGAAAACCTAGGAGACTAGGTTGATACCTGGGGCTGCTTAGGTTGATTTGCATCTATTTTGTCATTGATGTCTACCATTTTAGAGCATTTGTTAGAGCATTCTTTAGCAGTATCTGCCTTTAGTAGAATATATGATATGGTGCACTAGTCTATTGGGTTGGTCTGTCATAGTCTGGTTCAATTGGACTAGAAGAAAGGCAACTGAACTAGCAGGTTCAGCTTCAGCTTTGGCTGTTTCTTTTGGAGACTCAGATTTAATCGAAACTGAATAGTATCCCACTGCTCTCATTGTGAAATACCCATTTCTTTCGTCCTTGATCATCCCCTATGCATTATATACTTGAGAAGTGGCAGTATTGTTAATGGCACATGCTGCAGGTGTGTTTTGCACAAAAGATGTGATCAAATCATGCTCAAAAGTGTAATATAGTATTGGGGAGTAAATCACAAGCTTCTCACCTGGAGGTTTGCACGCACTTTCCTTTACTCATCAAAAGACCCAAAGAATCTAGATCAGAGAACTTCAATTATAATTTGTTTGATCTTGTCCATTAGTTGAACTACCAAGCGTTTGAGTAGTAGTTGGAAATAAAGTATGAGTAGGTCGGCATTCAAGCAGGGACACATGGCGTACTTTTTTTTAGCTGTAAATATCAGAAATGATTCGAGACAAGCACGTTAGACTCAAAATAGTGACTTTCTAAGGAAAGAAAAGAAGAAGAAAAAAAGTCCCAGACAGGATGGATGGTGGATGTCTTTCATTAAGCATCACTAATCACAGTGTTAGTTCTTAGAAATGAATCTTTTACTCTGATATATATCCTAGCACAGTAAGAAAGCCCCCTAAGATGGCTGTAAACCCATTTCAAAGTGCTCTGAATTTGATAAAGGAGGATGTTCATAGGAAGAGTTCAGCCTATTCGGAAAGCAGAAGTAAAATAGTATTAATTCATCATTAAAATTCTTTATGATTTTCAGAACTGTACAAGAAGATGGTGGATCTTAGTTCTGACAAAGTGATGCTGTGCAGGTTCATCTTGTAAAAATCTCTCTGCAAACGGGCATGCAACATATATCCACCTCTTCCAGGTTGACTGATCAATAGAGCTTAACTCGTTGGAGAAGAAAATTGATCACCTCCAGAATTGAAACTTTGCATACTCAATCTACAATTCTGATTTTCTTTTTTTTTTCTCTTTTTGTATTTAACAACCCAATTTATGAGAGAGTAACGTTCCAAAAGACATGGGAATGCGTTGACGAATTGATATTGCAAATGGACGGTCTTAGGGGCACAAGCAATGTTGGTATCATCGACAAGTAATCATTCATCGATATCTATCATCACCATCATCGGTCTCATTGGTATAACTATGTCAATTATCCATCGATACTATATCGGTATCAATTAATCTTTAATCTCCAAGGATGCTAAGGGTCCTTGTGCCTGCAAAATATGCCCTAAAAGAAGTGCCCCGTCTCCTACTCATTAGCAATTTTATCTCCTCCTTTCCTTCTTCGGTATTCATTCTTTTAAACGGAAATCAGAAGTTGTATAGCACGTCAAGTATTTTACCTTCAATCAAAATCAGAAAGATTAAGATCATGTCAGTATAACCCTAAGGATTTGAAACTTGTCAGGAAAATTTCCAAAATTTCGATGTCATGAAGTTGGTCCATGAAGTTTCTGACTTTTAATAATGTCAATAAATTATCGCGGCATAAAATGAAAATTGCACCGAAAGGAAAAGCACAATAAATTGAAGGAACAGTGAATCGACTTGAAGGATGAGTACTCCAGACAGGCAGACTGAATAGACTTGCAAGAACTTGCTTTGACAGAAAGAGAGATGTTACTTTGATTATATAGTTAATTGAGAAGTGAATTTCAAATTGGATATGCATACGCTCGAAACCCAGAAATCCGGATCAAATTTAACCAGCTTCAAACAATCATTCAAATTTCTTGTAGATAAATGGATACAATATTACTTTGAAGTGCAGACAAAGGGAGAAAACAATTCAAAGCTTCTAGCTACTTGCAAACAGAACAAAACTTTATTAGTAACAAGCAATGGTAGATTCTTTCTCCATTGGAAAGAGCATTAAAGAGGAATTCACTTTGAATTCAGTCGTTGGACTTCATGGCACGTTGAGCTTTGTCTGCATTTGTTTTGACAGATTGTTTTGCATCTTCAACTTTGCCCAGGACAGTCTCTTTGGCCTTTTGGGCTGTCCCTTTAGCTGAATCCCATGCATTCTGCGCGGTTTGCTTTGCTTTCTCGGAGACATCATGGGTCGCTTCTGACCCGTTGGAGGCAATGTCCTTTGACTTCTGACTCACCTGAATTAAGTTTCACAAATAAAGCACATCAATTAGATTATCAGAAATGCCTAGGTAAGCATAATGTGTATTTAAAGTTTACATCTTCGGTCATTGAGGCAGCTCTATTTTTAATGTTTTCACCAGCTTTTTCAGCTTTGTCCACTCCTTGTTTTACTGTCTCTGCGGATGCCTCTTGATGCGAACTTGCCTGCAAAAATATTGACATGGGTTAGATTATTTTCCTAATTTTCGCATGTACAATTGACAATCTGATTTGTATCAGCATGTGCTGTGGCTTATGAAAGTTTTTACTGTAAAAACGTGAATTTGGCAACCTGAAATTTCACATATCTTAGAGCATTATTTCCTTTGGTCTACCTATAACCGGGTCTATATCGCATGCCACATTACAAAGGCTTACTTGAATGGACCTTCGGCCGTTGGGCAGAAAAACCATGTTGTTTTTTTCGGGTGGAACTTCTTCTTCCAAGTGTAGCTCCAGAATTTCCTAAGTTTGAGAGTGAAGTTCCCGTGCTCATGTTTAAGCTCGCCATATTCTCCTACCCTCTATTTGCTCACTTTTCCAGAATGAATTTTTCTCGTTTCTGAGGACAGAGAACTGCTGAAGAGATCGGATAGACTATATAAAGAACCAGGAGAGAGAGGGAGGGAGAGAGACTGTTGTGGATCTTATAAATGGAAGGAGCGTGATTACCGCAGGCGAATGGTTGATGTTATTGCCATTCAAAGACTGTTCTTTTGGGTCAAAAGAAGGACCCTGCAATTCAGGAGATGCAGTTAAGACTCAGCAATTTCACATCTCCACGTATAGATGAAGAAGTACTAGGGATCAGGTTTGAATCTATTGATCACACAGTGTGAGATAAGGTAAACCATCAAGAGCTTTTTTTTTCCACCGGGTAACACCAAACGGTATAAGGAGAAAAACAAAACATATGACTAATGAATCATGTTAGGCTGCATTTGCTTTGGGAAAACGTACGGGGGAAATGCAAAGGACTTCAGATTAATCGGGTTTCTCAAAATACAAATATGTTTTGTAAAGTGTAATATAAAGTGTATCAAAAAACAACTTTGGTTTAAATGGTATTTTAGAAAAATTATATTTGCAATATTTTTAAATAAATAAAAAATCAAATCCATTTGCCGATGTGCCAAATTTAGCCCCAGCAGTCACACAACCTCAAGTGACCCCCAGTGAGACCACCTAGCCATTGCTTAAGGTCACGTGATCATAGGTGAGGTTCGCACAGCCTCAAGCAAGGCTATTGATGGTTAGAGCATTGCCACTAACATCACGTAAGGTGAACGGTGATGGGGGCATTTCTGGAATTTCGAAAATTTAGCCATGGCAAAATTGGAAAAAAAAATATATCAGCATTCCGAATATGTGAAAAGCCAATATTTTCCATGAACCTACCTTGGACTGAAGAGCTTTAGAAGGCTTTGAAGTGTAATTCCAAAAAACATTTGTCAAACACCTTAGTATTTGACCAAGGGCCTTTGGAGGCCCAAAGGCCTTTGGCAATGACATTCCTAAACACGGCCCAAATAATTTTTAATGCTGTTAAATTTCATTGAAGTACCAATGAGATTGCGAATTTGGATTGCAGTCCAAGCACATGAGATGATGAGACTTCGAGAACGAGCTAACCTAACCTTAAACGTGCCAACCCTCTTTCATCGGCGAGTTGAGCTAACCTAACCTTAAACGTGCCTATCCTCTTTCATCGGCGAGTTGATAACCAATGTTAACTCGATTCTAAACATCGATAGATGGGGAGGAACTCGTATCGTTATAGGTCGAACAAATTAATGTATATCCACCAAAAAACCAGAGTCTGATCACAGAAATCTTTTCCTAAGAAAGAGATGCAGCAACTTGCTTATTCATGTGATCCAGTTCCACGCTGGCTTTGGGAATTCAAGAGAACGGCTTCACTTTCAAGATGCAGTCCACGTCTGGCATACATCAAGTGAAGATTTCTCAAAAGTGTTGCCTGCTTCTGATTTGTAAAGCACAGGGGATAAGTTTGCTTTAGCGGACTGGTCCTGACACCAGACTACATATGTTTTGAAAAATGCAGAGGAAAGAAACCGTAAAAGTAACCTAAGTTGATTGCTTCCCAATTGGAAAAAGTAAATATCCTGTATCTTCCAAGTTGAGCATATCTCAAAGGAGAGGCATGCTCCTCATCCAACCTCCATCACTTGAAATGGATAGTCTCAGTAGACTCAATCATTGTGGTCATTGATAACATTGGATAATCAACTCAGTCTGAAGTCTACTGATAAAACTCCATAGTCACAAAAACAACACATAATTTATTCCAAATGCACAAATCTAGGTACTTAATTTGGGGTAACAGGTTAGAATGGGCTGTGAAATTTTCGAGATGTATTCAAGTGAACAGAAAAAAATTATGAGCAAATATAGCCATTACTCTATGGACTTCTACTTTGCAGGGGAGCCCGACCCAACAGCCTTCCAAATCCTGATCCATTCGACCATTGCTTCAGCAGCACGGGCAAAGACAGGATCTGTTGCTCCAAGCTGCTGCTTTATGGTCCCTGCCATTTCGACCACACAATCCTCGGCCGTTGTTGCAGTTTGGGGAAGCCTCACCGACTGAAAGAAAGGCACCACTTGTTCCATTAGCTTCACGCCTTCCCACTCTTTCTTCAGACTCTCTACAGCATCTCCCCTGTCCTTCCTCCAAACATAAGGCAGCCCACTTTTCACGCCCAAAGACAAGTGATCGCAAGCCACCTTAACGCACATTCCACTCCATATGTCCTCTATGGTTTCCCATCTAAATTTCCCTTCAGCAGCCAACCTCAGAGCAGGGAACAAGGCTGGACCTACTGCCTCTCGATCAAAGGCTATGTTAATTCCACTCACTGGCATAAGAGTCCTTGTTGGAATGGTCAAAACAGCATCGACATATCGAGCATTTCGCTCCCCTGGTTTAAGAGCTTGTGTGGGGGCATCATAGTCTGCTAAATTGAGCCAAAGTCCACATGATAAAGCACATGCTACCCCAGTCCGCAAGCTGAATGGATAGCCACGCACGAAGTCTGCACCCTTGCAGTAAGGATCGTAGAGGGTGTTAAAGAAGAAAGGAGTGGCCGGGGTGGTAAGATTGACTATGTGCTGTGCCACAGCATCCACAAAATTACCAGTACTATCCTGAGCTGGTAGACAGTCATCATCAATGGATACAACGTACTTCTTTCTAGACACAAGGAAACCAAAATATCGGCATGAGTAGCCAGAAAAAGAAATTGAAGAGGAACCAACAACCCGGTCTATGTCAGACTTTGTGTAGACGTCAACATCAAAGCCATCAGGTACTTTAAGTTCCTCTTTAAGATCAGGGTCTTTGACAATTATCAGGTGGAATCGGGAGAAAACTGATCTCCATCCATTCATAAAGGATGTGAGGTCAGGATGGATCGCTCCAATCACAATATCAACCTCATTTTCCTTAATGCTCGCTTGAGACATATTTCCAGAACCAAGTAATCAATGAACAAAACTTTCAGACCTCAAAACCAGCTACTTATAGGTCTTCTTCACAAGAGTTCTTAAACTTCCAAAAATATCAAAATTTTTCAGAGCACCCTGAAACATAAGAACCTCAGAACATCAATCACAAGAACATATAGGGGCAGGACTGAAGCTCAAAAGGTAAGTGGAACTCACTGGTAGGAAGGACAGGAGCGAGGACAGTATGAATATTCAGGGCCTCAATGATTGCAAGAACCTCTTCTTTTCCTGTTGCCAAGAAAAGCTTCAGGACCCGAGGGGTCAGCTTTCCAGCTCTCAATGTCCTCTATAGTTGTGAAAAAAGTATTGCTTTACTTGACCAGGTATTATGCACAGTTCCCCAACATAGGCAGATTGTATTTCTTACAGTGCATTGTAAATAAGTTGCATTGCAAAAGGGGAATAAAAAAACTCAATGGATCAGGAAAGGGATCACCCGAGGGAACTAATGGGGAAGGAAAATGAATTCAAAATATCGCAATATCAGAAAGTAATCATGATCATGATGATGCAGCGAATCGTTCAATGTATTCTCTGTATTTTTTCAGCAGATAATATCCTATTGACCAGAAAATCAGGAATCCAAAACAGAAGGTTTACACGCTTATGCAGCTTCAGAGTGACTAAAGGATGGGAAGACAATAGTTGCCAACTAGTCACGGACTGCGCATCTCGGCAAATAGAAAGACCTCAGTCATATTACAAAAGATACAAACTCAACCAAACGCATGCACCAGCATACCAAAGAGATAACTCATCCAGAATAACGCTTGCGCAAACTTAGTGAAGGCACGAATTCAACAACTATCCAAGATACAAGAAACTATCACAAATTTGAAGCTCTGGCCATAGCACAAACAAATCAAAAAGTTCCCCGATCACATATCGATCAGCATTGCACATAAGCGGCGTAATATTTGCACTCTGGACATACCCATGAAATCATCTACCCCTATGACACGGAAATTTAGTCAGCGTCACAGATGTTTCCATCTTTATCAGATCTCTCTCATAAGCGTGAACCCAACAAATAGCAGCTCTCACACAGTCAATTTCCACAAACCCCACCGATCAAACCGACGCAAATGCCTAACAGGATCGCGACCCAAATCATTCCAGCACACGGCAGTCCCGGTTCAGCAGCGATTCGACCACGTCCCCGAACCCCATCGACTGCCCATCATTTCTGAGGCCCAAACAGAACCCGAGCCCGGCTCAAGCTCCGACCTTTCCGCCCGTAGACACAAGAACAAGACCAAACAAAGAAAACCCAGATGGAGAGATACCCAGAGCAAGAGACACACACACAGACAAGACAAAACAAAGAAAACCCAGATGGAAAGATACCCAGAGAAAGAAAGACAGAGAGCTTACGAGGAAGAGATCGAGGAGGACGTGATCGGGGAGCGGGGAGAGATCGGAGAAGCGGGCGAGATTGAGGACTGCTAAGTCAATCGAGAGGGAGAGCAGAGATGGCGGATTTCTCATTCATCCAGCCCACAACTATTTATCCTCTCTCTCTCTGTCCCTGTGGCTTTCTCTCTCATGAACAAAGAGGGAGGACAACGTGGGTGTTGGGTCCGAGAATTGCTCCGAGATTGCAGTCTGGCAAATCGAAAGATCACTTTTTTTTTCCTTTTTTTCCTTAATCTTTCGTCTTCAAGACACTCTGTCTCCCTCTTTTTCTCTGTGTGGCTCTGTGTTATCTCCGTCCGTCCCTCCTTTTTCTTCCACACGCCATGGCACGCTGCACCGACCTCCTCCTCCGCTTCCTTTGACTTCGCACGTGCTGGAGGCTTCGTTCGCACGTGCTCCTTTTTTTCTGTTTTTTGGAAAACAAAAATAGAAAAAAAGAGGAAAATTCCGTTCTTATCCTTGAAAGAGGAATATCCTATCTCAAGAAACCTCGTACCTGAAATATGACCAAAACTCGGAAAAAGGGAAAATTATATCACACGTGCTGTAAATTTTGAGCGTATGAATGTCAAGACTTTTACCCCCAAAAAAAAAGTTCATTATAAGTGCCGTAAAATTTAATGTCACATTGAATTTTTTCCTATAAGAGAAATTATTGATGTCACTCAAATGAATTTTTTTTAAAATCATAATACTCAAATGCTCGATTAAATGATAATAACATAAAGTGAGTGTTATACGAACATTATTAATTCTAACTCTAATCATAAGTATTGAGACCATGCAATTTCAAAAAGCATAAGGTATTTAATCATTTCTCGCACGTATTTCTCGATCATTTAAAATATCAACTATTGTCAATGTGCAATGCATATGCCCTATGCCTTTCGTAAACGAATTCGAGTAATTTTTCTTTTTTAAGGTAGTATAGGTAATCTTCTAATTCAAAAGGTAAGTGGGTGGCCTTTTTGTTTTTGTTGCTTTTACAAATTCATGAAAAAGCTTTTTTTTTATGAGAAGATTAAATTAAAATGGAGAATAAAAAAGGAGTTATTCACAATAGATAATATAAATTAAAATTTAAAAATTGAAAGTGAGATAAATGACCCTTTGGAGTTGTACATATCAACTTTAACATTTGGTTTTTTTATTATGGTCAAGTGGAGAGGTGTAATTTTTATTGAATATACCAAAACTAACTTAAAATATCAATTACCTTTGGATTAAGATGATAGAGAAAAGAATACATGAAAGATCATCTATATAAGATTTTATTCTTAAGTATTTCTTAGCTAATATACAAGAAAGCACTTATTGACAAGGTCGTGTCACCATATTAACAAAACCAAACTCGATATAATTCAAAAAATTGAATAAGTAAATCAAGGCCGAACCTACATAGGCAGCGTGACTTTAAGTATTCAAGATGGACGCAACTAATTATTTGATAAATAATTAAATCACATATGAAGTTGTAGATATTTATTAGCTTTAGTAACATAATTACCATGACTTTAATACCCATTGATATTTGATAAGTAATTGATATAACTTTTATTCCTACTTTACTTTTTAAAAAATAAACACAAAATATACACAATTTAAAGGTCAAGATGTAGTTTATTGTGTCCTTTTCAACTTCAATAAAGTTTAGTCATTGAAAGATTAAAAATAAAAAGTAAAAATCATTAAAAAGCTTCCCAAATAATAAAGTTTAATTGTCCTATCCAAACAGATTATTACTCATCCATTTATGATTAAAAGCTGGGTAAATAACATAAATAATTTTTGAATCTTGATGTTTCCTTAGTAAAAGTCTAGTACACAATTTTGTTATTAAATTTTTAATTTATTCAATATAATTTTTAAAATTTTAATTTATTTAATTTAGACCTTAGATTATATGAAAACATTTAATATTGTCCTTAATCTAGAAACCATATAAACAAATTAAAAATTTAAAGAGGATAACATTGAATATTCTCATATTAAATAAATACAAAAAAAATCTAGGTACCATATGAATAACATATTGACCTGAAATTTAACGGTCATGTCGAATAAATTTAAAGTACATATATCATATTCCACATAAAATTAAAGTTAAAGGGCCACTTGTGTTATTACCCTTCATAAGTTTTCACGTAAAAAAGCGCAAATAATATTTCTTCTTTTATGGGGAAAAAGAAATAAAAGAAGATGTTTGGCAAAAAAAAAAAAAAAAAAAGCTCAAGAAAACCGAAAACAAAATCGTGCTTCTGCAAGGAACTGGGTAACGACTCGGAAATTCGTTTGCTCTGCTTCCCAAAGCCGGTCGAGATCGAGAGAGAGAGAGAGAGATTGGCGATAAGCGGTTGAAGGTTTGCGGCAGAAACCATGAGGATCGTGCGTAAAGACTTGGTCCGTAATGGACCCGGAAGCGTTAAGGTACACCCCGCCGACGAATTTTGCAAATTATCCGTTAAAGTTTCCGTCTTGATGTGGATTTTGGTCCGAGGTTGTGTCGGTTGATGTTTCTGCAGTTCGATCGAATCGCTGTAATTGTAAGGAATAACAAAGATCTGTGTTCTTGTCTCTTTTTCTTCTTTTTGGGTCAGATGGTGCCAATTGATTCGGATGATTTGTGGTTTGCTTATAATCTAATTGCTCCTGGAGATTCAGTTATGGCTACCACTGTCAGGTTAGCTCAAAGTGACACTTTCCTTGTTGCTCTTACCTTGAGTGGGTTAGCTGTTATGTGGTTGAGAAATAGTCTTGGACTTGAAAATTTCTATGCAAGCTGCTGTAATGTTACTGATGCTGCTATTAAACATTGTACTGTAGCATATTCTCTGCTATGCATAACACTGGAAGTTGCTTCATTTCGTCGCGTCTGCTATTGTGTACAAGAAAAGAATTTCAATTAAGCCTGAGTGGGCTGGTTGCTTAGTTAATAGGCAGGCCCATTCGGTTTCAAGTGAATATTGCATGTAGTTTTTCCATGGTTATTTCCTTTAGCCTTGATTTTGATTGAACATGTCACATTACAGGAAAGTACTGAGAGAAGCAGCTTCTGGAGGAAGAGATGCCGAGAGAGTCAGGCTGAAGTTGGAGATAACAGTGGAGGTACTACTTTGTGTCCTTGTCCTGATGTTTGATATGATGAGGTTAGCAAATAAGGATTGGTGTCAATTGCTGAGGATGTTCATGAAACTAAGTTCACTTAGCAAAGGCCGGTTGAAGCTCGTCTTTCTAAACACATTAGACTTGTGCATTTTGAGTTTATTAGAAGGCTGTTGAGTAGTTTCAAAAAAAAGTGATACCAGGGAAGAATATGGAAGTATTACAGGCATATGTCTGCCATCCTGCTAGTAAAAGGGCAAGGCTGTGCCAAAATTCATTTGTGATAATTCCAATTGTTTCTTTCTGAGATTGCTTAATCATGCAATTAGGCGTACATCAATTTTATACATTTGTTTCACATGTGGTTGTCAGGCTGTGGATTATGATAAAGTGGGGTCTGTCTTGCGTATTCGTGGAAAGAACATTCTTGAGAATGACCACGTAAAGGTAAGCAGATAGTGTTGAGTCAAACTCCTTTCTGTATCACATGGACCAGAGATGTCAATGCATTACTGACATGACCATTGTTCCTGTAGATAGGTGCATTCCACACTTTAGAACTCGAGCAGAATCGGCCATTTGTTTTGAGAAAGGTACACTCCATGTTGAGTTTCTTTCTGTTTCTTTTTAGTGTGTTATGCAATGTATAGTCGTTTGTTTTGCTCCGTTGGTGTAATTATTAGGAGATCCAACTCAAGAGCCTTTTAAGCGACTAGCTTCATTTCATGAGATAAACTGCGCCTGGTCACTAATTCATGGGATCTTGACTGTTTCTATGTTGCAGAATGTCTGGGACTCACTGGCATTAGATGTACTCCATCAGGCCTCTGGTATTCTTTTGTATTAATTTTAGAGGGCATTCCTGTTGTTATGGCTACATGCACATGTCTTCTAGGATAAGTCTTTGGTTTCTTCATACACCTTACTTGCACATTACTATCTTAGGCAGTTAAACTATGCTAATCACAGACAATTTATTACCAACCCTCTCTTCTTTGGACAATGTAGATGATCTCCAGAGTCCAGAAACAAATGGCAAGAACATTTCACTGTAATCGTTGATAAACAAGTGGATGCGAAACTTCAGTTTAGCTAAGTAAAAACATACAATCTTTAACTATGACTAGAATTTATTGTATAATAACAAGAGATCAAGTAACAATGTTCATCTTTCCCTTTTCAATGAGGGACCTGCCGTAGGTGAGTAAACCTCAGGTGCATGAAATCCCTAATAATCCCAAGGGCCAGGTATAGTGCTAGCCAAATGACTAGTTTGGTTAAAACCCTGAACCATGTCTGAGAGATTGAATGCTGAGAAACAATTGATCATCAATATGTTTTTGGAGTGTTAAAGAGAAGGTGAAACACTTCCATTGATTCAAAATCTATTAAATGACTAAGTTGTTGTGTCATTTCTCTCTTAGAAGTTAGCTTTAACCCTTTGGGATGTTCAACCTCAGTTACAATTTGCTCCATTAACTTCAAGATATGAATTCTTGACACGGTTCTTAGAATTCCTTCTAGAAAGCACCATGCAACTCTTTGCTACTAGATTTGAGGACGTCTTTGTTCTTTTCTTGTTTAAGGGTTGGTCTCTTGCAGTATAGTCTAATCTATGCATCTGCAGACCCTGGAGCAAGTGCTGATCTTGCTGTGATTTTGATGCAAGAAGGATTGGCACATATCTATCTTGTTGGTAGAAGGTATGATTATGCATGTGCACCATGTCATTTTTAGAGATTTTGGTTAGAATACTTTTGTTATCCCCGGTATCCACTACGTTTTAATTTCAAAGGTCTTGATGTAAAAGGGCCACTGAGTAATAAATGTGGTTCATACCATTTAAGAGGGAGAATATGTTCGTCCTCTTTTCAAAATTTTCTGGTTCCAGCACTGATATAAGCTTGTAGTGGTAGACAATTTTGGCTGCCAGTGGGTATTTAGAAGGCATCAGCCATTGCTGGATAAACTCTGATACTAAGGGCAGTGGATAGCCAGGCCTTTAGGTAGCAAACACTTTTTGATTAATGTGTGACATCAGCGTGTTGTCTGTATTGAAATCAAATGTGCATCAAATGGACATTTTAAAATCTGGAAAGTTGCCTAATGGAAGAACTTGAAAGTGTTTATTTGTCATTCTATGTTAACATATTATAGTTATGGCATAGCGTCAGGTCCATATGATGCATTTGGCTAAGACAAGTATTTTCTAAAGATCATGAATTTGCGCCTCCACAATGACTCATTGCTCACAATCTTTGAAGCTGTTGCCATATTGTAGGTTTTGTATTCTCCTTCTGTTTGGGTGGTGACTTTCTGCATATTTTTTGGGGATTCTTCTTAATCACAGTAGTTGTATGTCTAATATTTAAAGATCTTGTCAAAGGCCTCAAGTAGTCTTCATGTTATGGTAAAAATTTATTGCGTGAACATTGAAAAAGACATTTGATTCATTGTAGAATGCCATGTATGGCTGGTTTCTACTGGTTCCAGGATCTTGCATTCCTTTCATTCTTTTAGTTTCTTCCAAGTAGATATTTTTCTCCACCATATACCCTTGTATGGTCTAAATCTGGCCACCTTTACAGCATGACAACTTCTCGTGCTCGGATAGAAACATCAATTCCTCGCAAGCATGGACCTGCTATAGCAGGTTATGAGTCGGTATGTTTCTTAACTGCAGTCAATGGCAATAAATATAATGAAAGTGTAGTCTCTTACCTTGTGCCTTTGCGCAGGCTCTGAAAAAGTTCTACAACAATGTTTTACAGGTTAGTCAATCTTTGGAATCATTTTAACCACCACTAGGGAAAACTGCTGTCTTCATGTGAATTCCTGTGGAAAGTAGCTAACCGCTTTCTTCATTTGTCTTAGGCTTTCCTGAAGCATGTTGACTTTAATGTAGTACGCTGTGCTGTTATTGCCAGTCCAGGCTTTACGAAGGTCTGGGATAAATTTCATTTCTACTTCCTTTTATATAGGTTTTACCCCATTAGATTATAGTACTGTTACAATGCATGATTGATTTCTCGATTAGTTAATTATATGTTTCTTTCTTTCTTTGTGAATTAGGATCAATTTCATAAACATCTATTATTGGAAGCAGAGAGAAGGCAGTTGAGGCCCATCATAGAGAACAAGTCGCGGATACTACTTGTTCATACAAACTCAGGATACAAGTATCATCAACATCTTTGTTGCTTATAATTTAGATAACTAAAGTTGCTATGTTAAGACAGTACTCTGTAGCGACGGCCAAATCTTAGGAATGTAATCTGGTGCGGTCCTGGAAATGTTAAAATTGGAACACTTATGGTGTTTACTCAGGAAAGAATATGTCTCAGCTGACCTATGAGATGTTGTCTAGACAATATGATATAACTTGGTGTCAGAAGCTCCGTCATTGTGTTTGAACGTGTCTCTAGTTAAAGTCCTTTTGCAATTTCTAAAAAGTTAAAAGTCCAAATTGCTATCAAGTGCTTCTAATTAGGGAATGTATGTAATTGGTGAGCTTGTATGAATCTGAAGGATATTTATTGAATTTGATATCTACTTTTGTCCCCTGTATAATGGATATCCAATTCTCTTTTAAGAGGAGAAAAGTGATGGGCAACTGGTTATCTCATATGCACAGAAAGGACTAGAGAACTAGTGGCCAAAACTAAGGAATAGACAGTCACACATCTTTCTGTTGAGAAGGATAAATTAACATACTAGGACGTATACTCAAAAGAAGCAGACTCTAGAAATGATGATACTGTTTTTTCATTGGCTTGTAATGTTCGTCTTATGTAGTGGCATTATGCATCTTCTGTTAGTTCTTAAATGAGTATTTATTCAGGGGCTAGTCTCATTTTTGTCAATCATTTCATGAAGTACTAATTTAATGTAACTAATAAGCATGCTTAGTTAATTACATCAATTCTTTGCTAATTTACAGGCATGGTTTAAGTGAGGTTTTGGATGCCCCAAATGTCATGAATATGATAAAAGATACTAAAGCAGCTCAAGAGGTATGTAATACTGAGCAAAAAATTCCTTTATCGTTCATTTTCTGTCTTAAAAATTTCTCCATTTAGTTCTTCACTGGTTTAGGGGGGGGGGAGGCATTGCCTTGACTACAAATTTGTCATTGTATCCTTTTGATACAGGTCCAAGCTCTCAAGGATTTCTTCAACATGCTTTCAAATGTCAGGTTCTTTTCTTTTCTAATATTGTACATACTCTCTTCATCTGTTTATTAACCGATGCCTTGTGACAAGCATTTGGAAAATGGTAAAACAGGCATGTGAGATAATTAGTTGCTGACTGATTGGGCAAAAACCATAAAATAGTGTTTACTTGTTAGAACAGCTTAATCAAAACCAGAATTGGATTAATGTCAAAATAGGCAGTGCTAGTGTTTCTAAGGAGATACTGAAACCGGGGTCTTCCATTTTGATGGATTATTATTGGAAATGATGTTTCAAATTTATTCCAATTTTGTGCAATGAGGCTTAGTTTGTTGTTGATCCTGTTGTCGCCGGTGTAGTTGCTTTTGTAAATATAATAATCCATTACATGAAAAATATTTTTTAGGACGAAACCCGGGCATGCTATGGACCTAAGCATGTGGAAGTAGCCCATGATAGAATGGCTGTCCAGACACTTCTTATCACTGATGATCTCTTCAGGTCAGCCCCTGATCTTTTTGCCAACTGAAGCTGCTTGCCATGTGTACAATATCCTGTGAGAATATGTGTCGTTGTCTTTTCCACACTGACTTTTTGTAGCAATTCACTCCTTACTTGGACAACTGTTTTCTTTCTCACAAGGGCTTGCTCAAAATGTCTATAATAATATAACACTAATAATAATCCGACAACAATAGTAAATCATGCAGGAAATATCTCTGGCTGTTCATATAGCTTTTCAATAAATCCAAACTTATAAATGCACACTGCAAATCCTTCATTTGGATCGTTGGCAATTACTTTATTATTTTCCATGCCTGTTTTCATATATTACAGAGAAATGAAAAATGCGTGCACCGGTTCTTGAGCTCCCTATATTGGGTGAATGTGATTTTATTATAAAGATGGATCAATTGCCCAGCTACTTTAGCTGCCTTGTGTGCAACAATAACTCCATTGTTAGTGCGACCATTCATGCAAGTACCATTCAACAAGAACTTTTGGAATTTATTGACAGTGCACAAGCCCTCTCCCCAGTTTCCCTTCCAATCCCATGTCCATTTCTATTTTGGTTTCCCTCTTTCTGATTCTGTGTTCTAACAGTATGACTTCTGCATATTTTTTTAAGCGATGCATTGGTCTATAACCCTAATTCCACATGCGTGAAATCATTGTATGTGATGTGATTAGTTTTTCTTGATAACATCTTGGGGCGTCTCCAGAAATGCCGATGTAGCAACAAGGAAAAAGTATGTCAATTTGGTCAACTCAGTGAAGGATTCAGGAGGCACTGCTCATGTATTTTCATCCATGCATGTCTCAGGAGAACGTAAGCATCATTGATTTCCCTTCTTTTGCGCGAGCTTTAATGCATGTTACCTGTGCTCGGTTTTGTGATTATAATTGGAGCCTTTGAGCATTAGCTTATTGAGATAAAGTACCTTTGGCAATAAATGAACAGTTAAATGAGGATGATACTGCTTTGGATTCTACATATGTTATATTATATTGGTTGGCATAGGTTAAGCTTTTCAACTTTGAATAAACCGGCTTACAAATGTTACTTCATGAACAGAACTGGCACAGCTGACTGGGATTGCCGCCATTCTTCGCTTCCCTCTACCTGACCTTGATGATATAGAGATGTGATCCTGTCGTTGCGCTAAACTCGGAGGAAGACGCGGCATAAGACAAGGAAGATGCAATTTGTGTACATACTGTCTAGTCAATTTCTGAGGGATGACACTATAGAAGATTATTTTTGCTCGAAAGTTCTAATAATGAACAGAACCAGGAATTTGTATTGTAGCAATCCTCTGGGCATGGGTTTTATATCAAACGATGTGGCTTGTTGGCCATGTGATGGTTGTGGCATTGCACGTCTCATTCTCTTGGATAAATCACGAGTTAATGCAATAGTCTGCCATAACTTTTTCACGGTAAGTTATTAGTCGAAATCCGAGGGTGATATTTTCATGATAAGTTATTAGTTGAAATCTGAGGGCGATATTTTCACGGTTAGTTAGATGGCTTTTGATTAGCTCAAATTTTCCTTTTTACTTGAATTCCATCGTCCTTTTTTTTCTGATTTCACTTGAGGACCATGAGCATATCTTCACTAAAGCTATGTGCACCACAAAAAACCCCAAAAAACTCTTGATAAAACCTGGGAGATGCAATGCTACAGCCATTACATATGGCACAATAACATCCAAAACACGTTTGACATTCCTCATTATCCATACTAAGAAACCAACTAGCGGAACTGCTTATCATCAATCATTGTAGTCGCCATCAGTAGCGATCCGGTCCATGATCTTCGAGACAACCTGTGCAGACTCACTCAACAGCTTGACGCTCCTGTTCAGCTTCTCACGCTATCTCCAGCTCCATCTCCTTGTTAACCAGGTTCTGCACGCTGAACAGCAGATGCAGTGCCGTGGAGTCAACAAACCTCCTCAGCACTATCTTCCAGTACGCGGTCGTCCTCATCTTCAGATCGAACGCCTGCGGAATCAGCTGCTTTCGATGCCGGAGATTGCCCACGTCAACCTCCCCGAACCCCTGGAGGACGATGCTGCTAGGCTTCAACCCATCGTCATCGGCATTGGCATCGTCGATCGCCTCCATGAACAAGTCTTGCTGGCTCATCAACTTGTTACACTCCAGCATGTACTCAGGGTTGCATGTGTAGTCAGCGAGCTTCTCCATTTCCACAATCTCCATCATTCTAATCATCGCCTTCTCCTTCATCTTGCTGATCAGATTGGACGCTGCTCTTCTCATCGATGACTGAAGCTGAGGATAATTCTCTGAGTGTCGCATCAACACACTGATCACAACGCCCTCGACGTAGTCCCATACACGAACCATAAAACTCAGTGGCTTGCTCGACACCCGCTTCACCTTCTGCTGCAAGACGGTGATGAAGGCAGTGCGAGGGAGGAAGTTCGGGAGCCCGATCCCTTTGGCCTCTTCCAAGACCTCCATTTCCTCAAACAAGAAGTTAATCTTAGGGTTATTTTCAGCACAGTTTTGGAGCTCGTCGGAGTAGTGATTCAGCATCTCCACCAGCCTGGCAGTGCAGTGCATGTTCTTCTCGTCTGGGTACTCATCGAACTCGCCTCTCAGCAAGACTTTCCTCAGCGACTCCTTCGCCAACCCCGTGATCTGCATGAAGGCCGTCATGGCCTCCGCTACCGAGGTTAGATTCGTGGGCATCCTCTTAAGCTCGGCGACGTTCGCGTTCAGCTTGTCATTGATCTTCCTGATGATCTCGGGCAAACACTTGGCCATGATGGTGGCTTGAATCTGCATCAGCTTTTGTGCCAAGACAGGCACACCAACGATGGACTTGTCAATCTTGCAGAGCTGAGGGTGCATGTCAAACAGCTTCGCCTCTTCGAGCCTCGCTTCTTCGTAGGACTCGTCACCGATCCTGTTCCTCACGCACACATAGCCAAGTCCTATATTGACATCATCGGAGGTCACCTTTTCGTGCAAGCCCTCCGGAGCTTTATCAGCCTTTGTGACGACGGCCAGAGTCCTCTGGCCGGTCTTGCCCACCATCTGCAACGCAAAAACAAATAATCGTATGGACTCGTTTGCTAAGAGTTGTATAAATCATTCGAGTTTCTAATCGATGTGGAAGACAAGTGTGGCTAGACAGTACTTACTTGCGACATCCTTATGGACTCGCAAGTGGAGAAGTCGACGGTCGCAGACAAGACATTGAGGATGATGCTCTCCTCAGGCCTAATGTACTCCATGATCATCTCCGAAATCTGCTCGTAGATGTTCTCGGGCTGGCCGTGCACGGGCACTCTCGTGATTCCCGGCAAGTCGACCATGGTCAAGTCCGGGACGCCCTCCTTCTTGACGACAAGAGTCAGCGGGGCGTTCGATATGCCCTTCCCATGGCCCGCGATCTCCTTGGTGGCGGCATTAATAGCTTCCGAGATGTGGTCCTCGTCGATGTGGACAACTTTGCTGTTGTACTCGAGGTAGAGCTCGGGGCGATCGGCGTAAGAGATGCCTTGGAGCCGCATAATGAGAGGGACGCGGGTGCAAATGCCCTGCCCCCGCGGCAGGCTGATGCCGGCGAGGGACTCGAGGACGCTCGACTTGCCAGAGGACTGATCGCCAACGACGACAATGGTGGGGAGCTGGATGCCCTCCTTCATGACCATGAGGCTCCGCAGCCTGTCGACAGCGTCGAGAAGAGGGCGGATTCTGTCATTGTAGGAGGCGGCAAGTGGCTGCGCGTGGGCCACCGACACCGTGAGAGCCAGGTCTCCGCCATTTTTGGCGGTGGGGTTGACAATGATTCTAGACTTAGAAGCAGAGTTCTTGCCACCTCTAACCATTCTCTCTCTCTCTCTCTTTGTGGGTTAGGAGTGATGTGAGAATCAAATGCAAGACGTGCATGAAGGAGACAAAGGGCGGTGTGATTTATAGGGAGAATCGACGCCATGCATGTGGACGGACATCGTTGGACGATTAGCTAATGGACAGAATGCATTCATCACATTGCTGATGAAGTACCAACTTTCTTCGATGGAGACGTTTGGTGTTTCGATGGGAGGAAGACGAGACAGCGACGGCGGATTCGAAAAGGAGATGAAGAAGGGGAACCGACGGCTGTTCTTTCTCTGTCCTTGGTGTTTTCCGAGGACGAAAATGATGACTGATGAGATCTCCATGATCTCTGGCCTGGTTTTCTCGGGGCTCGATGCAGAGCCAATGCATGAAGACGAAGCGACCCTACGGACGCTGCAAACTGCATGCATGCGTGGACGGGAAGATGAGTCTGACAGGTTGATTTACAACGGATGATAATTAGAAGCTCGTCTAAGGTCAAGGGGAGTATGCACTAATTAATCTTGATTAAGAAGATTATTACCAGAGTATTTTTTAAGGATTTGAGTGATTGGCATACTTGTCTCTATGTTCAGAGGCCAAAACCCTAATGAAACCGTATAGCATGTGTAAAAACTACATGTGTGTGACTGTTTGATTTACAGCGGGTGATAATTGGAAGATCATCTAGGTCAAGGGAATTGTAAGCTAATTAATCTTGATTAAGAAAAATCTTTGAAAACACTAAAGTAGTGTTTTATCAATCGTATACTTGAAAATGTAAAAAATTAACATTATTTAAGTAATTTTTTTTTCAAAACTACTTGCTTATTATCTATTGTCGGTGCAACTTTATTTTTGTCCTATTTTTTCGTCTTTAGTGGATTTTCTATGTCAAGGCTGAAACCCTAATGAAGATGAACGCTAGAACCTCGCTGTGTGCTCGAAGTTCGATTGTCGTCCACTAAATATTGAAGGAGAAAGTATTTCATGTATCGAATTATTGTCCCGATGTCACCTGAGACAAGTCTCCTCACCTATTAGTGATTTGAGTATGGATTAAAGGGCTTAAACTTTCTATCAATTCGATCCCTCATTCAATTACAAGTTAACATTACTAGGCTCGGCAAGCGTGTAACAAACTTATATTATATTATTTAGCTAAATTAGTTTGTTAGAAGAAGGTGTTGTTTCTACAGTTTCGTACTTATTATAAATGTCCCACGTTTTTATAAATTGCTATCTAGCTAAATATCATTGAATGATTTAGGTAAATTTTATTATGTAGAGGCACACACATATATGAGGAAACTGTGTGAAACTTATATACCTTGGCTTCATTTAGTTTCCGTACTTAGTTAATGTAATTTGATTAAGGATACGTTGTTTCACTAAAATATTCGTGATAAAGAAAAGCACTTTTCATGGAAATCTTTTTTAAGGGAAATGCTTAGTCTTGGGCGGTTTTTATTATTATTATCAATTTGTTTGGTAATTTATAATAAGTGATCTCGTTGTATTCTTTCCCTCAATCTAAGCCTTTTGCTTTCCTATAAATTTTTAAGTCTTTCTTCGTCCAAACATCAGAAAATCAAAAATCAATTTCCCAAAAACAGTTTTCCTTAAACAAATGGACCTTAAATTTTAAATTTACATATAAAAAATGGAAGAGGGGAATGGATATTGAATATATTTTTTTGTCTTGCTTCTTTCTTATTGTCTTTGAAAGGAAATAACGCAACCCACTCAAAAAAAAAAAAAGACAGCGCACACGCTAGTAAGCCCCGACCCTAGCCCCTAGCCGCTGAGATGATCGGCCCAGGCGTCGATGACCTCCTCGTCGTCCATGCCGAGATCCTTCGCCAACTAGGCTTCCAGGACCCTGGTGCCTGAAAAAGCTCACAATTGTGAATGATTTTTCATATCACTTAATTTACAGATTGTACACGCTTATAAAGAGAAGGAAAAATACAATCTTTGACAGAGCAAGAATCATGGAATGCCAACTCATCTACAATTGGTATGCTAATCTGAAATTTAAAAAGATATCAAAAAGATTTCATATTCAAAAAATAATATCAAAAAAGATTTCATATCTTAACACATCCCCGCAAGATGGACGTTTCATCGGAAACGCCCATCTCGTCTCGTAATTGTATTGTCCGCAGCCTTGATAACGGTTTTGTGAGAATGTCGGCAAGTTGATCATTGGTGGAAATATGAGAGACTCGCATCTTGCCGGCTTTAACAAGTTTCCGAACAAAATAGTAATCTATCTCAATGTGTTTCATTCAGGAATGGAAGATGGGATTTGCACAAACATAAGTAGCACCTATGTTGTCGCAATACAAGCTTGGTGCCGTGTCATGTGAATGCCAAGTTCTTGAAGTAAAGATTTTACCCAAATGAGTTCCGCCGAGGCCGTGGCAATGGCTCGATATTCTACTTCAGTAGACAATCGTGCAACCGATCGTTGCTTTCGAGAACTCCAAGAGATAGGATTGACCCCTATATAAATCACAAAACCTGAAGTAGATGTGCGATCATCAATGTTTCCTGCCCAATCTGCATCGGTGTATGCATGAAACATAGGTTGTGTGTCGCGTCTTAAGTGCAACCTATGGAATAATGTTCCCTTAAGATAACGTAAAAGCTGTTTTGCAGCTATCCAATGGGTTGTAGTCAGCTTAAGCATGAATTGAGATAGCTTGTTTACTGCAAAATCAAGATCCGGGCGAGTGATGTTGAGGTATTGAAGTGCGCCAATGAGGCTTCGAAATTCTGTAGCATTGGCTGGTGATTGTTTGTCATGAACCAAAAGAAATTGACCCATGGCTAATGGTGTCGCTACCTCTTTTGCATCTCCTAATTTGAAGCGTTCAAGTAGCTTTCTTATGTATTTATGTTGAGAAAAAAGTAAGCCGGTCTTTGTAGGAATGACTTCAATTCCCAAAAAGAAATTCAATGGCCCCAAGTCTTTATTTGAGAACCAATTAGAGAGAGCGGTGATGAAGTCTGAAACAAACTTTTGGTCACTTCCTATGATAATGAGATCATCCACGTACACTAAAAAATAGGCTTGAACACCAACATGAGAGTAAATAAACAGCGAACTATCATTCTTTGAATTGACAAATGAATTTGCAAGAAAAAATGAACTTTGCTCATTATACCAAGTCCGCGGAGCCTGCTTTAACCCATATATGGCTTTGCAAAGTTTGCAAATATGTGTTGGTTTTTCTGGGTTTTTAAAACCAGGTGGTTGCGACATGTAAACCTCATCTTGAAAAGTTCCTTGGAGGAAGACATTGTTGACATCCATTTCCATTTGTCTCAATGTCCATCCACGCAATGATAAAACCACCCAAATAGTATTTGGTTTGATGACCGGGCTAAATGTATCGGTGTAATCAAGGCCCGGTCATTGGTGAAAACCTTTGGCTACAAGATGTGCCTTGTACCTCTCAATAATGCCGTCCACACGTCTTTTTATCCGATAAACCCATTTGCAATCTACAACATTCAAAAATGGATCAAAAGGTATTAGTTCCTAAGTCCCGTTACGAATAAAGGCATTGATCTCAGCCGACATTGCTTCACGCCATTGAGGATTGCACATAGCTTGTATAATTCTCATTGGTTCTATAGTCGGTGGAAGTGGATGTATGGTGATGATGTGGTTGATTTGTTTGGACTTGAAAATATTATTTTGGGATCTAATTGGTCATTTTGTGAGTTCTTGTAGGTGGATTTTTGGGTGTTGATGTTTGGTCATTATTGATAGTGGCAATTGGGGTTTCAAGAGATGGCATTTGTTGGGATTGATTTGAAGGTTGGGAAGTTGATGAGGATGTAGCACAGGATGGAATATTGCTTCGAGGGGGCACTTATGCAAATGGTTCAATGTTTGGTACTAAAACTATAAGTGAAATAGTAGGTGGAGGAGATGAACTTTGAGGGGTTGACAAGACACTTTTAGTATTGAGAAGTGTTTGATACGGAAATGTGTTTTCTTCGAACACAACATGACATGAGATATAAAGACGATTATTTTGTGGATTAAAACATTTATACGCACTTTGTGACAGTGAATACCCTAAAAATATACATTGTCGAGAGTGGAACATAAGTTTATTTGTGTTATATGGACGTAATCACGTATAGCAAAGACAACCAAATGTGCGAAGTTTTTTATAATTTGGAGCCATTTGGAATAATGTTTGAAATGGTGAATGCATATTTAGAACGGGTGTTGGCAAATGATTAATGAAGTATATAGCAGTTTGAAACGCATATGACCAAAAGGAATGTGGTAGATTTGCTTTAAGTAATAGGGTAAGTCCGGTTTCAACTATGTGTTGATGTTTTCTTTCTGTAGTTCCATTGTGTTCTGGTGTGTGTGGCGATGTAGTTAGATGGGAAATTCCATATTTTGCAAGAAAATGTTTCGAGTTTTGAAATTCTCCACCTCCATCCAAGTATAAATTTCAAATAGAGACAGAAAATTGTTTTTCAACCAAGCTTTTGAACTGTTCAAAAATTTGGGTAACATCTGATTTTTTTCTTATAAGATAAAGTCAAGTGTACTTCGTATAGTGGTCAACAAATATAAGATAGTAACGGAAACCATCAATTGAAATAGTTGACATAAGACCCCAAACATCAGAAAAAATAATATCAAGCGGAAAATGACTTACAAAAGTTGATACCCCAAATGGAAGTTTGTGATTCTTATTGCACTAACATGCATCACAGAATAACTTAGAGCCTACGATTGACTCAGAAGACAAACGAGTTGGAAAATTATTAAGAACATGACTTAGAATACGAAATGAAGGGTGACCTAGTATGTTGTGCCAAACCATCGGTTTTGTCCCCTCACTGACAAAGGCTGTGAATTTTGGATGAGTGTTTGTGAGAGGCATCCGATACACACCACTGCTAAGCCCTCCTCGAAGCAACGTCGCCCCCATGCGAAGTTCCTTCACCAAAAAATAATTGGCAAAAAATTCGATAGATGAATGGTTATTGCGACAACATTGTGAGACGGAAATCAGGTCTTTTGTACTATCAGGTGCACATAAAACATTAGTTAATTTAAAGGATTGGTTTGAATGGGATAAATTAATAGAACCAATGTGACTAATACGCAAATCTGTGCCATCACCAATGACGATCTCGTCGAGGCCTTCGTACTCTGAGTGAGTGGTGAGGTTGTTGAGATCGCTTGTGATGTGATGTGATGCTCCTGAGTCTAGTAGCCAGCCATTTTCTTGACGTGGAGCTGTTGCAACATTAGCAGTAGGTTCGCGAAGACTATTTCGAATACGAAAACAAGATTTGACCAAGTGTTCATATTGATCGCAAAAATGACATGTCGAACGAGGCTCTTTGTTGTCCCGATCAGAATACCTCCTATGAGAAGATCCACGATGCTGGTTAGATCTGGAATAATTTTGATGACGGTTGCGATTGTTGGGCCAGCAGGAGTTGCTTCCTATGCCACGGCTTTTGTTGCTGTAGTTGGTTGTGACTGGTGCTGCTTCAAGTCTAATTTCTTCCAGTTTTAGTTGGGTTTCATAGGCCACCAATTTGTCATGCATTTCTTCAAAACTGATTGTGTTTTCACGAGCCCTAATCGCTGCTGCGATTTCTTTGTATTCAGTTCCAAGTCCTCGAAGTGCATGAATGACTAAATCATCATCAGAGATAGGAATGACAATGATTGCTAATTCATCGGCAAGGGCTTTAAGTTCCTACAAAAATTCTGAAACAGAACGTGAGTTTCAGCAAGCGGTTGAGAGTTGATCATTGAGATGTATAACTCTTGAGCGGGATTTATTTGCATATAAATTCATGAGTTTTGTCCAGGCAACGTGTGATGAATTGCAAGAGGCAATTGAGGAATCACGGTTTCGGATACAGATGCAAAAATTGCATGAAGCAAGAGCTGATCCTGGCAAATCTAAGTTGTTGCGGCTGGATTTGGCACCGTTTGATTTACAGTTGAAATGGTGAGAGGCAGACAAACAAAAGTTCCGTCAACAAATTACATTAAGTCATAACCAATGAGTAGCGCCTGAAATTGAGCGCACCAAGAGGGATAATTGGCAGTAGAGAGCTTGAATGGCAATTGGACGGCGGCTGAGATCGAGATCAGACTATTAGGTGCAGCTGTTCCGATGGAAACGGAACTAGAATTTGAGGTTGTGCGAGTTCATTTTGAAGTGACTTCCATGGCTAGAGGGTGCAAAAGGTTGCCAAAAAAAAAAATGCAGAATAGCCGGATCAAAATTCTCTTAGGAGGAGAATCGCTCCGATACCATGACAAAGCTCACAATTGTGAATGATTTTTCATATCACTTAATTTATAGATTGTACAGCTTATAAAGAGAAGGAAAAATACAATATTTGACAGAGCAAGAATTATGGAATGCCAACTCATCTACAGTTGGTATGCTAATCTGAAATTCAAAAAGATATCAAAAGATTTCATATTCAAAAAAATATATAAAAAAAGATTTCATATCTTAACAAGTGCCCTCGTCGATAAACCTCACGGCGTCGTATGGGAGTCCGCTGCAAGCGCGGGAGTCAGCCATCAGGGCCTCGAGCGGCACGCGCCAGTCCAACAGGTAGCACGCGTCGCCCTCCTCCTGTTTCTGCACGTGGAGGAGGATGGAGGTCGGGCCGGCTGTTCTCGCGGCCTACGGAGGACAGGATCACCAGCTTCGTCTGCGTTCCTGCAACGTCCACCGATGAACACAGGGAGAGATGATGGCGGAGGGGTCTCGTTTCTTTCTTCTGCTCTGCGATCTGCCGTCCATCAAGACATGCCATGGCGTTTGCCTGAGGAGGAAATGCAGATTTACTGCATAGGGAACTCGCGGAAGGCCAGCCACGGATCCCTTTTAATGCACGTAGCTGATGGATAGAACACAAAGCATTAATGCTGGTGAAGTATTTAACTCTCTTCGATGGAGTCGTTTGGTGTTTCGATGCGATGAAGATGAAAGAGCGACAGCGGATCGAAGAAGAAGAAGAAGTGATGAACCATTCTTTCTTCGTCTTCTGTGTTCTCCGAGGACGAAAATGATGACAGATGATCTCCATGGACGCTTGGCCTGGTTTTCTCAGGGCTCGATGCAGGGCCATGCATGAAGACGATTCTAACTCTCTTGCACAGTTCAGGCTTCTTCTTTTTTACATTTTTATCAGATGATATATCTAGTTAAGTATCATTGAATAATTTTGGTAAATTTATATCATGTAAATTGTAAACACATTTATAAATTTAGAAAATGGGTTGGAAAAGATGAAACTGCGTGAAACTTTTGTTCCATCATGAAAAGAACTGTCATATTATTTTGTTTCTAGTTGTTTTTGAGAGAAAAATAATGTAAAATCCTAAGTAGCACCGACATGGGCACATAACATGACACGACACGACACGACACGCCGACACGTGATCTCTCAAAAAATAGAGGATTTCGACACATTGGAACACATTGTTTATTAAATATATATTCTACTATATTCGTCATAAATTATCATTTTTATAATTATTTTAATCAAATTAATTTAATTCAAATTCACAAATAAATAAATAATAAAAAAGTGTATAGAATGAATTTACACTGAAAATATTAATCCGCTATTTGTTAATTTCATTTATTGTTTCAATTTAACAAATTCAACTCAACTTCAATAATCCATAAAACTTGGGAAAAAATCCAAACAATCTACATTCTAGACTCTAGTGTCAAAGCATGTTAGAAGAAAAGAGGAAAAAAATAAACTTGAGTGAGTGAATTGTGTTACAGGAAGTGAGAATCAGAAGAAAAGAGAAGATTAAGGTTTTCATCTTTCCCATTTATTATTTTTATTATTATTTATTTATTTACATTTTGACCTATCATTTATTAAAATTTTTTAAAATTGACCAATTGTATGTCGAAATCATGTCTCAGAATTCCGACACAAGTGTCGGAGAGTGTCGAGGAAAATTAACCAGGGTGTCGGATTTTTCGACACATGTTAACCGAGTGTCGAAGAGTGTCCGAGAGTGTTGGATATGTGTCAGAATGTCCGACATGATATGAAAGTTTCCCGATAATATCGGTACTTAGTAGGTAAAATCTACTCGAAAAAGAGAAGAGAAAAGACAATGGGATGAGGAAATGAATAGGAAAAGGAAAAATACTTGAAAACACTAAAGTAGTGTTTTGTCAATCATATACTTGAACATAAAAAAATTAATATTATTTGACTATTTTTTTCTACACTACTTTCTTATTTATCTACTATAGGTGCAACTTTATCTTCGTTCTAGTTTTCATCTACAGTCGATTCAATTATTTGATTATCCTTTATATTCTTTATCCTTTATTAACGGCATTTCAATCTCCTTTCTATTTTTTTTTTCTTTTTCTTCCTAAAATATATCTTCTTTTTTATAATATTGTCTGATTCTTCTCCAAGTAATTTTTTGAAATTTGCTGCCTTTTTTGTGTTATCATTAATTTGTGGCGTTGCTATATGCTTGTTCATCTTTCATTGGTTGGTTTAGACGCATGGACACTTTATGACATGTCAAATGGCAAAACTCAATAAAAAGAAAAGTTACCATGAGGTAAAGTGCTAATTAAGTCGACAAAACTTCCATGCATGGAATATTTCTCTTCTTTCAACATTTTAAATTCATTTCTTAAAATAATCAGAATTACACATTCTCTTCCTTTACGACTTCTTTTTTTGCACACGTAATTGTACATTTTCTTTGCTAGTGAGAATATTGAATATTTCTCTGACCAAAAAAAAATTGGATATTTCTATTTTAATTTTCAAATAAATATAGGTCTTTGATTAAATTTATCCACATTCCTCCATTAGTTCCCAATTACAGAGTTAAAAAAATTAAAGAAAATCACAAAAGAGATATTTCAGTAAGTCAAAACCCCCATTGAATGGATAGATTTCATCAACTAATTTCAAACTCTTCACTAGACCTTTCAAAATGGGTCATAGTTTCATCTATTAATTTCTTAACTCATATTCCATGGATTTGAGTTGTTATATGAGTTAACTATATTTAGTAAAAAAGTCATAAATGCGTTTAGAATAGTAAAACTCAAAATAATATTGGTATTGATGGGTTCGTCACTTACTTAGATTCGAGCCACCTCTACTTACTTAGATTCAAGTCACCTCTACGACCCTCTATTGCCCTTGTGTCTGTTTACTTCGCATTCTAATCTTGTTTGGGTATAATTTTCCTAAATTTGGTTAACGTGTAAAAGTATTTTAGCAATATCAATCGGGTAGGTATAAATAATTAAATTCGCATTGCATGGAAACATGTTAAAAATGTTAAATTTGGTGGAACTATTTTCAACCTAGCTCGACTCACCCGTTTGACAGGTCGACTCCTCTCCATCATATAAATCAAAATTTACTTGTAGAATTATTCATAACTTTCATTCATTCACTAAACTAACTATAGTCCAAGCAAAACGAAAAACCATTTATTCATATGAATTACGAACACATGATAATTGATATATATATAATATGACCTCAATATCGAATAGTCTGACCCAAAACTAATGTCATCATACTCGATGACAGTTCTCCATTGCGTCTGCTCTCTCGCCGGAGCAACCGAGCAGAGCGAGCGATGGCGACTGCTCAAGACTGTAGAGCCACCTCCGCCGCTCTCACCCTTGCTTCTCCTTCCCCTCGACCGCTCCCTCTCTCTGTCCTCGCCCTCACTCCCGCTCATCCTCGCTCTGGTCCTCGCTCCGGTCCCCGCCTGCTCCCTCCGCCGTTCCTCCAACCCGGTTGTCGCTTTTCTTCTGCTCCGACAGTGTTCGTTTCCGACGTCACACTCGGTGCGGGGATTGATGATGTGATTGAAGGGGCTGCGCCGTCAATGGCTTGCCTTGGTACAATCACGCACTTGAGCTGTTAAAAGTGGTTTCTGATTCAGCTAAGCAGTGTGATGTCTAAGGTCATCAAACGCAGCATTCAGTTAAGTATTCAAGCAAGTTCTACATATGGTAGAGTTAGATCAAGAGAAGAAACGAAAGGATTTTGAAATTGCGATATTTGTCTATTAAGTTATCTTCCAAGATCCAGGATCCCGAACTGGATCCACCTCTTGCCCTGACACCAGTAACTTAAGGAGCATCGTCTTATAATCATGTGAAAACCCGGAATCATTTCGACTTGCGTCGATGGCAGCGAGTTAACTCCTCACACTCCTTGCACCGAGAAAAATTTGAACTAAGTACGGGTGAAAGATTCGAATATGACACCAGCAGTTGGGATCAAAGCATAACACCCGGCTCAACTTTCACACGTAATATGAAAATTCAAGCCCAGGCTGAAACTGGCAAACAAAGAACACCATCGCTGTTCATTTCTGACAGAAAAACATGAAACAAATCTTTTCTTTCTTGGGATGAAGAGAAGGAGAGATCAAGCTCCAGCAATGGCAATGGCAAAACGCAAAACCCAGAAACAAAAGCAAATGGCACAAGAAAGCTCGCAACTTTTCAGCCATGAACATCGCCAATGAACTCAAAGCAAGCTATCATATGCTCCTTCTACTTCTTATCCTTCATAACTTCGGCTATGGACACCGAAAGCACGCAGACTACACAAACAACACTCACTGATGCCTAGGCTGCACGCTGTCACAGGCATAAAACCGTAGCCCTAGCCGCCGAGCTTATCAGCCCAAGCGTCGATGACGTCCCTGTTGTCCATGCCAAGATCCTCTGCCGACTTAGCCTCTGGGACCTTCGCGCCGTCGTAGGAGAACCGCACGGTGCCGTAGGGCAATCCCCTGCGAGCGCAGTAGTGGTCCATGAGGGCCTTGAGCGGCAAGCTCCGGTCCAACAGGTAGACCACGTCGTCCCCCTCTTGGTTCTGCACGCGGAGGTGGATGGGGTCGGGCAGGCTGTTCTCGCGGCCCACGTGTTTCAGGAAAACCAGCTTCGTCTCCGTTCCTGCAACTGCAATCGATGAACACAGAGAGACATGACGGAGGTGTCTCCTCCCTTTCTTCAGGTCCGCGATGTGCTGTTTGAGACGCGCGATTGCGTTCGCCTGAGGAGGAAGTTCTGCTTTAGCGAAACGACTGTTGCCCATGCTAATTCTGCACATCGAGCGGCTAGCACGACCGTCCACTGATGGCGGGAGGCCAGCCACAAGATCCTTTTATACGCGTAGCTGATGGACAGAATACGAGCATTTAATTGCTGATGAAGTATTTAACTCTCTTCAATGGAGTCGTTTGGTGTTTCGATGCGATGAAGGTGAAAGAGCGACGACGGATCGGTGTTTTCGGAGGACGAAAATGATGACTGAATGATCTGCAAGAACGTTTGGCCTGGTTTTCTCGGGGCTCGATGCAGGGCCATGCATGCATGAAGACGATTTTTAACTCTCTTGCACAGTGAAGGCTTCTTTTTTCTTTTCTTTTTGCAAACATTTTTATGAGATGATAACTAGCTAAGTAATCATTGAATAATTTTGGTAAGTTTATATTATGTGAACATATTTATTAATTTGGAAAAGGGGTTGGAAAAGATGGAACTGCGTGAAACTTTAGTACCTCGATTTCGTTTGGTTTTGGTACTTAGTTGATGTAATTTTGACTATGATTAGATATCGGCAAAACATGGAAAAGTAAAACAGAAATGAAAAATTTATCATGTAATTTTGTTTTTAGTTGTATTTCAGAGAAAAATAATGTAATCTAGTCAAAAAAGAGAAGAAAAATGACAATGGAATGAGGAAATGGATAGGAAAAAGGAAAATCTTTGAAAACACTATAGTAGTGGTTTATCAATCATATACTTATGTAAACCTTTTGTTCTATGGGAAAAAAATGATTTTAACTCTCTTGTACGGTTAAGGCTTTTTTTTTTTACATTTCCATGAGATGATATCTAGCTAATTATCATTGAATAATTTAGGTAAATTTATATAATTTTTTGGATATAGAAGTATTTTTTTTTTTGGAACTGCCATTAAAATTTTGAAATAAATTGTAAAAATATTTATAAATTCGGAAAAGGGGTTGGAAAAAGATGAAACTGCATGAATTCTAGTATCTTGACTTCTTTTGGTTTTGGTACTTAGTTGATGTAATTTTAAGAATTAGATATCAATAAAAACATGGAAAAGTGAAACAGAAATGAAGAATGATCATCTTATTTTGTTTTTAGGTTTGTTTTTGGGAGAAAAATAATGTGATCTAAAAAAAAAAGAAGAAAAGAGAAAAGTTAATGGAATGAGGAAATTAATAGGAAAAAGAAAAATATTTAATTATGCTAAAGTAGTGTTTTACCGATCATATATTTCAAAATGCAAAAATGAATATTATTTAACAAATATATTTTTTTCAAAACTTCTTGCTAATTTATCTATTTTAGGTGCAACTCTATTTTCGTTCTATTTTTCATCTTTAGTGGATTTGATAATTTTATTATCCTTTATATTCTTTATCCTTTATTAAAAGCATTTTAATCTTCTTTTTAAAATTTTCTTTTGCTTCCTCCTAAATATTCTTTTTTTAAAAAATTGTCTAATTTTTGTCTAGATAATTTTTTGAAAATCGATGCCTTTTTTGTGTTATCATTAATTTGTGGCGTTGCAATATGCTTATTCATCTTTCATTGGTTGGATTAGACACGTGAACACTTTATAACATGCCAAATGGCAACACTCAATAAAAAAATTTACCATGCGGTAAAGTGCCAATTAAATCGACAAAACTTGCATCCATGAAATATTTCTCTTCTTTCAACATTTTAGAATCATTTTCTACAATAATCAGAATTTCACGTTCTCTTCCTTTACGACCTTTTCTTCTTCTTTTTTGCACACTTAATTGTGTATTTTCTTTGCTAGTAAGAATATTCGATATTTCTATCTTAATTTCAAATAAATTATAGGTCTTAGATTAAATTTATCCACATCTCTTCATTACGTTCCGATTAAAGAGTTAAAAAAAAAAATCGGAAAAGAGATTTTGAGTAAGTAGAAAGCCCATTAAATTGATAGATTTTGTCTATTAATTTCAAACTCTTATAGACTTGTTAAAATAAATCATAAACCAATTTCTTAACTTATGTTTGGTGGGGCAAAGTTTGTTATATGTGTTGATTATATTCAATAAATAAGTTATACATGGATTTAGAATAGTAAAGTTCAAAATAATTAGTGTTAAATGAGTTTACAATTTATTTAAATATAATCCATCTTTATGACCCTCTCTTCATCTTCTCTTAAGTTTATTCAATTTTGTGCTCATTTACTCCAAACTCTCATATTAATTTTTGTATGAATTTTTTATAAATTTGATATTACTAGATTTGCATTGCATGGAAATGGATCAAAAATGTTAAATGGGTCAAATTGGATCATATTAGTTTTTACCCGATTTAACTCACCTGTTTGATGGTCTACTCTTCCCCACCATATAAATTGAAATTCACCTACAGAATCATCTATAACTTTCATTTATTCACTAAACTAACTATAGTCCAGAAAAGAAAAAAAAGAAAAACCATTTATAGAGTTAATTGGTTCCCAATCTGATAAGAAAAGACCGGTTGCAAAAATTCAAATTAAGAATCGAACCGATTAGTTTTAAGACCATGAATCGGACAGACAGTTTGATATGGTCTAATAAACCAGTCATTTTTTTTCCACTACTTAGAGTGGATTAGGATAGTATATAATTTACATTTTACTAATTATTTTAAAATAAATAGGAAAATAAAAAATTATATTTAATTAGTCAAGTTCGATTTAATCCGGTTTACTGTTGAAACTGAGAATCGAATCACCCGAATACTAATTCCACTTTTAGAAATCAAGAATCAGATTGACACTCTTAGGGCCACATGGTAACTTGCCAAACAAAAAATTTCTGTTCTTTTGTTCCGGGAGTAGATTTGGAAACGTAAACAGTTTGTTAAAAATTTTGTTAGGGAACAAATTTGTTCCGAGGAACAGATTTGGAACGGAATCGAGAATAAAAAAAAAAGTAGCTTTCGATTCTATGAACAACTTCAAGAATCGCTTTTTTTTTTTTTCTTTCTTTTTTTTCTTCCTTTCTTTTTCTTCTCTTCTTCTTCCCTCATCCTATCTGCCGCCCATCACCGCCCACCACCACCGTCGGCGAGTGGCCGGGCGAGGTCCGCGAGCTCGCCGGAGGCTCGCCCGGCCACCGGCGAGCTCGGCCGGAGGCTCGCCCGGCCGGCGAGTCTGCGGGCGAGCCTCGGCCTCGCCTTGGCCGGGCGAGTCGAGCTCGCCTGTGCACGGCGAGGCTCGACCTCGCCGCCCACCGCCAGCGGCCGCGTCGCCAGCCAAGCCGACGCCGCCCGGCGGTGGGCGGAGTCGGCCTCGGCCAGATCTGGCGAGGCCGCGAGCGGCCGAGCTCGCGTAGCCACCGGTGAGGGTCGGCCCGCCGGTGGCCGGGCGAGCTCGGCCTCGCCGGATCCGGGGGCGAGGTCGCCTCGCGAGATCTGGGCCAGTCGCCTCGCCCAACCAAGGCTTGACCGAGCCTCGCCCAGCTCACGGCAAGGCTGGGCGTCGCCGGCTCTCGGCGAGGGCGTCGGTCCTCGTCTGGCCGGTCGCCGGTCGCCGGCTGCCGGCGATCTATTAAGCAAAAAAAATTGAAAATGAAAAGGAAAAAAAAAGAAAATTGTATTTAAATCATTAAAAAATTAAAAGAAATCATTTTGGACTAGAAATTTTGAGATTTTACCAAACGCATTACCAGGGAATAAAAATTTTGGACGATTCCAAACACCTTCAAACGCCGTAAATTGTTAGGGAGCGAGAATAAAAAGAATCACTTCCGAGCAGTAAATTGTTAGAATCGGATCAATGCTCTTGGGAGCCAAACCCAGTTCAGTTGGTTCGAATAATTTTTTATTTGGGCGATTCGTTTTGCACATACCTATCATAAACCCTATCATAAACGCCATAATATACACACAATATGACCCCAAAAATCGAATAGTCCGACCCGATAACTAATGTCGTCATATTCAAGGAGGAGGGTCTGCCGTTTCGCCCAAAACGGCGGCGCTGCGTGTAAACCCCAGCGCGTCTGCTGTGTCCCCGCCGGAGCAACGGAGCTGAGCTGGGCTGAGCAATGGCGGCCACCTCGAGACTGTGGAGCCACCTCCGCCGCTCTCGCCCTCGCTTCTCCTTCCTCTCGTCCGCTTCCCCTCACTCCCCTCGCCCTCACTCCCGCGCTCAGCCTCACTCCGATCCCTGCTCGCTCCATCTGCCTTTCCTCCAGTCCGGCCGTCGCTTTTCTTCCGCTCCGTCGGGCGCCGACGACGGCGACGGCGATTTCGGCTTCCGGGGGTTCGGCGAGTCGACGGCGTTCGTCCCCGACGTCTTGCGCGGCGGGGGATTGATGGTGTCATCGAAGGGGCGGCGAGCGGCGTGGAAGAGTCGATTCTTCCTGTCAAAGCCTTGATCTCTCTCCTCGATAGTTGTCACGACGTCACTGGCTTGCCTTGGTACGATTGCTGTTTCTGACTGAGACGCTTCCCTGACGTGCTTCTTTCACGAGTTGTTATATGGGTATCGGTTGAATTTGCAGGTTGAGTTCTTTAATGTTGTTGGGTTGGATTCTGGCAGGTGGGTCGTGATTGCATCCTCCACCTTGGCGTTGAGAGTGGCGCTCTTCCCCGTGCTTGTTTTGCAGCTGAAGAAGCTGAAGAGAATTTCAGAGTTGTTTCCGAAATGTGAGTTCTTTTTCTCTCTCTTCTACAGTCTTCGTTTCTTTGGAACTGAGTTCTGAGGAATGGTTTGCGCCGTGGTTTGCATTGCCTCTGCAAATCAGTCTGTTAACTAGTGGTAGTGGTGGTGGTGCCGTCCGCATGGAGTCTGTATATGGGAAGGATTGTCCAATTTCTTTTTCTTTTTTTCTTTTTTGTTCCTCCGCGGTGTTAACTCTGATGAGAGTTTGTCGTCCTTCAATGTGAACTGGCTGTTTTAATTTCTTTTAGACTTACAATTGCATATTTGAAGTGCCTCCGCCCCTGCCACCGCCTTTCTCAGGAAGGAGTTACATCAATCAGATCTCACTCTTCCGGCGGGAAAGCCGAGCAAGTGGGTGCCCTTCGCTTTTATGGTTCCTTGCATACCTTTCTGTCCAGGTAATTCTATCATCTCTACTTAGTGGACAGTTTATTAGTTTGTATGATATTTCCTTTTTGCCCTTAAGTACATGTAGAAAAACAAAGTCATCCTCTTTCCTTTACTAGTAGTTGGCTTGGCTGAGCTTCGTTTAATGAAGCAGAATTGTTGGTGGAGTAGACCAATTCAGATTAGGGCATAAAGGGAAGGAAGAGAAGGCAAATTATGTATTCGCAGCCTAGTTGAACATACATTCACTTACCTTCACCAAATAATACAGATACTTCCACAAAGATTGTTCCATGTCATTTTGGTAAAGAAGGCTGATGAAGGCTGAGGCCCTCAATATGTGCCAATCCTAAAGCCTTTCCTTCTCTTTATCTGGGATGAATATTATCTATTTGAGACCATCTATATTCAGCTGCCTAGATTAGTCTAGATGGCACAGGATAAAAACAACAATAGTGGGAAGAAACGCTTAAGAGAAAGTTTTCCATAAATGAAATAATTTAGCACTCAAATAAAAAAGTAGAGACTACAGCTCACTTGTGGACGTGTTTTTTCGCTAAAGAAAGATGCCCTTTCATTTTTTCCATGACAAAGAAAGATACACTTGAGTATAATGCTGGCAGCACTTTTTCATCAGAAAATGGGCTGCTCTTTTAACTGTATATAGTATGCTTCAGAGAGAGATTTGTCCCCTAGATCTTTTGCCATAAATGGGTTAATAAAGTGTCTGGCATGTCCAATTCAAGAGGAAGATGAGAAGAAGTCCCGTCTGAAATGTTAACCAGTTCCATATTTTGCATTCTGTACAATGCTTGTGTTTATTGTTGATTATTTAAACATCATATTCATCTGCAGGTCCCATTTTTTTTCCTATGGATGACTAGTATTCGAAGGATGTCTCTCGACCATCATCCCGGATTTGATTGTGTAAGGCATCCAAAATGCCCATATATGCCTGCATGATTGTTGCTTTGCTATTTGTTAAGTGGTGCTGCTGTTGGCCATATTATTTTCATGGTGACTACATGTATAGTTCCAGTCAAAGTCATTAATGGAGCTGGAAAGCTATTTGCCTACAAAATAATATCCTCTGTGGTGTTACACTGTTGAAAATCCAGCAACTACGATTCTTATGGGAGCTGTGAATAATATTGAACAGTCGTGAAGCACTGCGGTGGTGCTAGTTGAGTGCTCTGAAGTAGAATAAATTTGTAAGGGAAGATATTTAAGATGAATTAAGCTGAATATTGTGCTTATTAGGGGAAATGATTGGATGTTTCAACAATACGGTCCAGGCAGGAGTAGTGTGTAAGTGCTTTTGTTGAGACTGTGTAATTTGACATGTTAAAGATATCCTTCCTTTCCTCACAATGTAAATGCATCATACTATTTCACCTAATTGTACTACGGGTATTTCATTATTTTTCTTGTTTCAGTTGCCGGAGTTCTCATTTTTTCCTTTGTTCTTATGGAAGTTTGGTGTTTAACCAATGAAATTCAAAATTTTCATATTATTTGCCTTTCTTACATAAAAAAACCCAATTATACATACAAATCTGGCAACGCAGGACAACATTTGTTGTAGTGCATGTATTCATTCTGGTGATAAATGAATTATTTCATTTTCATTTGGAGATTAGCATATGTTCTTTTGAAAACTTTTGCAGGGCGGAATCTTATGGTTCCAGAATTTATCTGAACTTCCCCACGGCACCTTGGGCCACATACTTCCGCTGCTGATTGCTGGTCTGCATTTTATGAATGTGCAGGTATAAATAGTTATTGAACCCCCAATTATTGACTTATCTAGATCAAGCTACTCTTTCTTGTCACATAATCTTTCTATGTCAAAATTGGAAGACTTCATAGCATTTGGGGCTTTTAGCATGCAAATGTTATCTTTGTTGTTGAGTCAGGTTACATTTCTTTTTTCCTAAAGAGCATGTTGCACTTTTGACTACTTGTTCAAACTGAGAGCATAGTTGATCTGCACAAGAATCTACATGTTTGTAATTTTTGTTCCTGCCAAGACATAGATTTTGCTTGCACGATTATTAATGTCTATTGCAAGTCATTTTGATCTATACCGATAGAAAGAAAATTTTCTACAAGCATTCAAAAGGTTTATTTTCTTCATTCTATCATTCCTATTTGCTTACGTAGTCATTCATTCGCGTGTTCTGTGAAGTATCTGTTTCTTCATTGACTTCCAAATCTACTGATTAGAAATTATATGACTTTGTTATTTTATTTTTCATGTATTGTGGTCCTTCTGATAAATTTTTCCAAAAGTTGGGTATTTTTGCATGTGAAGCTGTTCAATGGTTGAACAGTTGTTATGTATTTCTTGCTCATACCTCTTACTATTATAGTACTTATTGTTTTGACTGAGCTAGGGTAAGTTTTATGATCTACAATGTCCACTATACTGGAAACTGCTAGCTTAATTTGTCGTCCATCTGAGAAGAAAAGCAAATCAGTTAGTGCATGGTGGATTTGATAAGACTGTTTATTGTGATGACAATTATGTCTTTTTCATTTCTCATTGTTATCAAGATCCATAATAATTCTTATTGTGGTATCTTCATGCAAACAGGTATCTTTTTCCAGGAAAGAGGTTCGCGAAGTTAGTGGTGTGTTTGGCTTATTAGCAAAAGTAAGTTGATAATAGTGGGCTAAGGATTTTATTGGAATTCTAGCTGTTAAAGTTTTTCAGCCTCTCACGAATATTGATATCATATTTTCAACTGTCCACTTCAGCAATTTGTTCTTCTTATTCACTTTTTATGATATAATTCATCCATTCATTGGTCCCCCATTCTTTATTGCAGATCTATAAATACTATTTGTATTTTATGTCAGCCCCAATCCTGTATATCGGTCACTGTATTCCTCAGGTAATGCGATATCTCATGCCTTGTTAGCCATCATGGCTTTCTAAATTCATGGAATAGATGGGATGGCTTTCTTCACTCATGGAGTTGATGGGTTGTTTTCCTCTTTTGGTATTTCTTTTAGACAGATGAACATGCACTTCATACTCTCATTTTGGCCTTTCAGCCACTACACACAATCCTCACATGTAATGATTTAATCTGGTTCTCTGTGCACGTTATATACTCTTTTGGCCTTCTGGCCAGTACTGATGGCCTAGTATGTGATGACTTAATCTGGTTCTCTTATATGAGAATGCTCAGCTTTGGCTGCTTCAAGAAATCAATCAGAGTTAAAACTACATCCAGAGGTTATCAAGAGCAGTTGATATCATTATGTGAGACCAAAAAAGCAATTTGGCGTGTCAAAACCCGCAGATTCTCAGTAGGAAAAGCTGATATATGTGGTGGCTACGGAACTTTGTCATAAGACTTTGATAATGCCAATCAATGATCTTCATAGTATCTATTTGTATTAAAAGCTACATTTAACTATTAAATTTTAGTGCTGGGGAATTGGACTTTATGTGAGACGATAAATGAAATCAGTGCTCTTTAACTCTCTGAACCTCTTCCAAGAATGTGTTGAAGCTCATCCATGCAAAATGTTTATGGCAAGCTTTTGAATTGGTAGTCAAGTTGGCTCTGTTTGATGGCATGATACCAGAAAATGTTATCTAGTTTAGGGTCACTTTATAAAGTTTTATCATGGCTTTTAAAGCCCATTGATATTCATAATGCACTCTTTAATTTGCAGGGCAGTTTAGTATACTGGGTGACCAATGCTTCAATGACTCTTTTTCAGGTCTGCCACTACTTTATTTTTCATTATTGAAGAACATTATAAATATATGAAGTTCTGCATCCATATGGGCAATGCTTCTTATGGGAATTGTCCCTATTTAAACTAGACCATCCACGTGTCAATCTATGGGCTGTTTTGATCTCATTTCTTGCTTTGGGAGAATAAGAAATAAATAGTTGTGATGCTAACATCTGTTTTTAGCATCCTTGGTGGGGTGATTGATGATGATTACTAAAGGAAATAATTATAAGGAAAATATGACCAGTTTTTCAAGTTCAAGATAACTAGTGAATTCAACATCACTAAAAAAATAGAAGGTAGTTTAAACTTAAAAGTGCTCTTAAAAGATGCCTGTCCACTAGGTCTTCCAGTATTTATTGATCTTACTTTGAAGACCTTGAGTGGGTTTTGTGGAGTACCAGTGAAAACAGATACTACTTTCTTTTTTCTTGCTGAAATTGAAAGTGCTATAAGTTCAATAGGAGTCAAAAGAGTTATATATGCTAGTTTATCGGGCATATACATTTGAAAAAAAAAAATGATGCATGGGAGTCAATTTTTTGTTTGCAATTATTTTTACAGCATTGTACTTGCTGCTTTGTTACTGGGGAACGTATTTCTTCTCAATTTTCTGCCATGGTTCGCATCTTGCTAAGGCTTTCTTTCTCTGAGGAAATCAGAAGCAGCTTATGCAACTTCTTCACCTATGGGCGCCTTCATTTATGAATTTTAAAATTAGGTTCCTGCACCCTTAACGAATGAGTATTGTCAAGTTCCTCTTGTCTGATACCTTGGAAAACTTTGAATACTTGGATCTATTCCAGCAATTAGCTCTCAAGCATCCAGCTGTTCGTTTAAAGTTGGGTTTGCTGGTGGAGGACATGTCCAAAGCTGCTGCCAAACCTGAAGAGATGGTGACATCTCACCCTCCCTCAAATTCATCAATAGAACAGAGTGAAGTTCCTGTGCAAAACTTATCACCTAGGCAACTGCATGCTGTGAGTGTTTTAGAGTTGAAAATAAAATTTCTTTTGTTGTGAAAAATTGCACTCTATCATATGTAGGCTTTCTAATTTGATTTTTTGACAGCTTTCAGTCGTGCTAATCGCTAAGGGCCAAATATATCAAGCTATTCCTTTGCTAGAGTAAGTTGCAAATTGTCTTTTCGCATACTGCCTATAGAAGTACTAATGATTGATTCTTATTATAGATTGGCACTTGAGAAAGATCCGGAATGTGTAAGTGCAATGATTGGGTTGGGGCAGGCTTTATTGCAAGATGAAGAGCCAGTAGAGGCTGCTGAGCATTTAGAGCGTGCTATTTCCAAGGTGAAAAATTAGGCTTTGTAATTTTATTACATGTGACCTAATTTCAGTTTAACTGTTTAGGATTAGGGTTGGCTAATGAAGAGAAGATTCATGGATAATGACATTTTAAAATTTGGTTTCAAACTTGTCTCATTTATTAATCTATGGTTTCTTGTCCTTGAGTAATAAGTAAGATGGTTCAACTAGCCGATATAATTTTGCTCTTATGTTTGCGTACCTTTCCTGGTTCAGATTTTTGTTGCTCATTATCTTACGGAAGCCGAGTATACAGATCTTTTAGTTGGTGCATCCCAGTGGGCTGGTTTCGCTTATTTAAAGCAGGTGAGGCTCAATCAGGATGTCTTCGTCCACGTAGTTTACTCATAAATTTGTATTCCAGTTGTTTTTCAGAAGAAAATTCATGAGACTGTATTTTGAGATAGTGATCTATTAACTGCACAACTGGTCAATATGAACTAAATACCTTTTGGTCTATTAATCTGCATTTGTGTCTGGATGTTCCAGGGCAAGAAAGACGAAGCACTTCGCCACTTGGAAAGAATTCCTTTGCTGAAAGAGCCAGTTGAACCAAAGAGCAAAGAGATTTATTACGATGGGTTGGTCCTGCTAGCAGTGTATGGTTTCCATTCTTAGTTGCCTTAATTCCATAAATCATCATCTCCAGAGGCTTTCAAAGCCATTTTATCTTGATGGTGAACTTACCCTGAACATCACTGATTCATTAAGTTGGTTGCCTGATGCAGTTGTTTGTCCATCGAAGGTCGGAAGGCTGAAGCTGCTAAGTATCTACGTTTAGCTGTTGCTTACGATTCTTCTCACAAGTATTTATTGGAAAATTTGGAGAAGGACGATGATAACTTGGTTAATGATCTTGTTAACAGCAGAAGAGCGGACTACTGATCTACTTCTTGCAGGAATTGTACATTGCCCCATTCGTTTTCCGCATGGTGTTACTCTTACTGGAGCAGCGATTTTGGTTAGAACATTCGCCACTTTTTCGTGTATCTCACAATGCTTTTTTGCATTAGATTACAATAATCCGTTGTTTCGTCGTAAGGCAATTTTATTACAACGGTGCTTCGCATAATTGTTTATGTACAATGGGATGGCATATGAATGCCTTGAATGTATACCATTTGTTGCTTGTTTGTCGCATAATTGTTTATGTACAATGGGATGGCATATGAATGCCTTGAATGTATACCATTTGTCGCTTGTTTGTAAGATCTGTGTAGCCTTCATCAATACATTATGGCATTTCATGTAAGCTGATATGTATTTGACCGATTACTTGGTAACAGACTTCGAAGCATTCGAGATGTTGCTGCTTGTATTGATACCGATGAAATCAGGATTTCACGGCTATATGATATAGGCCGAGAATGACTTGGAAAGATTTTGTCAACTACACAAGGTAAAAACATATGGGCATGTCATCTATGCTTACCTATCAACGCAAGGAAAATGAAGGAATGGACCACGAAATGCATAAAGATTGTCCTTCTTTAACCATAAAAATTAGGTTTAGGTCCATGGTTTTCAATTGCTCATCTAATTAGTATAATTTCATCGATTAAACCAAGCGACGAATGTTGTACTTTAATTATTGGATTAGTAATTATGGTTGAATATGTTCCAAATTACATTTGTAATATTTAGTTATTGGGTATTAGGTATCACCATCACCATATCAAACTTGATGAAAATGCAATCTTGTGAATCTTATCTTAGAATATATCCACTATATTCTGTCTAGAAAAGAGATTGTTTGCCAAAAAGGAGAAAAGAGATAAGTTTGTAAGTTAAACCTCCCTCCTTCTAGTTAGGTCAAACTCAATTCCGTAGGGTCTCTAAAGGCAATTCGGGTCTAGCTTCAATAGGTTGACTATTCATGATGACTTAAGCAATTGGTTTATTCAATTGGTTTATTGGATTGGTGCAAACAGGAAAAGTCTCGAGCATAATTGTGGAGCTCTTGAACCTCAAAATTGGCAATTTCTTTTAGTATTACTAGATTTATTGTAACGGCGGACTCGCAAGTTGTTTCATAAATCAAATTTATTATTTCATTTTGGTGATATAATCATTTCTCAAATGGGAAATATATTCAAGTATTTCAACAGATAAATATTCTTCATAATTTAAGGGAAGAAAAATCATTGGTAGATTGGTTGGTAAATTGCATTATTTAACTCAACAATACCAATAATAATTATGCATTATATATGCCACAAATAGGTTTACTTTCTTTGTATTAGCATAGCAACGATGTAATTTTCTGACTTTGCCCCTTTACTTATAAAAAAAATACATCAACACAATATCTCTTGCATCATATTTCGTATTATGGAAATTAACCCGAACATGGCACAAATTGTCCAGATAACTTTTATTTGATGAAAAAATTAAATTAAGGGCTACATTTGTTTTTAACTTACAAATGAAAACCTCTCTTGATTAATCACCTAGGGAAACCTTTTTCTCACTATTCGATGCGTGAGGCACCTCTTGCATCATTTGCATCCAAGAAATTGGAGAATTTGGTCCTTTACTTTTTCCCATCCAATCGAATCAATCCCAAAACCTCACAGGAAGGACAAGAACAATCTGTCTGCCCCGGTCCGTGTCCGGCCGACCGGCCGACCAACCATTTGTTGCCCTCGACTCAACCTCCGGAAAGCTGCGAGTTAACTAATCGATTTCGATTCTTCACGTTGCAAACGAGCCGGAAAGCGAAGCCCACTCCCAGTTTCGTCCCTTCGGCTCCTGCTCGACGACTTCCTTGAATTTTCATTTCGTTCTCCCTTTGATTTGATCAATTCTTCCATGCGCTTTGCCTTTCCGGGTCCCGATTTCCCTCTTCCTTCTCCTCCCTCTTGTTCCCCACATTCGTTGGTCGATCTTGACGACCCGAATTTTTTTCGATTCCACTTTAGATGCGAATTCCTTGCTGGGTCTTGACTCTCCACCTTAACAGCGTTCTGGGTCATCTTCAAAATCCCAAATTTCTTCTCCTTTCTCCCTGGTCCTGAATTCGGTCGAGAACCATGATTTCCATGTCGGGTTCTCGGTTGCTGCCTCTTGGTTTGTCCGGTAACTCTCCTCGGCGTGTTGGGTTCTCCGTTCCGAGGAAAAGTACTCTGGATTCGCGTTGCGGTGAGCGAAGGAATGTGGTTTGTGGGTGTATGGCCCCTCCTACGAACCTGAGGAGCGATGGATTTTCAGCAACTAGACACAATGTAATGCCCTTTTGTTTTCCATGTCGATGCCTTCCTATTGTAATTTGTATATGTTTGTTTTGCAGATTTATGTAAAATTATAGCTTATGCTCATGTTTCTTGTGCTAATTTCTTTTATGGGACGGCTTATACTCGTTTCATTATGTGATTAATGCTTATATAGGTGGCCTCGTAATCCCGGTCTTGGTGTTGGCAATTATCTGTTGAATGTCGGCAAGTTTTTGGTTATGTCTAGCTAATCTCTCTTCGCTCGGTTGAGCTATTTAAGATCAGCCTATTTGAGGATTAGGTTCCAAATTTGTCTAGTGCATTGTGTTCGGTGAGTCTGTCTTAGTGTGTTCTATACCCAGATTGGTCAAATATATCAGTCGATATCTTCCTTTTAGACTGTTACTATATGCTCTGTATCTAAACATTCTCAGCACTATAATTTCTAAGTTTATGTTGGCTACCATTTACTGTAGAGGTCTTGCAATTTGATGATTTCATTTTATGTACAACCGTTGGAAGTTCTTTTGTAATTTGTTGTTATTTTCATAATGTCTCCGGCACATGCCATGTGTTAAGGTTGCTTATTTAGTTCATCTTTATAGGATCCATCAAAAGTAGGGAACTTGGGCATAGTCCCGGAGCACAAGGATGATTCAGATGTCCTCATTGAGTGTAGAGATGTGCACAAGTCGTTCGGCGAGAAGCATATATTAAGGGGTGTGAGCTTTAAGGTGATTGCTTGTATTTCATGGATTGCATATCCATGCACATTGCTATATTATGATTAGCCTGTAGCCTGTTTTCATTAACTAGATTTAATAATTCCTAAAGAAGCCTGGAGACAAAGCTCTTCTATTGCCAATTACATTAACTTTGTAACAATTGGGCTTTTGCAAAAAGACTATTACTTGGAGACACCAGTAATTATGCAGATTTGTGTACTTATCTATGATAATTTCTTAAGCCCCTCCATTCCATAGGCAATTTAATTAGCTACTTGGTCAACATACACAGCTCTTCCCTCAGGAAGGTAACATCATTCCTAGCTCTCTTTTAGCCTACATGAGCATTCAGGCAATGTTGGTCAATACTCTATGAAGAGATTTTCCTTTTATATTGTAACTGGACTGATCAAATTTTCCTCCAAGCATCCAATTTTCATCTGACTAGAGCTCCTCTGGGATTCCTACTCCATTTCAATTTAAATTTTTCACACTCTGGGAAGACTTGCTCTCTGACTGAGTAGTTTGATCCTGCAGAACACCATTGAGTGGGCTTAAGTCTTCCTTTTCTTAGTTTTCTTGATGTTTCTGAACTTCGGATCCACTTTGATGATCTGTTGCAAGAGGGTGTTTTATGCCTTTGTATAGTCGTGGATGGAATGACTCCAGTCTATGCCAATTAATATTTTTCAGTGACTTCTGGTTTCCAGCAATTAAAGACTTTTCAATGATTTTTCCAGCTTTGTGATACACTATCAAAATCTTTAACCCATGAACCTAAGATTATAATATCTCTACTTGATGACTGAACTCTCATATAGTGTTGTTTCTTAGACATTCACCTATATTATGATTCTGCCTGTTTAAAAATCGAATGACAATGTGCATGTAAAGATGCTCTTTAATCAACCTCTTTGAATGTAGATTAGACATGGTGAAGCTATTGGAATAATTGGGCCTTCTGGCACTGGGAAATCTACAGTTTTGAAGATTATTGCAGGACTGCTTGCCCCAGACAAGGTAATTCACTGTAACCAGTATTCTTCTTGTTCTTACTAATATGCTTTTACTGTAAATACCTTTGAGGTATGCCTATATATCTTGCTTATCCGCTATTTTATGTATTGAGATAAGTAGGGAGAAGTTTTCATTAGAGGTAGGAAGCGAGTTGGCCTCATCAGTGACGAGGAGATGTCTGGTCTGCGAATTGGATTGGTAGGTCCCACCCCCACCCCTTGCCCCTAACAAAGAAAAAAATTGTATTGCTTTCTAATCTTTGAACAAAGCCATTGTTTCTTCTCCAATTCTGCAGGTATTTCAAAGTGCTGCACTTTTTGATTCCCTCACTGTTCGGGAAAATGTTGGTTTTCTCTTGTAAGAGACATAACTAAATCATCTATAACATCAGCTTCAGTCAATTTTCCCTTTAGAGTTTTGAGTTGCATTTGTGGAGAAAATTGTTGACCGCTTCAGTGATTTCTCTCAGATATGAAAATTCTAACATGCCTGAAGTTAAAATCTCCGAGCTTGTGACAGAGACCTTGGCTGCTGTTGGATTGAAGGTACTCTGAGCAGAGATTTTTAGTCCGCATATCTGAGTTCAGATGAGGGGAGAAGTATCATATATGATCTTAAAATATAATGGGCATATATTGAGCTTAGCCTGGTATCAAAGAGCTGTCAGGATATGTGGCCTGAAAGCCAGGAAATCTCTTTTTGTGTTGCTATCCAGTGTAATATTTTATTTACCATGTTTTGGGATTATGTTGATGCTATAACACAAGTTCACAAGTTTAATAAGAGGCTAATGGAATAAATTCAGTTGAAATTTACTATTTAAGGTTGCTGTCTGTTTTTATGGCTAACAACTTACTTGCAGTTGACAAGAAGTGGATAAGAATGAAATAGTTAACTTATTAGAGTGTTATTAAATGGTGTATTTCAGGGCGTTGAGGATCGATTACCCTCTGAATTGTCTGGAGGGATGAAGAAACGTGTTGCTTTAGCTCGGTCTATTATTTTTGATACCACAAAGGATTCAATAGAGCCAGAGGTATATGCATGCTCTTCCTGCTTAATCTTCTTTTGGAATTTTTCTGCGAGTGCTTGAAGATGTGGCATGATTTCAATAATAAAAACTAGATTCTCGGACATCTTCATTTTCCCAGCGCTTGGAGTTTGTCTTCAAATATACAAACTAAAGGGCAATTGAGGCCTTCCCAAGGCTGCAAAAGAGGGCCATGTCCCTTTAGGTTTCTGTGATAATGTTGCACCATGAGTGGAGAATATGATCTTCTGTTGGTATTCATTGATGGTTTTGATTGATCGAGAGAGAAATGATTTACTCACTGCCACTTGATTTTGGTCCTCAGCTTCTGAAAAAAGAAGGACCTTTCAGAAGTTTCAGTTTGTCTTTTTTCATGAGCATGTCTTTATAGTGTTCTTTCTTTTGAAAGCTCTGTTGAAAAGTGGCTATTTTTTGTTGCACTTGCTTGTGCTATATTGTCATAGGAAAACCTTGGTTCTCCTGAGTAAACAAAATCTAAGAATCTCTTCTGTGATGTATTCGAGGAAGAAATTACAATATGGCGAGCAAGAACTAAAAGTCTATAACACAAGTAACAATTTCCTCAAGTGTCTGTTCTTCCATTCTCGTTTCTTTCTCCATCATCAGTGTGACTGCTTAAAACGTGTAAAACATAAATATTCTGCTAGGGAAGATGTTGGGTCTAAACCTTCACCTTCTTCCTGCTTTCTGTATCTTAAAGGTACTCTTGTACGATGAACCAACGGCTGGGCTTGATCCTATTGCTTCCACTGTGGTTGAAGATCTTATCCAGTCTGTGCATTTGAAAGGTGAAGATGCACTTGGAAAGCCTGGGAAGATAACGTCATATGTGGTTGTCACTCATCAGCACAGCACCATCCAAAGAGCTGTCAACAGGTTCTACTTTCTCTGGAAACTGTTCCCATTGTTCAAGTGTTTTCTTTGTCATTTTTCGTTTTGCTCGAGAGTAAATGAATAAGAGTACTTTTACATGTTCAGGTTGATATTTCTTTATGATGGAAAGATAGTCTGGGAAGGAATGACTCATGAGTTTACGTCTTCGGCAAATCCGATTGTTCGGCAGGTAATTATTGTAGCTTACCTATCCAACCTTTCCTTTCATAAGGGAGTTTGTTCTTCATTGTACATGGAGCTCAACCCACATAAAATTCTTTACAATATTGGTGCTTTTGTGATTTACCTAGTAATCTGTGAAGTTTCAAGTGAAAATACGAGATTAATCTTTTTTTTCCAAATAGTACTTTTACATATAAACTGTTCCATGGAGAAGTGACTTTTAGAGGGTTTGTTTACACAACCTGGCAACCCTTGAATGACGTAGGTGAGACATTTGAGTTGTCCCTGGTTTGGTTATTGTAGTCTCAGTTTTCTTTTCTTTCATGATGAATAATTTCTTTATATTGAAGATGGTTTTTTGCCCTTTCTTTCTTTGATGTGAACAGTTTGCTTCAGGAAGCTTGGATGGTCCAATTAAATACTAGTGTGTCTGATGTATACGAAGATAGTCATGGTCATGAGATTCTTTTAGAGAGGTAGGTCGAGCGGATAGCAGACTGGTCGGGCCACCTGATGTGCATATGCAACACGATTAACTTACACTGTAGGGTCTAACAGATGCTGCATTGCATTGTGGACATGACCAAGATGGGTTGAGATAAGCTATACCTTCACCACAGAGGCATCGGGTTGGTCGTTTGTGTGATAATTCAATTTCTAATAGCAGAATCAAGATCATTGTGTCGAATTTTTATTTTGAATGTTATGGATATTAAAATTTGACTCTAGAAGTAGCATTTTTCGACTGAACCAAGTATACTGTATTGAATTTACTCTGTATCATGTCAAAATGAGAAGCAACTCTCAAGAGAGACTGGTTCAGCAAAAAGCAAGTCTCAAGGGAACTGATGGTTACTTTCTCTCAAAGTCCCCATCCTCGTGAATGCATGCTTGAAGGTGCGTGAGTGTAATCTGATGCTGCATTTGTCCGATGAAAATATTTTTGTTGACTCATTTTCCGAAAGCGAGATAAAAGATCTGAGGTAGCTGTCTTTTCTAAATTGCTGATTTTTTCATAAGACGATTGCACCTTAAATGGACTTCAAACTATCATTAAAACTCTCCAATTTATACTTTATGATATATTTATCTAAATTAATTTTCGTTTGGCAAAAAAATCTAATCTGGTACTCCATAACATACTTATACCAAATTAATAATGGTCTAACAAATCAGTATACATCTAATGCATATTTGTCAACAAATATGGATTTTTCACATTGGATTTGTCATTTTTTTTTAATGTGGATTAGACATGTCTGCATTTTAATGGATGAAATGCTAATGGAAGGTGGATTTGAATTAGAGGAACTGATTTGGATATTTTTGTGAAATGAAAATTAATTTAAAAAAAAGTATCATGGGAGTACTAGTTTGAAATTATTATGAAACAAAATGAGTACCAGAAAGAATTTTTCATGTCAAAATACTCGCTCAATAGGCGAAGGGTTTGTTCATCCGTCATTGGAAAGGATTTGGGATCGTGACAGCATATTAGTACTTGCATCTTTTTTCGGTGGTGGTCGGTCTAATCGACGGCAATCGTCATAACAGCGGCCGTCTCCAGCGTGGTCGTTGCCTCAAACTAAGCCCTGCCGGCCCTTCTCCTCTCCTCTAGGGGATTGTGCCCGGCAGCCGGGCGGCCAAACTCAACTCAAACCATCAAAAGAGATCTCAGGTGACAACCACAGCGACGGTGGCCGGAGAGGCATGACCACCGCGAAGTGGAGAAATGTCTAAAGATCTATTTTTCATAGTCAACTTCTGTTTTTCCCCTCCCTTTTCTTACATCCTATTTGGCCGGCATAAAGTCATATATTTCCTGGTACTCGGATAAAAGCAAAGTCAATGCCCTTGGAGATATCTCTTTTTGGAATGTCTCGGGCTTTTATATACCCAATCACTTCTGTCCCTCTAACCCGTCAGTTTAGTCTCACTAATAACTTTGGGCCTTTATGCCTAAGTTCATCATCGTTAGCAAGAAGAAGAAGAAGAAGATTCTGACTTGGTTGTCTTGGAGTTTTTCTTCCATGTTCAATTAGGGTGATCGGTTCCCGGTTCGGTCCGGTTCCATTGTCCGGTTCCAAGGTGGAACCGGGAACCAGACCGGGAGGATTGGTTCCCATTTTTTGGGACCGTGGACCGGACCGACCACTTAGCCAAAAAAAAAAAAAAAAAATACTAGAAATATTATTATTTTAGGGTTTATTGCATTTTTTAAGAAATTTATTTTAAATAAAAAATTGTCGGTCCGGTCTGGTCCGGTTCCTCCCAGAACCGGGAATTGGACCGAAAATCATGGAACCGGGAATTGGACCAATGCTCCCGAGAACCGGACTAAACCTGCTGATCCGGTCCGGTCCGGACAGTTCTCAGTTCGGGCGGTCCAATGTGCTCACCCCTATTAGTTCAATGTTATATATATTTTGCTCAATTTAGTTCTTGAATTTTTATAAATCCACTCAGTATAGTCTTTTTGTTAAGAAATTTAACACCGTTGGCTGACGTGATCATAATTTCCATTAAATTGACATTAGATTTTCCATGCATGAGTTCACGTGGCTTACATCTGGCTCGTCTCTCTCTCTCAAACTGTTTTGGCCCAAAAGGATAGGAAAAGTGATTTGTTGACTTAGTAAAATGACGCGATAATCCATATTATTATTTTGGCTTAGTAAATACCATCGACACGACGGTCTCTCTCTCTCTAAAGAAAAGGAAAAAGAGGTTCACTAACTTGAAAAGATGATGTGACAATTTAAATTATTATTTTGCCCCATTGATGTGGCCGTCCACATGAAAAATGTATGTGACATGGTGATGAGCATTATAGGACTCTATTGGGTGGATTTTTTGAATTCATGAATCATTTACATCGAGGAAGATTGTTCAAAAAGTTTTAAACTTATTATACGATTATCAATTTAGTCCTAATCTTTTAAATTTGACTAATTTAGTTATTGACAATATTTTAAAATAATCCATTTGGACAATTTAAGTGGGAAATAGCCGACATAACAATTTGATTAGTTCTAGTCATCCTATATGGCACAATTGGTGACTAACGTGCACGATTTTAAAAGGTATTATTTTGCAATTTTTTTAAAATAAAGTTTCTGTTTTTGACTTTCCACTTTTTTTTTTTCTATTCTTTCCTTCTATTATTTCCTTCCGCTGGTCGTTGGTCATAGCAATGGCTTGTGAGCCCTCGCCCATATTTGGGCAAGGGCTATGATGCCCTCGTCCATATCTGGGCAAGGGCTATTGTCACGACCCGACTCTCGAGTCTGCGACAACCCCTGTTCTCTTGCGGTCATTTGATTTGCGACTCTCCAGGATCCGTCGCCGACCATTATTTTTATCTTTTAATTAAACGCATGCGGAAGCGAAACACAAGCCCCTGGTCAAATACAAAAGCGGGGATAGCAGGAAAACCCAACAAGAACACATTCAAAAGTCTTGCTTTATTTATCTACCGATTAACCCTAGGAAGTTTACAAGTACAAGCCCTCTACCACGGGCATCTTCCTATCGAGCCCATGAAACCAATAAGCGGGTTAATCTACTCCCTTCAAAAACGGCAACGAGCCGTAACACGCGTCGATCCTCCATCCTATGGACCGAAAATGGTTATTCAATAACCAAAGGTGAGATAAATCTCGTAAGTCAAAATCCTAAGCCTCGATTAGGAGACCTACTCGCCTCGAGTGCGCCCGACGTGCAATGTCTCTATCGCCAAAGCAATTCAACAACGAGAATAATACCCAATCGACCATTAACAGACGCACGATTAAACCAAGGCTCATATGCAATTATTAACGGTTAACAATTGCAATCACAGGCATCCTTACCTCGCTTTTGCCACACGCAACCTGCATGATACAGTTTATTGTATGCTCACTTCAATGCAAAGCAATCATATCAAATGATCAGAACACTTCTCAAGTTGTTTCATGCACCATGCACTTGCTCGTTTTCCATTTATTAACACCTTTGGGGGAATTTCCTTCCAACACACAAGTTGGTAGTCAACCGGCAAGATAAGGGCATCGTCCCACTGCATTGGGCACGGCAACATCTGGCGCCCAGACGGCATTCACAAAGAGCATAGGTCCGGCCTCTACCGCGACCCGCATCCGCGCGCCCGGCATTCCGATACGGACTTCGCCCACCACAGATCCCCACGGGTGACGGGCTCTTACGTGACCACGCAAGCACACCAATTAATCATGCTCATTTCATTATCTTGTAATGCAGCCCAACGTGACATGATTCGTCTTTGTACATATTAATTCATCGCAAACTCTACATGTAATGCGATAATATTTCACACGTGGTCACACGAATACAAATGCCTTTCACACATAGTCACACGAATATGCTGAATATACTCAACCCTAATTCACAATCGCAGTCCGTGAATTTACTCCACCGAGAATATATTAAACAATATCATCAAAGGCGGCATATATACATGTATTCAACATATAATTCACGTGAGGAAAGTACAACTAATAATCCACCGATATATAATCCACGTGAGGAAAGTACAAACAATAATCCATCGAAATTAATCGATACTAGCACAATTACTAAATATGTACTTTCCAAAAATAATACTTTACTCCAAAAATATTCCATTAATAATTATTCAACAATAAATATTCAACATCCAACAATAATTAATCATCCACCACTAATTAATGAATTATTCTCCAAAAACAATTAATTAATTATTACCCAAAAATAATAACCACCAATTTCGAAATTAATAATAAATTAATTAATTCCGAAAATAATAAATAATAATTCCGAAATTAATAAATAATTATTATTTTGTCCCAAAAATAATAATAATATTTATTAATACTAATCATGGTTACCGGTCTAACCCAACTATGGTTAATTGACCCAACCAAGATTACTTTGATCTAACCGCGATTAACCAACCATAGTTACTCTAACCGCAATTAATCTATTCTAACCACGATTAACACTAAACATGCTTAATCAAATAATAATAAAACACTAATCATCCATCATTCAAAAGCACTAATCAAGCTTAATATTAAACTAATCACCCTAAGGGAGTTTAGCACCCTAAGCGAGGATTAGAAAATCAACTCACAGTTTAGCGATTCCGATTACACGGACACGATGGCGATGGCGAGGCCGACGCGCGGCTACGTCTGAAATGGCGAGACGAGCGGCGATGAAAATGGGTCTCGGCAACGGTGAGACCGAGAATCGGACGGCGGCGAGCGAGCGGCTTGGATGGCTCGAAACGGCACGGACGGGGGCAACGGTGCGCGGTGGCTAGGCGCGGTGGACGGCGCACCAACGGCGAGTGGCGGCGCGGCGATTTCGGACGATGGCATGTCCGAAAGAAACAAGGAGAGAGGGGGTTTCGGTTCTGCAGAGGGGGAAAGGGAAAATGAACGTGGGAAATGGGAAAGGAAAAAGAGAGAAACGTGGGGAAGGAGGAAACTTGCGGAGGAAGGAGGGGGCAGCCAACGTGCAGGAGAAGAAAAGGAGGAGAGAGAGAAAAGGAGAGTTGACAAGTCAAAGATGGGATGGGGCAAGGGGGATTGTCGACCAAGGAAAGAAACGTGAGGGGGAAGACAAAGAAAAGGGGGAGAGAGAAAGGGGAAACGTGCGGACGAAGGAGGGGGAGAGAAAAGGAGAAAAAGACAAAAGAAAGAGAACACCACAAAAATCTAAACAAGCACCTAAAGAGGGGTAATTTGGTCTTTTTACCCCTGAAGACAAACTCTCCAATATTTGGCTCCAGAACTCAGCCCGTTAAATCCTTTTTCAATATTTCGAACTACCGATAAATTTGAGAATCATGAGACAACGTCCAATATTTTAGTCTCGACATCTTTAAAAGTTCGATACCCGATCTGGGATTGAAATTCGTGATTAAAATCGATCAATGCGACTTTAGTACGACCTAACTTTCGGGCGGCGTTTAGAGGTTCTCGCACGTTTGACCCGTGGTTGATAGCTTTTCAATCCACGATCGTGTATTCAAATCAGGGCGATCCTCAATTATCATGTAATCACGAGGAGTTAATTGCTCACACTGAGTACATGGCCAAAAGGAAATCGGTTTAACATCGTTCGCAATATCGAAGTCGTGCGGAATCACCCGCAATCCGACCTCGTACTTTTGCCGAATCGATTTATTTCCGTTCACTAATTAGCCTGCAACAGTGTAGTATTATTCCTCTTTGATCCTTATGGTCGAGCGGCCTATCCCCGATTAAATTCACTAGTCGCATGCGTATCGATCCTTAATTGCCTTGCCGAACGGTTAGTTAACTCGTGAGGGCCAACTCGAGTAAACGTAACCAACAGTGCATTGATAAAATAACCATTTCATCTATCCCGGAATGGGTCGAAATTCAGGATGTTACAGCTATGATGCCCTCGTTGGCTCTTTCTGAGAAGAGGAACAATGATGAAAAGGAAAAAAGGAAAAAAATTGAAAAGAGTCAAACAATTTTATAAAATTTCTCACAATAAAATCGTCAAAGAGATAACTATTAGGGAAGTGGAGGTGATGTGATCATCGAAGGATCAGAGAAGATATAACAGTCAAGTAGTAGAGTTGATGATTTCAGGGGTTAACCTTTTCTAAATACAGATCGTGCTGAATTGTAAGGAGTCACATAGCACATGTTTAGTTTTAGTAACTATTTGTTGACTGTAGATCGTAATTTGCAAGTGCTTCAATTGTACATTGAACAAAGAGTGCCACTCATTTCAATAACATGTGTTGTTCAATTTTATTTCAATCGTGCAAAGGAAAAAGGAGAGAGCGATTAAAATCCCCATCAAGGCCGGGGCTCGGCTTTTGGCTTGATCTTGATTATTCGTATGAGTTTAGAGCCTAAATTCAAGATCAAATTGCCCGTCGGGCCAATTTGAACGCGATTCACAATTGGGCCGATTGGAATGAAATTTATTTGATGCGGGCATGTTATTACTAAACAAAAGACTGTTCACAAGAGTATCTGAAATTTTCCAATTATCATGAACCATGACAATTTCAAAATAAATGGATGACTGATAGAGGAAGCTGCGATTGATTCTTAATATGTATGGAGACGTGGATTCAATAACAATACCATTGTGACCTTGATCTCCAATAACTAATTTTTGCATTTAGGCCATGTTCTTGAAATATAACAAGTATAGAACCGATCCAAATCCTCATTGCTTCACTTAGTTTATATTTTCTTAATTTTTCAAAAAACTCTATTCGATATTGGATTAGATTTTTTGTTTTAAAGATTAATATGTACTTTTTCAAAGCCCGGAAGTGCCAAAGCGTCTAATACATACATATAATGTGTATGATGTGATTGTTTTTGTATTTTCTTATAATTGGCAAATAGTTTTTACCTGAGAAAAAAAGAAAATCGATTATTTTCAGTGCTCCTCAAATGGTAGGAAAAGATTGAGGAAATTGATCGTAATCTTTTTCCTTGTTCAACCCTAATCACTTAATCCAAAACATCTCTGTTTGTTGTCAGAATAAAACGTGAGCATAGTACGGATATCGGATCAAAACTCTTGTTAAAAGTGTTCAGCCATACACTTTTCACTTGTCATGAAGCCTTCCTCAAATCTATTTAATTGATTAAAACGGCCGTGTACTCCGTAACCGTTGAGCTATATTGGGATATATTTACAAAGTCTTCTCTCATCTTCGGTTGGAATGACTATGGGAAGAATTGAGTGTCAAAAGTCTCAACGATGTCTTTCCAAGAAATTATTGCATCCTTGCCTCCATGGGTGGATCTAATCCCTTCCCACCAACATATAACTTCACCCTTCAGACATTGAGTGGGAAAGTTGACTTTTTGATCATCACAAACGTTTTTCTCTAAAAATCCCCTCCACATTTCTAATCCAATAATTGGCCTTAAGAGGGTCCGACTTCCCATCATATTTAGGCAAGATGGCCTTTCTAAATTATGTGAAGGTGCATAAGTTAGCAATTCCATCCTTACTTAATTCTTTTGCCTGACAATACCAATGAATCATCACTTGAGCGAAATCAATTGGGGATTACACTTTTGGGACTCTTCCCTAGCTCCTATGAGTCGGGACTTCTATCATATCGAACCTCTTGTCTCCCTTTTGAAGTCAGCGCCTCAAGAACTTAGAGGTACATCCTTGGCATCGGAGGTAATACCTCGCTTGCCCTTATTATTCTTGCAAAGAGAGGCAAGCAGCTCTGAGCTTGAATTGATGATTACTTAGATCCAAGAATGAAACTACGCCTGAGTATCTAAAAAACTAGTGCATTAAAAGCTATTACATAATCTCACAACATCTCATAAAATTTGCATCTGAATAAATCTAACCTAAATTTTGATACCAACAGGTGTCGCACCTCAAAATCAACAAGAATGGAGGATGACACAACCGTCCTTTCACTTGAAAGATGCAGTCTCAAATAGAAACCAACAACCTCTTATCAACATACATACATACAAACACATATATTTGATAAACTAGCGTGTTGGTTACAAAATTAGAGTTCATATAATCCATACCGGGCCAACAACTAACAACAAACATATGTACTACTCCCTCAAACCATATCTAAAAAATCAAACTCCCAAAAGTCCCCATCAATAGCACTCTCATACTATTGGCCACTAACTGATGAACCCAAAAAATATTAAAGACGAAAGAAATGAGTAACCATAGTTGAGTGAGTAGTATATCTTTTTTAAATAGATTGATCCTCCACAATACACATTTAAGACTCGAGACGTGATTCGTTTATATCAAGTCCAAAATACGACAACGGTGTTTTTTGTTTGAGTGTGTTAATCTTGCGGTTCCAGTAATCAGCTTTCAAACGATGGTTTTACTGGTTTTTGTGTCTCTGCAAATGGGCTTTTGATGGACTTGCGGTGGTTCTATCCATGTTATGGACGAGTTACAACTTTAGCAGCCCAGATTAGTCAGAAGAAACGTGAGTGATGCGCCAATCCAAACCCCAATCAATTTACATGGCGCTATCGGAAGATGATGTTGATCTACATTCCTGAGATGGGGGGCCCCGGAGAATTCGATGCGAACTTTTCTGCTGGTCGTTGTGAAAAAAATTAAATAAATTGTGATTCAACGAAACGAGATTTGAGACAAGCTGATACTTGTTTATTGAAAAGCTACCACTAATATATTCATTGACCTGCAACAAAATGAATATGATGTGTTATGACCTTGGATATTATGAGAGAGTATTTCAAACTTCCCAAACAGTCGTGAATGATGATAATTCGAAAGAAAGTGAAGCTACCAAAGTAGGAATACACCAATACTTGGACATCGCTAGGCCAAAGTTTTGAGGTCCAATTTGTTGTGTAATGACTTAAATAAATTGTGGCAAGAAAAAATTAAATAAAAATTATTACAAAATATTTCATTGACTTCTCATAGAATGACTGCAACTATAAAGTGTTGCGACCTAAAAATCTGCGGGAATATCCTTAATTTCCGCAATTCTCATGAATCATGATAAGTGCAAATCAATTGGGTTGAAAAAATAGGAAGCTGTCCGATATTTGGACATAATTTATCTATCTCTAAGAGCAAATCCATTAGTTGGCGACAAAAATAATCCGCGGAATGATAGAACAAGAGGCGTGATGACCCGTTATGACTCATTCATTGAAAAGCTATGACAATAATTTTCGTTAGCTTGTGCTATAATGAACTCAATTATGACTTAGTTACAATCTCAAATATCATGAGAATATTTTAAGTTTTCTCAACTGTCATGGACTATGATAATATAAAGCAAATGGACTAACAAAATAGGAATCGGGCTGATGTTTGGACATCATTTCATCAGTCTCTTGACGTTGAATTTACTGTGCTACAACTAAAATGGACCGTGGCAATATTTCGCCAAAATTTCTCTCGTAATGAAAATCTTTCACCAAAAGTTGTCCTTTGATTTATTAGAACAGATAGGTTTTGTGGTGATTTTGGATAGGATATCATAAGTAGACAAGAGAAGCGAGAACTCTACTTCATACGAAACCATATAGAGACAAATTGTGCCGGAATTTTTAATGGTAATTTCTGACTTAGAAATGGTCTCTGTCAGCCTTACCAGCTTTCCGAGACGAAGGCAAGAGTGGAATGAGTAGAGAAGAGTACCCCCATGATCGAGGGATGGGGTCATGATATTCCAATCTTTGGAAACTCCAAACATCACACATCCCCGGGAGAATTGCCAAAAAAGTCCTAAACCTATTGAGGTTGCGCAATTCGAGTCATAAACCTTTTTTTGGCCGATTCAGTCCTAAACCTTTTGCGGTGTGCCAATTGAGTCCATCTAGCCAAATTTGGCCGGCCGGAGGCGCGTGGGCCCGGCCGGCGCGCGACAATTTTTTAATATTTTTTTAATAATTTTTTTGATTTTTTTATTATTTTCAGAATTTTTTATTGTTTTTTAATTTTTCTGTTTCTTTTCTTTTTTTTTTTTTCTCCCCTCCCCTCCCCCCCCCCGCCGGCGGTAGTGGCGGCCGGCGTCGACGAGGCTGCCGGCCACCGCGCGAGGGCCGCGGCCCTCGCCGGCGACCTCGCCTGCACTGGGGCCGCGGTGAGGGTCGCGGCCCCGCCGCCCGGATCCGGGCGAGGCCGGCCGCGGCGAGGTGGCTTCGCCGGATCCGGGCGGCGCGCGCCGCGCCATGGCTCGGCCGCCCGGGCGAGGCCGCCCGGGCGAGGCCGCCCCCGGGCGAGGCCGCCCGGGCGAGGCCGCTTCGCCTAGATCCGCGGCGGCGCCGCGCGCGCCATGGCTCGGCCGCGGGCGAAGGCGGCCTCGCCGCGGCCAGCGAGGCCATGGCGGGCTCGGGCGAAGGTCGCCATGGCCTCACCGGCCGCGGGCGAGGCCGCTTCGCCCGCGGCCAGGCCATGGCGAGGCCGCCCGCCGCGGCCCCTGGCCTCGCCCGGTCCGGGCGAGGCCGCCGGCGAGGGTGGCGGTCGACGGGGCCGTGACCCTCGGGCCGCCGGCGAGGGCCGCGCGGCCCTCGTGCGGTGGCGGCAGCCTCGTCGGAGCTGGCCGCGGCCACCGCCGCCGGTGGTGGGGGTGAGGGGAGGGGGAGAAAAAGAGAGAAAAAAACAGAAAAATTTAAAAAAACAATAAAAATTCGAAAAAATAAAAAAATTCGGAAAATAATAAAAATTATTAAAAATTATCGCTGGCGCCGGCCGGCGTCCACGTCAGCTCCGGCCGGCCAAATTTGGCCGGATGGACTCAATTGGCACAATCACAAAAGGTTTAGGACTGAAAAAAAAAAAAAAAGGTTTATGACTGAATTGGCACAACCCCAATAGGTTTAGGACTTTTTGGCAATTCTCCCCACATCCCCCGCCTACCTACTGTTTAGGTGGCACCAACGATATCCAGCTAAGGTAAGGAACTTTCTTTCTCTTAGTGACTACTTCGAGTAAAGACTACCGACCTTAATCGTTTATGGTATTTTTAAAATTACTAAATATATAATGAAGAAAGGCATCCTCTTCCCCTTATTCTTTAAGCCAGTCGACACTTGGACTCAGAGTCTGATGATGAGGTCGAGGTATGCGTGGCAGAAATGATCAATGGGAGACCTTATTTACACAGCGAAGAAAGGCCGAGTGGAAGGGGGCAGTCTAGGCAAAATGAACATACTTGCTAACATCTAGGCTCACTCAAACTTTTCCATCCTTGTCGTTATCATTCGATTCCCGCATAACAAGAGAGCTTTTTACTCTCAAATTCAAAGATGTGGGCACAAAATGCTGTTATGCTCTTTTGCTGCGTAGCAATTTCTTTGGGAATGACATCGCTCTTCATCTTTTTTTGTTGGAATTGGCTTTGAAGGAAATGACTTCTTTATTCTAACATAACTCTTTTTAGATGCCAAGAATCTCACTCTTTTCAGAGTTGTAGGAGTGCCGCAACCACTCTTTCTGAGTGATTCCCTGATAGCAACTCGAAATAAAGGAAGTAAAACTTGATAGCTATACGGAAAACTTAATAGGTCTACAAGCAGGGTGGAAATATTTTTTATTCTTTTGAGCTCTTATTAACCATGATATAAGTTTAAATCAATAGTGTGGAAAAAAGTAATGATCGATTGATTAATATTAGACACCAATTGATCGATCTCTGAGAGACAAAAATAAACTATGGTACAAATTGGGAAAACTACCAAAAAGGCTAATATCGCGAAAAACTCTAAACGGGTACTTTTGTCAGAAATTTACTTCAAATAAATTTGTTGACAACAAAAATAAAAAACTGATATACTTGAGACAAATATAACCTCAATAAGTTTTCATTAAATGTTACCATTAAATTATTGAGTTGAATAACATATGGTAGTTGACAGGTGCATTAGTTTGTAGTTTTACCCCCCGTTTGTCACGGGTATACGAATTTGTGATTTTTTGTTAAATTAATATAATTCAACGGAAACTAATGGAGGTAAACTTGTCACAAATTTACTAATTTGAGATTTTTGATGATAAAAAAAAGTTTTGGATAAATTTATCACAAGTGTACCGATTATAATTTTTCGTAATAAAAAAAATAGTTTTTGATAAATTGTTACAGCTATACCAGTTTAGAATTTTTCTTGATAAAAGTCCTAAGCCTATTGCATTTATACCAATTCAGTACCAAACTTTTTTTTTTTTGCAATTGATTTCTAAATCTTTTGTAATTGTCTTAATTCAATCAATATTGCCAATTTTAACCAGTTGATGCTAACATGGACATCAACCTTCTTATGTGGCGCGAACATGACAATTTTTATTAATATTTTGATATTTTAATATTTCTAAATTTTCTTTTCATTTTTTATTTCTTTTTCTTCTCTTTATCTTCATCCTCTAGGTGGTCATTGGAACTTGGCAACCTGCCAAAAGCAAGGGCCAACAAGGTTGGCCCTGTTGGCTATTGGCAAGGCTACCTTACCATTGTTGAGCCAAATTGACCTCGCCTAGCCATTGGAGGCTTACTAGATCGGAGATAGTATCGTTCCTCGTTGATTCCCAAATCATCAACGTCGTTTTGGTGCATCACCTCGCCAATCCAATCTTTGATTTCATTTTTTATCTCTACACCCAGCTCTTAAGCTCCCCTGGCTCTTTCCAAAAGTGAGTTTCTCATCTTTGGTCCCCCCCTTCATGGAGCCCGGGTTTCTCAAAGTTCGAAATGTCGACCCATTTTGTCAAAGGTGCAATTTTTGTTCGTTTGTTGTGTGTATTCGTTTGTTGTCAAAGGGAGCTATGGTTGATGCTGGCATTGTGATGGCTGGATGAGGCTTGCCATCACTTAAGTGGCACCGACACCAACATCGACATCGACACCGACACCGACACACGACACGCGACATACGATATGACATGTCGACACATTGTACATTAAACATATATTTTTATATATACATGATAAATTGTTATTTTTTATGATTATTTTAATCAAATTAATTTGATTCAAATTTATAAATAAATGAATAAATAAATAAAAGAGTCTAGAATGAATTTACACTAAAAATATTAATCCACCATTTGTTAATATCATTTATTATTTTAATTTAACAAATTCAACTCCATAAAACTTAGAGAAAAAAAAAAGCAATCCATATTTTGGCCTCGTGTGTCAGAGCATGTCGTAAGAGAAGAGAAAAAATTTGATGGGTGAATTGTGTGTCACGAGAAGTGAGAGTTAGAAGAAAAAAGAAAACTAGATTTTTCTTCTTTCCCCAATTATTATCTTTATTATTTTGATTATTTTTTTGTAAATTTACATTTTGACCTGTCATTTATTGAAAGTTTTTAAAATTGATCCCATGTGGGTTGGAATACCAAACTCAAGTATCGGAATTCCAGACTCTTGTGTTGAAGAGTATCGGGAGAGTTGACCATGTGTTAGATTTTTTGATATTTGTTGACTAAATGTCGAACACATGTCAGAGTGTTTGATATGCCACAAATGCTTTTGGAGAGTATCGGTGCTTTCTAGACCATCACTGGACCTCAGTCGACCTGGCCTCCGACCGGTCCTTGAGATCTGGTGATTGGCTGAAGGAAAAATGAAGAAAAATCAAAGTAAAAAAAAGTAAAAAAATCAAAATAATGGTAAATATGATTAAAATTTTTCCACATCAACGCTGGCCTTATCACGTAGGATAAACTGACGTCTATGTCAATGCCAATAAGCTAAAACTGACTAGATTGACTAAATTTATATAAATATAAAAGGTTTAAGATTCAATTAGTAAAAAAATGGTTTGTGATTGAATTGGTATGATTATAATAAATTTAGAATAAAATGAACAGAATTACCACGTGTTGTGATTTTATACATCACGAAGGCCTCTCCAAAAGTAATCGGTGACTAGTAGTGCTTAATCCGAATGGAGACCTTGATTCCTTTACATTGCGCCTATCTTGATATCCAATAACTGATTTCCGTATTTAGGCGAAGTTCTTGAAGTTTTAAAAGTATAGAACCCGCCCAAATCCTCATTGTTTTTAGGGAAAATGTCAAATAAGGGCGCAAAGTGAATGTGTTTTTTCAAAAAAGAACCTACAGTGAATTATGTCTCAAATAAGGACCAGAAGTGACTAATTTGGTTTCAAATGAGGACCTAGCTTTTTGGTTGGCCAAATGTTCACTAGTTGATAGCACGTGCATCTCACATGCTATTTTTTAAGTCATCTTAAGGGGCATTTTTATCGAAAAGACTCTTTTTAATTTTCTTTTGCATTCTTTTTCTTTCCTTTCATTGTTTATCTTTTTCTTCAAAGGTTTGCTTTACAGATAGAGGGTATTGGCAGCGAAGTTGAATAGTGAATAAATTTTCATTTAAGATGAATCCTCTTCATTAACAAAGTTAAATCACTTCCATATTATCCCATTTATTAATTCAGAGTCCGATCCAATAACTTTAGGAAAATTTAACCAAGCACAATTCAGCCGGCCGACCACCATCCTCCGCCTTGTCACCGCTGCATCCCCATGTTCTAAAAATCATTTCTCTCTCCACGCACTCACCCTAGCAATATACAGAGCTCACGACGCAAAGAGTTTCCTGATGGTTGATGTTTCATCAGCAACTAATTCACTAGAATCTGTCCTTCGGCTTCAATCACTCGAAACATACTTGAATTGCACCATTCGCACGCTAAAACAAAGCCATCCTAATCCTTGACTTGCCGTAGTTCAGACCACCGCCACCATGAATCGAAGCAAACATCAAGACTCCATGTCGTGGCCATTGTCATCTAAGTCCCACCAAGTCCCAAACAGCAAATACCAAATCAAAATCTCACAATTAACGCACCTAAGCTGGAAATCGCCCAAAATCATCATACACAAGTAATATACTTATCAACGAGTCGCACTCATTAGATTTCGTCAAGATGCCGCGACGAAATCATTGCCAAAATTGAGCCCAAGGACACGATTTGAGCTACACAAAGCCGAGAATAGCCAGCTTTGTCATCATGGAAGCCACGCAGGCCATAATTGCCGATTGCTGATCGTCACCACTGCCGTCAGACGGTTTGTTACTGCATAGTTTTCAATCACCCTAAAATCAAGGCTTAGGGTTTGTTTTTGGGTTACCAGTGTGCTCATGTCCTCTAGCCATCGTTATTGATCGCTGCCAAGTTTGTGCCATTGATGAAGGGTCATTTGTGTTCCAAAAAGAAGAAGATGAATTGAAGTGGCTCAGATGAAGAACAAAGAAGATGAATGGAGAAGAAGAAAGAAAAATAAAAGAGCTTTTGGAAAAAAATGCCCCTAAAGATGACTTAAAAAATGACATGTGAGATGCACATGCTTACTGGCTAGTGAATATTTGGTTGACTGAAAAATTAGGTCCTTATTTGAAACCAAATTGGTCACTTCAAGCCCTTATTTGAGACATTATCCACGTTGGGTCTTCTTTTGAGAAAATATCCTCACTTTGGATCCTTATTTGATATTTTCCCTTGTTTTTAATTATTTTATATTTTTCTTAGTATTTCGTAGAGTCTATTCTATATCGAATTAACATTTTTGTTAATTTTTTTTTATCTTCAAGAGCCGTAGATGCTAAAGCGTCAGTGAAAAAAAATTCGAAAGAGAATAAAAAGCATCCTAGGAAAGGTGCGGGAATCAAACTTTACCCATCCGAACAAAACGTACATACCCCTAGGTGTAAAAGTGACAAAACAAAGTGAAAACGAAAGAAGTATGCTTTTCTTGAAGCATCATTTTTATCAAAACCTTTAAATGATCTAGTAAAATAATGATAAAAAGATCGAATAATTGATGCTAATTTATTAAAAATAAGATTCAATTAAAGCTAAAGACAACGGGCATTTGCCAGTAAAGAGGAGTTTTTTATTGGTCAAAGGTCCAAAGATGTTGGAGATTGAGAAAAATATCATGTCGATTAGCTGGGTTATAGTAACGCGAAGGTCAAAGACCGCTCAATATATTTTCGTTGAGGACTAGAGAGATTTGTAGAACTCCTTGCTTCTAATAATTTGCTTGATACGGTCCCCCGATGCCAAGAAAAAATAAAATGTATAGTTATAGTCAAAATGCTGAATATAATTGATTAGAAGTTATCAATTTTTTTTTAACATCAAGAAAAGCACAGAGGAAGTCATTTTTTTCGATGACGAGGGCAAATGGTGTATGGCAATACATTAGACAAGTTGGATCATGAAGATGAAGAAGATACATTCTAATAGTTTCATCAAATGAGTGAATCGAATAAAAAATGATCCAACTCAAATTAACTCACTTTATATCTAACCCATACTCAATCCATATTCGATCCAACTCGTACCCAATCCATATTCCATCCAAATCGGGATCTATATTTTGACATATTTCTCCTTAAATTGTTGCATTGGAAGGATTGACAGCTTTTTGACCAAGAAATTAAAAAGATTGGACTGCTTCGTGGACCAGCTCCATATTTGATTTGGGTTGAAAGTATGCTATTAAATGACTCGGTAACACCCATATTTTCTGGGCTTTACTTTTCAAAACCCATTTATGCCCATATTTTGAGTTTTTCTTCTCTAACATTTTTGAGTTTAAGGTGATCAACATATGACCTACTTCAATAGAACAACGCTATTTCCACCCTTTATATGACTAAATCTACCCCATTTTCATTAAAAAGACAAAGTTTCCTATATTTCATTGACTAACGGCAAAATGACTGTATCCACGGAGAGTTACAATCTTAAGAACCATGCAAATATTTTTGATTCTCCTGAGCTCTTATTAACCATGATATAAGTTCAAATCAATAGTGTGGAATAAAGTAATGATAGATAGATCAATATTTAGACATCAATTGATCGATCTCTTAGGGACAAAAATAAACTGCAGTACAAATTGGGAAAACAACCAAAAGGGCAGATATCGCAAAAAACTCCAAACGGGTACTTCTATGAGAAATTTATCCTAAATAAATTTGTTGACAACTAAAAACCCCAAACTGATATATCTAAGATAGATATACCTTCAATAAATTTTCATTAAATGATATCGTTAAATTACTGAGTTGAATAACACATGGTAGTTGACAAGTGCATTAGTTTGTAGTTTTACCCTCCCTTTGTCACATGTGTACTAATTTGTGATTTTTTATTAATATAATGGAAACTAACAAAGGTAAACTTGTCACAAATATATTAATTTGAGATTTTTGATAATAAAAAAAAATTAGTTTTGGATAAATTGTTACAGTTGTACCAATTTAGAATTTTTCTTGGTAAAAATCCTAAACCTATTGCATTTGTGCCAATTCAATACTAAAATTTTATTATTTCAATTTGACAAATTCAACTCCATAAAACTTGGAGGATAAAAACAAGCAATCCACATTTTGGCCTCACATGTCGGAAGAGAAGAGAAGAGAAAAAAATTTGATGGGTGAATAGTGTGTTACGAGAAGTGAGAGTTAGAAGAAAAAAGAAAACTAGAATTTTCTTCTTTCCCAAATTATTATCTTTATTATCTTTATTATTTTTTTGCAAATTTACATTTTGACCTGTCAATTATTGAAATTTTTTAAAATTTAACCCATGTGGGTCGGAATATCGAACTCAAGTATCGGAATTCGGAGTCGCATGTCGAAGAGTATTGGGAGAGTTGACCAGGTATCGGATTTTTCGATATTTGTTGACTAAATGTCGAACATATGTCAGAGTGTTCGATATGCAATGAATACTTCTGGAGAGTATCGGTGCTTTGTAGGCCATCACTTGACCTCGGTCGGCCTTTGTCTCTGGTTGGTCCTTGAAATCTAGCGATTGGCTAGAGGAAAAAGAAAGAAAAAGAAAGTAAAAAAATAGAAAAATTGAAATAATAATAAATATGATTAAAAATTTTCCACATCAATGCTGCCCTTATCACATAGGATAAACTAATGTCTATGTCAATGCCAATCAGCTAAAAATGACTGGATTGACTGAATTTTTACAAATATAAAGGGTTTACGAATTAATTAGTAAAAAAAGAGAGTTTATGATTGAATTGGTAAGGTTAAAAAATTAAAATGAAATGAACATAATTACGACGTGTTATGATTTTATACATCGCGAAAGCCTCTCCAAAAGTAATTGGTGAGTAGCGGTGCTTAATCCGAATGGAGACCTTGATTCCTTTACATTGCACCGATCTTGGTGTCCAATGATTAATTTCCGTATTTAGGCGAAGTTCTTGAAGTTTAACTAGTATAGAACCCGCCCAAATTCTCATTGTTTTTAATTGTTTTATATTTTTCTTAGTATTTCGTAGAGTCTATTCTATATTGAATTAACATTTTTGTTCAAAAATTTTTATCTTCAAGAGCCGTTGATGCCAAGGTGTCAAAGAAAAAAATTTGAAAGAGAATAAAAAGCATCCTAGGAAAGGTGCGGGAATCAAACTTTACCCATCAGAACAAAATGTACGTATCCCTAGGTGTAAAAGTGACACAAAACAAAGTAAAAACGAAAAAAAGTATGCTTTTCTTGAAGCATCGCTTTTGTCAAAACCTTTAAGTAATTTAGTAAAATAATGATAAAAAGATCGAATAATTGATGCTAATTCATTAAAAATAAGATTTGACGGCTCTTGTGACTCAATTAAAGCTAAAGACAACGGGCATTTGCTAGTAAAGAGGAGTTTTTTTATTGGTCGGAGGTCCAAAGAAGTTGGGGATTGAGAAAATATTGTGTCGATCAGCTGGGTTTTAGTAACGCGGAGGTTAAAGGCTGCTCAATATATTCTCGTTGAGGACTAGAGAGATTTGTAGAACTCCTTGCTTCTAATAATTTTCTTGATACGGTCCCCCAATGTCAAGAAAAAATAAAATGTATAGTCATAGTCAAAATGCTGAATATAATCGGTTAGAAGTTATCATTTTTTTTTTACATCTAGAAAAGCACAACTGAAGTCATTTTTTCGACGACGAGGGCAAATGGCTTATGGCAATACATTAAATGAGTTGGATCATAAAGATGAAGAAGATACATTCTATTTAGGTTCGTCAAATGAGTGAATCGTACTGAAAATGATCTAACTCAAATTAACTCATTTTATATCCAACCCATACCCAATTTATATTCGATCCAACTCGAGATCTATATTTAGAAAATTTTCTCCTTAAATTGTTGCATTGGAAGAATTGACATTTTTTTGACCAAGAAATTGAAAGAATTGGACTGCTTCGTGGACCGACTTTAATTTGGGTTGAAAGTATGCTATTAAATGACTCAATAACACCCATCTTTTCTGGGCTTTACTTTTCAAAACCCATTTATGCCAATATTTTGAGTTTTTTTTTGTCTAACATATTTTGAGTTTAAGGTGATCAAGATATGACCTACTTAAATAGAACAACGCTATTTTCATCCTTAATATGACTAAATCTATCCCATATTCAATAAAAAGACAAAGTTTCCTATAATTATTCAATTGTAATTTAAAGTGATGGCCCCTGATATATTTACTTTCCTTTTTTTGTTAGTCTTTCTATTCCTATTTAAGATCCAGTTGCCATAATTAAGAATATCACACATTTTATTCTCGTTTATTGTGGATATCTCATTTATAGTAACGGTATTATGTTTTCTCTTTATTTTTAGATTTTACATCCGTAAAAATTAGTTTTGTGGAAAAGAGAAATCGTGAAGAAACCTAGCTACTTTCTACTTTGTTGAGCAAATTTATGGATTAATTGTCTAGTAAAATCTTAAAAATTTAAAATAGATAAGTTTTTAACACATCACATGTTTATAAACATTACATTTTTTGTTGTGCATAACTGCATATCTTCATAAAATATTTTTAGTTAGTTATCTTTTACCAATATAAACATATTATGGGATCATTGGATGAAATTACAAAAGAAACCTCCTTAAAGCTTTTCCAAGACAAAATCATACATTCACATTCATGAAACCTCAAAAGAAGGAATCTAATTGTATCAAAGCTTTGCATAAAATAATAACTTTTTTAATTTCATTATTTTTAGATTGACAAAAATTAATAGCATTCACGATATATTTACGAACAATATCAATATGCTTCATTGTGCATAACTTTTTCATGTCATTGTTTTTAATGTTTTCCTAAACACTCCAATAACATTTTACATATTTTGTGTCAAAGCATCTTGTCAATAGTAATGACAAAAGACAAATGATTTGATATAATAAATATAGAGACTTGATATATATATATTTTAGACTGAAGACATTAAAAAATAAAAAATTTCCTAAGAAAGTAAGCTTTGAGATAAGAGGGACGAAAAACAAATAAGTTATTATAAGAGTATGATGCAGAAGAGACTAATTTTTATTTTCTAAGTAGCACTAAGTTCAAATTAGACGAAAAACCATAAAAAAAACAATCAAGTGACATTCTTAATTATGACAACTAGATCCTAGACGGAAATAGAAAAACTATGAAAAAAGAGGAAAGTAAATAAATTTGGAGTAAAAAAATGGATTTACCACTTTAGATTGCAACTAAAATTGAGGATAATATTGTCTTTTTAATGAAAATAGAGGTGAATTTAATTATATAAAGAGTGAAAATAGCGCCGCTCTTAAACAAATATGGGTTAACATATGAGTTTGTCACCTTTTCGATAGCTTTAATCCTAATGAACAATAATCATGTTGCTTTCTGTTTTCCTTCCATGCATCCACGAATTTTTGTGGTGAAAGCAGTATAGAAATTTGCATTGAGCTTGCTCCTAAGCCCATGTTTAATAGGCTTGGAAAAGGTGGTGTGGAAATGGGCGGACAATAATTGTACCTTTTTTTCAACCGATGAGCAGTTTGCACCCAACCCCATCATGAGGGATTTAAAAAAGCCTTAAATTTCTTTCCTTTCAATTTATTTATCTTTTCAAACAACTCAATCACCGATTTTTCACATTAGATCTGAAATTTTATAATTTTTAGTACGTGAATTCGCATGCAATTTTTTCATAGTTTTATAAAATTCAAACACCATTTTGACAGAAAAGTATAAAGTTGACTAATGTAAAAAAAGAATTTTCCCATTGGTGCTTATAAAGTAAGTTTATAAAATACCTTTTCTCATCCACTAAACCAAACCCCTCCATAAAAGATTAATATAAGCAACTTCTTGGAGAAGTTGTTTCTCACCTCCAATTCTATAAAATGAAACCATAACTTGCCATCTTTTCTATTACACCGATCAAACTCGTACAAAAACAACGAAGAAGAAAAAAATAAAATTCGTGAGGCTGCACACTATGGGTGACGACCGAGCTCTTGTCCGCCGGGAACCCCAACCCCAACCCCTGTCGGTTGCGCACCCACCGCCGCTCGCCGCCTCCTACAACGACCGAATCCGCCCCCTGCTAGATGCGGTCGACAAGCTCCGAAAACTCATGGTCATGAAGGAGGGCATCCATCTCCCCACTATTGTCGTCGTTGGCGACCAGTCCTCTGGCAAGTCGAGCGTCCTCGAGTCCCTCGCCGGCATCAGCCTGCCGCGCGGGCAGGGCATCTGCACGCGCGTCCCCCTCATCATGCGGCTCCAAGGCCGGCGTCAAGACGAAATCCCCGAGATCCACCTCGAGTTCAACAGCAAGATCGTGGACATTGACGAGGATCACATCCCTGACGCCATTGTTGCGGCAACCGATGAGATCGCCGGCTCTAGCAAGGGCATATCGAATGCCCCGCTGACTCTGGTCGTCAAGAAAGATGGCGTCCCGGACTTGACAATGGTCGATTTGCCCGGAATCACGAGAATGCCCGTGCACGGCCAGCCCGATAACATTCACGAGCAGATCTCGGAGATTATTATGGAGTACATAAGGCCTGAGGAGAGCATCATCCTCAACGTTGTGTCTGCGACCATCGACTTCTCCACTTGCGAGTCCCTAAGGATGTCACAAGTAAGCATCTAGCCATATCAATTAAAAGCTCGAATGATTTATACGACTCTAGCTAACGACTCTATGCGGTTGTTTGTTTTTATGTTGCAGATGGTCGACAAGACCGGTGAGAGAACTCTGGCCGTTGTTACAAAGGCCGATAAATCTCCGGAGGGCTTGCAGGACAAGGTGACGGCCGATGATGTCAATATAGGGCTTGGTTATGTATGTGTCAGGAACCGGATCGGTGAAGAGTCCTACGAAAAGGCGAGAATGGAAGAGGCGAAGCTGTTCGAGACGCACCCTCTGCTTTGCAACATTGACAAGTCCATCGTTGGCGTGCCCGTCTTGGCACGAAGGCTAACGCAGATTCAAGCCACCATTATGGCCAAGTGTTTGCCAGATATCGTCAAGAAGATCAATGACAAGCTGAACGCGAACGTGGCCGAGCTTAATAGGATGCCCAAGAATCTGTCCTCGGTTGCTGAGGCTGTGGCGGCCTTCATGCAGATCATGGGGTCGGCGAAGGAGTCACTGAGGAAAATCCTGCTGAGAGGCGAGTTCGATGAGTACCCGGACGAGGAGACCATGCACTGTCCGGCACGGCTGGTGGGGATGCTGAACGATTACTACGATGAGCTGCAAAACTGTTGAATGAGTCAAACTTTCTTTCTTGTAAATGTGTTTTTCTGTGACAGTTTCTATGGTGCTGTGTCTTTCACGTGTTAATAGTTTGTGACGGTTTTTTATGGAGTTGTTGCTGCACATGTTAAGTTAGTGGGGGTGTTAGTGGGATGTAGTGGTTTCTTTTGGTGTAAAGCCTATGTAATGGTTGTGGTGTCAGTTTTTAACGTAGAATGCAAAAAGTTTTTCTTCTCTAGTGTGTCTCTCTTCCTATATTCTCTACAAACAGTGGTATCAGAGCCTGGAGACCCTGAAAGTAAAAAATACGTGAGATTACCCAATGGCCGCAGATTCCAATTTTGTGCAAGCAGCCATCCCACGCTTTGATGGTCACTATGACCATTGGAGCATGCTAATGGAGAATTTTTTACGGTCAAAGGAGTATTGGCCAGTTGTCGAATCTGGAATTCAAGAGCCACCAGCAGGCATGGCTTTGACGGATTCCCAAAAAACAGAACTGGAAGCTAGAAAGCTGAAGGATCTGAAGGCAAAAAATTATCTCTTTCAGGCTATTGATCGTCCCATCTTGGAAACTATTCTTTGCAAAGAAACTTCCAAGGATATTTGGGATTCTATGAAGAAGAAATATCAAGGCTCGGTTAGGGTGAAGCGTGCACAGCTTCAAGCCTTGAGAAGGGATTTTGAGACACTAGCGATGAAGGATGGAGAATCTGTCACTAATTATTGTGCTAGAACAATGGAGATCAGCAACAAGATGCGATTCCATGGCGAGAAGATGGATGATGTCACCATTGTGGAGAAGATTTTGCGTTCTTTGACACCAAAGTTTAATTATGTTGTCTGCTCGATTGAAGAATCAAAAGACATAGATGCACTCTCTCTCGATGAATTACAAAGCTCTTTATTGGTGCATGAACAGAAGATGAACAGAAATTCAACAGTAGAGGAGCAAGCGTTGAAGGCTTCTACCTATACTCATTCCAACAATTTCAGAGGAAGGGGTAGAGGTAGAGGTAGAGGTAGAGGAAGGGGAGACCGAGGAAATAGAGATGTTAGCAGAAATTTCAACGCTAATAATGATCAATCTCAAGGTAGAGGCAGAGGACGTATTTTTGACAAATCGAAGGTAGAGTGCTTTAGATGTCATAAATTTGGTCATTATGCATCTGAATGTTATACTAGGCTGTTTAATGATAAAGAAAAGGGAGAGAGTTCAAATTTTGTCGAAAAAAAAGAAGCGGAAACGTTGTTGATGACTGTTCAAGATGAAAAGAAACTCGAGTCGATATTTGGTTTGTGGATACAGCTGCAAAGTAACCACATGAGTGGATGTAAGTCTTCTTTTTCTTATCTAAATGAAGATTTTCATTCTACTGTGAGTTTTGGTGATGATTCTACTGTTAAAGTGATGGGAAAAGGTGATATTAAGATAAAAACCAAGAATGGTTTTGTGGAAACGATCTCTGATGTGTTGTATGTTCCTGACTTGAAAAGTAATTTGTTGAGTGCTGGTCGGTTACAAGAAAAGGGTTATGTTATCACTATTAAGAATGGTGCCCGTGAAATTTACGATTCTCGTTAGAGGTGCTATTGCAGTTGTTCAAATGAATTCAAGCAGATTGTTTCCATTAAAGATTGAAAGTATTCAGTCTTGTATGATGGCTGAAACGAAAGATCCCACATGGTTATGGCATTTTCGTTATGGTCACTTGAGTTTTGGTGGATTGAAGACCCTCCAACGTAAAACACATGGTGATAGGGCTTCCTTTAATTACAACTCCTTCGAAGTGTGTGAAGAATGTGTTGTTAGCAAACAACATCGTTCTCAATTTCCCAAAGGAAAGTCATGGAGAGCAAAAGATGTATTGCAGTTGGTGCATTCGGATATTTGTGGGCCAATAAACCCATCTTCTAATGGAGGTAAAAGGTACTTAATTACCTTCATCGATGATTTTTCCAGAAAAACTTGGGTTTATTTTTTACAAGAAAAATCAGAAGCTTTCTCTATATTTAAAAGCTTCAAAGCTCATGTGGAAAATGAAACAGAAAGACAATTAAGGCCCTTCGAACCGATCGCGGTGGTGAATATTGCTCAAAAGAATTTGAAGTTTTTTGTGTAGAGCATGGCATTCGAAGAGAGCTTACAGCCGCTTATACACCGCAACAAAATGGTGTATCAGAGAGGAAAAATAGAACCATTCTCAACATGGTGAGAAGTTTGTTGGCAAGAGGAAGAGTTCCAAAGACTTTTTGGCCGAAGCAGTAAATTGGAGCATTCATGTTTTGAACGAAGTCCAACTTTTGCTGTTCAAAATATGACACCAAAGGCTTGGAGTGGGAGAAAACCAGCTGTAGATCACTTCAGAATTTTTGGATGCATCGCATATGCTCATGTCCCTGATGAGAAAAGGAAGAAACTTGATGACAAGGCTGAAAAGTGTGTCTTTCTTGGTGTAAGTGATGTATCCAAAGCATATAAATTATTTAATCCTTTGACAAAGAAGGTTGTGACCAGCAGGGATGTTGTTTTTGATGAAGAGAACACTTGGGATTGGAATAGGCAGCAGCCTTCCAAAGTCCTTTATGACAATGATGTTGAATAGGAGAAAATTTCAGCACCTTGCATGCCCGAAAATTCATCAAATACAATTTCTACATGTGCTGAAACTTCACCAACAGTCACTGAAGTAAATGAAGATGAGGCACAATCTCTTCGCCGTGTTAGAAAAAGGCCTGTTTGGATGGAAGATTATGAGGTAACTGGAATTAAAGATCCAATTACTCACTTTGCTTTATTTTCAGATTGCGACCCTACTACTTTTGAGAGTGCTGTCAAAGAAGAAAAATGGCGGAAAGCAATGGATGAAGAAATTGATGCCATTGAAAGAAATGACACTTGGGAGTTATCCGATCTTCCTAATGGACACAAAACCATTGGCGTAAAGTGGGTCTTCAAAACAAAGCTTAAAGGAAATGGTGAAGTTGACAAGTACAAGGCACGCTTGGTAGCCAAGGGATACAAGCAGCAGACGGGATTGACTATACGAAGTTTTTTCTCCGGTCGCAAGACATGACACAATCAGATTGGTGGTTGCATTGGCGGCACAAAATTCTTGGCCTATTTTCCAGCTAGATGTCAAATCGGCATTCTTGCATGGGTACTTGGAGGAACAGTATTTGTCGAACAACCCCTGGTTATGTTAAGATTGGAAATGAGCATAAAGTTTATAAATTGAAGAAAGCCCTTTATGGGCTAAAACAAGCCCCACGAGCTTGGTATAGTCGCATTGAGACTTATTTTCTTAAAGTTGGTTTTTTGAAATGTCCCTATGAGCATACACTTTTTGTTAAGATTGGAGATAAAGGAAAAATGCTCATTGTTTGCTTATATGTTGATGACTTGATATTTACTGGAAATTGTGATGCCATGTTTGAAGAATTCAAGAAGTCAATGATGGATGAGTTTGAAATGTCTGATCTTGGTATGATGCATTACTTTCTTGGCATAGAAGTAGTACAATCGGATGATGGGATTGTTATTTCTCAAAAGAAATATGTGGGAGAAATTTTGGATAGATTTCACATGAAGGATTGTAATCCTGTAAACACTCCGGTTGAGTTTGGCTTAAAGCTACATAAAGATCATGAAGGGAAGAAGGTTGATGGGACACTTTACAAACAAATTGTGGGCAGTTTGATGTATTTAACTACAACAAGACCAGACATAATGTATGCTGTGAGTTTAATCAGTAGATATATGGAGAATCCTACATAAATGCATTTGTTAGCTGCTAAGAGAATTCTTCGTTACTTGCAAAGAACTAGAAACTTTGGACTATTTTACAATAAGGGTGAAAAGTCCAATTTGTTGGGGTTTACTGACAGTGATTATGTAGGAGATCAAGATGATAGGAGGAGTACTTAGGATTATGTTTTTATGTTTGGGACAGGTGCTATTTCATGGTCATCCAAAAAGCAACAAATTGTCACTTTGTCAAGTACAGAAGCTGAATTTGTTGCTGCTACAGCTTGTGCTTGTCAAGCTATTTGGCTAAGGAGAATTCTTGAGGAGCTACAATTTAAGCAACCAGGAGCTACCAAAATATTTTGTGACAACAACTCAGCAATCAAACTCTCCAAGAATCCGGTGCTACATGGAAGAAGCAAGCACATTGATGTGAAGTTTTATTTCTTGAGAGATCTCAGTAATGATGGAACAATTGATCTAATCTATTGCAGGAGTGAAGATCAAGTTGCTGATATATTCACCAAAGCCCTCAAGATGGAGTCGTTTGCGAAGCTCAGAAGGTTACTAGGTGTCTGCACGCTAGAAATAGTCAAGACTTTAAACTGATTGTTTGCAACATCAGTTTAAGGGAGGGAATGTTGAATGAGTCAAACTTTCTTTCTTGTAAATGTGTTTTTCTGTGACAGTTTCTATGGTGCTGTGTCTTTCACGTGTTAATAGTTTGTGACGGTTTTTTATGGAGTTGTTGCTGCACATGTTAAGTTAGTGGGGGTGTTAGTGGGATGTAGTGGTTTCTTTTGGTGTAAAGCCTATGTAATGGTTGTGGTGTCAGTTTTTAACGTAGAATGCAAAAAGTTTTTCTTCTCTAGTGTGTCTCTCTTCCTATATTCTCTACAAACAAAAACTGCCCCGAGAACGACCCACGGACTAACTTCTTGTTGGAGGAACTGAAGGTCTTGGAAGAGGCCGAAGGGATCGGACTCCCAAACTTCCTCTCTCGCACTGCCTTTCTCACCCTTTTGCAGCGGAAGGTGAAGGCCGTGTCGAGCAAGCCACTGAGTTTCGGAGTTCGTGCTTGGGATTACATTGAGGAAGTTGTAATTCGGGAGTTGATGCGGCACTCGGAGAAAAATCCTCAGCTGCAGTCGTGGATGAGAAGAGCTGCATCAAATCTGATCAACAAGATGAGGGAGAAGACAACGGCTAGGATGATGGAGACCGTTGAAATGGAGAAGCTCACTGGCTACACTTGCAACCCTGAGTACCTGGCGGAGTGGAACAGAATGATGACCCAGCAGAACCTGTTCATGCAGGTGATCAACGACGAGTATAGGCCCACCACCATGGTCCTCGAGGGGATTGGGCAGGTCGACGTGCGCCATCTGAGGAATCACAAGCAGCTGGCTCAGCAGGCGTTCGATCTGAAGATGAGGATGACCGCTTATTGGAAGATTGTGCTGAGGAGGTTCGTCGACTTGATGGCCCTGCATCTGCCGTTCAGCGTGCACCACTTGGTGAACGAGGCAATGGAGAAGGATATTGTGGGCGAGCTGATCAGGCCCAATGGCAGCGGCAACATCGAGAGGATGCTGGAGGAAGCGCCGTCGGTGGCGGCGAAGCGTGAGAAGCTGAACAGGAGCGTCAACGTCTTGAGGGAGTCTGCGAAGGTGGTGGCGAGAATCATGGATCGGATTGCTATGGATGGTGACTACAGTGAATAGCTAGTGGTGTTGTCCTAGTGGGCGTTTTTATTTTTCTTTTCATGAATGTGTTCTTCTACTGAACTTAATTAAGGTGTTTTTCGTTTGAGTGTGTCAATGTTTTTACTTGTTTAGGAATTGTGCCACTAGCATTTCCCCGACCTACGACAAAATGAACAAACACGAATATGACGTGTTATGACCCGAATCCTATGAGATTATTTCAAATTTCCCTAACAATCATAAACCATGATATTTACAAGCAAGTGGACTACCAAATATAGGAATTAATAACTTATGCTTGGACGTTGGTTTATAAAATTCCTGAAGTTGAATTTACTATGCTACAATCGAAACAATCTGTGGTAGGGCAAAATTATATGTATTATGACTTGTGATGACTAGTTCATTGAAAAGCCATTATGAAAAACGTCATTAACTTATGGCAAAATAATTGCAATTATGACGTGTCATGACCTAAAAAACCGTAAGAGTATTTTTCAAATTTGTCCAACTCTCATAAACCGCTATAAGTTCAAATTAATTAGGTGGAAAAAATTAAGAAGCACTAAGTAGTTTGATACTTGGATATGTCAACCAATCTGTAAGAGCAAATCTATTATTTGATGACAAAGTTAAATTGTGGTATGATAGAATGAGATGTGTGATGACCCGCTATAACTTGTTCATTAAAGAGCTATTAGGAATATTTTCATTAACTTATGCTAAAATGAACTCAATTACAACTTGTCATGAGAGATTATGAGTTTTCTCAATCACGGACCATGAATATAAAACAAATGGACTACCAAAATAGGAATCGGACTTATACTTGGACATCGGTTCATCGGTCTCTTGACATTGAATTTATTGTGCCATAACTAAAATGGACTTTTTGGCACTTGCATTTTGACTACCAAATTACTCATTAATTGCATAGAAATTAGGGATCGATCCAACCCCTAAATAAAATAATATTTATATTTGCATATATATATATATATATATATATATATTTGTTGACTGAATGTTGAACACATGTCAGAGTGTTCGATATGACATGGATGCTTCCAGAGAATATCGGTGCTTCCTAGAACATCATTGGACCTCAATCGGCCCTTGCCTCTAGACGGTCCTTGAGATCTAGCAATTGGCTAGAGGAAAAAGGAAGAAAAAATAAAGTAAAAAAATAAAAAAATACCAAATATGATTAAAAATTTTCCACATCAATGCTGTCGTTATCATATAGGACAATTGACGTCTATGTCAATGCCACTTAGCTAAAATTGACCAGATTGATTGAATTTATACAAATAAAAAATAGTGTAAGACTCAATTGACAAAAAGAAAATGTTTGTGATTGAATTGGTGTAGTTATAATAAATTTAAAATAAAATGAACTTAATTATGACATGTTATGATTTTATATATCACGAAAGCCTCTCCAAAAGTAATCGGTGACTAGTAGTGCTTAATCCGAATGGAGACCTTGATTCCTTTACATTGCACCGACCTTGATGTCCAATGACTAATTTCCGTATTTAGGCGAAGTTCTTGAAGTTTAACAAGTATAGAACCCACCCAAATCCTCATTGTTTTTAATTATTTTATATTTTTCTTAGTATTTCGTAGAGTCTATTCTATATTGAATTAACATTTTTGTTTAAAATTTTTTATCTTCAAGGACCGTAGATGCCAAAGCGTCAAAGAAAAAAATTCGAAAGAGAAGAAAAAGCGTCCTAGGAAAGGTGCGGGAATCAAACTTTACCCATACGAGCAATATGCACATATCCCTAGGTGTCAAAGTAACACAAAAAAAAAAAAAAAACGAAAAAACGTATGCTTTTCTTGAAGCATCATTTTTACCAAAACCTTTAAATAATCTAGTAAATTAATGATCAAAAGATCGAATAATTGATGCTAATTTACTAAAAATAAGATTGACGGCTCGCGTGATTCAATTAAAGCTAAAGACAATGCGCATTTGCCGGTCAAAGGTAGTTTTTTATTAGTCAGAGGTCCAAAGAAGTCAGGGATTGAGAAAAATATTGTGCCGATCAGCTGGGTTTTACTAATGCGGAAGTTAAAGACCGCTTAATAAATTCTCGTTGAGGATTAGAGAGATTTGTAGAACTCCTTACTTCTAATAATTTCCTTGATATGGTCCCCTGATGTCAAGAAAAAATAAAATGTATAGTTGTAGTCAAAATGCTGAACATAATCGATTAGAAGTTATCAATGTTTTTTTTTTAATCAAGAAAAGTGCAGCTGAAGTCATTTTTTTTGACGACGAGGGCAAATAGCATATGACAATACATTAGACAAGTTGGATCATGAAGATGAAGAAGATTCATTCTAATTAGGTTCGTCAAATGAATGGATCAAATCGAAAATAATACAACTCAAATTAATCTATTTTATATTCAATGCAAATTCAATAGACATTTGATCCAACCTATATCCAATTCATATTCGATCCAACTCAGGATCTATATTTAGAAATATTTCTCCTTAAATTGTTGCATTGGAAGAATTGATAGCTTTTTGACCAAGAAATTAAAAAGATTGGACTGCTTCATGGATCGGCTCCATATTTAATTTGGGCTGAAAGTATGCTATTAAATGACTCACTAAAATTTCCTAAGAAAGTAAGCTTTGAGATAACAGGGACAAAAAACAAATAAGTTGTTATAATATGATGTGGAAGAGACTAATTTTTATTTTCTAAATAGCACTAAGTTCAAATCAGACAAAAAACCGTAAACAAAAACAATCATGTCACAATCTTAATTATGACAGTTAGATCCTACACAAAAATAGAAAAAATGAGAGAAAGTACATAAATTTGGAGTAAAAAAATGGATTTACCACTTTAGATTGCAACTGAAATTGAGGATGATATTATATTTTTAATGAAAATGAAATGAATTTAATTATAAAGAGAGTAAAAATAGCATCGCCCTTAAATAAATATGGATTAACAAATGAGTTTGGCACCCGTGAATAATAATCATATTGCTTTCTGTTTTCCTTCCATGCATGCACGAATTTTGTGGTGAAAGCAGTATAGAAATTTGCATTGAACTGGCCCCTAATCCTATGTTTAGGAGGCTTGGAAAAGGTCGCGTGGAAAAGGGCGTCAATAATTGTACCTTTTCCCCAGCCAATGAGCGGTTTGCACCCAACTTCATCATGAGGGGTTACAAGATGCCTTAAATTTCTATCTTTCCTTTCAATTTATTTGTCTTTTCAAACATCTCAATCGACAATTCCTCACATTAGATCTGAAATTTTATAATTTTTAGCACGTGATTTGGCGTGCAATTTTTTCATAATTTATAAAATTCAAATAATATTTACCATTTTGACAGAACAGTATAAAGTTAACTTTTGTACAAAAAAGAATTTTCCCATTGGTGCTTATAAAGTAAGTTTATAAAATACCTTTTGTCATCCACTAAACCAAACCCCTCCATATAAGCAACTTCTCGAAGAAGTTGTTTCCCACCTCCAACTCTATAAAATGAAACCATAACTTGCTATCTTTTTATTGCACCGATCAAAGTCGTACCAAAAGAAAAAAACAGAGAGAAGAAAACAAAATTTCGAGAGGCTGCAAACAATGGGTGACGACAGAGCTCTTGTCCGCCGGGAACCCCAACCCCAACCCCTGTTGGCTGTCCACCCTCCGCCACTCGCCGCCTCCTACAATGACCGGATCCGCCCCCTGCTTGACGCGGTCGACAAGCTCCGAAGCCTCAAGGTCATGAAGGAGGGCATCCAGCTCCCCACTATTGTTGTCGTTGGCGACCAGTCCTCTGGCAAGTCGAGCGTCCTCGAGTCCCTGGCCGGCATCAGCCTGCCGCGCGGGCAGGGCATCTGCACGCGCGTCCCCCTCATCATGCGGCTCCAAGGCCGGCGTCAAGGCGAAATCCCCAAGCTCCACCTCGAGGTCAACGGCGAGATCGTGCACATCGACGAGGACCACATCTCTGACGCCATTGTCACGGCAACCGACGTGATCGCCGGCTCTGGCAAGGGCATATTGAATGTCCCGCTGACTCTGGTCGTCAAGAAAGATGGCGTACCGGACTTGACAATGGTCGATTTGCCCGGAATCACGAGAGTGCCCGTGCACGGCCAGCCCGAGAACATCTACGAGCAGATCTCTGAGATGATTATGGAGTATATAAGGCCTGACGAGAGCATCATACTCAACGTCGTGTCCGCAACCGTTGACTTCTCCACTTGCGAGTCCATAAGGATGTCACAGGTAAGTATATTCTAGCCATATCAATTAAAAACTCGAATGATTTATACGACTCTAACAAACAAGTCTATGCGATGATTTGTTTTTGTGTTGCAGATGGTCGACAAGACTGGCGAGAGAACTCTGGCCGTCGTGACAAAGGCCGATAAATCTCCAGAGGGCTTGCAGGAGAAGGTGATGGCCGATGATGTCAATATAGGGCTTGGTTATGTATGTGTCAGGAACCGGATCGGTGAAGAGTCCTACGAAAAGGCGAGAATGGAAGAGGCGAAGCTGTTCGAGACGCACCCTCTGCTTTGCAACATTGACAAATCCATCGTTGGTGTGCCCGTCTTGGCACGAAGGCTGACGCAGATTCAAGCCACCATTATGGCCAAGTGTTTGCCAGATATCGTCAAGAAGATCAATGACAAGCTGAACGCGAACGTGGCCGAGCTTAATAGGATGCCCAAGAATCTGTCCTCGGTCGCCGAGGCCGTGGCGGCCTTCATGCAGATCATGGGGTCGGCGAAGGAGTCACTGAGGAAAATCCTGCTGAGAGGCGAGTTCGATGAGTACCCGGACGAGGAGACCATGCACTGCCCGGCCCGGCTGGTGGGGATGCTGAACCAATACTACGATGAGCTGCAAAACTGCCCCGAGAACGACCCACGGACTAACTTCTTGTTGGAGGAACTGAAGGTCTTGGAAGAGGCCGAAGGGATCGGACTCCCAAACTTCCTCGCTCGCACTGCCTTTCTCACCCTTTTGCAGCGGAAGCTGAAGGCCGTGTCGAGCAAGCCACTGAGTTTTGGAGTTCGTGCTTGGGATTACATTGAGGAAGTTGTAATTCGGGAGTTGATGCGGCACTCGGAGAACTATCCTCAGCTGCAGTCGTGGATGAGAAGAGCTGCATCAAATCTGATCAACAAGATGAGGGAGAAGACAAGGGCTAGGATGATGGAGACCGTTGAAATGGAGAAGCTCACTGGCTACACTTGCAACCCTGAGTACCTGGCGGAGTGGAACAGAATGATGACCCAGCAGAACCTGTTCATGCAGGTGATCAACGACCAGTATAGGTCCACCACCATGGTCTTCGAGGGGATCGGGCAGGTCGACGTGCACCATCTGAGGAATCACAAGCAGCTGGCTCAGCAGGCGTTCGATCTGAAGATGAGGATGACCGCTTATTGGAAGATTGTGCTGAGGAGGTTCGTCGACTTGATGGCCCTGCATCTGCCGTTCAGCGTGCACAACTTGGTGAACGAGGAGATGGAGAAGGATATTGTGGGCGAGCTGATCAGGCCCAGTAGCAGCGGCAACATCGAGAAGATGCTGGAGGAAGCGCCGTCGGTGGCGGCGAAGCGCGAGAAGCTGAGCAGGAGCGTCAACGTCTTGAGGGAGTCTGCGAAGGTGGTGGCGAGAATCATGGATCGGATTGCTATGGATGGTGACTACAGTGAATAGCTAGTGGTGTTGTCCTAGTGGGCGTTTTTATTTTTCTTTTCATGAATGTGTTCTTCTACTGAACTTAATTAAGGCGTTTTTCGTTTGAGTGTGTCAATGTTTTTACTTGTTTAGGAATTGTGCCACTGGCATTTCCCCGACCTACGACAAAACGAACAAACATAAATATGACGTGTTATGACCCGAATCCTATGAGATTATTTCAAATTCCCTAACAATCATAAACCATGATATTTACAAGCAAGTGGACTACCAAATGTAGGAATCAATAACTTATGCTTGGACGTTGGTTTATCAAACTCCTGAAGTTAAATTTACTATGCTACAGTCGAAACAATCTGTGGTAGGGCAAAATTATATGTATTATGACTTGTGATGACTAGTTCATTTAAAAGCCATTACGAAAAACATCATTAACTTATGGCAAAATCATTGCAATTATGACATGTCATGACCTAAAAAACCGTAAGAGTATTTTTCAAATTTGTCCAACTCTCATAAACCACTATAAGTTCAAATTAATTAGGTGGAAAAAAGTAAGAAGCACTAAGCAGTTTGATACTTGGATATGTCAACCAATCTGTAAGAGCAAATCTATTATTTGACGACAAAATTAAATTGTGGTACGATAGAATGAGATGTGTGATGGCCCACTATAACTTGTTCATTAAAGAGCTATTATGAATATTTTCATTAACTTATGCTAAAATAAACTCAATTACAACTTGTCATGAGAGATTCTGAGTTTTCTCAATCACAGACCATGAATATAAAACAAATGGACTACCAAATAGGAATTGGACTTATACTTGGACATCGTTTCATTGGTCTCTTGACATTGAATTTATTGTGCCACAACTAAAATAGACTTTTTGGCACTTGCATTTTAACAAACAAATTACTCATTAATTGCATAGAAATTAGGGATTGATTTGACCCCCAAATAAAATAATATTTAAATTTGCATATAAATATTAGAAGCATTTGAATTAGACTCATATATTTTGCATGAGATTGAACGGTGGACGAACTTAAGTGAATGATTTTAAACTTGATTAGATTAAGCCCATGAATATTATAAGAGTCCAAGTTTTCATTGGGTTTAGCTAAGTTGGAGAAATTGATTTACTAAAGAGTAAGAGCATAAGATAATTTTAAAAGAAATTTTCGGCCAATTGTTTTCGGCTAATTGTGAGGATTAATTCGAAGGGGGAAAATATGGCACGATCATGGCCATATGGCCAAGGCAAACGTCATTGCAAGATTTGAAATGCGTGAAAATCTCATTCGTTTCGTCAGAAAAATCAAAGCTTGAGTTAGAAAAGGAAAGTGGGCAGGGCAGGAATCGGTCAACAAAAGGGGAGATATAATATAAAATATTCGAGGCATCCGTAGAAGGAGAGAAGACTTTATCCTTTCATTGGAGAAACTCTAGCCATACAATTGTAAAAGGGTCTCTCTCTCTCTCTCGTACACTGTTTATCTAAGGAGGACGGAAAAGACGCCACAGACAATACAGAGAACAGGCCACAAAGCAGGTTTGAGAGAGTCCGTACTCAGTTTTTGGGCTTATTAATCCATTAGCCTTTCTCTTCGAGAACATTGTGATAGGATTGCAGCACAAAAAAAGAAGAGGTAAATATGCAAGAACTCACCATGACTAGTTCATTGAAAAGTCATTATTGAATGATTTCATTGACTTACAATAAAATGATTGCTTTTAGGGTGGATGACAACCTAAAGAACCATAAAAGTATTTTCAAGTTTGTTCAACTCTCCTCCACAATGATGCCCTTTATTATGTCATTTGGAAGTCCCGCAATGATGCACTATTTTGGGGTAAAGCAGTCGTCCTTCCTTCACTTAAGTATTATATTTCCAAAGCTGTCGGGGATAAGGTAGTGGCTGGGCCGCTTGTTCAAGACAATCCGATCAATAGGAGATTACAAAGATCATGGGGGCTGGATTCCTCCATTTTTGCTATTTAGGCGTTTCTTTTGTTTGGTGCTATCTTGGTAGTTGCCTTGTAAATGTTTTCTAGTTCATTTTGGATCCCGGCACCATTCCACTTATTAGTCATGTTGCTAATATGAGTGTAAAGGGGTGCTGTTATCCTTTAGTTTGTATAGTTGGTGGTTGGATTTATATACGTTTTTACCTTACCAAAAAAAAAAAAACTCTTCTCCACAATGATAAATTCAAATGAATTGGGTGGAAAAAGTAGCAACCAGTGAGCCGATAATTAAAACACGGTCAACTAAACAAATATATTATTTTATGATCAAAATAAATTGTGGTATGACATATTTGAAATATATCATGACCTTACTATTTCTTGTTCTATGAAAAAATATCACAAGAGTATTTCATATTTTTGCTAGTTCCATGAACCGTGATAATATAAATGGAAGTGGTGTACCACAATAAGAATTGACGACCGATATTTAGAGATTGGTTGATCAGTGTTTTGAGGTTGAATTTATTGTGCTATAATACAAACTATGGTATGAAAAAGAAAAAAATAGATGTGTTACCTCTTGTTCTAATGAATTACTGGAAAAGCCACTATGAAATATTTCATTAACTAATGGCAAAATTACTATATTCACGAAGAGTTATGTTCTCAAGGACCATGATATAAGCCCAAATCAGCTGGGTGGAAAAAAGTAATGACCGATTGATTGATACTCGAACATCAATTATTTGATCTCCAAGAAACAAATAAATTGTGGTACAAACTAAATAAGTTGTGTTATATCTTGTTCATTGAAAAGTCATTATGAAAATTTTCATTGACAAATGACAAAATAAACATAATTACGATATGTTATGATGTTATACAATATGGGAGTCTCCAAAAGTAATCGGTAACATGGAGACATTGATTAAATTACATTGCGTTGACCTTGATGTCCAATGACTAATTTCCGTATTTAGGCGAAGTTCTTGAAATCTAACAAGTATATTACCTGATTTATTCTTTTATATTTTTATTTATTTTTTCGTAAACTATATTCTATATTGAATTAACATTTTTGTTCAAAAATTTTAATCTTCAAGAACCTTTAGTGCCAAAGCGTCAAAGAAAAAAATTCAAAAGAGAAGAAAAAGCAGAAAGGACAGGTGCGTGAATCGAACTTACCCATCCGGACAAAACGCGCGCATCCCTAGGGGTAAAAGTGACACAAAACTAATTAAAAACGAAAAAGTATGCTTTAAGGGCATCGTTTCTAGCAAAACCTTTATATAATCTCGTAAAATAATTATAAAAAATCGAATAATTGATGCTAATTTATTAAAAATAAGATTGGATGGCCCGCGAGGTTCAATTAGAGCTAAAAGAAAACCCGCATTTGCCGGCAAAAGAGAAGTTTTTTTTGGTCGGAGGTCTAAAGAAGTTGACGATTGAGAAAAATAAGTGAATTTAATTGACGTAGAGGTTGAGGACTACTCAATATTTGTTTTTATTTATTAAAGGAGTGCTTATGTATATTATTATTACGTCAAAACTAAATTGATTTCTATTTATTTCTTTAGAAAAATATGCGCACCAAAGATACCGGGGATGAGCTTCAACAGCAATATCAACGATGAAGCTAATGAAACAATGAGAAACCTGCCATATAATTAGAAGTTATCAATCTTTTTGGCAACAAAAAATGCACAGATGAAGTCATTTTGGCGAGAGATTGGTGCTACTATAAGAATACATTAGACAATTTGGATCACAAAGACGAAGAGGTATTCATTATTTTGCAGTGAATGCAGTATCGAAATTTATATTAAGCTGGCCCTTAACGAAAATTTACATAAAATTTTATTGATTAATTATTTTAAATGATATAAACAATCAATTCACAAAAATATTTTTAATTAATCATTTTTCGTGAAATACTTAAAAAGGCGAGGGTGAAAATGGATGGACAAAAATTGTACCTTTTCTAGAACCTATGAGCGGTTTACACACCACTCCGTCATGAGGGATAAAAGCGCCTTATCTCGTTCCTTTCCTTTCACTTAATTTATCTTTTCAAACAACCTAATAAAAAATTATTCACCTTTTCTCCAACCTCATGATATTCTTCCTATCTAAAAATAAATAAAATTAATTTTTTTGGTCAGAAATAAAATTAATTCACATACCTCCAAACAATTTCAAGAAAAAATCGTTTCTTCACCTCATATTTTTTCACGTCAAATTTCTCCACGTCCTCCATTTTCATCCAAAGAAGTTGGGCAATTGAAATGACTCGGTCACTTGTGATGATAATTTTCGTGTCACATTGCATTGTGCCAAGAAAAAGAATAATAGTAACCATATTTAAATTTAAATCTAAATTTAAAACAAATATGTAATATCCTCGTTTACAATAATTTGTCTAATTATATTTTACATTAATTTTTCGTATAATATCATCAAAAGAGTCCAAATCTTAATCTATTTACATATTCAATTAAATCTACCTTTGTTAAAAAATTTAAGACAATGATTTATGCGTGAATTGTGGTGTATTAGTTGAACCACACCATATCAAATGTCCAAGATGGACTTCTCTAATATAAGTCATGCATGTGCCACAGTCAATATATTGAAAGGCGAAATTATTCTATTAAGGATGCAAAGCCGTGTTTGTATATACTATCACTTTTCAGTTTTTGCTTTTTGCTTAACTAAATCTTGCGACGGATACACTTTGACTTTTCTTTGCCTTATAGGATCCAAAATTTTCACAAGATATTATTTTTATCATATGAATCTACATGCAATTTTTTCATAATTTTATAAAATTGAAAAAATGTCACTAAAAATCTCAAATTATGTCATTTATGACAAATTAATCATAAATTTTTTTTTTTTTTTTGTAACACGGGGAAAAACCAGGGGGCCACACGTGCTAGCCAACACACGTGAAACCCATAATGACGAACATTTACCCAAAAATGGTTCATAAAATTTTTTTGTAACACTAAAAACCTAACTATGTCCATAATGACACATTTACCCAAAAATTTCTTTTGTAATATAAAAAACCCGAACTTGTACTCATGTGACATATTTACCTTAAACTCTTTGGCGAAAGAGCATTTTCATCCTTTTCTTTTTTTTTTTTTTTCCCTTGCTTCTCTCTTCCCTTTGCCATGGCCAATGGAGGGAATTTGGCAAGGGCCACCCTCGCTGGCATCGGAGTTGGGTGAACATTGCCCTCCCTTGACTTAGGTGAGAGCCACCGTCACTAGCCTAGGCAAGGGCGACCCTTGCTCGACGCCAACGAGGGCTACCCTCACTTGGCTCCTATGCCGGCAAGGGTGGCCCTCATCGACTTCTCGTTGAGGATGGGATTTGCTTTTGCTTGAACTTCAGCATATGAGAAAATGAGGTCATGTCTATCTCCGTAAGGAAATGATGTCCTATGGAGGGAAGAGGGGAAAGGAAAAAAAGAAGAAAAAAGATGAAAATGTCCTTCGGCCAAACAGTTTGGTGATAAATATGTCACATGAGTACAAGTTCAGGATTTTTATGTTACAAAATAAAGTTTGGGGTAAATGTATTACAATGGGTATAATTTGGGGTTTTTAGTGTCATAAAAAAAGTTCCAAGTAAATTTATTATAAATGACATAGTTTATTTTTAATGTCCTAAAAAAGTTTAAGGTAAATTTGTCACAAATGGCATAATTTGGGGTTTTTAGTGGTATTTTTCCTATAAAATTCAAATATTATATACAATTTTGATGGGAAAGTAATTTTTTATTTTTGATTAGGGTTAATACTCTGAAAACCCCAAACTGATACATCTATGACAAATTTATCCCAAACTAATTTTTTGATTACAAAAAATCACAAACTAATATACTTGTGACAAATTTACCCCAAATAACCACAAAAAATCTCAAATTGATACATTTGTGACAAATTTACCCTAAAACTAAATTTTTAACCACCAAAAATCCTAAACTGGTACATTTGTGACAAATATACCTTCCGTTAGATTGGATTAATAACACAAAAAATCACAAAACTAGTACATTTATGACAAATTGATACGTGTCATTTAACTTAGTAATTTGACAATAAAATTTAATGAAAACTAATGAGGGTAAATTTATTATAAGTGTATTGATTTGTGGTAAATTTATCAAAGATGTATCAGTTTGGAGTTTTTAGTGATCAAAAAATTAATTTGGGATAAATTTATTATATTCGTATCAGTTTGGGATTTTTAAGGTATCGATCCTTTTATTTAACTATAAGCAAGCATGCCCTCGATCTCTTAAATAAAAAAACCACAAATAATGACATGACTTTTGTACAAAAAGAAAAATTTTCCCATTGGTGCTTATAAAGTAAGTTTATAAAAGACCTTTTGCCATCCACTAAATCATGCCCCTCCATAAAATATTAATATAAGCAACTTCTCGTAGAAGTTATTCACCTATGGCTCTACAAAATGAAACCTTAACTTAACATCTTTTATTTCACCGATCAAACTCATCCAAAGAAAAACAAAATTTCGAGAGTGAGTGCAAAGAATGGGTGGCGAACTGGCTCTTGTTCGCTGTGGACCCCAACCCGAACCCCTATCCGTCGCCCACGCGCCGCCGCTCACTGCGTCCGACAACGACCGGATCCGGCCCCTGCTCGATGCAACCGACAGGCTCCGAAACCTCATGGTCATGAAGGAGGGCATCCAGCTCCCCACCATCGTCGTCATTGGCGACCAGTACTCCGGCAAGTCGAGCGTCCTCGAGTCCCTTGCCGGCATCAAATTGCCGCAGGGGCAATGCATTTGCACGCGCGTCCCTGTCATAATGCGACTCCAAGACAGCCCTGACGCTGATCGCCCTGAGCTCTACCTCGACTTCAATGGCAAAGTTGTCCCCACCGACGAGTGGCACCTCTCCGAGGCCATCAATACTGCCACCAACGAGATCGCTGGCCATGGGAAGGGCATAGCGAGCTCCCCACTGAATCTGGTCATCAAGAAAGACGGCATTCCGGACTTGACCATAATTGACTTACCTGAAATCACAAGAGAGCCCGTGCACGGCCAGCCCGAGAACATCCATGAGCAGATCTCAGACATGATCATGGAGAACATAAGACCTGAGGAGAGCATCATCCTCAATGTCTTGTCTGCAACCGTCGACTTCTCCACCTGCGAGTCCATAAGGATGTCGCAAGTATACTCTAGACACGCTTTGCTCCCATATCAATAGATAAATTGAATAATTGAATTAACTCTAGGAAATGACTCTGTATGATAATTCGTTTTTATGTCGCAGATGGTGGACAAGATCGGGGAGAGGACTCTGGCCGTCATTACAGAGGCTGATAAAGCACCGGAGGGCTTGCTTGAGAAGCTGATGGCCGATGATTTCAATATAGGGCTTGGTTATGTGTGTGTGAGGAACAGGGCTGGTGACGAGACCTACCAAGAAGCGAGGCTGGAAGAGGCAAAGCTGTTCGCTGCGCACCCTCAGCTGTGCAGGATTGACAAGTCCACCGTTGGTGTGCCTGTCTTGGTACAAAAGCTGAAGCAGATTCAAGCCAACATCATGGCAAAGTACTTACCCGAGATTGTCAAGAACATCAATGACAAGCTGAAAGCCAACGTCACCGAGCTTATGGGGATGCCCAAGAATCTGTCCTCGGTCGAGGAGGCCATGATGGCCTTTGTGCAGATCATGGGGTTGGCGAAGGAGTCGCTGAAGAAAATCCTACTGAGTGGCGACTTTGATGAGTACCCACATGACAAGGACATGCACTGCACGACCAGGCTGGTGGAGATGCTCAACCACTACGCCGATGAGTTCCAAAACGACTCCAAGAATGACCTGAGGACTAACTTTTTGTTGGAGGAAATGGCGGTGTTGGAAGAGGCCAAAGGGATGGGGCTCCCGGACTTCCTCCCTCGCTCTGCTTTTCTCACCCTTTTGCAGCGGAAGTTGAATGGACTATTGAGCAAGCAGCCGAGTTTTGGGGTTCGTGTCTGGGACTACATCGAGGGAGTTGTGATTCAGGTCTTGATGCGACACACAGAGAATTATCCTCAATTGCAGTCGTCGATGAGAAGAGCGGCTTCCAATCTGATCAACAAGATGAAGGGGAAGACAATGAACAAGATGATGAAGATTGTTGAAATGGAGAAGCTCACTGACTACACTTCCAACCCCGGGTACCCGTTGCAGCGGAACAAGTTGATGACCCAGCAAGGCAGGTTTATGGACGCGGTCAACCGCTATAGTTATTACGAGGATAAGATTGTCCTCGAGGGAATCGGGGAGGTCTACCTGGGCAATATGATGGCACGCAAGCATCTGGTTCAGGAGGCGTTCGATCTGAAGATGAGGATGATCGCATACTGGAAGATCGTGCTGTGGAGGTTCGTCGACTCGATGGCGCTGCATCTGCGGCTCATCGTGCACAACTTGGTGAACAAGGAGATAGAGAAGGAGATTTGGAGCGAGGTGATTGGGCCCAATGGCAGTGGCCGCATCACTAGGATGCTGGGGGAACTGCCGGAGGTGGTGGCAAAGCGCGAGAAGCTGAACGGGAGCATCAAGCTGTTGAGGGAGTCTGCGGAGGTGGTGGCCAAGATCATGGACCGGATTGCTACTAACGGTGACTGCAATAATTAATTAGTGTTGTTGTTCTAGTCGGTTGTTTTTATTTCATATTTTTATGTGTGCGTGTGCTTGTTTGTTTAGGTGGTTTTGTGTTGGATTCAAACCGGACTTCAATTAGCCTCTAATGACTGGGTGTTTTTCCGAGGTTGGGAAAATGACCCCTTCTCAATAGTTGTTTGATGACACGTAAAATCTTAACCACCTCGCTTCATCATTTATTGTATAGAAAAAATTAAAAATCGACCTAATCTCTAAACAAAAATGTCATTCAAATGCACAAAATATTTAGATTCTAGGTTGCATTTTAGGCCAATCTTTGTTGGAGGGAGCAGGATTTGTTATCAACGAGTAGGCCGAGGAGACATTCACGATCAAACAGAAGAGATGAGCTTGAGACTAAGAATTCCTACATAGTCCGGCGATCCTCAGTGGCCCTTAACAACAAAAAAAAAAAAAAAATAAAGAAAAGAAAAGGAAAAAGAAAAAAAACCAAAATAATTATAAAAATTCAAAAAAAAAGAACAAAAATTTATTAAAAATATCAACGTTAGCGCCGGTCATGCCATGTGGGACTAACGACATTATGTTAGAAATTTCCAATTAAAATTGAGTGGATAGATTAAAATGGCAAAATTTGATAAAATTCGATTTACATAGTTGAAACATTTAGAATTAAATTGTCATAAGTGTAATGGATTTAAGATTTTTTTCAATGCTTTTCTGATTTGATAGTGATGGGTCGGCAACGCCAAACGCGACAGATGGGGCACAACCTCCATTTGTATGAAAGGCGGGGGGTCAATTTAAACGGCTGCATGGGATGTGCCGGTCCTAATGATAATGCCACCGAGAAGCGAAAAAAATAGCAAAGAGCTTACACTACATTCCGTTGACACCAAAAAATGCCTACGTATTCAACGACGACTTGGTCAGTATAGGCTAGCTAAATGGACGACAGAGGCACAAAATTGCTAAGTATTGGGACCGTTAGTCAACAAAAACAGGTTGTTTGACGGGAAAACCCTAACTGAGTCGACGGGAATATTTGGGAAGATGGTTGTATTGGAAAAGGAGTCGACGGTGAGGACCAACTCAGTCGATTAAAGAGATACACACGACATAACTGCTAAGGAAGTGGAGACGATATGATTGTCGAGCAGTGGAGCCAATCTTCAAAGAAGTACCATTAAAGAAGCAAAGGCAACGTAATCCTCGAAGGAATGGAGGAGATATAACAGTCAAGTAGAGGAGTCGGCGATTTCGAGAGTTTAAACGTTTGTGAACAAGGATCTCTAAATTTTAGGAGACACATAGAGTATGTTTAGTTTTAGTAACTGCCGATCCACACTTTAAAGGTATTTCGTAATTCTGAGCGGCAAATGACATAACGAAAATTAACATTGTCCACGAAGTGGCATAAGATCGAACAGAAGGAAATGTTCGACTTCAGAAGGAAAGAGCAACTGAAATCCCCATCTAGGTCGGGCTCGTGTGGGCTTTATCTTGATAATTTGTATGAGTTTAGCGTCTAAACTCAAGATTGAATTGCATGATTATGACATGTTATGGCTTATTAGGACTTGTTCTTTGAAGAGCTATTGCAAAATATTCACTGACCTATGGAAGATGAACATGATTATGACATGCTATGACCTGTGAGAGTATTTCAAATTTCCCTAACAGTCATGAACCGCAATATTAAAAAAAAAAGTGGACTGCCATAATAGGAATCAATAACCGATGCTTGGACATTGTTTTGTTAGACTCTCGAGGTCGAATTTATTCCACTCCAAGTGAAACAAATCGTGATACGAGAAAATTAGATGTGTTATGACTTAGTTACAACCAGTTCATTGGAAAGCCAAAATGAAAGATTTCATCGAATCACGACAAGATAATTTGTGATATGTTATGACCAAAAAAAACCATAAGGGTATTTTCAAGTTTGTCCAATTCTCAAGAACATAATGTTTTAGTATTGATTGGATGGAAAAGATAGGAAGTGAGATGATAGTTGGATATGATCAATCGATTTGTTTGCAGAAAATCTTAACAAAAAAAAAGAGTTTGTCATACAACATAATAACATGTGTCATGACCCATTATGGCTTGTACATTGCAAAATTAGTTTGAAATTTTATGTTTAATGTTATGATTAGACAACACAATAATGACTAGTTACAATCTCAAATATCATCAGAGTATTTTAAATTTAGCAAGTGGACGACCAAAATAGGAATTTGACCGATGCTTGGACATTAGTTTATCGATCTCTTTGAGGTTTATTGTGCTACAACCAAAATGAACTATGGAACGACAGTATTAAATGTATTATGACTTGCTATAATAAGCTTATTGAAAGTCATTACAATATATTCCGTTTGACTAATCATAAAATGATTGCAATTACGTTGTATTACGAACTTAGAAACCACAAGGGCATTTTCTAATTTGTCCAACTTTCATGAATTATGATAAGTTGAAATCAATTGGGTGGAAGAAAGGTAGGAACCATTAAATCGATACTTAGATGTGGCCAACTGATCTCTAAGAAAAAATTCATTATTTCACAAAATAAAATAAAATAAAATAAAGAATGTTATGACAAAATGAGATGCGGTATGACATACTGTTCGTGCATCGAAAACTACTGGGAGAGTTTTCACTAACTTACAGTAAGCTAAACGAGATTAAAATGGCATGAGAGTATTTCAAGTTTTCTCAATTGTCATGGATCATGATAATATAAAGCAAATGGACTACCAAAGCAGGAATTGGTTCGATGCTTGGACATCATTTTATCGGTCTCTTGACGTTGATGTTATTGTGCTACAAATAAATTGGACTGTTTTGCCAAAATTTCTCTCACGATGAAAATCTTTCACCAAAAGTCAGTCTCTAATTTTTATTAGAGCCGATGGGCTCTGTGATGATTCTGGATAAAAATATCATAAGTAGATAAGAGAATCGACAATTTTACTTCAAAGGAAACTGTCTAAATTCAAAATGTGCCAAAATTTAATTGATGGTAAACTTTGAAACCTGCCATATAATTAGAAGTTATCAGTTCTTTTGGTGTCGAAAAATGCCCAGATGAAGTCATTGTGGCGAGAGATTGATGCTAATAAAGGAGTACATTACACAAGTTGGAACACAGACGAAGGGGATACATCCTAATGAACAGTAATCATTTTATATTCTGTTTTCCTTCCATGCATGCACGAATTTTACAGTGAATGCAGTATAGAAATTTGCATTGAGCTGGCCGTTAACGAAAATTTGCATAAATTTTGATTGACTAATTGTTTTAAATAATACAAATGATCATTTTGAAAAAAAAATTAAATTAATTGTTTTTCGCGAAATACTTTAAAAAAAGTCGTGTGGAAATGGGCGGACAATAATTGTACATTTTCAAGAAGCCATGAGTGGCTTACACACCGCTCCATGTGGGGATGGAAGAGCCTTAAATGTCTCTTTCCTTTCCTTTCAATTTATTTAGAGATAAATGCATTGAAAGTCCTAAAAATTGTTAATAAAGTATAATTTAGTTCTAAAATTTTCAAAAAGTACATTTAAATTATTAAACTTATCATGAAAGGACAACCGAGTTTTAAAATTTTTAGAAAATATAATTAAGTTCTAAAACTTGCCAAATTGCTCAAATCAAGTTTTTCATTTAATAGCCATTTTTGAAAATTTTAAAACTCGATTATACTTTTATAACAAGTTTTAGGATTTGATTACACTTTTTGAAAATTTTAGGACTTGATTGCATTTTTATAACAAGTTTTAGGACTTAATTGCACTTTTTGAAAGTTTTATGACTCAAGTGTGCTTTTATAACAAGTTTTAGGACTTCTAATGCACAAATACCATTTATTTATCTTTTCAAACAACTTATTCAACAATTCTTCACCTTTTCCTCAACCTCAATTGATATTCTTCCCATGTAACAAAAAAAAAAAATCAATTCACATACTATAACATCCTCAATTCCAACCTAGTGAGAAATGACCAAGAGGTCCCTAAGATATTGACCATGGACTATTAGTCATGGGATCGATCGATTCGATTAGTAAGGAATCAAGGTTAGTCATGATCCGACCGACCGACCGCTATGAATTGGCCGAGGTGTCGGCCGTGAATTGGCCATCGACCATATGAATAGGATCATATTACTAACTTATGAGATGACTTTTCGATCACAAAAATTGGTCACAAGATGATCATGAATCGGTGGATGGTCATGGGTTGATCCTGACCGGTCATACCCGTCCGTAAGTGATTTCGCCCGATCATGCATCGATACACGAATGATATGATTCAACTAAATGTGATCGTCTTCCAACCAAAAATGCATCATTTCCTATTTAATTCTTAGTGATTAAAAGTGAATCTCGAATTGGTAACGTTTGATCATGGATTGGTCATGTACTGGCCACGGAACCATGCGGATGGATCGGGCGCCAATCGAAATGAGCTCTGGGATAGACCTGGCGATTCCATCACTAATTCTAAGGTCAATAAGTGCCTTGACTTACTGCTAGGCCATGAATAGCCTTAGGATTTTCCTTGAATCGACCGATGAACCAAGGACCAAGAGTAGGGGACGAATGTGGACAGACCCAACGATAGGCCCAAAGATCGGCCGGAGGGCCAATCTTGGACCTAGACGAACTTGACCATGCCAACCACAAGGCCGGCCATTGTGCCGACCAATGGGCCAACCCTCCAAGGCCAATCGACCACCCAAGAGGACAATTTGGAAAATCAAGGGGCATGATGGCCCAAACCTTGGGCATGTGTGATTCGGTTTTTCGAGGTGTACTGAGTAATCCTTCTTTCGGCCTTGGAACCAATTTAGATGACGGATTTCTTTGGACCGTCTTCTTGAAGAAGAAAAAGACAAGATGAAGAACTCTCTAGAAAGCCCTCATTTGATGAAGGGGGTGAGTTGTATTTTGAATTGTCAAAGTCCAAGATATGGTAATGATGGGTCAAAAATATCCTTAGCAACCAAGGAAAGGAGTGCCACATAGATGGACCAATCAAAATTGGATACCGAACCCCTCATCATTAACCTAGGAAACCTAGGTGCCAAGTTGGCAATGAAGACCTTATCATCTTCAAGTTGCCTTAATTGGTCATAAATACGGGTGTCTATGTGGTCCAATGAGAGAATGAAAACGGGTCTCTATCAATGACATCTAGGGCCTAGATTGCCAAATAATGCTAAATAGCTATGACACCCCAATTCCATAGGTGAGATATTTACAACATAGGTTTGACACCTAAATAGTTTAAGAGGGCCATTTGTAAAAGAATGATTGGACTACTTGGTTTGGTAATCATGAGGTTGGGAACTATAAATAGGAGGAGCTTACCTCATTTCTCAACACTTTGGCCTCCTTTCCTCATTTCTCTTCTTTGGACGCCTCCTCTTCCTCTCTTTCGCCCCTCTCTCCTTTGGCCAAGCAAGCCCCCCTTTCCACTCAAGTTAGTTTCTCTAGTTTCTTGAGATTTGTGAGACAAATAGAATCTCTTACTTCTCCCTGGTATTTCGATTGTCATCATTAAGTCTAGATAGCACTCTTTGACAAACCATGATTTGTATGAGAGATTATGTATATGTTGGCTTGTACATGAATCTTATGCGTGTGCTTGAGTCTTTCATGATCAAGATGATGCCAAGGTTCATGGCTTGTGTTTAACGCAAGTCGGGAATGCCTAAAAACATAAGCCTTGGGTCGATAATGAGATGTCAAAACTCAAGTCTTGTGAGGTTACAGGATCACCTAAGGCCACAAGGTCTTGAAATGGCATTGAGGTATGCCGAATCCTAATCTCGGTGGTATGGGGATCGCTCAAGCCTACAAGGTCTTGGTTGGCATCAAATGTACCGAACTCATGTCTTGGATTGGTGGGATCCTTAATACTTGACGATTGAGCTAGATCTCGGATTTAAGGCCATTTGCGGCATCATTAAAATCGGTCATAGGAAGCACATCATGCATGATTATGTATGAGTACATATTTGTTGAGTCATAAATAATTTGGCTAAATGACAAGACAAGAACCAACATAAGTGATGTATTTGTATGATCACCTTATAAAAGATGAGAACGATGATGCCCCAATAACGGGATGCCCAAGTTACGCCCGGCAGCCTTGGGAAGCTAGCCCCGAGAAGCCTCAATTAAGCCGAGATGCCCTAGTTGAGCCGGAAAGCCCAGCAAGAAGTTGGAAGCCTCGGTTGAGCCGAGAGGGCCTAGTTGAGCTAGGACAATGTTAAGTGATCTACACAAATGCCGGTTATATTCAAATTTGAGTTGTAAGTATTTATATGTTAACCAACGGATGAGTAAGTGAAACTCTTACACATAGTCATGGCATTACATATGAGTTTGCAATTGATCACCTATCAACATTGTTTGCATGAGTTGCTTTGTCTAGTCCTTGATGAGAAAATGTTTACTAGCCAAGAGTTAGGGGTTTTACTTATTGAGTTTCCCAAAACTCACCCTTTTACCTTTATATGTTTGTAGGTATGGCTAGTCCACCTCTTGTACATTTTGGTCTACCTATAAGGATGGAAGAGTCAATTGTAGAAGTTATACATGTTGAAGTAAGAATAACATATTGGAAGTACACCACCACTGTATGGGTTGATGAGGGACAAGTTGAGTTGATTTTTCACTATTATGAGGCTTGGTACATTTGGTCGAACGGGGAATTTTTCGGTCCCTTTCGTGGTTAAAGGGCCGATGAACCCAAGTAGTAAGACAATGTCCCATGAGATGGACTTTAGTCAATAGTACTGGCCAATAATGGAAGGGTTCCCAATTTTGGTAGCCGTAGTTATAGCTAAGATAGAGATACCCTAGCCTCTTGCATCATGTAAAATGGAAATTAGTTTGTACATAAAACTACTAATGGAAAATAGTAATGGGTTGTATACTTACATCCCATGTTCTTCTAGTGATGTTTGTCGGAATTGTTATGTTTACACTTTCGCATGTGCATATATATAAGATAAAATTAATCGGGATGGTGACAAGCCTAGGATGTTGCAAAAATAACCCGCAGCTCAAACCCTACATGGGATCGTGACACGTACCTCCAAACAATTTCAAGAAAAATCGTTTCTTTATCTCATTTTTTTTTTCACGTAAATTTTCTCCACTTCCTCCATTTTTCATCTAAAGAATTTGGGCAATTGAAATGACTCGGTCACATGTGATGATGATTTTCATGTCATATTACATCGTGCTAAGAAAAGAACAATAATAACTATATTTATAATTAAATTTAGGGTTAATAGCTTGAAAATTCCAAATCAATACACATATGATAAATTTACCTTAAATTAATTTTTTGACAACCAAAATCGCCAAAATAGTACATTTGTGATAAATTTACTTTTCATTAGTTTTTGTTAAATTAGATTAATATTATGAAAACCATAAGCTAATGTACCTGTGAAATCTCAAATTGATATACCCGTCAACCGCCACATGTTATGTAACTCAACAATTTATGGTAAAATTTAATGAAAATTAATGGAGGGTAAACTTATTACAAGTAAACCAGTTTGAGGTTTTTTTTTTATGTTCAAAATATTAGTTTAAGGTAAATTTATCATAAGTATATTAATTTGATGTTTTTCTTGATATTAACCCTAAATTTAAATTTAAAACAAATAGTAATATCATCATTTACAATAATTTGTCAAATTATTGGTTACATTAAGTTAATTTATAATATCATCAAAAGAGCCCCAATTAGAATGAATTTTGCACATTCAATCAAATCCACTTTTATTAAAAATTTCAAAACAACTTATGTTCAATTGTGACATATCATTAAATTTGGATGGACTTCTATAATTCATGTGTGTGACACAATAGATATATCGAACTATGACATTTTTCTATTAGGATATGGAGGCGTGTTTGTGTGTACCACTAATTTTTAGCTTTTTTTTTGTTTTTGCTTAACTAAATTTCACAGTAGATGCACTTTAAGTTTTCTTTTCCTTTTAAGATCTAAAATTTTCACAATATACAATTTTTAGCATGTGAATTGGCATAAGATTTTTTAATAATTTTATAAAATTCAAAGAATATATACAATTTTGATAGGAAAGTAAAAAAGTTATTTTTAATTTTTTTTAACTATAAACAAGCATGCCCTCGATCTCTTAAATGAAAAAAAAAACCCACAAATTATGATATGTCTTTAGTACAAAAAGAAAATTTTCCCATTGGTGCTTATAAAGTAAGTCTATAAAAAACCTTTTGCCATACACTATGTTGGGAAAAACCAGGGTGACAATTCACCAAAAACTAAGCACAATCTAGGATCAATTTCTCTACTAAACTAAACCAATTGAAATCGACTTAACCCCAGCAACAACTGGCCAATACAACCTAGCAATAAGTAAATATAATGCCAAAATAATGAGGTGACAAAACCACAAACAACAAGGTTTCATGTGGAAATGAAATGCGGGAAAAACCATGGATCTCCAAAAACTTCCACTAATCACTAAGAATAGTAGGATACACAAAATGTTCTTCTCTAGTCATATATTAGAAGTTCACATCAACAATGGAACCGCATTTCCTCACCACAAAAGTAAATTAACATAAACAATGGAGGTTCTCAACAAACAGAGATTCCTAATCGTGATTACAGAAATTAGAGGAGGTTCTCAACAAACGAAATCGATCAAATCGTAACATTTAATCTCACGAATAACATTCTCAAATTTGAGTCAATCCCATCAACTTTTAGCCTTAAAATTGGGACTACAAATCTTTGCCCTCTTTCTTTTTCTTCTTGGTGTCCTTTCAATGAGATCTCTATATGTTGGTGTGCTCTCCATTTTTTCTCTCTTTGCCCTTAGGCTCTACTCCAAGAACAAAGCAGCCACTTAGGCTTTACTCCAAGAACAAAGCGGCCACTTGCTTTTTCTTCTTTTTGCTTTTTGACCTTTTGAATTTTTTATTTTGCTTTTATGTTAATGTTAGCTAGATCCATGAGTCAGACCTAGCCGACAAATCTTCCCCTCCACCTCATATGGAAAGTTCCACCATGTTCCCACTATTCTACATAAGTCAAGTTTCGCCATGGGCAAGGCTTTGGTTATTGTCGTTGGTATAGAGTTTTTCAAGTAAGGAAGAACTTCATTTTAAATTTCTCTTTCAAATCCAATGATGCTTTACATCAACATGCTTCAATCTTAAATGCAATATCGGATTTGTGTTAAGATAGATAGTATTCATACTATCACAACACAAAACAAATTTCTCTTATTTTAAGTCCAATTCTAGTAGGAAGTTTTGCATCCATAAGAGTTTATTTCCTCCTTCACTGATAGCAATATACTCAGTTTTGGTCATAGACAAAACAACACATTTTTGCAATCTTGATTTGTCATGAAATAGCTTCCCTTGCACAAAACATCATGTAATTTGATGTGGTTTTTCAAGAATCAACATCACCGAAATAGTCAACATCCAGGTAGCTACTCAACTTAGGCTTAGCAATTCCATAACACAAGCAAAATTTAAAAGTGCCTCAAAGATACCTCAAAATCCATTTAACAGAGGTCCAATGCTTTTACTTGGATTTGAGAGAACCCAACACACAACACCAACTATATATCAATATCAAGTCTTGTACAAACCATTGCATACATGAAACTACCCACAATCAATGCAAAAGAAATTTTCATCATCTCTTCCTTCTCTTTCTCACTTGTAGGGCACTCTTTACTACTCAACTTGAAAATGACTTACAAGTGAAGTACTTACCAATTTGCATATGTTTACGTTGAATCTTTTGCAGCATCTTTTTAATGTACTTCTTGAGATAACCAAAGCTTCTTGTTCGTCCTGTCACGAGTAATTCTCATACCAATGATTTGCTTAACCAATCTAAGATCCTTCATTATAAAAGCTCTACTCAACTCATTTTCTAAGCTCTTGATTTTCTTAGCATCATGCCTTACAATTAACATGTCACCCACAAAGAGTAGGAGGATAAGAAAATTATTATTTGAGAATCTTTTTATAATGGCACAAGAATTCGGAGTTGGTTTTATTGTATCCATGATCTTATGAATAATTCAAATTTCATGTATCACTGTTTTGGCACCATATAAGGTTTTTCTCAACTTGCGTATATGATGATCCTCGCTTTCAACTTTGAAACCCTCCAATTGCTCTAAATTCAAATTGGTGGCAAACCCAAGAACAACTCGAACAGATAATATTTTTACAACTGGTGGAAAGATCTCTTCAAAACCAATTCCCTTCTTTTGATGAAATCCCTTCATAACAAACCCATTTTTGTATCGTGGTTGCAAACTACTTTCTTTGGTCTTCAACCTATATGCCCACTTATTTGTGAGTGCTCTCTTTCCCTTAGGAAACTTCACCAATGCAAATGTGCGGTTCTCATCTAAGGATTTAAACTCCTCTTGCATGGCTTTATGCCATTTATTCTTTCAATCGCATGACATAGCCTCTTTAAAATTTTTTGGTTCTCCTACATCAATGAGTAACATATACTCATGTGGTGGATATCTTTGTGAAGGTACATGCTCTATTTCATATCTTCTAACTTGAGGCTTTTTCTCAACCAATTGTTTTGGCTCAACTATTTCACTTGTTTTAATCGAAGAATCAATATTATGTGTGGATTCACCATCATCATGATTTCCATGCACTTCTCCCCATAATTTCCACCGGTAGGAGGATTTGGATTGAAACTAACAAACTATTGAACTACAATCTTTGGCCTCCTTGACTTGTCAATGTCTTCAATGGTTTGATGGTCAAAGAAAATCACATCTCGGCCTCTAATGACTTTTTTTTGCAATTGGATCTCATAACACATAGCCAAACTCTTCATGTTCATAAGCCAAAAGATACATTGCTTAGACTTGTCATCAAATTTTGACCTTTTATCTCTTGAAGCATGCTCGAATGCCCGACAATTGAAGACTTTTAAATGATTGTAGAAAGCTTCTTTCACACTCCAAAATCTTTTGGAACATCCCCTTAAGAGGAGTCAATAGAGAAAGATTAGTGAAGTCTACTACTATTCTCATTACTTTACCCTAGAATGACTTAGGCAACCTCACATGGGAGAGAAGTACACTGAATCTCATTATTAATTATCTTGTTCATTCTCTTCGCCACTCTATTATATTATGGTGTTTTCAAAACAATCTTCTCAAGCTTAATATCATAATCCTTGTAATACTATTCAAACGAGCATCTGTATTCACCATCGTTGTTAGCTCGAACACATTCCAATTTTTTCCCGATTTCTTTTTCCACATCGACATGAAATTGTTTAAAAGCATCAAAAACCTAGTCTTTAGATTTCAAAGTAACAACCTACAATTTTCTAGGGTAGTCATCAATAATTGTCACAAAGTATAATACACCACCAAGGATTTTAGCATATGTGCAACAAATATTGGTGAGAATTAAATTAAGTACATTTGATTTTGTGTGTGGAGAGGAACTATGAAATGAGAAATTATTTACTTACTTATTAGGTAGTGAGTACAATCCTTCAAATTTATTTTCTTAAATGGTAGAATGTTCTTTCTAACGAGAGTATTGAGTCACTTCTCACTGAGATGACCAAGTCTTATATGCCATAAGTCAATTGAAGAATCCCCCACTGCATTTATCTATTCTCGGATCAACTTGGCTTCCATGGTGTAAAAAGTACATGTCTTCTTGCCCTTAGCCACTATCATAAGACATTTAGTCAATTTCCATTTGCCAAAATAGAATGAATTGCAATAAACATCATCATCTAAGGTAGCTATAGAGATCAAGTGAAGTCGAATATCCAAAATATGTCTCACATTTTTCGGAAGCAAATTACATCCAACATCGAGTTCCAAATATGCATCTCCCATGTTAATAATCTTAGAAATGACATCGTTTCCTATCCTAACACAATTGAAATCGCCGCTACAATAAGAAAAAGCTTTTTTTTTTGTGGAGTTCTCCTCTCATAGAGATTTTGTAATTTCTTTTACGAAGTGTCCACTTTGATCTCTTAGGCAACATGATGAAACACACTATTGTCAATCCATTATCGGATAAACTCAATCGTTTTCTGATTCATTCGCTCCCATTCTTTGTCTTATGTATCTCATTTAGCCTCATTAACCTCAACGAAACCAAAAAAAAATTTCGCAATATAACATGTCTTCCGTCCAAGAGTTCCAAATAAAGTAAATTTAATTTAAACATTGTGTTGCTAGTTTCCTCTATTAATCACTAGAATCTTAGCACTAACTTTGATACCACTTTGTTGAGAAGAACTGGAATAATAATTCACTAAGAACTAAACATAACATGGGATCAATTTCTCCCTCAAAACCAAATCAACCAAAATCGACTTAACCCTAACAACAACCAGCCAATGCAACCTTGTAATAAGTAAATATAATGCTGAAATGATAAGTAGACAAAGCCACAAACAACACCAAGATTTAACATGGAACCCAATGTAAGAAAAACTACAAATCACCCAAAAACTTCCACTAATTATTGAGAATAATAGGATACACAAAGTGCTCTTTTCTAGTCACACATTAGAGGCTTAACATTAACAACACAACCATATTTTCTCATCACAAAGGTGAATTAATATAAACGGAGTAAGAAAATCTTTACTGCGATTGGAGAATTCGGAAGAGGTTCTTAACGAACAAAACCGATTAACTTGTAGCCCTCAGTCTCACGAATAATATACTCAAATTTATGCCAATTTCGTCAATATTTAGCCTTCAAATCGGGACCACAAAGCTTTGTCCCCTTTCTTTTTCTTCTTGGCTTCCTCTTGGCGAGATCCTGTCTCTCGGTGCACTCTGTTTCTCTCTCTCCACAAATGAAGCAACCACTTGCTTTTTCTTCTTTTTACTTTTTGACCTTTAGATTTTTTTTTATGTTAATGTCGGTGGGGCCCACAGGCAGACCCAGCCAACACGCTAAACCAAATCCCTCCATAAAATATTAATATATGCAACTTCTCGTAGAAGTTATTCACATATGTATCTACAAAATGGGGTCAATTCAAAAAAAAAATCTCAAACTTTAGGTCCAATCCCAAATATATTTCGAACTTTTTTTTGTCTCAAGAAAAATCCCTAACTTTAGGTTTAGTCCCAAATCTTCCCGAACTTTTCTTTGTCTCAGAAAAAACCCCAAAACTTTAGATTAAGTCTCAAATCTACCCCAAACTTTTGTTTTGTCTCAGTAAAAACCCCAAACTCTTAGTCCATTCCCAAATCTATCAAAAAGAAAATCATCAAATTTTACTCTAATCTTAAATTTTCCCTCGTTAGCCTCTATCCAAAAGCCGTATTAGTAATCCCTAATTTTTTATGTCCTAAAATGGTTTTATTTTGAAAATAATTTTCTATGACATCTTGCTTATGTGTATTTATTATCTACGTGGAAATGCCATGTTAAGTTGGGACTAGACCATGGGGTATGTTTGAGAACAGATCGAAAATTGATGATTTTTTTAATACAAATGGAGGGTAAAACTCCAAATTAGTATACTCGTCAATTGCAACATGTTATTTAATTTAACAATTTGATAGTAAAATTTAATGGAAATTAATAGATGGTAATTTGTTTTGGTGGTCAAAAAATTAATTTTGGATAAATTTGTTATGTATGTATCAATTTGGGATTTTTCATGATATTGACTCTTTTTTTTTTAGACAAAACAAAATTTGGAGTAGATTTGGAACTAGGGTTTTTTCTGAGACAAAAGAAAAGTTCAGGGTAAATTTATGATTGAACCTAAAGTTTAGGATTTTTCTTGAGATAAAAAAAAGTTCGGAGTATATTTGGGACTAGACCTAAAGTTTGGAGTTTTTTTGGAATTGACCCCTACAAAATGAAACCGTAACTCACCATCTTTTGTTTCACCGATCAAACTCATCCAAAGAAAAACAAAAATTATCGGGAGTGAGTGCAAAGAATGGATCCCGACGTGGCTGTTGTTCGCTTTGGATCCCAACCCAAACCCCTGTCCGTCTCCCACGCGCCGCCGCTCACTGCCTCCTACAACGACCAGATCCGGCCCCAGCTCGATGCAATCGATAGGCTCCGAAACTTCATGGTCATGAAGGAAGGCATCCAGCTCCCCACCATCGTCGTCATTGGCGACCAGCACTCCGGCAAGTCAAGCGTCCTCGAGTCCCTTGCTGGCATCAACTTGCCGCGGGGGCAGCGCATTTGCACGCGCGTCCCCGTCATCATGCGACTCCAAGACAGCCCTGACACCGATTGCCCCGAGCTCTACATCGACTTCAACGGCAAAGTTGTCCACACTGATGAGGGGCACGTCTCTGAGGCCATTAATGCTGCCACCAACGAGATTGCTGGCCATGGGAAGGGCATATCGAACACCCCGCTGAATCTGGTCATCAAGAAAAACGGCATCCCGGACTTGACCATGGTCGACTTGCCTGAAATCACAAGAGGGCCCGTGCACGGCCAGCCCGAGGACATCTATCAGCAGATCTCGGACATCATCATGGAGTACATAAGGCCTGAGGAGAGCATCATCCTCCATGTCTTGTCCGCAACCGTGGACTTCTCCACTTGCGAGTCCACAAAGATGTCGCAAGTATACTCTAGACACGCTTTGCTCCCACATCAATTGATAACTTGAACAATTAAATTAACTCTAGGAAATGACTATATGATAATTCGTTTTCATGTCGCAGATGGTGGACAAGACTGGGGAGAGGACTCTGGCAGTCGTTACAGAGGCTGATAAAGCTCCGGAGAGCTTGCTCGAGAAGGTGATGGCCGATGATGTCAATATAGGGCTTGGTTATGTGTGTGTGAGGAACAGGTCTGGTGATGAGACCTAAAAAAAGCGAGGCTGGAAGAGGCGAAGCTGTTCAACACGCACCCTCATCTGTGCAAGATTGACAAGTCCATCGTTGGTGTGCCTGTCTTGGCACAAAAGCTAATGCAGATTCAAGCCAACATCATGGCCAAGTGTTTAGCCCAGATCGTCAGGAACATCAATGACAAGCTGAACGCCAACATTGCCAAGCTCACAAGGATGCCGAAGAAATTGTCCTCAGTCGAGGAGGCCATAATGGCCTTAATGCAGATCATGGGGTTGGCAAAGGAGTCGCTGAGGAAAGTCCTGCTGAGTGGTGAGTTCAATGAGTACCCAGATGACAAGGACATGCACTGCACGACCAGGCTGGTGGAGATGCTCAACCACTACGCCCATGAGCTCCAAAACTGCATCGAGAACGACCTGAGGACTAACTTCTTGTTGGAGGAAATGGAGGTCTTGGAAGAGGCTAAAGGGATTGGGCTCCCAGACTTCCTCCTTCGCTCCGCTTTTCTCACCCTTTTGCAGCGGAAGTTGAATGGAATATTGAGCAAGTAGCCGAGTTTTGGGGTTCGTGTTTGGGACTACATTGAGGGAGTTGTGATTCGGGTCTTTATGCGACACACAGAGAATTATCCTCAACTGCAGTTGTTGACAAGAAGAGCGGTGTCCAATCTGATCAACAAGATGAAGCAGAAGACGATGAACAAGATGATGAAGATTGTTGATATGGAGAAGCTCACTGACTACACTTGCAACCCTGAGTACCAGTTGCAGCGGAGCAAGTTGATGACCCAGCAAAGCAGGTTTATGGACTTGATCAACAGTGATAGGCGTTATGGTAACATGATTGTCCTTGAGGGAATCGGGGAGGTCTACCTGGGCGATCTGAGGGAACGCAAGCAGCAGATTCAGGAGGCATTCGATCTGAAGATGAGGATGATCGCGTACTGGAAGATTGTGATGAGGAGGTTTGTCGACTCAATGGCGCTGAATCTGCGGCTCATCATGCACAACTTGGTGAGAAAGGAGATGGAGAAGGAGATTGCGAGCGAGTTGATCAGGCCCATTGGCAGCGGCTGCATCAATAGGATGCTGGAGGAAGTGCCGGAGGTGGCGGCAAACCGCGAGAAGCTGAACAGGAGCATCAAGCTTTTGAGGGAGTCTGCGGAGGTGGTGGCCAAGATCATGGACCGGATTGCTACTAATGGTGACTGCAATAATTAATTAGTGCCGTTGTTCCAGTCGGTTGTTTTTTATTTTATATTTTCAAGAGTGCGTTATTTTTCTTCTTCTTTTTTGTCATAAGAGTGCGTTCTTGTTTGTTTAGGTGGTTTTGTGTTGGATCCAACCTGGACTTCAATTAGCTTCTAATGACCAGGTGTTTTTCCTAGGAAAGGAAAATGACCTCTTCTCAGTTCTCGATAGTTTTTTAGATTCTAGATTGCATTTTAGGACCAACCTTTGTTGCGAGGAGCAGGAGATGATATCGATGAGTAGTTTAGAGAGATGTCCATGATCAAAGAGGAGAGATGAGCTCGAGACCAAGAATAGCAACATAGTCCGGCCACCCTTGTCGGCCCTTAATAAAAAAAAAAGTAAAGAAAAAAGCAAAAAAGCAAAAAAGCAAAATAATTATAAAAAATTCAAAAAATATTATTAAAAATGTTCACGTTAGTGTCGGTTGTCCCATGTGGGACGCCGGCATCTACATTAGTAATTTTCAAACAAAATTTGCCAAATAAACTCAATTAATAGAACATGAAAATATTAATGAATCAATTTGCACAATTTGCCACCACACACGTGAAACAATTGATATGTTCATGGCTCGAATTGATGAACAAAGCAACGCCACCCAGGTGGATGGTCAACAATTGATATGTTCATGGCTGAATTGATACAAAGTAATGATTTATGACTTTTTTACACTTTTCTCGATGAATGGTGGTGGGTCGGCACTAACAAAGACGACAAATGGGGCACAATGTCCATTTGTATCAAAGGTGGTGAGTGAACTTTGACAACTGTGCGGGACAGACCAATTCTAATGATAATGCCACTGTGAAGTGAAAGAATAGCAAAGAGCTCGCTCTATACTATTGTTGACACAAAAAATGCTTAAGTATTCGATGATGACCTGGTTGGTAGAGGCTAGCTAAAGGGACGACAGAGGCACAAAATTGCTAAGTACTAGGAATGGTGAGCCAATAAAAAAAGGTTGTTTGATGGGAAAATCTGATTTGAATCGATGGAGATATTAGTGAAGATGGTTGTATTGAAACAAGTAGTTGACGATGGGGACCAACTTAGTCAATTAAGGAGATATGCACAATGTAACTATCAAGGAAGTAGAGACGATATGATTGTCAAGCAGTGGAGTCGATTGTCAAAGAAGTAACCATTAAGGAAGTAAAGGTGATGTGATTGTCAAAGGAGCAGAGGAGATATAACATTCAAGAAGTGGAGATGACAATTTCGAGAGTTAATCGTTCGTGAATAGGGATTGAAAAATTTTAGCAGTCGTAATTATAAATGCTTGATTTGTAGTTAGAACGAAGGACAGTTACCACTCCAAGAACACATGTTCAATTTTATCTTCGTAGTACTTTTTCCAATACTAGGTACACGTGTTGGAACTTTCATATTACCTTTCCATTTACATTCTTGTCCAAGAAACAACAAAAGCCATTCGCAATCCTTACCGACTCATATCTACCGATCCATGCTCCGAAGATATTTCAACATTTCCAGTGACACAACTTCAATTGACACAACAAAATTGAACATAGTAACCAAAGTCATATAATGAGATGCTTGACTTGGCTCAATAGTTGATGTCAAAGTCTGCGAAGTGAGACGAGTAAGAGGGGAGGATGTGGAATTATTTGGCCAATTGCGATCTCGTCCTTTGTAGGATTTGCTCCATGTACTTGGGTCTTGGACCGAATTCTTTTATACCTTTGTCAGCTAAAGAGGGGAGTTTTGTGATATTGGAGTGAAGAGTGATTGATGTAAAAAGGATGATAAAACTGGTTTTAGCCATCGGGGATGGTGTGCTAAGGCCCAACGGAACAAGAGCGAAGACTATGACTAGCCGTTTTGAAATTTACTTTGCTCTAAGTCTTCTGTTGTGTTGTTGCAAAGTCTTAGTGAGTAATGTAATCTCTTCTTTTCAGGAAAAGTGTTAGAAAAAAGTCCTAAATTATTGTATTGGTGCCAATGTAGTCTTAAACCTTTTAATGGTCCCAATTTAACCCTAACATTTTGACTTGATACCAATTCAATTCTAAATATTTTAATGATGTCAATTTAGTCATAAACTTTTTGAACTAGTGTCAATTTAGTCATAAATATTTTAACTTAATTGACATTAAGTCAAAAGATTTAGTGCAAAAGATTTAAGACTAAATTAACATTAGTCAAAAGATTTAGGGCTAAATAAGCACTATTAAAAGGTTTAGGATTGAATTAGCACCAAGTGAAATGGTTTAGGAATAATTGGTACCAAGTCAAAAGGTTTATGACTAAATTTGCACCATTAAAATATTTAGAAATAAATGGTACCAATGCAATAGGTTTAAGACTTTTTCGATACTTTTCCCTTTCTTTTCCTACCCAAAGAAAAAGGGAAAAGGAGAGAGAAATTGAAATCCCAAACTAGGCTGATCTCATGTGGGCCTAATCTTGATAATTCATATGAGTTTAGTGCCTAAATTTAAGATCAAATCGCACATTGGGCCAATTGGAACGCAATTCACAAACAACCAAGCCAATTTAAATGAAATTTATTTGTTACGGACATGTCATTACTAATTAAAAGATAATTCATAATGCCTAAAATTAGTGTGAACGCATAACTATGCGGTATCAATATCTTTGCGTAGGGATAAGTTTTTGTCAAGTATGATCCCTAATTTTTATAAAATACATGAGAGATTATTTAGGTGAAAATTTAGGTGTGAACAAGACATGTTATAACCCGGTAGGACTTGTTCATTGAGGAGCTGTTACAAAATATTCATTGACCTATGGAAGATGAACACGATTATGACATGTTATGACCTTAAATACTGTGAGAGTATTTCAAATTTCCCTAACAGTCATTAACCGCAACATTTAAAAACAATCGGACTGCTAAAATAGGAATTGATAACTAATGCTTGGATATCAGCTCATCATACTCTCGAGGTCGAATTTATTTTGCTAAAAGTGAAACAAATCATGATACAACAAAACTAGATGTGTTACGACTTGTTAAACCAGTTCATTGGAAAGCCGATATGAAAGATTTCATTGACTCACAACAAGATGATTGCAATTGCGATGTGTTACAACCAAAAAAACTATAAAGGTATTTTCAAGTTTGTCCGACTCTCATGAACCATGATGATTGCATATCAATTATGTAGAAAAGGGAGTAAGTAAGACAATACTTGGACATGGTCCATGGATGGTTGAGGGAAAATATAAGCGACAAAAATAAATTGTGGTACAACATAATAAGACGTGTCATGACCTATAATGACTTGTATATTAGTACAGAATTTTTCGTTTAAAGTTATGATAAGACAAACGCAATAATAGCTTGTTACAATGTCAAGTACCATCAGAGTATTTCAAATTCTTCCAAATGTTATGGTCATTGATAATATAAAGTGAGTGGATGACCATAATAGGAATTGGTGACCGATGCTTGAATATCAGTTTAACTACTTAGATATGGCCGACTGATCTCTAAGACAAAATTAATTAACTCGCGACAAACATAAACAACGGTATATGACATAATGAGATGTATTACAACTTACTACCCGTGCAAGCTAAACGATATTGTAAGATGTTACCATCTTAAATATCATGAAAGTATCTCAAATTTTCGCAACCATCATAGAGCCATGCAAGTGGTCAACCTATATAGGAATTAGCCATCGATATTTGGACATTGGTCAATCGGTCACTTGAGGTTGAAATTATTGTGCCACAACCAAAATGAACTATGTTCACAAAAATTACATGTATTATGGCTTGTTGCAACTAATTCTTAAAAAGGTATGAAGACATATTTCACTGATTGACGTGAACGGTGACTCCAGTCACAACAGCAAAAACAAAAGAATATTTCAAATTTCCCCAAACTCTCCCCGATTCAAATCAATTGGGTGGAAAAAAGGAGGATCAGGTCGACCAATACTCACACATCAAATGATTGATCTCCAAGAGACGAAGATAAACTGTGCACTACAAAATAAGATGTGTTAAGACATAGTCATCGGAAAGTTATGGTGAAAATTTTCATCAAACATTTCACAAAACGAATACAATTATGATGCGTTATGACCTCAATTAATATCAGAGTTCCTCAAAATTTTTCCCCAGTTATCTCGAACCATGGAAATTCCAAAGCAAGTGGGCGATCAAAACAGCGTCTTATGCTTGGTATGTACTGAGACACGATTTTAATTACGATGCATTACCACGTTGATCTAAAAATGACAAATTGCCACATTAAGGCCGCGTTCTTGAAATCTAACAAGTACAAAAACAACCCAAATCCTCATTGCTTCTAATTATTTCTTGTTATCTTAATTAAAAAAAAAAAAAAAAAAGAACTACACAATATTCGGTTAAAATTATACCCGAGTAGGTCCTTAAAAACGCTTAAGGGGAAGAAACAGGCAAAAAAATCTATCTTGGAATAGGAGACCTCATAATGTCACCTCCGCATTTCCTCTCCTTGAGGAAGAAAAAGATCTAGGAGGGTATTAGGGGGATTGGACATGCAAGCACTAACACGTTAGATAAAAAACGCAATTCTATCAGCCCGTCATTACAGCTTGATGAGGTTTGTTTTAAAAACTTTTTTTTTAAAGTTGAAAGTGGCAAATCGTCAAATAAAAAAAACAGAGAATACAAAATGAATAGAAAAAGTCCGAGGAAAAGGCACACTAACGAAAGCCAAAGAGGTCAAAACCCTTTGAACAAATTGAATATTATATTGAGCCAAAATTCATGAACCATTTGTGTCATTTTGTCATGCAATACGAGGAGGGAGAACAAAGATGTGGGAATTTTTAGAGTGAGAGAGCATATTTGAAACAACACAGAGAGAGATATAGAGGAGAGAGTCCGGCCGTGTCCCTCAAGGCCGTGTCCCCCCCGTGCCTTGCGCCGGTGTTGCTCCGATTCCTGGTGGTGTTCACAGCTGCCCAACAACGACACGAAGCCACAGCCTCGACCTAGCTCTGCACGATCAAGTCCGACCAGCCTCGACCCCAATCCGACGAGGAGACTGGGCTTTCTCCTTGCATCAACCACCCGAGCAGCAACTCCTGCAAAGTTCCGATTAGCACGTAAGTCTCTGAACATCAAGCTACAGCCGTGACCAGAGCCACACCGCGCACCGCCGCTGGCACTTTGCTTGCTCGACCACCACAAGCCACCTCATCCGCAATCCAAGCCAATTTCAATTTGGATTTAGAATGAGGTAACAATTTCTATCCAATTCGATCTGAATATTTTACTGCTAAATTTGGACCGACTATTATATGATTTAATGTTGAATGAGAGTTAGGCATTGTCCATTTAAGGCCTTATCGATAAGGGTTGATTTAATGATTTTAATTTAATTTTGGATAATTGTGATGCCAAAGATGGTGATAATCTCAAATTTAACCCTTGAGACGATGAGTTATTTTTTAGATTATCTCAATCATTTATCTAAAATTTTCTTGGATTGCGCTTGCAGATTAGGTAAGATTTTATTTTCAATTTAGATAATTACCATGTTTTAAAATATCAAAAATCTACAAAAGATTGCATTGCATATCACGTAGACTAGGATCGATTCTCTAGATGAGACCGTATGATAATATCATATAAGGGTATCATTTAATTGAAAAAAATTGTATGTTTCAATAATATCAGGTTAGAATCTAAGATAACATTTTTGATCTGAATTGCATGTTGAGATAACTTCCGAAGATAAGATAGGAAAAAACAAAGAATGGAAATAAAGAAAGGAAAAAAATAAAATAAAATTAGAAAATTAATGACATGATGTGCAACGTAGGCCAATTAATGCTCATGTGAATAATACCTTGCTGAAATTAGTTGGAAGTACTGAACTGACACTAAATCAAAATTATAAAAATTAAATTGATACAATAAAAAGATTTGGTACTAATTTGACAAATTTACGATTTTCATACTTTTTCACTTTTGTACTAAATTTGTTTTCCCAACGGTGCTAAACCAAACCCCTCCATTAAAATATTAGTGCAGGCAACATCTCGTGGAAGCTATTTCACCGATCAAACACATCCAAGAAAAATCCAATATTTCGAGAGACTGCAAACAGTGGATGACGACCGAGCTCCTGTCCGCCGGGAACCCGAACTTCGTCGGTTGCCCGTGCGCCGCCACTTGCCACCTCCTACAATGACCAGATCCGCCCCCTGCTCGACGCGGTTGACAAGCTCCAGAACCTCAAGGTCACGAAGGAGGGCATCACGCTCCCCACCATCGCCGTCGTCGGCGACCAGTCCTCCGGCAAGTCGAGCATCCTCGAGTCCCTAGCTGGCGTCACCCTCCCGCGCAGGCAAGGCATCTGCACGCGCGTCCCCCTCATCATGCAGCTCCAATGCTGGCGTCCCGCCGACGGTCCTGAGCTCCACCTCGAGTTCAACGGCAAGATCGTGAATGTGGACGATGAGGACCATGTCGCCAACGCCATTGTCTCCGCGACTGACGATATTGCTGGCTCTGGCAAGGGCATATCGAATGCCCCGCTGACTCTGGTCGTCGAGAAAGATGACGTCCCAGACTTGAACATGGTGAACTTGCCAGGAATCACGAGAGTGCCCGTGCACGGCCAGCCCGAGAACATCTACGAGCAGATCTCGGAGATGATCATGGAGCACATAAGGCCCGAGGAGAGGATTATCCTCAATGTCATGTCAGCTACCGTCGACTTCTCCACTTGCAAGTCCATAAGGATGTCGCAAGTAAGTATACTCTAGTCATATCAATTGAAAACTCGAATGGTTTATTAGACTCTAGCATATGGGTGAATACGATAATTTGATTTTGTGTTGCAGATGGTGGACAAGACCGGCAAGAGGACTCTGGCTGTCGTCACAAAGCCTGATAAAGTTCCAGAGGGCCTCCTTGAGAAGGTGACGGCCGATGATGTCAATATAGGACTCGGTATGTGTGTGTGAGGAACCGGATTGGTGATGAGTCCTAGGGAGAAGCGAGGCGGGTAGAGGCGAAGCTGTTCGAGACGCATCCTCTGCTGTGCAAGATTGACAAGTCCATCGTTGGTGTGCCGGTCTTGGCACAAAAGCTGACGTAAAATCAAGCTACCATTATGGCCAAGTGTTTGCCGGAGATCATCAAGAAGGTCAATGACAAGCTGAAAGCAAATGTTGCTGAGCTTAAGAAAATGCCCAAGAATCTGTCCTCGGTCGCGGAGGCCATGACAGCCTTCATGCAGATCTTGGGGTCAGCGAAGGAGTGGCTGAGGAAAATCTTGCTGAGAGGCGAGTTCGATGAGTTCCCAGAAGAGAAGAACATGCCCTGCACGGCCAGGCTAGTGGAGATGCTGAACCAATATTCCAATGAGCTCCAAAACTGTGCCAAGAATCCGAGGACCAGCTTCCTTCTGAAGGAATTGGAGGTCTTCGTTCCTCCCTCGCACGGCCTTTCTTACCCTTTTGCAGCGGAGGTGAAGGGGATATCAAGCAAGCCGCAGAGTTTTCTGGCTTGTGTTTGGGAATATATAGAGGCAGTTGTGATTCGGGTGTTGATGCGACACTCGGAGAATTATCCCCAGCTTCAGTCGTTGACGAGAAGAGCAGTGTCCAGTCTGATCGACAAGGTGAAGGAGAAGGCGATGGATAGGATGATGGAAATTGTTGAAATGGAGAAGCTCTCTGACTACACATGCAACCCTGAGTACATGTTGGAGTGGAACAACTTGATGTCCCAGCAGAACATATTCATGGACGCAATCAACAACGTGCCGAAGCCTAGCAATATTGTCCTCCACGGGATCGGGGAGGTCGATGTGGCCAACCTGAGGCAGTGCAAGCAGCAGATTCAGGAGGCGTTCGATCTGAAGATGAGGATTACCGTGTACTGGAAGATTGTGCTGAAGAGGTTCGTCAACTCGGTGGCACTGCATCTGCTGTTCGGAATGCAGAACCTGGTGAACAACGAAGTGGAGAAGTTGATTGTGGGAGAGCTGATCGGGCCCAATGGTAGCGGCAGCATCGAGACGATGCTGGAGGAAGCGCTGTCGGTGGCAGCAAAGCGCAATAAGCTGAACAGGAGCATCAAGCTGTTGAGGGAGTCTGCGGCGGTGGTGGCCAAGATCATGGACCGGATTGCTACAGATGGTGAATACGGTGATTAGTTGGGGTCGTTGCTCTATGTGGACTTATGCTTTTTGCCTTTATGAGCGTGTTAACGTTGCTGTTCTAGGAATCAGCTTCTAAAACGATGGCTGGAGATCAGTTTATCAGTCTCTCTGAGGTACATTGTGCCACAACTAAAATGAACTATGGTACGACAACATTAAATTTATTATGACTTGCTATAACTAGCTTATTGAAAAACCATTACAAATGATTGCAATTATGACATATTATGACCTAAAAAACCACAAGGATATTTTTTAATTTGTCCAACTTGGGTGCATAAAAGGTAGGAGCCAGTGAATATTAGACATGCAGACTGATTTATGAGACAAAATCCATTATTTCGCGACAAAAAAAAACAATGACATGACAAAATGAGATGTATTAAAACTTATTCCGCTTGCATTGAAAAACTACTAGGAGAATTTTCATTGACTTATGACAAGATGAATAAAATAATAAGGTGTTTATTATCTTAAATTCATGAGGGTATCTCAAATTTTCACAATCGTTATAGAACCATGCAAGTGGTTGACTGACGTAGGAATTGACCAATGATATTTGGGTATCGGTCGATCAGTTGCTTGAGGTTGAGTTTATTATGCCACAACCAAAACGAATTATGGTGTGTAAAAATTAGATGTGTTTCAACTTGTTGCAGCAAATTCTAAAATAAGGTTCTAAGTACATATTTCACTGGCTGATGAGACAATGACTCCAGTTACAATAGCAAAAACCAAAGAATATTTTCAAATTTCCCCAAACTCTCGCAAACGCCAGTTCAAATCAATTAGGTAGAAAAAAGGATGACTATGTCGATTAATACTAACACATCAAATGATTGATCCCCAAGAGACAAAAATGAACTGTGGTACTGCAACATAAGATGTGTTAAGACATGATAATCAAAAAGTTTTGACGATGATCAAATATTTGATATAAAGAACGTTATTACGATGTATTACGACCTCAAATAACCTAGGAATTTCTCAAAATTTCCCTAGTTATCACGAACCACAGTAATTCCAAAGCAAGTATGCGATCAAAATAGGGATCAACGGCTCATGCTCGGTATGCACGGAGACATGGATTCAACTACAATGCATTGCGACCTTGATCTCAAAATGACTAATTTCCACATTTAGGCCACGTTCTTGAAATCTAATAAGTATGAAACCAACCCAAATCCTCATTGCTTCTAATTATTTCTTGATATCCTAATTTTAAAAATAAAAAAAAAAACCTCTACAATAACGGGTTAGAAGTCTTTCATTTTAAAAACTTTTTTAATCTATTTTTTTCAAGAGCTAAAAGTGCCAAAGCGTCAAATGAAAAAAAAAGAAGGAAAAATTCTAAATAATGGCCTAAAATGTTCTCGTTTTTTCAAATAAATACTCGAAATAAACTTTATTTTAAATAAGGGCATGAAGTCACTAGATTGTCTCAAACAAATGCCTAAAGTAGCCAAATCATCTCAAATAAAAGCCTTTGGCTAGTCGGTGACTACTCCAACCATCGAATAAAGGGTATTTTGGTAAAAAATCATAACAATATATTTTTTTATTTTTTCCTTTTTCTTTTCTATCTCTTCTCCTTTTTCCTTTTTCTTCTTCCCCCGGCCATCACCGTCGACGGCCAATGGAGGTCACTCACCCTAGGCGAGGGTGAGGGTTGCCCTCACCTGACGTGGGCGGGTGCTACCCTTGCTTAAGTCTGGCAACCTCCGCCATGACTAGTGAAGGGAAGGGGGGAAAAGAAAAGAGAAATAAATAGAAAATCAAATTAAAAACAAAATGCCATTTTAATATGAGAGGTTAGGCTTTTTTTCAAATTGATATAACACTTCAAATATTTATTAGAGATGATTTGGTCATTTCATGTACTTACCTGAAAAAATTTCATTTTGAATTCCTATTTGACAAAAGGAAAGTATTTCAGATTTTTATTTGGAATTTTTTCTGAAAAAGAAGTAAGAAAAGAACAAGTCCAGCGGCGGAGGAAAGGCGCACTGACGAAAGCCAAAGAAGTCGAACCTCCTTGCTTTTTAAAAAGTCCCATCGTACGGTCTCCCGACGACGAAGAAAAGAATTGTACGGTCTCGCAAGTCCAGCAGCAGAGGAGAGCCACCTGTCCAAAAAGGTTGAATGTAGTAATCAATTTGATATGATCCTTTTTTTTTTTATTATTTTCTTCCTTGATAATTAGGACCTACATGGCAATGTTTTTATTCTCGAGAATAAATTCTGCTCAAAAATAATTTTTTTTTTTCTGTTCTCAAGAAAAGTTTCTGAACATTTGAAAACATTTGTAGAATCGTCCAAAATTTTTACTCCGAGAACACAAATGCGTTTGATAAAAATTTTTAATCTTTTGATTCTTTTAATTTTTTAGTATTTTTTCCAGCCCATTTTTTTCTTTTTTCTTTTTCTTTTTTCCCCATTCTTCCTCTTGACCGCCGCCACCGGTGGTGGCCGACGAGAGGCCGGGCGAGCTTCGGCAAGCTCGCCGGAGCCTCGTCCGACTGCCGGCAAGGCTCGGCCTCGCAGATTTGGGCAAGGCCGAGCCTCGCATTGGCCAGTGAGGCTCGCCCAGCCCGGCGAGGCTCGGCCTCGTCCAGATCTACGAGCTCGAGCCTCGCCAATGGCGGCCGAGCGAGGCAAGGCTAGCCTCACCCAGATCTACGAGGCCAAGCCTCGCCCCGACCAACGAGGCTCAAGCCTCGCCGGTGGCCGGGCGAGGTGAGGCCGGCCTCACCCAAATCTGCGAGGCCGAGCCTCACCGGACCTTGCCCGGTCGCTCGCCAGCGGCGACGATGGGGCGACGATGGGGTGGGAAGAGGAAGAGGAAGAAGAAGAAGAAGAAAGATAAAGGAAAAAAAGAGAAGAGAGAAAAGAGAAAAAAATGATTCTCGAATTGTTTCCAAGAACGAGAAGCAAATTTTTTTTATTTCTGATTTTTACTCCAAACCTATTCCGGGAAACAAATTTGTTCCCGGGAACAAAAAATTTACTAAAATCATTTATGTTCCAAATATGCTCTCGGGAACAAAAGAACATAGACAATTGTTCCCGGGAGCGTTACCATACATGCCCTTAGTAACTGGTGTCTTTAATTGATTTGTCGACCTTATATCTCAATAAAAAAATATCAAAGGAAAAGATTTGAGGGAATTGAAAAATTGCATAATATTACGGATGAAATAATTTTGTCTTTGTCGACAAGGTCGGCTGCTCGACCGACGAGGGACGAATGCTAATACCGCATTATGTTAGGTAATTTGTATCATGGAGATGGAAAAAAAAATGGCTTATCCTCATGAATCATAATCAAATGTTTTTTTTTCTATCCATACATGAGCGACATTTCAGTAAGTGCAATATAAAAATGTTAAGTCCATTAAATGAGTGAATCAAATTGGATCATTGATCCAAACTAAACTAACTCATTTATTTTGTGTCGATTAAATTTTATATTGAGCTAATTTATGTTTGAAAGGCTTGGAAAAGGTGTGGAGAGGATTAGAATAGGTGTGGAAATTGGGGGAGACGATAATTGGACCGTTTCTCCAATGTACGAAACACAACTCCATTATGATTGGTGAAAAATTGTCTTGGTCAATGTCCTTTCCTTTCAATTTTGTATACAATCTTTTCAAACAACTCAATGAGTAATTTTAAATCTGAACAAATTCTTAAAAGGCTTAACGAAGCAATAGATAGGAGATTTGCCTCGGAGTAGGAGATCCCGTTTGCCCCCTAATTGGTGGAGAAGAAAAATACTTACTTATCAGCAAAAGACATAAAGCATGCGGGCATTAACACGTTGAAATAAAAAATGCAACTTGATCGGGTGCCTCATTAGAAAATTATCACAAGTGGCCCTCACAGCTGAAAACATTGGACAAAGGTGAGGGCATCAAGTCCAACATGAACTTTGACTTGGTTGTTGAAGGATACATTCGTAAAATTTTAGTAAGTGCAATATAGAAATGTTAAGCCTATAAAATGGTTGAATCGGGTTGGATCATCGATCCAAACTAAATTAACTTGTTTATTTTGTGTCGACTAATTTTTACATTGGTGTGGAAATTGGAGGAGACGATACCTGGACCTTGTCTCCAACATATGAAACATAGCTCCATTATGAGGGGCAAAGAATGTCTTGATCACTTTACCAAAAAAAAAAAAGAATGTCTTGATCAATGCCCTTCCTTTCAATTTTTCCCACTGTCTTTTCAAACGACTTAATAAGCAATTCTTTACCGCTGAACGAAGAAAAATAATTCTTTTCCTTTTCTCCACCCTAATGCTTTCTTGACCTTAAAAAGGTTATTAGGACATATTTCACTGACTGATGAGACAATGACTCTAGTTACAACAGCAAAAGCCAAAGAATATTGTCCAATTTCCCCAAACTCATAGACTCGGTTCAAATCAATTGAGCGGAAAGAAAGTAGGACCAGGTCGACAAATACTTACACATCAAATGGTTGATCTCCAAGAGACAAAAAAAACTGTGGCATGACATGTTCATCAAAAAGTTATGACGAATTTTTCATTGTTATTTGACAAAATGAAATGAACGCAATTATGATGTGGTACAAGCTCAAATAACTTAAAGAGTTTTTCAAAATCTTCCCTAGTTATCCTGAGCCACAAGAACTCCAAAGCAAGTGGGCGATCAAAATAGGGAGCAACGTCTTATGCTTGGTACATATCGAGATATGAATTCAATTATAATACATTCTAACGTTGATCTCAAAATGACTAATTGCCTCATTTAGGCCACGTTCTTGAAATCTAACAACTATGAAGCCAACCCAAACCTCATTGCTTCTAATCATTTCTTCTTATCTTAATTTTAATAAAAAAAAAGAAAGAAACTCTACAATATTCGGTTAGAAGTCTTTCGTTTTAAAACTTTTTCTCATCTATTTCTTTTTCAAGAGCCCAAAGTGCAAAGCGTCAAATAAAAACAAAAGAGTACGAGAAGCGCGTTGACGAAAGCAAGTCGAAACTCCCTGCTTTCGAAAAAGTCCAATTGTGCGGTCCACTGACGACGACGAAGAAAAAGAAATGTACGGTCTCTGACGGTACAGTACAGCAATAGCAGCAGGAGAGGAACCTGTCCAAAAGGCTGAATATAAAAATAAATTTGATGTGATCTTTTTTTTCTCCCTGGTAATTGGTAACCAATTTTAACCAACCAAAAAAGAAAATAAATCGATTATTTTCAGTGCCCTTTAAGTGTAAGGAAAAGATTCGAGGGAATTGAACACTATCCATAGAGCATCGAACTGCATAATATTGCAGGTAAAATAATTTTGTATCAATGAGGAAGATAAGCGGTCAGCCAGCGAGAGACCGATGTTAATATTGTATTATATTAGATAATTTAGATCATGGAGATTTAAAAAAATTGACACCTCCTCATAAACGGTAGTCCATATGATTTTTTATTTTCTGTTCATACATGGCAAGAATTTTCAGTAAATGCAATATAGAAATTTTAAAGATCACGTCAAATTTATTATGAAGGGCAAAAAAAAGTCTTGGTCAATGTCCTTTCCTTTTCCGAACAAAACAAAAATGTCCTTTCCTTTCACACCTTTTTATTTAATATTTTCAAATAACTCAATAAACCAACTGCCTGCCCAATATCCTTGGTTGACGGACTCGTGACTCGTGATGGGCAAAAAATGTCTTGGTCAATGTCCTTTCCTTTCAATTTTTTATTTAATCTTTTCAAACAAACAACTTGTACCACTGGTTGACAGACTTGTGAGGACAAAAAAATGTCTTGGTCAATGTCCTTTCCTTTTAATTTTTATTTAATCTTTTCAAACAACTTAATAAACAATTATTTATCTTTTCTCCACCTCAATTTTTATCGCAAAAATTTCAAATAAAAAATTCAAATACTCATATTTTTTCAAATAAATATCTAAAATAGTCATGATAATTTTAAATAAAATATGATCTTACTAATCGATTAAATATTCAATGGCCAATTAAGAGTATTTTGGTAAAATACAATTTTATTTTTAAATATTCTTTAAAATATATTTAAAGAATAAAAACTAAATAAAAAGGAAAGACAATAATGCGAGAACAGAGCCCTTACGACTATCATCCCACCATCGTCAGGAAGGGTCGACGATGGTGGAGGATGGCCAACAAGGGCCTATAGGCCTTTGCCAAATCTAGGTGATGCTCACAGCTCTCCTTAGATCAGGCGATAGTTGTTGGCCCTTGTCTAGATAGGGTTGAGAGTGTGAGTCTTTACAAAAAAAAAAAATTTCCACCTCCTTTATTATTTGAGGTGTCGTCTTTTTTTCCCATTAAATTTTCTATTAATTAATAAAAACATAATCTAATTGTAGAAAAAATGTCGGGCCTGACCTAACCGTGCTTTCCATTAGCCCAGTGGCCTCCCCAACCGCCATGCAAGATTTGAACATCACCCCACCTCCATCATCAAACTCCATGCCACAACTGCCAAACTCGATGCTGTCACGGCCACTTCCACCACTAGACGTAGCCACTGCCACTAGAATCCTATACTTGGCCACCATGAAAAATACAACTCACCATGTCCCAATACTACCGACCAAAAAAAAAAAAAAAAAATAAATTATAATCACCTTTATCGAATAAGCAAGAAGCACAATCTTGAACAAAAAAATCGAAAAAATGGAGACTGTTGGTGCAAGCAATGAAGAAGAAATGACCATTCCTCAAAACAGAAATTCTTGGTAAGAACTCCAGACCCAAAAGCCAATGTTTCAGTTTCTTAAGGTTTAAGTTCTCTAGGATCTGAAACCTGGAGCATCACGAGGTTATTTGGCAATATATACTGTAACAGCCCAAGCGATGGTGCGCGAGGAGGAGGGATGGCGGTGCGTCCGCGCCTCGGTCCTCGGACGTGCGCAATTTGGCAATATGTACTTAAAGTTCCCACCTTCAAAGTCCTTACATTACATGTACTTAAAAGTTCCCACCTTAAAAGTCTAAGTTCACACAATGATGTGACTTTCGTACAACAAAATTTCGTCCATTGGTGCATCGCTTCCACGCGTTAAGTTCCCAACTTTTGTCCCCACCATGAAGTCATCTATCTCAATCGTCCAACTTGCGATAGAACACAGCCTCTATATAATGAATCCATAACTCCACTACTCCATAGAACGAGATCATCACTTCCCGTCTTTGATTTCACCAATCAAGCACATCCAGAGTTAGAAGGAAAATTTCGAGAGGCTGCAAACAATGGGCGACGACCGGGCTCTCGTCCACGGTGTACCTGAAGCTGAACCCCTGTTCATTGTCCGCCCGGCGCCACTCGTCGCCTCCTACAACGACCGGATCCGCCCCCTGCTCGATGCGATCGACAGGCTCCGAAACCTCAATATCATGAAGGAGGGCATCCAGCTCCCCACCATCGTGGTCGTTGGCGACCAGTCCTCTGGGAAATCGAGTGTCCTTGAGTCCCTCGCCGGCATCAACCTGCCGCGGGGGCAGGGCATTTGCACCCGCGTCCCTCTCATCATGCGGCTCCAAGACAACCCCCGCGCCGATTGCCCTGAGCTCTACCTTGAGTTCGATGGTAAAGTCGTCCACACGGATGAGGACAACATCTCCGTGGCCATTAATGATGCCACCGACGAGATAGCAGGCCATGGGAAGGGCATATCGAACGCCCCGCTGACTCTGGTCGTCAAGAAAGACGGCGTCCCAGACTTGACCATGGTCGATTTGCCCGGAATCACGAGAGTGCCTGTGCATGGCCAGCCGGAGGACATCTACGAGCAGATCTCGGAGATGATCATGGAGTATATAAGGCCTGAGGAAAGCATCATCCTCAATGTCTTGTCGGCGACGGTCGACTTTTCCACTTGCGAGTCCATAAGGATGTCGCAAGTAAGTATACTCTTGACACGCTTGGTTCCCATATCAATTGAATGCTTGAATAGTTTATTTTAGCTCAAGGAAATGAGTCTATACGATCATTCGTTTTTATGTCGCAGATGGTGGACAAGACCGGCAGGAGGACTCTGGCCGTCGTCACAAAGGCGGATAAATCTCCGGAGGGACTCCTCGAGAAGGTGACGGCCGATGATGTCAATATAGGGCTTGGTTATGTGTGCGTGAGGAACAGGATTGGTGACGAGACCTACGATGAAGCGAGGCTGGAAGAGGCGAAGTTGTTCAAGACGCACCCTCTGCTGTGCAAGATTGACAAGTCCATCGTTGGTGTGCCTGTCTTGGCACAAAAGCTGACGCAGATTCAGGCCACCATTATGGCCAAGTGTTTGCCGGAGATCGTCAAGAAGATCAATGACAAGCTGAACGCGAATGTCGCCGAGCTTAAGAAAATACCCAAGAATCTGTCCTCGGTCACGGAGGCCATGACGGCCTTCATGCAGATCCTGGGGTCGGCGAAGGAGTCGCTGAGGAAAATCTTGCTGAGAGGCGAGTTCGATGAGTACCCAGAAGAGAAGAACATGCACTGCACGGCCAGGCTAGTGGAGATGCTGAACCAATACTCCGATGAGCTCCAAAACTGCGCCGAGAATGACCCGAGGACAAACTTCCTTTTGGAGGAATTGGAGGTCTTGGAAGAGGCCAAAGGGATCGGGCTCCCGAACTTCCTCCCACGCACCGCCTTTCGCACCCTTTTGCAGCGGAAGGTGATGGGACTATCGAGCAAACCGCCAGATTTTGTGGATCGTGTTTGGAAATATATTGAGGGAGTTGTGATTCGGGTGTTGATGCGACATTCAGAGAATTATCCTCAGCTTCAGTCGTCAACGAGAAGAGCTGCATCCAGTCTGATCAACAAGATGAAGGAGAAGGCGGTGGAGAGGATGAAGGAAATTGTTGAAATGGAGAAGCTCACCGACTACACATGCAACCCTGAGTACATGTTGGAGTGGAACAACTTGATGTCCCAGCAGAACAAAGTCATGGACGCGATCGATGACGTGTCGGAGCCTAGCAACATTGTCCTCCAGGGGATCGGGGAGGTTGACGTGGAAAACCTGAGGCATTGCAAGCAGCAGATTCAGGAGGCGTTCGATCTGAAGATGAGGATTACCGCGTACTGGAAGATTGTGCTGCGGAGGTTCGTTGACTCGATGGCGCTGCATCTGCTGTTCAGCGTGCAGAACCTGGTTAACAATGAGATGGAGAAGGAGATCGTGGGCGAGCTGATCGAGCCCAATGGTAGTGGTGGCATCGAGAGGATGCTGGAGGAAGCTCCGTCGGTGGTGGCGAAGCGCAACAAGCTGAACAGTAGCATCAAGCTGTTGAGGGAGTCTAAGGCGGAGGTGGCCAAGATCATGGACCGGATTGCTACAGATGGTGAATACAGTGATTAGTTAGTGTTGTTGTTCTCGGGACTTTCTAATTTTTTCCTTTATGAGTGTGTTAATGTTGCTGTTCTTAGAGTCAGCTTCAATATGATGGTTTTACTTGGTTTTTGTGCGTCTGCAAATGGGTTTTTGATGGACTTGCAATGGTTCTATCTACGTTGTGGACATTAGAAAGAACGTGAGTGATGCAACCAATCCCACCCACATTCAATTTACTGGCGCTGTCGGAAAATGATGCTGATCTACATTCCTGCGACGAGGGGCCCCAGAGAATTCGATGCCCAACTTTTCCGGCCATCCCTGTGGAAAAAATAAATAAATTGTGATACGACGAAATGAGATGCGGTACTAATCATAGTCACCGACTTGTACCATGAGAGCATTTCAAACTTGCCTAATAGTCGTGAGCCATGATGATTCGAAAGAAAGTGGGGGTACCAAAGTAGGAATATACCGATGATTGGACATCACTTGATCAAAGTCTTGAGGTTGAATTTGTTGTGTAACGACATAAATAAATTGGGGCACAACAAAATTAAATGTGTTACGAATTCTTACGATTTGGTCATTGGAAAGTCATTACAAAATGCTTTATTGAATTACGATGAAATGAATGCAATTATAAATAAAGGGTTGTGACCTAAAAAACTAAGAGATTATTTTCAATTTCCGCAATTCTCATGAACCAATAAATTCAAATTAATTGGGTGGAAAAGGTAGGAAGCCCTCCAATTCTCAGAAATGGTGGATCAATCTCTAAGAGCAAATATAGATTTCTTCACAATGAAAATAAACTACTGTACGACAAAATGGAAAAGTGTCAAAAAAATTTTAAATCTATTGCATTAGTATCAATTTAGTCATAAACCTTTTGACTTGATGCTAATTTAGTCATAAAATTTTTAACTTTGTGCCAATTCAGTCATTCCGGCTAATTTTGGCTAACTATTGAATAGCACCAAGTTAAAAGGCATATGACTAAATTGGCTCTAGTTCAAAAGATTTATGACTAAATTGGTTCAATTAAAAGGTTTAGGACTGAATTGGCATGAAGTGATGTTGAAACTGGCGGCGCAACGGAAGCGGATTGTCGATTTGCAATTAAGTCGGGAGTGGTAGAAATTAACAGAGAAATAAAACGAGGAACAAATAAAATAAGGAAACCGAGAATTTACGTGGTTCGGTCCGAATTTCGAAACCTACGTCCACGGGGAGAGCCAACAATATAATCCACTATAAATCGGAGAATTACAGGATTACACATGTTTACACGCTCGAGTGTTTCCCAAACCCTAATGTATACCCAATACCTACAGTGTTTAATATCTCAACTCGATTAACTCACGCACAAATCTCTCTAAGCTCACGTCTCTCTCTTTCTGGAGCTCTCACCGCTCGGCTTCTCTCTATTTCTCTTCGGCCTCCGACGGTCTTCTTCTATAGGGACTGACGGGAAGAGAACGAAGAAACGTGTACTCCTCAATTTGTCAAAGGCTGCCATCTTCTGCAAACACGCTTCATTCCAATTAATGTTTTGCATGCGCGTAGAAGAAATGCTGGGCGTAGCTCCTGCCTTCCCCTCCTAGGATAATAATAAAAAAAGAAGACTCACAAGACAAAGTTCTGAAGAAGCTAGCTGCGCCCTCCACTTTTCATGGGCATGCATGCACCATGTGCATGCATTAAAGAAAGGAAGAAATTTGGACGTCCAAGTCCATGTGTGTGCAGAAGAAAGGAAAAGTCAAGACTTGCATTTAATAGACGAAGACAAATAGCAAGCCTCAATCTTCAATTTTCCACTTGCGGCTGAAAGAAGCAAAAGCTTCCATGAGACCAAATCTTTCTATGATTCGAAAGAATTTCTATGACTAGACAATTCTTTCGGCTCTGAACACGCGTGCTTCTTCATTTCAGCATATTAATTGTGCGTGTGCATCGGGTATCGTACACGCGCTCAAACTCGAGACATAATTTTAACAAGTGAAAATACTTAGAACTATCAAGTCAAAAGGTTTAAAAATCAACTGACATTAAGTCAAAAGGTAGGGAACTATCAAGTCAAAAGGTTTAGAACTAAACTAGCATCATTAAAAGGTATATGATTAAATTGGTATAAACGCAATAGATTTAAGACTTTTCTGACACTTTTCCCTACGACAAAATGAGATGTGTTGTGATATATTAAAACTTGTTCATTGAAAAGCTCTTACAAGTATATTCACTAATCTGCAAGAAATGAACATTATTACAACGTGTTATTTTCTCATATATGACAGGAGTATTTCAAATTTCCCCAACAATCATAAACCATAAGCAAGTGGACTACCAAAATAGGAATCAATAAATTATGCTTGGACATTGGTCCTAGAAATAATATTGTGTGATTTACTATAAATACTTAAAGCTCTCTCCTAACTTCCTTTTTGCCCGGTATGATTCTTTAAGGATGTTATGATCAATCCTACTAATATGCTCTGCACTTGCCATAATGTGAGACTTGTGCATCAAAATTCCGATACTTTAGAATTTTCTATGATATGAATCAAAAAATGGAAAGGAATTTGGTAGCTAAAAAATAATCTCTATTTTGAGGCCAAAAGGGCCATGTGTGTGGTATGGTATACTTACCATAGATTATGTTTTTGTTTTCCCTGACTCATATCATGGTGCAATTCCCTAGTACTACAACTGAAACAAAACTGCGGTATGGCAAAATTAGATATGTTACAACTTGTTAAGACTTGTTAATTGGAAAGTCATTACGAAAGATGTCATTGACTTATGACAAAACAATTGCAAATATAACAAGTCACGGCATAAAAAAACTATAGGAGTATTTTTAAATTTGTTTAGCTCTCATGAACCATGTGTCAGTACTTAAATTTTGGCGATTGATTTAGGTATTATTGTATATAAAATTAGTGATCAACCCTAGCCCCTAAACAAAACAAAAAAAATGATTTGCACATAGATATTAAGGGCATTTGCAATAATAATTTGATAAGTTCATAAAATGCATTTAAATTCGACCAGTGGCGGATGGATGATCTCGGATTAGACTAGGCTCTATTATGACAAAAAAAATGTCAAATGAATTGCACATGGGGCACCCAATTAAGAAAGATTAATTTCTTGATTAAACTTGAGAAGCAATTAGGTTATTACATCACCAAAATTTTGGTCTCATGGCAGCAATAGGCAATCGGCATGATTCTCCAAGATTGGTGCATCTACTCATGCAATCCAAGGAAAACAATGTAAAAAGGAAAAAAAGAAAAAATAAGAGAACAAAGACGTGGGCATTTTTAGAGTGAGAGAGCACATTGGAAAAACCACACCGAGAGAAATAGAGAAAAGAGAGAGAGTCCGGCCGTGTCTCCACCGCGCCTTGCCGCCGCCAGTGGTGTTGCTCTGATGATTCTTGTTGGTGTCCACAGCTGCTTGACGATGACACAAAGCCACGGTCGTGATCAACTCTAACCATCCTCGACCCCAATCCGACGAGGAGAGTGCGGTTTCTCCTTGCATCAACTCACCCAAGCAACAACTGTTGGGAAAATATTTTCGAACTTGGGTAGAACGATGTAGTCAATATGAGATCGAATTAATAAAACAATCAAATGGGACTTTAAGAAGTGATATCACTTTCTTTAATGATTTATTTGTCCCACAATGTTACTAATAGTCACTTAAGATATAACAAAATCTCAAAATGAGAATATTATATAGCAATTATAGTCTTTTTCCAAGGTCTCTCTAGGAAATAATAGAAAAGATACTTATAGTTCTGCAAAGAAGACTCAAAAAATGACTTTATACTTGTATTTCCAAAAACTAATAAATAAAAGAATATAAGCAACTTTTCAAGTTAACAAAAATATCCATTTGGAAGAAGTTGCAAAATGAATGAATGCAACCCTTGAGAAAAGGTTGCAAACTAAACAAATATAATTTCCAAAAGTTATCTTGAAAAAACACATATAAAAAAAATCAGAATAATAAAAAATAATAATTTTTTAGTAAATAAAATTCTGAATTTTCATAATTTCCAAAATTACTTAATAAACAAAACAAAATTTCAACTAATAAAGATTAATAAGATAATTGTACGAACTAAAATAAAAATAGAAGTGCTTAGTGCTAATTAAACCATAGACAATGCTAAGTGCGCCTAAAAATCGCTCACGTGTATGTGGGTTTTGCAAGGCCTAGCCCATCCCAACCATTCTTCAAACAAATTAAAAAAAAAGCTCACACATATAAATTAGCCATCTCGTCCCAACTTTCCTACGTGAGAAAAAAAAAAAACACATTTTGTTTGTTTTACAAACAAACATCCAACAGCAACTCCGGGACCTCCGATGATCCACGATCTGCCGCTACTGCTATACTGCAAGCTAGCACGCCCCCAGGGTCGCCTGAGCTGCCGTCACCATAGTTCAGAGCCGGCGAGACTCCTGCAGATTTCCCATCTAGCCTGATGGTGTCCTGAAGTGCTTTCATTGTTTCGACAGCACTGGCGATCACCTGACCAGCTCTCGCGGCTGTGTTCATATTCTTTCCTTATAGGACACGCCAAGATCCAGCAAGGCCTATAACAATCCCTATCCAATTCAATCTAAACTTAATTTGGACTAATTGTTATCTAATTTGGTCTTGATTTAGATGTATGCATAATCCAGTTAGGGCCTTATCGATAAGGGTTGATTTAATTATTTCAGATAATTGTGGTGCCGTGATAATCTTTAATTTAAATCTTGAGATGATGGGTTATTTTTTGGATTATCTCAATCTTTTATCTAAAATATTCGTGGATTGTGCTTGTGGATTAGGTATGGTTTTATCTTCAATTTAGGTAATTACCATGTTTTAAAGTATCCAAAATCCACAAAAGATTGCATTGCATATTGTGTGGATTTAGAGAATGATAGGATTAGATGGCGCGTCTTCTTAATTAAAAAAATTGCATGTTTAGATAATGTCTAAGATAGATAACAACTTTGAACTAAATTGCATGTTGAGATATCTTTCTAAGATAAGATTGGAAAAAATAAAGAGAGAAAAAAATAGAGGAATAAATAAAATAAAATTCAAAAATTATTAAAAAAAAATGTTCATATCAGTGCCGGCTCTGTCACGTAATCGGTCGGTGTCCACACTAGTAATACTTGGCCAAAATTAGCCGAAGTACTGAATTGACATTAGATCAAAAAATATATAATTAAAGTGACATAATAAAAAGATACGGTACTAAATTGGCAGGTTTAGAAAATTTTTTTACACATTTCCACTTTTGTAGAAAAAGGAATTTTCCCAATGGTGCTAAACCAAACCCCTTCTTAAAATATTAGTGTAAGCAACTTCTCGTGGAAGCTATTTCACCGATCAAACTCATCCAAGAAAAAACATAAAATTTTTCAGGCTGCAAACAATGGGTGACGACCGAGCTCTTGTCCGCCGTGAACCTGAACCCCTGTTGGGTGCCCACCCGCTGCCACACGCCGCCTCCCACAACGACCGGATCCGCCCCCTCCTCGACACGGTTGACAAGCTCTGAAACCTCGAGTCAAGAAGGAGGGCATCCGCTCCCCACCGTCATCATTGTCGGCGACCAGTCCTCCGGCAAATCGAGCATTCTCGAATCCCTCACCGACATCAGCCTGTCGCAAGGGCAGGGCATCTGCACGCATGTCCAACCCGAGGACATCTGCGAGCTGATCTCGGAGGTGATCACGGAGTACATAAGGCCTGAGGAGAGCTATCATCCTCGATGTCGTGTCAACGACGGTCGACTTCTCCACTTGTGAGTCCATAAGGATGTCGCAAGTAAGTATACTCTAGCCCTATTATATCGATTCGATCGAATGATTTATACCACTCTAGCAAACGAGTCTCTGCGACTTGATCGTCGAAGGAACAGAGGAGATATAACAGTCAAGTAGTGGAGGTGTCAATTTGGGAGGTTAACCTTTTGTGAACAAGGATTGCTATATTTTAGGAGTCGTAATTATAAAAGCTTGATTTGTATTTACAACAAAGGACAGCCATCACTCCAAGAGCACGCGTTCAATTTTATCTCCATCGCACTTTTTCGGATACTAGGTACACGTGTTGGAACTTTCATATTACCTTTCGATTTACATTCTTGTCCAAGAAACAACAAGAGACCATTCGCAGTCCATATAGGCTCGTATCTACATTTTCACACTCCAAAGGTATTTCATCATTTCTAGTGACACAACTTCAAACGACATAACAAAATTGAACATAGTACCCAAAGTCACATAAAATCGAACAAAAGGAGATGCTAGACTTGGCTCAAAAGTTGATTTCAAAGTCCGCGAAGTGAGGCGAGCGCGAGGGGAAGATGTGGAATTATTGGGCCAATTGCGATCTCATCCATTGCCGGGTCTGCACCTTGTACTTGAGTCACGAACCGAATTCTTTACTACCCTTGTAAGCTGACGAGGGGGGTTTTGCGGCATCAGAGCAAAGAGTGGTATGCAAAGAGGATGACAAAACTGGTTTGTAAAAGTGGTTTTAGAATGTTTGTGCTAGGAGTCTTAAAGTGGAATGAATATCATTTTAGAGGATTTCTTAAGGCGGGATTGATCTCCCATGCACAAACTGGACATGAACTAATGCCACTCTTTTGATGACGCTACAGTGGGCCAAAACCAGTTATTGTACTGAATTCGTCTACATGGTGCTGGACTTAAATGGTACGATATGATACGAGGATGCAGTTCGGCATACTATTCTTAGGAACAATTTTTAGAAAGAAGACTAGCATGATGTTCTCGATTCACCAAGCACCACACAAACTGTTCCGCAATCAAGAAACCATTGGCCATGACACTTGCTCGTGCTGTGCGTGCATGTGTGAACGTCATTGCCATGTTCTCCGCTTCAGTGGAATCCGTCTATTGAACGTGTGTGCATGAATCTCCTATGTTCTCTCGTTTATTCACACATTCCCTTTCCTTACCTCTTCAAAATCTCTTGCCGACTAACTCTTATCTTCTACCATGTATCCCATGTTTGACCGAATTGAGTATAAGTCGTGCGTATGCAAGTATCTCCTCCCGATTCAACCGTCTATTGCCTTCCTTTTGTCCATGTCGGAAATGGATTCCTAAAAAAAATACGGAAACAAATTCCTAAAAGATGAAAACTTGAAATATTGAGTACCACCAAAGACATATGAAGAAACATGCCCAAAAGAATTTGAATCACCAATCGTATTGTACATCATCAAGAAAGACGTACATTGTTTTCCACGAATTAAATACACCTATTGCAGCGTTGAGAGAGAGTGATCCTTCGATCATCGAGTAAGAGTGTTTTCCTTTGAGTGAGAGAGTTTCTTTTCACGAGAGAATGCAAAAACAAACTCACATAACGTTTCTTCCCCTACATTCTATTTCATTCTGTAGTTTCCCACAAATAACTGTCTCGGCAGTTATTTCTCTCTTATGGGCTCTTTCAAGATTAATGGGCTGAATTAGCCCAATATGTATAAAACCAATCATTTCTCCTACTCGCACATAGTGGGCTAAACACAACTCTCTCTTCTCTGCAATATTCATATTAGCAAATAATCCATGCGACTAGCATACTTCAAGAGCTTGTTGTCATACTTTTGTTAGGAATATGTGACTGCTCAAATTGGGCATAACGTTTTCAAGTATATTTAATATGTAGTACCCTATATCGATCGATAACATTCATATCTCTTGATCTCTTTTTAATTATGATAAATTGTATTCACAATTATAATTATCTTAAATTGATCATAATTGGTCGACCAGTAAATACAAAACTAGAATGTGATCTCCTAAAGGTCGATCATCCTCATTCCTTGAAACTCTCAATTTCAGTTCAATTTGCTTTTCTAGAAATGTCCTATTAAATCAAATGATTATTGGCAACATCTAAGATAGCAAACATTGAGTAAAAATCTCAAGAACAAATAAGAGTCATGAAGGTACTTAATTGAGGAACTCTTTTCTTTAAGAGTCTCACACGGCATAAAAGTTGAAATAAAAAAACTTTGCCAATTTTATTGGTCGTCTCATGTATATGTAGTGTGAAATACATATTACAGCATTAACTCATTTCCCATGGAGCATATGTCTTCACATTCAACACCGTAAGATGATAGTTCAGACATACCCAATGTCTAACTTAAGTTCACGTATCTACTCTTTTAAAAAATCCATTAGAGTTCACATTTGGCATCAAAGACCAATAAAGTTAAATATTTGGTTCTTTTACTTTCATACATAATAAATATTATGACTTCATCTTAAAACTCATTTAAGGCAATATCTATATTTTAAGCTTGAGCTATTGATTATCACCCAGATAATAAGATTAAAATTGTCTCATCTCTATTTGTCACATAGTAAATAGAAGCAATTATCCGTATAAGGGGCCTAATCTCTTAACTGTCCGACATACTTTCTAAATATAATACACTAAGCATTAAGATGCATAAATATCAAATAAAATCACAGGCATTATTATTGAAAGAAAACTTCACTAATAGTGAATGCTTGGGAAAATAATAATATTCAATACATCATATTGTACACAGTTTTAAAGATTTTACATGACCATAGAAAATATCTCTAGGAATTAGCTTGTCATAGGATTAGCTATCATTCTATACATGGATATATACTGTAAGTTCACATTTATTCATACAACTATATATTTGATAAAGTTATACTTAGTGTCTATATGTTTGGTCTTGCAATGATATTTCGAATCCTTGGTGTAAGTTATCACTACTTGGCTATCGCAATTAACCAACAATGAGCTTACAACATTCTTAGCAGAACCTAAATGCTCCAAAAATTTATTAAGCCAAACACTCTCTTTTACTACTGTTGATAATACCATAAACTCGGCTTCCATTGTGGATAAGGTTATACATGTATTTCTTACTGCTCCAAGATATAGTGCCATTATTCAATAAGAATATAAATCTAGAAGTAAACAACCTTTCATCTAAATCTCCCCCCAGTCAGCATTTGAATAGCCTTCAAGTCGCAGATCCCTTCTTTGATAACTTAGCAAAAAATCAACAGGTTGTTCTACGTAAATTTCTTCTTCTAGTACTCCATTTAGAAAAGCAGTCTTTACATCCATCTAATATAATTCAAGATCCATACTAGCCACTATTGTTAGAATAAGGTGAATTGAGGTAAATTTTACTACAGGAGAAAAAGTTTCTTCATAGTCAATTCCTTCTTGTTGATTATATCCCTTAGTCACGAGGCAAGCCTTATATCTTTCTATTGAACTATCAGCCTTACGCTTTATTTTGATAACCCATTCGCTCTCAATTGCTTTGCGTCCTTTTGGAAGATCAACTAATTCCTAGACTTTGTTGGATTTTGTTGACTCCATTTCTTCTTCCATTGCATGCATCCATTTTTCCTCGTTGGGGCAATTTAGAGCCTCATTTATATTCCTTGGCTCATCTTCATCTTGCGAAGCAACCATGAAAGTTTTCCTTTAATGTCAAAATGTCATCAAGGAATACTCTTTCGTCTTGTTTGCCATACAAGAGATTGTCCACTTTGTATATTATTTTCCATTACGCTCCCACTCGGATTAGATAATGATGGTATCATATCATCATATGGTTGTAATTGAAATTGAATCGAATTGAATTCCTCACTTCTCACATTACTCCCACTTTGACGAACTCCATTAAGTTCATTATCTTGATCTAAGATTTCAAATAGGGAATAGTCCTCACTTATTTTGCATTTATTAGAAAATTCATTCTCTAAGAATATGATATTTCATGATTTGAGTTCAATTATACTATCATTTTCTTGCTTACTTATAAACACATACTCTTTCGAGTATTCTAGGTATCTTTCAAAAATATTATTTTTGCCTCTAGGACCGACTTTCCCATACTTGTAAGAGGGCTTATGAGTATAAATAGCACATCCCAAGGTTTAAGAAAACTTAAATTGGGTTTTCTGTCTGTTCATAACTCATATGGTGTAGAACTAATTTAGAAGGCACATGATTAAGTATATAGACAGCAATTAACAGAGTATCGCCCCAAAAAGTGATAGGTAAGTTAGCTTATACCTCATGGACCTAATCATTTCCAGTAGGATTTTGTTTCTCCTCTCAGCAACGCCATTTTGTTGAGGAGTATGTGGAATAAAATTTTTTCTTTCTATTCATTTTTCATCACATAAATTTATGAACTCATTAAATAAATATCCTCAACCTCAATCGAATTTTAACACTTTTAGCATTCGTCAACACTGTTTCACAAATTCCAGCCAACAATCTGTTTATAAAAGCTTGAATTCAACGATCAGGAAACAAGAACTGTGCTCTGATGCCAATGTTGGAAACGGATTCCTAAAAAATATATGGAAACAAATTCCTAAAAGGCAAAAACTCGAAATATCGAGTAACACCAAAGACACACACAGAAACGTGCCCAAGAGAACTTGAATCACTGATCGTAAAGTACATCACCAAGAAGGACGTACATTGTTTTCCATGAATTAAATATACCTATTGCAACGTTGAGAGAGCGATCCCTCAATCATCAAGTAAGAGTGTTTTCCTTTGAGTGAGAGAGTTTCTTTTTGTGGTAGAATGCAAAAATAAACATACAGAACGTTTCTTCCCTTACATTCTATTTCATTTTGCAGTTTCCCACAAATAACTGCCTTGGTGATTATTTCTCTCTTTCAAGATTAATGAGCTAGGTTAGCCCAACATATGCGGCCCAATAACTATTAAACCCATCAGTCCGAAAATTTTCTGTGCCTATATTGCCAAATTATGCACCCATACGATGGAAACAATTCTCATCTTTCTTATCCGATTTTCGGCCGAGCAAAGGGAAAAGGGAGAGACCAATTGAAATCCCCATCTAGGCCAGTCTCATGTAAGCTTGATCTTGATAATTCGTATGAGTTTAGCGCCTAAGTTTTCAGATCAAATTGAATGTTGGGCCAATTCGACCGCAATTCCCAAGCAGGACAACTTAAACGGAAGTTATTTGAAGTGGACATGTCATTGCTCATCAAAACATCGTTGCCTAAATTTAGTGTATCGATATCTTTGTTTAGGGGTAAATTTTATCGTGTACAATCCCTAATTTTTATAAAATGCATGAGGAATTTTTTAAGTAAAAATTCAGGTGTCAACAAGATTTGATATAACCTAGTGGGATTTATTCATTGAGGAGCTATTACAAAATATTCACTGGCCCATGGAAAACGAACACGATTATGACATGTCATGACTTAAATAGTGTGTGCATATTTCAAATTTCCCTAACAATCATGAACCGCGATAACTAAAAACTAGCAGACTGCCAAAGTAGGAATTGATAGACCAAAAAAACCATAAGGGTATTTTCAAGTTTGTCCAATTCTCATAACCATGATGATTGCATATCAATTGGGTGGAAATGGTAAGAAGTGAGACGATACTTGGACATGATTGATTGATTTGTTCAGAGAAAATCTTGACAACAAAGATAAATTGTCGTACAATTTAATAAGATGTGTCATGACCATTATGGCTTGTACAATACAAAATTTGTACGAAACTTTCTGCTTAAAGTCATGATAAGACAAACGCAATAATGATCTGTCACAAATTCGAATATTATGAGAGCATTTCAAATTTTCCAAATTGTCATGATACATGATAACATAAAGCAAGTGGATAACCAAAATAGAAATTGGTCATCGATGCTTGGATATCGGTTTATCGATCTCTTTGAGGTATAATGTGCTACAACCAAAATGGACTGTGGCATGACAATATTTACTGTATCATGACTTGCTATGACAAACTTATCGAAAAGCCATTATGAAACATTGTGTTTGACTCATCATAAAATGATTGCAATTACCACGTATTATACCTAAAAAACTGCAAAAGTATTTTCTAATATGTCCAATTCTCATGAATTATGATAAGTTTGAATTAATTGAGTGGAAAAAAGGTAGGAATCAGTGAGTCAATACTTAGACATCGGTGACCGGTCTCTAAGATAAAATCCATCATTTCAAGATAAAAATAAATAATGGTCTGACAAATGAGATATATTACGACTTATTGCTCGTGCTTTGAAAAAAAAAAACACTAGAAGATATTTCATTGACTTACGATGAGATGAATTGGGCATTGTAAAGTATTATGATCTTAAATATAATGAGCATTTTAAATTTTCACAACCATCATAGAAATATGCAAGTGGTCAACCAATAAAGGAATTGGCCATCGATATGTCGGTCACTTGAGGTCGAATTTATTGTGCCACAACCAAAATAAACCGTGGTGCCCAAAAATTAGATGTATTAGGACAAATTACAACTGACTCTTAAAAAAGTTATTGGGACATATTTCACTGACTAATGAGATAATGACTTCAGTTACAACACTAAAAATCAAAGAATAGTTTCACATTTCCCCAAACTCTCATAAACCCAGTTCAAATCAATTGTGTGAAAAAACGTAGGGCCAGGTTGTCCAATCCTTACACATCAAATGATTGACCTCCAAGAGACAAAAATAAATTGTGGTACTACAAAATAAGATGCAATACGATAAGTACATCGAAAAGTTATGACAAAAATTTTCATCAATGTCCAACAAAATGAAATAAACGTAATTATAATGTATTATGATCTCGAACAACCTCAGAGTTTCTCAAAATTTTCCTCAATTATCCCGAACCACGGGAATTCCAAAGCAAGTGGGCAATCAAAATGGAGATCGGCATCTTATGCTTGGTATGTACTAAAACATGGATTCACTTACCATGCATTGCGACCTTAATCTCTAAATGACTAATTGCTACATTTAGGCCATGTCCTTGAAATCTAACAAGTACGAAACCAACCCAAAACTTTGTTGCTTCTAATTATTTCTTGTTATCTTAATTTTTTTTTAAAACCTACAATATTGGGTTAGAAGTCTTTCATTTTTAATTTTTTTTCTCAAGAGCTGAAAGTGCCAAAGCGTCCTAAAAAAAAAAGAAAAGAGTACGAAAAGAATTAAAAAGCGTCCGAGTAAAGGCACACTGACGAAAGCCAAAGAAGTTGAAATTCCTTGCTTTTGAAAATGCCCAATCGTATGGTCGATTAAATTAATGTCTCGGCTTCGAATTCGGATTTCGAAATCAAATTTGTTGAGAAAGATTTTCCTAAACGGATTAGGATTTATCTGTTGTAGAGTTTGCCACTAAAAGACAAAAAAATGGGCTCATATGTTCTATAATTTATATTTATTGAAATTGTGGGGGGTAAAAACGTCTTTATGGAATAAAAATTGCAAGGGTTTCCTTCTTTGCTTCTGAAACCAAAAGGGAATCTTCTTTTAAGAGAGAGGAGCCGCACCTGCTTAGGCTGCAGACGGTGGGCCCTAGGGTCAAAGTTGTTGACTCTCTACACATATATATAAAATGGCTTGGGTTTCCTTCAACGAAGAGAGAGCCGCCGCACAAGCCGAGAGGAAGCCGACGTACTAAAGTGAAAGAGAACGTTCCGTCCCTCTCTTTTTTTCACCGTACGCGAGCCTATTGCTGTGAGGCTTGGATGTGCAGTAATTTAAACTGTGAGTTTACATTATTTACTTATAAATATTTTGAATTTGGACTTAAATTTAGGTATGAAAAACATTCAAACATGTGAGTAATTGTAACTCTGATTCTCCAATTATAGTAAATTATTTATTATTGGCTCTCTCCATGAATATAAATATCAATATTCAAACTTAATTACGTAAATTTTTGATATCTTTCTTATTTCTTATTTATTTCTTTAGTATTTTTATATTGATATAAATTATAAGATGGTGTCATTTTTGCGTGTTATACTTCAACATGGTCACCGACGACGAAGAAAAGAAATGCGTGGTCTCCCTCAGTCCAGCAGCAGAGGAGAAGAACCTGTCCAAAAGGCTGAATACAATAATCAATTTGATGCGATCTTTTCTTTGTTTTTTCCCTAATAATCGGTAACCAATTTTAACCAAACAAAAAATAAAATAAATCTATTATTTTCAGTGCCCCTCAAGTGGAAGGAAGAGATTCGAGGGAATTGAATACAATCTTCAAAGCATTGAACTGCATAATATTGCAGATGAAATCATTTTGTAATCCACGGTCAGGAAGGGTGGCTGGTATACCGTATTACATAAGATAATTTGGATAATGAGATTAAAAAAAATTGGCACATTTCCATGAACAGTAATCGTATGGTTTTTTTATTTTCTATCCATACACAGCACAAATTTTCAATAAGTGCAATATAAAAATTTTGAGCCCACAAGATGGGTGAATTAGATTAGTTTGAAAATGATCCAACCTAAATTGACCCGTTTATTTCATGTCGACTTATTTTTACATTGAGCTAGCTTGTGTATGAAAGGCTTGGAAAAGGTGGGGAGAAAATTACCACCGGTGTGGAAATTGGGAAAGACAATAATTGGACCTTTTCTTCAACCTATGAAATGAGGGACAAGAAAACCTTAATCGCAATTTGAGAACCAGAGGAAATTCTCAATGAACGAAACCAATCGACTCATAACCCTTGGTCTTAGAATAACATATTTAAATTTGAGCTAATTTTGTCAACATTTGGTCTTCGAATCAGGACCACAAAACTTTGCCCCCTTTCTTTTTCTTCTTGCCTTCCTCTCAGTGAGATCACTGTCTCTTGGTGCACTCTTTTTTCTCTCTCTTTCCTTTTGGGCCTTACTCCATGAACAAGGCAACCACTTGCTTTTTCTTATTTTAGCTTTTTGACCTTTTGACTTGTTTTTTTGTTTTTATGTTTAATGTCAGCTAGGCCCATAAGAGGTGGACTCTGGCAACGAATCTCCCCCCTTCGCCCCATGTGGAAAGTTCTACTATCTATAATACAACCATATTTCCTCACTAATACAAAGATAGATTGACATAACCGAAGTAAGAAAATGTTAACTGCAATTGGAGAATTGAGAGGAGGTTCTCAACAAATGAAACTGATTAACTCATAATCCTTGGTCTCATGAACAACATAATCAAATTTGAGCCAATTCCATTAACGTTTGGCCTTCGAATCAGGACCACAAAACTTTGTCCCCTTCTTTTTCTTCTTGGCTTCCTCTCAATGAGATCCTTGTCTCTCAGTGCACTCTCTATTTTTCTCTCTCTTTCCTCTCGGGTTCCACTCCACGAACAAAGCAGCCACTTGCTTTTTCTTTTTTTGGCTTTTTGACCTTTTTTTTTTTTTTTTATGTTAATGTCAGCTGGGCCCATGAAAGGCAAACCCAGCTAACAAATCTCCCCCTCCGCTTCATGTGGGAACTTCCATCATGCCTGCTTTGTTTTTACAGGAGTCAAGTTTGATCATGGGTAAGGCTATGATCATCAAATCGGATCCATTGTCGTTGATATGAACTTTCTCAAGTAGGAAGAGCTTTTTTTCTAATTTTTCTCGAATCCAATGATACTTCACGTTAGCATGGTTCAATCTTGAACACAATACTTGATTTTTGCTAAGATAAATATTACTAATGCTATCACAATACATAACAAATTTCTCTTGCTTCTAGCCTAACTCTAGGAGGAATTTTTGTATTCACAAGAGTTCCTTTCCTCCTTCGGCAATAGGGATATAGTCAGCTTGAGTTATAGATAAAGCAATGCATTTTTGTAATCTTATTTACCATGAAACAATTTTCCATACAAAGTCATTATGTAATTTTCAAGAATCAACATCACCGGTATAGTCTACATCCGAGTACCCACTCAACATAGGCTTCACATTTCCATTACACAAGCAAGATCTAGAATTGCCTTTAAGATACCTCAAAATTCAACTAACAGTAATCCAATGTCCGTTACTTGAATTTGAAAGAAACCCACTCATAATACCAACTTCATGGCAATATTAGGTCACCATAGCATACATTAAACTACTCAGACCAATGCATAAGGAATTTTCGTCATCTCTTCATTCTCTTTCTCACTTGTAGGACACTCTTCACTACTTAACTTTGAATGGCCTACAAGTGGAGTACTTACCGGATTACATATATTCATGTTGAATCTTTCCAGCACCTTTTCAATGTACCTTTCTTGAGATAACCAAAGCTTATTGTTCTTCCTGTCACAAGTAATTCTCAAGCCAATGATTTACTTAGCTGGTCTGGGATCATTCATTACAAAAGCTCTATTCAACTCATTTTTTAAGCTCTTGATTTTCATGGCATCATGCCAAATAATCAACATGTCTCCTACACTAAGAAAATCATTATTTGAGAACTTTTCATAAAGACACAAGAATTGGAGTTGGTCTTATCATATCCATGATCTTCCATAAATTATTCAAACTTCATGTACTACTGGCTTGACTCTTGCTTGAGACTATATAAACTTTTTCTTAACCCACATACAATATGATCCTTGCCTTCAACTTTAAAACTCTTCGGTTGCTTCATATATATTTCTTCTTCTAAATCTCTATGAAGAAAAGTTGTCTTTACATTAAGTTGTTCAATTTTTAAATTCAAAGCGGCGACCAACCCAAGAATAACTCAAATAGAAAGCCTTTTTACAATTGATGACAATATCTCTTCAAAGTTATTCATTATTTTGAGGAAAGTCCTTCACAACAATCCTAGCCTTATATGATGGTTGCAAACTACTTTCTACCGTCTTCAAGTTGTACACCTACTTATTTGTGAATGTTCTCTTACCCTTAGGAAACTTCACCAATTCAAATGTGTGGTTATGATGCAAGGATTTAAGCTCCTCTTGCATGGTTTTATGCCACTTATTCTTTTGATCACATGACATAGCCTCTTGATGTAGGCCAAGGTAAGCTACTCAAATGATAGGATCAGGAGAGTGGCTTACACATGCAGAAACTTAGTCGCTGTGGAGCTGTCGAATTTGAAGAGAAGTGGGTGAAACGGAATCGGACAAAATGAAGAAAAGAATAGGAACTTCAATAGTTGCTCTTCTTGGTCTCCAAGGAAGTTGAAATGGCATCGAATCTTTGAGATCGATGGCTACAACTCTTCAAGGATGCAGACTTTAAAAACTCTGACTCTTCTAGGTTTTCACGCAATTTGAACTCTCTAAGGTTCAAGGAAATTACACTAAGCAAATTGTCATTAATCAAATTTAGTCTATATTTTATAAAGGCTTGATGACCTTTGATAGCAAAATAAAAGGAGAGTAAAAGACTAGACTCAACTCTAGAAACTAATAGTCATTAATATATATAGAAATTAGAAGTTATTAAGTATAAATTATTTTCAATGCTTGTGGTCATCCCAAAGGTGCAAGCGTCAATTCATGTAAAATGACAATGTCTTTATGACAAAGTCAAAGATGAGACCTTATCGATGAGGGACTTTTCGATGAGTGTCGTCGAACTTGAATTCGTGCCGACCTTCTTGGTTAAGGAAGTCGGTCTTGAATATGGGCTGCACCATTCTGCCCTTCTTTGAAAGTATTCGTTCCTGAATTCGAATCACCACTAATGGAAGAATCACCCATATAAGATATTAAATTCCGAACATTGAATTCATCATATATCTTCATATGAGAAGAAAGCTTTAGTCAATATGCATTAGGATTGATACACCCAATAACTTCAAGCTTTCAATCACTAAGCTTGTTGTAACTTCCAATAGGATGATGCTCCAATGACAAATAAATGTAAACAAAATCTCCAAGTTCAAAAATTATTTCACATCAATGGTTATCAACATCCTATTTATAGGCCTCAACTCTATTCTCCAACCTTTGATGCACTTCTTCATGAACTATTTGAGACACAATATCATCAACCTTTTCAATTGGCTTTGCAATAAATGGGATAGGTGTAAAATCGAGAGTAGTCTTTGGTTGACATCTCTACACAACACACAAATTTTCCAAATGACAACGAAGTTTCCCAATAATAGGGATTATCACTGATCAAGGCCCTCAATAGATTTCCCAAGGACGGATTGACAACTTTAGTTTGTACATCAATTTGGGAATGAAATACAGTACTAACCTCCTTCATGGCACCCTTTACTTCTTTCATTGTGAGCAAAGTAAGGGATAAGAAATTCTCAACCAAAGGGGTATTGAGAGGTTCCTTACTAGGTGCCAAAGTAATCTTTTTTCCTCCATACTCAAAAGAATATGTATTATGAAAACCATCATAGATAGTCTTTCTATCAAATTGCCACGGTTGGCCAAGAATAATATGACTAGCATCCATGGGTAGAACGTCACACCGTATCTTTTCAAAATTGATAGAACCAATGGAAAGATTGACAAGGCATTGTTTGGAAGCGATTACCTCGAAAACTCCATTAAACCAAGACATTTTGTACTATGTGGGTGAGCTTTCATCTCCAATTTCAACTTGCTTGCCGCTACTTCAAAAACTACATTCTCACAGCAATTGGAGTCAATAATTAATTGACATACCTTCCCTAATATAGTGTAGGTTTAGTGAAAAGTATTGATGTGCAATCACCTATCTCCAGTGTTGTCTTTAGGAGTGAAAATGAGAAGCTCACCAAAATCAATATGTACAATTTGCTCATCTTCGGAAGCGATGTCGTCATCTTTCAATTCTTCTTTTGGTGGCTCCTCCTGTCCCCATCAAATTCATTTTCCACCAAGAAAACTTCACCGGTTGGTCGATTCTTGTTGATTGACAATTACTAGCATGATGACCCATCTCCTTACAAAAATAACAACGTATATCGGAAGTAATAGGTTTTGAAATATTAGGCTGATTAGAAGGCTCATTAGTAGATTATGCCGTAACTTTAGCAACTTTTATGGTGTCGGTGGTACTCTTAACTGTTCATTTTGGCAAGATAGGGGACTGTTGTCTCCTAGAGCAAGAACGCTCCACTTTGAGTGCCCATTGATGTGCATCTCCCAAGTCCCAAATATTAAGGACTTTTAAGGCATCTTGGATATATAGTTGAAGGCCATTCAAGTACTCAACTCTTTTGGATCTTAAATGTTGTTGTGAATTACCAATTCATTGAATTCATTGGTGTATTGATCTACCGTTCGCATACCTTTTCTCAAACTTTGGTACCTTTGGTAGAGCTCTCTCTTGTATCCTTTGGGAAGGAAACATTTTTGTATCTTGTCCTCCATTTTTCTCCATGAAGTGACTAGAGCTTTATCAATAAATTGGCAAGTTTTCTTCTCATGTCTCCACCAAATTATGGCTTTGCCTCATAATCGCATAGCAATGATGCCAACTCGACAATCTTCGGGGACATTCCTATACTTGAAAACTTCATTCACAAGTGTCAACCAATCAACAATTTCATCAGCAGAATCAATACCTAAAAATTCTAAAATGTCTCTCTTGATTTCCTTTTCCCATTCTGGCTTACGGACTTCTTGCACATGATATGGACCATTTCTCCTTCAGAAAAGCGTTTGAACACTTTTTTATGAAAATAAATCACCATTTGATTTTTCGGTTCTCGAACAAGGTGGAGGGTTGTTTGCTTCTACCCTCGGACATTGAACTTCTCAGGTCAAGTCATCAATTTGTTGTTGCATATGTTGTTGCAAATTCTCAACAAGTGTTTTTACTTCGTTTAATGGAATGGTTCTGCCACCTTGACGTCTTGCTTGTCTCGGAGGCATTGTCGTCTCCTCCAAGACTCTGATACCAAATGATGTAAGCCAAGGTAGGCTACTCAAGTAATAGGATCAAGAGAGTGACTTACACACAAGGAAACTTAGTTGCTGTAGAGCTGTTGAATTTGAAGAGAAGTAGGCGAAACGGAACCGAATAGAATGAAGAAAAGGATAGGGACTTCAATGTTTGCTCTTCCAAGCCTCCAAGGAAGTTGAAACGGTATCGATTCTTTGAGATCAATGGCTACAACTCTTCAATGATGCGGACTTAAAAAGCTCTAACTCTTCAAGGACAAAGAGAAAACTCTTTTAGGTTTTCACGGGGTTTGAACTCTTCAAAGTTCAAGAGAATTGCATTAAGCAAATTTTCATTAATCAAATTCAGTCTATTTTTTATAGAGGCCTGATGACCTTTTGTAGCAAAAGAAAATGAGAATAAAAACTAGACTCAAACTAAAAACTAATAGTCATTAATATATAGAGAGGAAAGCTTCAATTCATGTGAAAAGACAAAGTCAAAGATGAGGCCTTGTTGATGATGGACTTTTCAATGAGAGTGTCATCGATCTTGAATACGTGCTGACCTTCTTGGTTGAGTGAGCTGGTCTTGAATATGGGTTGCATAATTCCTTCATAAATTTCTAGCTCTCCCACATTAGTGAGTAATATATACTCATGCAGTTAATATCTTTGTGAAGGTCTATGATCTCTTTCAAATCTTCTAACTAGAGGAAGGACAGGTTGTTCTTGCTTAATTGTCTCAATTGGGCTTAACTGTCTCAATTGGGCTTAACTGATTGTTCTGGCTCAACTATTTCACCTGTCTCAGCCAAAAAATCAACATTATGTGAGGATTCACCATCTCCCTAATTTCCATGCACTTCTCCCCCATGATTTCTACCTAACTTGATAGGAGGTTTGGGCTAAAACTAACAAAATGTTGAGCTACACTCTTTGACCTCCCCAACTTGTTGATGTGTTCAATGGTTTGATACTTAAAGAACGCCACATCTCGGCTTCTAGTGACACCATATTATATTAGATAATTTGGATCATGAAGATTAAAAAAAATTGGCACATCCTCAAGAATAGTAATATGGTTTTTTATTTTCTATCCATACAAGCATAATTTTAGTAAGTTCAATATAGAAATCTTAAGCCCATCAAATAGGTGAATCGGATTGGGTCAAAAATAATCTAACCTAAATTGACCCATTTATTTTATGTCGATCTATTTTTACATTGAGCTAGCTTATATTTGAAAGGCTTGGAAAAGATGAGGAGACAATTAGCATTGTTATGGAATTGGGGGAGACAATAATTGGACCTTTTCTCCAACCTATGAAACACAACCCCATTATGAGGGGCAAAAAATGTCTTGGTCAATGTTCTTTCCTTTCAATTTTTCATTTAATCTTTTCAAACAACTCAATAAATAGGTATTTACCTTTTCTCCACCCCAATTCTTTCTTGACATCATTTTTTTCACCTAGGTTTTTTTCATCTCATCGGACTTAAGTACGTCCTAAAACTATTTCATCTGAACTCTAGAACGTTAAATTTCAAGAATATTCTTATCTTGATAGGAAAGAAAAAAAATTATCTTAGAATGAGGAGTGTGAAATGTGCAAGCATCAACACATTAAAATAAGGAACGCAGTCTGGCTATACGCCTCATGACTATCGCAAGTGACCCTCGTAAGTGGACATTCACCTAGATTTGGAATGAAGCATTGCGAGGAACCATGAACTCTTCTTTACCAATGATGTCCGAGCACGCCCTATCTTTTTCCACGTAGACGGGTTTCTTCTTCTTTTTCTCCCATTAATTTTTGCATTAATAAAGATTTTGAATTATTTCTGATAAAAATATAATCTAATTATAAAAAAACTATGGGACCTAGCCTAATCGTGCTTTGCATATAGCCCGGTGACCATCCCTACCGCCGTGCAGGAATTGGACACCACCCCACCCCCACCATCAAACTCTGTGCCACAACTGCCAAATTAGGCACTGGCAAGGCCACTCCCATCACTAGACGTAACCTCTTCCACAAGAAACCCTATACTTAGCTACCATGAAAAATACTACTCAGCACGTTCCATTGAAGAAGCAAGAAGCACAATAAAGAGGGAATGGCCATGCCCCGAAACACAAATTCTTTTTAAGAACTCCAGACCCAAAAGCCACTGTTTCAGGTTCTTAAGGTTTGAGTTCTCTAGGATCTGAAAGCTGGAGCATCACGAGGTTACTTGGCAATATGTACTTAAAGTTCCCACCTATAGAGTCTAAGTTTACGCAATGATGTGACTTTGGTACGACAGAATTTTGTCCATCGGTGCTTCGCTTCCACGCTTTCAAGTCCTTAAATTTCGTCCCCTCCGTGAAGTAATCCCTCAATCGTCCAACTTGCGATAGAATACAGCCACTGGATGATAAATCCGTAACTTCACTACTCCACAGAACGAGATCATCACTTTCCAGCTCTGATTTCACCGATCAAGGTCGTCCAAAGTTTAGAAGGAAGATTTCGAGAGGCTGCAAACAATGGGCGACGACCGTGTTCTCGTCCACAGTCTACCCAAAAACGAACCCCCGTTGGTTGCCCGCCCGGCGCCACTCGCCGCCTCCTACAACGACCGGATCCGGCCCCTGCTCGATGCGATCGACAGGCTCCGACTCCTCAATGTCATGAAGGAGGGCATCCAGCTCCCCACCATCGTCGTGGTCGGGGATCAGTCCTCCGGCAAGTCGAGCGTCCTTGAGTCCCTCGCCGGCATCAACCTGCCACGGGGGCAGGGCATCTGCACCCGCGCCCCTCTCATCATGCAGCTCCGAGACAACCCCCACGCCGACCGCCCCGAGCTCTACCTCGAGTTCAACGGCAAAGTCGTCCACACGGACGAGGACAACATCTCTGGGGCCATTATTGATGCCACCAACGAGGTCGCGGGCCATGGGAAGCTCATATCGAATACCCCGCTGACTCTGGTCGTCAAGAAAGACGGCGTCCCAGACTTGACCATGGTGGACTTGCCTGGAATCACGAGAGTGCCCGTGCAGGGCCAGCCAGAGGACATCTACGAGCAGATCGCGAAGATGATAATGGAGTACATAAGGCCTGAGGAAAGCATCATCCTCAATGTCTTGTCCGCGACGGTTGACTTCTCCACTTGCGAGTCCATAAGGATGTCGCAAGTAAGTATACTCTAGACACGCTTGGCTCCCATATCAATTGAATGCTTGAGTGGTTTATTTTAGCTCAAGGAAATGAGTCTATACGTTCATTCGTTTTTATGTCGCAGATGGTGGACAAGAGAGGCAGGAGGACTCTGGCTGTCGTCACAAAGGCTGATAAAGCTCCGGAGGGCCTGCTCGAGAAGGTGACGGCCGATGATGTCAATATAGGGCTTGGTTATGTGTGTGTGAGGAATCGGATTGGTGACGAGACCTACGAAGAAGCACGGCTGGAAGAGGCGAAGCTGTTCGATACGCACCCTCTACTGTGCAAGATTGACAAGTCTACCGTTGGTGTGCCTGTCTTGGCACAAAAGCTGACGGAGATCCAAGCCACCATTATGGCCGAGTGTTTGCCGGAGGTCGTCAAGAAGATCAATGACAAGCTGACCGCGAATGTCGATGAGCTTAGGAAATTGCCCAAGACTCTGTCCTCGGTCGCAGAGGCCATGACAACCTTCATGCAGATCCTGTGGTCGGCGAAGGAGTCGCTGAGGAAAATCTTGGTGAGAGGTGAGTTCGATGAGTACCCAGAAGAGAAGGAAATGCACTGCACGGCCAGGCTAGTGGAGAGGCTCAACAAATATTCCGATGAGCTCCAAAACTGCGCCGAAAATGACCCCAGGACCAACTTCCTTTTGGATGAATTGAATGTCTTGGAAGAGGCCAAAGGGATCTGGCTCCCGAACTTCCTCCCTCGCACGCCTTTCTCACCCTTTTGCAGCGGAAGGTGAAGGGGATATCGAGCAAGCCGCCGAGTTTTGTGGGTCGTGTTTGGGAGTATATTGAGGAAGTTGTGATTCGGGTGTTGATGCGACACTCGGCGAATTACCCTCAGCTTCAGTCATCGATGAAAAGAGCAGCGTCCAGTCTGATCAACAAGGTGAAGGAGAAGGCGATGGATAGGATGAAGGAAATTGTTGAAATGGAGAATCTCACTGACTACACATGCAACCCTGAGTACATGTTGGAGTGGAACAACATGATGTCCCAGCAGAACACATTCATGGACGCGATCAACCATCTGAAGCCAAGCAACATTGTCCTCCGAGGGATTGGGGAGGTCGATGTGGCCAACCTGAGGCATCGCAAGCAGCAGATTCAGGAGGCATTCGATCTGAAGATGAGAATTACCGCGTACTGGAAGATCGTGCTGCGGAGGTTCGTCGACTCAATGGCGCTGCATCTGCAGTTCGGCCTGCAGAACCTGCTGAACAACGAGATGGAGAAGGAGATTGTGGGCGAGTTGATTGGGCCCAATGGCAGGGACGGCATCGAGAGGATGCTGGAGGAAGCACCGGCGGTGACGGTGAAGCGTGATAGGCTGAACAGTAGCATCGAGCTGTTGAGGAAGTCTAAGGCGGAGGTGGCCAAGATCATGGACCGGATCCCTACAGATGGTGAATACAGTAAGATTAGTTATTAGTAAGTGTCGTTGCTCTAGTGGACTTTCTGTGTTTTTTTCCTTTATGAGTGTGTTAATGTTGCTGTTCTAGAATCAGCTTCTATATGATGGTTTTAATTTGTTTTTGATGGACTACGCAATGGTTCTGCTTCCATCCATGTAGTGGACATCAGAAGAAACGTGAGTGATGCAACCAAATCCAACCCACATTCAATTTACATGTTGCTGTCGGAAAATGATGTTGATCGACATTCCTCCGATGAGGGGCCCCAGAGAATTCGATGCCCTAAATTGTGATACGACGAAATGAGATGCGGTGCAATCTATTAGGACTCGTTCATTGAAAAGCTACCACTAACATAGTCACCGACCCTATATCGTGAGAGCATTTCAAACTTCCCTAACAGTCGTGAGCCACAATGATTCAAAGAAAGTGGGGGTACCAAAAGTAGGAATAGACCGATGCTTGGACATTGCTTGATCAAAGTCTTGAGGTTGAATTTGTTGTGTGACAACTTAAATAAACTCGGGTACAACAAAATTAGATGTGTTATGAGTTGTTCCGATTAGTTCATTGGAAAGTCATTACGAAATATTTCATTGACTTACGATGAAAAAATCATGATATTATTTTGGAATATCCACAATTCTCATGAACCATGATAAGTTCAAATTAATTGGGTAGAAAAGGTAGGAAGCCCTCCAATTCTTGGACATGGTCCATTGATTTTTAAGAGCAAATCTATTATTTCATGATGAAAATAAATTGTAATATGATAAAATGAGATGTGTTGTGATCTATTAAAACTTGTTTATTGAAAAGCTCTTACAAGAATATTCACTGACCTACAACACGATTACAACATGTTATTTTCTCATGTGCTGCAAGAGTATTTCAAATTTCCCCAACAATCATAAATCATGATATTTACAAGCAAGTGAACGACCAAAATAGAATTGACCAAAAAAAAAACCAAAATAGGAATCAATAATTTATGCTTGGACAAACTGTTGATGTTGAATTCACTCTGCTACAACTGAAACAAACTACAGTATGGCAAAATTAGATGTGTTACAACTTGTTACAATTTGTTCATTGAAAAGTCATTATAAAAGATGTCATTGACTTACGATAAAACTACTGCAATTACGATAAAAAAAGTCCTATAAGAATACTTTTTAAATTTGTCCAACTCTCATGAACCATGTGTCGACAACTAAATTTTGGTGAACGATTTAAGTATTAATTGCATATAAAATTAGAGATTGATCCCAACTCTTAAAACAAAAATTGATTTGCATATAAATATCAAGAGCATTTGCATTAGTAATTTGATAAGCTTATAAATTGTATTTAAATTGGACTGGTGGCGGATGGATTATCTCAAATTAAGCTAGGCTGGCTAATTTTCTATTATGACCAAAAATGTCACATGAATTGCATATGGGGCACTCAATTAAGAAAGATTAATTTCTTGATTAAACTTGAGAAGCAATTAGGTTATTACATTGCCAAAATTTTGGTCACATGGCAGCAAGAGGGAATCAGCATGATTCTCCAAGATTGGCGTATCTACTCGTGCAATCCAAGGAAAACAAATATAAAAAAATTATAATAAGAGAACAAAGACGTGGGCATTTTTAGAGTGAGAAAGCACATTAGAAAAACACACCAAGAGAAATACATAAATGAGAAAGAGAGAGAGAGGCCGGCCGTGTCTCCACCGTGCCTTGCCACCGCCGGCGGTGTTGCTCCGTCGATTCCTGTCGGTGTCCATGGCTGCCTGACGATGACACCAAGCCATGGCCACGATTTCGATCTGCTCCGCGTGATCGACTTCGACCATCCTCGACCCCAATCCGACGGGGAGACCGCGGTTTCTACTTCTTGCATCAATCACCCGAGCAACTCCTTCACCTCCGACGACCCACGATCTGCTGCTGCTGCTGCTATGCCGCTAGCCAGCACACCCCAGGTTCGCCTGAACCGCCGTCACCATAGTTCACAGAGCCAGCGAGGCTCCGGCAGGTTTCCCATCTAGCCCGACGGTGTCCTGAAGTGCTTTTTCTGATCGTTCCGACAGCACCGGCGATCGCCCAACGAGCTCTTGCAGCTTTGTTCGTACTCTCTTTTGCAGGTTCCGCCGAGGTCCAGCAAGGCCAGGATCTCTCGACCAACGTGAATTAGTTAACAAGTTACCAGATGTTCATTCTCCAAAAGAGTTACCAGAAGTTCGTTTAGTACACAAGCCTGTGAACATCAAGCTACTGCCGTGGCCGGAGCAACACTGCGCACCACCGCCGGCCCTTTGCTGGCTTGGCCACCGCGAGCCACCTCAGTGTTCAGATTAGGTAACAATCCCTATCTAATTCAATCTGAATATTTTACTGCTTAATATGAACTAATTGTTGTCAAATTTGATCTTGAATGAGATTTAGGCATCATCCAATTAGGGCCTTATTGATAAAGGTTGATTTAATTATTTTAACCTAATTTTGGATAACCATGGCACATTCATCGTGATAATCTTTAATTTAACATTTTTAAAATTATCTCGATCTTTTATTCAAAATTTTCGTAAATTGCGCTTGTGGAAAAGGAAATATTTTATCTTCCATTTTGATTATTTCCATGTTTCAAAATTTCAAAAATCCACGAAAGATTGCATTGCATATCATTTAAATAGGTATTTTCTATTTAAAAAATTGCATGTTTAGATAATATCTAGGTTAGATAACATCTTTAAATTGAATTGCATATTGAGATATCTTTCTAAAATAAGGATAAAATAAAATTCAAAAATTATCAACAAAAAGTCCATGCGCCATATAATAAATACTAAATTGCAATTGAATCAGAAGATTTAAAATTAAATTAACACGATAAAAGAATTTGATACTAAATCGATAAGGTTTAGGAGTGTTTTTTACACTTTTTCACTTTTGTAAAAAAAAAAAAAATTCCGATGGTGCTAAAAACCAAACCCTCCATAGAATATTAGTATAAGCAACTCTCGTGGAAGCTATTTCACCGATTAAACTCATCCAAGAAAAACACAAAAATTCGTGAGGCCGCAAACAATGGGTGACGACCGACCTCTTCTCCGCCGTGAACCCGAACCCTCGTTGGCCGTGAACGCGAACCCTCGTTGGTTGCCCACGCGCCGCCACTCTACGCCGCCCACAACGACTATATCCGGCCCCTCCTCGACACGGTCGACAAGCTCCGGAACCTCGAGATCGTGAAGGAGGGCATCCTGCTCCCCACCATCGTCGTTGTCGGCGACCAATCCTCCGGCAAGTCGAGCGTCCTCGAGTCCCTCACTGGCATCAGCCTGCCGCGCAGGCAGGGCATCTGCACGCGTGTCCCCCTCATCATGCGGCTCCAACGCCGGCATCCTGCCGACAGTCCTGAGCTCCACCTCGAGTTCAACGGCAAGATTGTGAACGTCGACGATGAGGACCATGTCTCCGACGCCATTGTCTCCGCGACCAACGAGATTGCAGGCTCCAGTGAGGGCATATCGAATGCCCCGTTGACTCTGGTCGTCAAGAAAGATGGCTTTCCGGACTTGACCATTGTCGACTTGCCTGGAATCACCAGAGTGCCGGTGCACGGCCAGCCCGAGAACATCTACGAGCAAATCTCCGAGATGATCATGGAGTATATCAAGCCTGAGGAGAGCATTATCCTCAATGTCGTGTCAGCGACGGTCAACTTCTCCACCTGTGAGTCCGTAAGGATGTCGCAAGTAAGTATACTACAGCCCTATTATATCAACTAAAAACTCGAATGATGCATACCACTCTACTAAACGAGTCTATGCGATTATTTGATTCTGTGTTACAGATGGTCGACAAGACCGGCAACAGGACTCTGGCCGTCGTCACAAAGGCTGATAAAGCTCCGGACGGCTTGCTGGAGAAGGTGACGGCCGGTGATGTCAATATAGGGCTTGGTTATGTGTGTGTGAGGAACAGGATTGGTGACGAGTCCTACCAAGATGCGAGGCTAGAAGAGGCAAAGCTGTTCGCTGTGCACCCTCAGCTGTGCAAGATTGACAAGTCCACCGTTGGTGTGCCTGTCTTGGCACAAAAGCTGATGCAGATTGAAGCCAACACCATGGCAAATTGCTTGCCCGAGATCATTAAAAAGATCAATGACAATCTGAATGCCAACCTCGCTGAGCTTAAGAAGATGCCCAAGAATCTGTCGTCGGTCGAGGAGGCCATGATGGCGTTTGTGCAGATCATGGGGTCGGCGAAGGAGTCGCTGAGGAAAGTCCTGCTGGGAGGCGAGTTCGATGAGTACCCAGATGACAAGGACATGCACTGCACGACCAGGCTGGTAAACATGCTCAACCGCTACGCCAATGAGCTCCAAAACCGTGCCGAGGACGGCGCAAGCACTAACTTTTTGCTGGAGGAAATCGAGGTCTTGAAAGAGGCCAAAGGGATCGGGCTCCCAGACGTCCTCCCTCGCACCGCTTTTCTCACCCTTTTGCGGTGGAAGGTGGAGGGAATTTTGAGCGAGCAGCCGAATTTCGGGGTTCGTGTTTGGGACTGCATCAAGGGAGTCGTGATTCGGGTCTTGATGCGACACACACAGAATTGTCCTCAACTGCAGCCGTCGATGAGAAGAGCAGCATCCAATCTGATCAACAAGATGAAGGGGAAGACGATGAATAAGACGATGGAGATGCTTGAAATGGAGAAGCTCACTGACTACACTTGCAATCCTGAGTACCTGTTGCAGCGGAAGAAGGTGATGGCCGAGCAGTGCCTCTTCATAGAGGCGATCAAGCGGAGTTACAATAATGAGATTGTCCTCGAGGGGATCGGGAAGGTCAACGTGCTCCATCTGAGGAATCAAAAGCAGCAGGTGGTTCAGCAGGCGTTCGATCTGAAGATGAGGATGACCGTGTACTGGAAGATTGTGCTGAGGAGGTTTGTCGACTGGATGGCGCTGCATCTGCGGTTCAGCTTGCACGACTTAGTGAACAAGGAGATGGAGAAGGAGATTGGGGGCGAGCTGATCGGGCCCAGTGGCAGCGGCCGCATCAATAGGATGCTGGAGGAAGCGCCGGAGGTGGCGGCGAAGCGCGAGGGGTTGAACAGGCGCATCAAGCTGTTGAGGGAGTCTGCAGAGGTGATGGCCAAGTTCATGGACCGGATTGCTACTAATGGTAACAGCAATAATTAATTATTGTTGCTGTTCTAGTGGATTTTCTTTTTATTTTTTATTTTTATTTTTATTTTTACAAGGCGTAAAAGTCGAAACATACAACTGAAACTAAATCACACCCCCAATCCCCCCGAGAAGTTGGGAGTACATTCTTGTTTGTTTAGGTGGTCTTGTATAGCACCAAATTGGACTTTAATTAGCTTTTAATGACTAGGTGTTTTTCCTATGAAGAGAAAATGACCTTATCTCAATAGTTGTTTGATGACACCTAAAATCTTAATTATCTCATTTCATAAACTACAAAGAATTTAAATTATTGTTGACACGAAAAAAAGCCTAAGTATTCAATGACGACTTGGTTGGTAAAGGCTAGCTAAAGGGACGATAGAGGCTCAAAATTGCCAAGTATCGGGAATGCTTAGTCTACAAAAAAGGTTGTTCGATAGGAAAATCCGGTTTAGTCTATGGAGACATTAGTGAAGATGGTTGTATTAAAACAAGTAATCGACAACGAGAACCAACTCAGTCAATTAAGGAGATGTGCACAATGTAACTATCGAGGAAGTAGAGACAATATGATTGTCAAGTGATGGAGTTGATTGTCAAAGAAAATAACCATCAAGGAAGCAGAGGCAATGTGATCGTCGAAGGAGTGGAGGAGATATAACAATCAAATAATGGAGATGACAATTTCGGGAGTTAGCCGTTTGTGAATAAAGATTTTTAAATTTTAGGAGTCATAATTATAAACACTTGATTTGTAGTTAGGGCAAAGGATGGCCACCACTCCAAGAGCCCTTGACACGTTCAATTTTATCTTCATTGTACTTTTTCCAATACTACTTACACGTGTTGTTGGAACTTTCATATTACCTTTCCATTTACATTCTTGTCCAAGATACAATAAAAGACCATTTGCAATCCTTATCGGCTCGTATCTACCGATCCACACTGCAAAGGTATTTAACCATTTCCAATGACACAACTTCAAACGACATAACAAAAACAAACATGGTACCCAAAGTCACATAATGAGATGCTTGACTTGGCTCAATGGTTGAAGTCGAAGTCCGCAAAGTGAGACAAGCGCGAGGGGAGGATGTGGAATTATTTGGCCAACTGCGATCTCCTCCTCTGCCGGGTTTGCTCCACGTACTTGTGTCATGGACTGAATTCTTTCAAATTGCACGTCAGGCCAATTTGAACACAAATCACAAACAATCTAGCCAATTTAAATGAAAATTATTTGACCCGGACATGGCATTACTAATCAAAAGATCATTCACAATGCCTAAATTTAGTGCGAACACATAAACCATGTGGTATCAATAACTTTGCTTAGGGGTAAAATTTTATCGAGTATGACCCTCAATTTTCACAAAATGAACAAGAGATTTTTTAGGTGAAAATTTCGGTGTTAACAAGATGTGTTATAATACAGTGTTAGTGAGGAGATATTACAATATATTCATTGACCTATGGAAGATGAACATGATTATGACATGTTATGAACTTAAATACTTTGATAGTATTTCAAATTTCCGTGATTGTCATGAACCGCAGAATTTAAAAACAAGCGGATTGCCAAAATAGGAATGGATAACCGATGCTTGGACATCGGCTCATCAGACAATCAAGGTTAAATTTATTATACGACAAAATTAAATGTGTTACTACTTCTTAAACCAGACCATTGGAAAGTCAATATGAATCGACTCATGACAAGATGATTACAATTGTGAAGTGTTACGACCAAAAAAACCATAAAGGTAATATTAAATTTGTCCCATTCTCATGAACCATGATGATTGCATATCAATTATGTGGAAAAGGTTGGAAGTGAGACAATACTTGGACATGATCCATCGATGCTTTAGAGAAAATCTCAACAACAAAATAAATTGTGGTACAACATAATAAGATGTGTCATAGTCATAGTACGAAATTTTTCGTTTGAAGTTATAATAGGAAAACGCAATAATAACTTGTCACTATCTCAACTATCACAAGATTATTTCCAATTTTCCAAACTGTCATGATCATATAAAGCCAGTGAACCACCATAGTATGAATTGGTGACCGATGCTTGGACATCGGTTTATCGGTCTCTTGAGGTATATTGTGCTAAAACCAAAATGAACTATGGCACGACAATATGAAGTGTATTATAACTTGCTATGACTAGCTTATTGAAAAACCATTACAAATCATTGCAATTACAATGAGTTACGACTTGAAAAACCACAAGGGTTTTTTCTAATTTGTCCAACTCTCATAAATTATTATAAGTTTAAATCAATTGGGTGGGAGAAAGGTAAGAACCGGTAAGTCACTACTTAGATATGGCTAATTGATCTTTAAGACAAAATTAATTATTTCGCGACAAAAACAAACAATGATACTACATTATGAGATGTATTACGGCTTACTCCTTATGCATTGAAAAACTACTAAGACAATTTTCATTGACTTACAACGGAATTATAAGTTGTTACCATCTTAAATATCATGAGAGTATCTCAAATTTTCACAACCAGAACCATGCAAATGGTTGACCAATATAGGAATCAACCATTGATATTTGGTCATTGGTCAATCAGTCACTTGAGGTCGAATTTACCGTGCCACAACCAAAATAAACTATGGTATGCAAAAATTAGATGTACTATGGCTTGTGGCAACTAATTCTTAAAAAGGGCATGAAGACATATTTCACTGGTTAATGATGAGATAGCGACTCCAGTCACAACCGTAAAAACCAAAGGATATTTTCAAATTTCACCAACTCTCGTAAACCCCAATTGAAATTAATTGGGTGGAGCAAAGGAGGACCAGGTTGACCAATACTTGCACATCAAATGATTGATCTCCAAGAGACAAAAACAAACAGTGGCGCTACGAAATAAGACGTGTTAAGATAGGACCATTGAAAAGTTATGATGAAAATTTTCATCAAACATTTGACAATATGAAATGAACGTAATCATGATATGTTACAATTTCAAATAACATCGAAGTTTCTCAAGATTTTCCCAAGTTATCCTATCCTGAACCACAGGAATTCCAAAGCAAGTGGGCGATCAAAATATAGACCGGCATCTTATGCTTGGCATGTATAGAAACATGGATTCAATTACAATGCATTACAACCTTGATCTCAAAAATGACTAATTGCCACATTTAGTCCACGTTCTTGAAATCTAACAAGTATGAAGCCAACCCAAATCTTCATTGCTTCTAATTATTTCTTGTCATCTTAATTTATCTTTTTTAAATATATATATATTGGGTTAGAAGCCTTTCGTTTTAAAAACTCTTTTTATCTATTTTCTCTTTCAAGAGCCGAAAGTGGCAAAGCGTTAAAAAAAAAAGTACGAAAAGAATAAAAAGCGTCCGAGGAAAGGCGCACTGACGAAAGCCAAAGAAGTCGATAATCATTGCTTTTGAAAAAGCAATCGTACGGTCTCCCGACGACGAAGCAAAGAAATGTACGGTCTCCCACAGTCCAGCGGCAGCGGCAGAGGAGAGGAACCTGTCGAAAAGGCTGAATATAATAATAATAAATTTGACGTGATCCTTTCTTTTCTTTTCTTTTTCTCTACTTAATTGGTAATCAATTTTAACCAAACAAAAAAAATAAAATAAATTGATTTTTGTCAGTGCCCTTCAAGTGGAAGGAAAAGATTTGAGGAGATTGAACATAATCTTCAGAGCATTGAATTACATAATATTTCAAATGAAATCGTTTTGTTGTTGAAGATGGGGATTGGCAGCTATCTAGCGAGAGACCAATGCTAATATCGTATTATATTAGATAATTTGGATCACGAAGTTTAAAAAAAAAAAGTTGATACATCCTTATGAATGGTAGTCATATGATTTTTTATTTTCTATTCATACACAACACAAATTTTTAGTAAGAACAATATGGAAATTTTAAGCTCATCATATGAGTGAATCAAGTTGTATACTAATCCAATCTAAATTGTCTTGTTTCTTTCATATCGACCTATTTTTATACCGAGCTAGCTTACATTTGGTAGGCTTGGAAAAGGTGGACAGAGAATTAGAATTGGTGTGGAAATTGGGGAAGGCACACAACTCGAGCATGATGGGGCAAAAAATGTGTTGGTCAATGTCCTTTCCTTTCAATTTTTTGATGTAATCTTTTCAAACAACTCATTAAACAATTCTTCACCTTTTCTCCACCCTAACTCTTTCTTCACCTCATGTATTTTCACTTAGATTTTTTCCACCTCCTCCCTTATTTGAGGTTTGTTTTTTCCCCCATTAATTTTTGTATTAATTTCAATATTTGAATATTTCTTAAAAAAATATAACTCAATTATAGAAAAAATGCCGGGTTTGGCCTAGCCGTGGTTTGCATATAGACCAGTGGCCGCCCCAACCGCCGCGCTGAAATTGGACACCACCCCACCACCACCACCACCACCACCACCAAACTTTGTGCCACCACCATTCAGATCACTATCACTGCTAGCCGCGGTCGTGGTCACCATTAGAATCCTGTACTAGGCCATTTAATCATCTGCATTGAAGAAGCAAGAAGCACAATCTGCAGCATAAAAAAACGAATAAAAAAAATTAAGGCCCTTGGTGGAAATAGTGAAGAGGGAATAGCCATGCCCCCAAAACACAAATTCTAGGCAAGAACTCCCGACCCAAAAGCCACGGTTTCAGTTTTCTTAAGGTTTAAGTTCCCTTAGGGTAAAAAAAGCTGGAGCAATACGTGGTTATTTGGCAAAACTGTACTTAAAGTTCCGACCTTTAAGGTCGGTCTAAGTTTACACAATGATGTGTCCTTGGTTCAACAGAATTTTGTCCATTGGTGCATCGCTTCCACGTTAAAAGTTCCTAACTTTTGTCCCATCCCTAGCAACAACCCCCTCCGTTAAGGAAGTCATCTTTCCATCGTCCAACTAGCGACGGTATCACAACTATGCAAAGTGGAGGCTCCTTGAAATCGGCACACTTACAAATTTGAAGAGAGAAAATGTGGGTATTCTTGGCTTCTTTGGAATGAAGATTTAAGATAGTCTAGTTATAAAGCTTCTAAATTCATGGACAAAAACAATTCGTGAATCATGAATTAAATAGAGACAAGAATTTAAAAGATATATAAATTAAGAATTAACTAGATATACGAATCCAAAAGATACATGAAGTCGATAAGTATGTGAATTAATGAAATACATGAATGGAAATATGTAAATACAACATAAAATCCTACCTATTGTCCCATCCACAGCACCAACCCCTCGTGAAGTCATCCCTCAATCGTCCAACTTGCGATGGAAGTATCTTCTCTATATAAATGAATCCATAACTTCACTCCTCCACACAACGAAATCATCACTTCCCAGCTTTGATTTCACCGACCAAGTTCATCCAAGAAGGAAAATTTTCGAGATGCCGCAGACAATGGGTGACAACCGTGCTCTCGTCCGCGGTGTACTCGAAGCCGAACCCCTGTCGGTTGCCCGCCCAGCACCACTCACCGCCTCCTACAACGACCGGATCCGCCCCCTGCTCGATGCGATCGACAGGCTGCGGAACCTCATGGTCATGAAGGAGGGTATCCAGCTCCCAACCATCGTGGTCGTCGGCGACCAGTCCTCCGGCAAGTCGAGCGTCCTCGAGTCCCTCGCCGGCATCAACCTGCCGCGGGGGCAGGGCATTTGCACCCGCGTCCCTCTCATCATGCGGCTCCAAGACAACCCTAAAGCCAATCGCCCCGAGCTCTACCTCGAGTTCAACGGCAAAGTAGTCTACACCGACGAGGACAACATCTCCGTGGCCATTAATGACGCCACCGATGAGATCGCGGGCCATGGAAAGGGCATATCGAACGCCCCGCTGACTCTGGTCGTCAAGAAAGACGGCGTCCCAGACTTGACCATGGTCGACTTGCCCGGAATCACTAGAGTGCCCGTGCATGGCCAACCTGAGAACATCTACGAGCAGATCTCGGAGATGATCATGGAGTACATAAGGCCTGAGGAAAGCATCATCCTCAATGTCTTGTCTGCGACTGTCGACTTCTCCACCTGCGAGTCCATAAGGATGTCGCAAGTAAGTACACTCTAAACACGCTTGCCCCCCATATCAATTGAATGCTTGGATAGTTTATTTTAACTCAAGGAAATGAGTCCATACGATGATTCGTTTTTATGTCGCAGATGGTAGACAAGAGCGGCAGGAGGACTCTGGCTGTCGTCACAAAGGCCGACAAAGCTCCGGAGGGCCTGCTCGAGAAGGTGACGGCCGATGATGTCAATATAGGGCTTGGCTATGTGTGTGTCCGGAACAGGATTGGTGACGAGACCTACGAAGAAGCGAGGCAGGAAGAGGCGAAGCTGTTCGGCACGCACCATCTGCTGTGCAAGATCGACAAGTCCATCGTCGGTGTGCCTGTCTTGGCGCAAAAGCTGACGCAGATTCAGGCCACCATTATGGCCAAGTGCTTGCCAGAGATCGTCAAGAAGATCAATGACAAGCTGAACACTAATGTCGCCGAGCTTAAGAAATTGCCCAAGAATCTGTCATCGGTCGCGGAGGCCATGACAGCCTTCATGCAGATCCTGGGGTCGGCGAAGGAGTCGCTGAGGAAAATCTTGCTGAGAGGCGAGTTCGATGAGTACCCAGAAGAGAAGGACATGCACTGCACGGCCAGGCTAGTGGAGATGCTGAACGAATACTCCGATGAGCTCCAAAAATGCGCCGAGAATGACCCGAAGACCAACTTCCTTTTGGAGGAATTGGAGGTGCTGGAAGAGACCAAAGGGATCGGGCTCCCAAACTTCCTCCCTCGCAGTGCCTTCATCACCGTCTTGCAGGGGAAGGTGAAGGGGATATCGAGCAAGCCGCCGAATTTTGTGGCTCGTGTTTGGGAATACATTGAGGGAGTTGTGATTCGGGTGGTGATGCAACACTCTGAGAATTATCCTCAGCTTCAGTCGTCAACAAGAAGAGCAGCGTCCAGTCTGATCAACAAGATGAAGGATAAGGCAATGGATAGGATGACGGAAATTGTTGAAATGGAGAAGCTCGCCGACTACACATGCAATCCCGAGTACATGTTGGAGTGCAACAAGTTGATGTCCGATCAGAACATATTCTTGAACGCGATCAACAATGCGTCGAAGTCTAGTAACATTGTCCTCCAGGGGATCGGGGAGGTTGACGTGGCCGACCTGAGGCATCGCAAGCAGCAGATTCAGGAGGCATTCGATCTGAAGATGAGGATCACCGCATACTGGAAGATCGTGCTGCGGAGGTTGGTCGACTCGATGGCACTGCATCTGCTGTTCAGCGTGCAGAACCTGGTGAACAACGAGATGGAGAAGGAGATCGTGGGCGAGCTGATCGGGCCCCATGGCAGCGGCGGCATCGAGAGGATGCTGGAGGAGGCGCCGTCAGTGGCAGCAAAGCGCGATAAGCTGAACAGGAGCATCAAGCTGTTGAAGGAATCTTCTGCGGTGGTGGCCAAGATCATGGATCGGATCTCGACTGATGGGGACTACAGTGATTGATCGGTGCTGTTGTTGTAGTGGGTTTTCCGCTTTCTTTCTATGAGCAAGCTCTTTGTTTGGGCTGGCCTTTAACTAGCTTCCTAGGATAAGGTGTTTTTCCTAGGAAGCGTATGAGTGTGTTACTTTTGTGGTTCTAGCAGTAATGTCAGTTTTAAAGTTTGTTTTGTGTGGGCAAATGAGTGTTGATGGGCTTGCTATGGTTCTATTAACAGTGCGTGCGCAAGTTACAACGAGCAAGGGCTAATCGAAGAAGCCTGAGTGATGCGCAAATCGAACACGCAGTCAGTTTTACATGGTGCCGTTGAAAAAATGATGTTGATAAGACATTTATGAGATGGAGGCTTAGAGAAATTCAATGATCAAGGAAAATGATATAAATGATCTCTAAATTTTGACTCAATGTGCAATGCGTTCTCTCAACTTTTGATTCGTTTAATATGATCCATAAACTATAATTCAATGTGTAATATGGTCTTTAAACTTTTGATATATTATTATTTAGTTCTTGAACTATCTAAAAAAAATTGATGTTGTTTCTGAAGTTAATATAATGGAATGACAATATTAAATATTTTCAAATAATTCAGAGATTAAGAATGATATTGGACAAATTAAAAATTTAGGAATTATATTACATATTCGATCGAAGTTTAGGAATTATTTGTGTTATTATTGATGTAACTAATATTAACACTTAGAGGGGGGGTGAATAGGTGTAGAGGCAGTTTACGTGCAAATAATAACAATCTATTGCAATCTACAAACAGAAATTAAATAGAGAGAGTAGAGAATATTGCAAACACAGTTTATAGTGGTTCAGTTTTAGGCAAGCCTACGTCCACTCTCTAGGCGATCAGACAATAGGCTGGATTTCACTATGTGATCAAAGGTGATTACACACTCTCGAGTGTTAGCACTTGGTAATGATATGTCTCACGAAATCACTCTCTTTGGCAATACACTAGGATCACTCAATTCGCACTATGAACAACAGGTGAAGAACAGAATTAAGCTTTGGAATATGTTCATTTACTTTATCTCCTAGGTCTCATCCTATCCTTATATACTCTCCAAGCTACACTCGACCGTTGACTTTTTTCTTGAGAGTTTAGTCTTCCCTTTCTTGGACAGACTTTACAAAGCAAGTCTTTTTGACCGTTGAAGGTAGATCAGATCCCCTTGGATTCTGTTCGTCCATACAATTAGAATCCGAGTTTCCATAAGTGCTCCATTCTTCTTTGGAAATTGTCCATTAATTGATCCTGCCAATCAGTTTGATACAACAGAATCAATATAAATAAGGTAAGTGAAATACTTTACCGTTGGTAATCTTATTATATAGTTTCATTCTAAGTTTGACAGACTCAAGTTCTGAGTCTACTTAAGTTTTCCGTCTGGTACGGTCAAACTCAGAATTTGCGTCTGCTCGAGTCTTCCGTCTGGTACGGACAGACTCAGAATCTGCATCTCTTCATATCTTCCGTTTGGCATTGACAGACTTAGAGACACCTTATGCTTTTTCTTCTGCCACCAGCAAATTTTAAAGCATATGTCACCTGTGACTTTTCCTTTAAAAGAGATAACACGGACCCCAAGAGTGTCAAAAGTTGGCACAGAGGGACATTTAAGTGCCAAAATCGGAGCAAAAATAGGGATCACTTAAGTGCCAAATCCGGCCAAATTGCCACGTGTCCATTTTTCGGCGACTTCATTTGCTAACGGAGCATTTTTTTCAAAATAAAAAATTCCACGTGGCAATTTTAATAAAAAAAAATTGTCCACGTCAGATTTAAAAAAAAATAAAATCGATTTTATTTTTAAAAAAAAAGGGGGAGGGGAAATCGGCGAGGGCCGTGCTTTTGGCGGCCGATGGCCCTTGGCCCGGTGGAGCGAGGGCCGGCGACCCTCGCCGGATCTGGGGGAGGGTCGCGACCCTTGCCCTAGATCTGGGCGAGGGCCTGCGGGCCCTCGCCGCAGGCCGGCCGGGGTCGCCAGCCATTGGCCGGGGCCCGGCGACCCCGACCGAGCCTCGCCCACCGTCGCCGGCCTTCCCAGCAACGGTGGGGGCGGCAACGATGGCGGCGGCGGGGCTGCACAGCCCTCGCCGATTTCCCCTTCCTTTTTTTTTTTTTTAATTTAAATTAATCAATTTTAAAATATTTTATTTTTAATATTATTTAATTAATAATTTTAAAAATCCACGTCGCGCAAAAAAGACGTCGTTTTACGCTGATCTTTCGTCGTTTCAATTTCCGACGAGCCACGTAAGCAAAAAAATTAATAAAAAAATGACACGTAGGATTTCCGGCAAGGTTCCGGCGACCTAGCACTTAAGTGATCCATTTTTTTTTAAAAATGGCACTTAAGTGTACCGTTTGTAAGTTTTGGCACTTAAGTGTCCCTTTGTGCCAACTTTTGGCACTCCCGCTGTACTTTTCCCTATAAATATCATACATAAAACGATTTGTTAGCATTAAAACTAGGAGTTTTCTCAACAATCTCCCATTTTTGATGGTGACAAAACTTTTTATGCATACGGCTTGTTGTTCCTACAAAATATGGTTAGACAGAGCATACTTCCTACCATAGTAAACCATAATGCTCAAATCACAAAAGATAGCCCATATCAACCATGCTCAAATAATATCAGATGATGATCCATTCATGCATCCCAAGTTCAGAACAACAACAGCCCAATCAGTCAGACAATAGCAAAACAGATCAACAAAATATCAAATTTAACAAAAGATAAAGATCTGCATGTGCATAAGCATAATTACTCTCCCCTTTTTGTCATTGTCAAAAAGTTAATATCCGGAAAAGAGTAAGTAAGGTCTAACAAAAATTTGACAAACAAAATAAACCAGAAGATGATGTTTTTAGAAAGTTTTCTTTTTAGGGGTTCGAACAAGGGTGAAATCCTTCATATCTATGGCAGATTCCTCAATCCTGTTGAGACATTGATGAACTGTCTTCTATAGAGTTTCCAGCCTGTTATTGAAGGAGATTTCCATCGTAGTCTGTTGATCTCTAATCTGTATAAGAAGTGCTAATATCTTATGAGATTCAGCATTGTCAGATGAAGCTGCAGGAGTATGAGTTTCAACATTCTGAGATTGATGCTCCCCTTGAATTGATGCTTCAGTCTGTTCTTGTTGCCCTTGTTGAGTCATATCCTCTTTTCTGTTATCAGCCTCAAGAATAGAACCTTCATTCAAATCATCTTTGTTTTCTTCGCTTCCTTCTTCTTCTTCTTCTTCTTCTTCTTTTTTTTGGATCTTCTTCTGGGTCAAACTCAACACTCTTTGCAGGCTCTGTGCTAAGAATGTTCTCTGCAGGTATTTCAGGTAGAGGTATTTCTGCTTCTGGTTCAGTCAATCTGCGTGCAGTTTGACTCATAGTTGCTAAAATCTTAGAAATAATTTCCTCCTCATCTTCTTCATCCCGCAGTAGAAGTTGTCTTCTCTTCTTAGAACTTGGTTCAACAGCAGCTACTTCTTTTCCTTTTCTCTTAGTTGTTGCTGCTTTAGCCAGTTCTTTCTCATTTCTTCTCCATGTTTCCACGACGTCCTTCAACCTCATTTTATTGATCATCTTCATGTCAATGGCCATTGTTGGGAGAGTTTTAGTGCAGAATCTCCTAAGTATATCTATCTTGAGATGTTCAAAGATTCTGGTTACCAAAGCTCCATAGGGCAATTGTCCTTTATCCTTTAAAACTATCCGATACATGTGCAAAAGAACAGTATGAGGGAGTGAGAACAGTACTCCATTTTCAATCGCCTACATCAGTTTAGCCTCAAATATAACCACATCAGTTTTAGATGATGCCTTAGGATGAATGCAGCTGATTATGATTTTATGCAGAATTGTCCTTGCTGAGGTTAAAAGAGGATAAGTAATACTAGCCCTAACAGACTTTGTAAGATATTTACAAACAGTCTCATAGGTAACTTCCATTGGCTTGAAAGGACCCCTCTCAACTTTCATAATGTTAGCCAGAGTATCTGCACTAACATTATAGAACCTATCATTTACACTGAACTGCATTCTATCTAGAGACAGAAATGTCAAATTCGAGTAGAAATATGCTGTTAGCTCTGGATAAACAGCAGCAAAGTCAATGCAGAATTGATCCATCTGCAACATTTCAAAGTATCTACGCAGATTCACATCAGCAGCATCCAAAAAATCAAAGTCTACAATCCTGTGGTGCATGACTCATCATTCCAGCAATCTGTTATAAAATGTCTTATGCTCTTTAGATTGAAACAATTTCCTAGTTGTTTTCCGAGCCACAGTAGAAATCCCCATTTTGACTTCAAAATTTCTATAGATTCTTTCATCATCCTTCTTCTCACCCTAAACATTCTCTCTACTTCTACCTGCTTCACTAATTCGTTCTCTTCGTGTAGATGGTGGTTCTATAGTCTGAACAGCTTGGATAAGACGAAACTCATTTGCATATCCTTTTTCTCGCAGGAAATAAAGTTTATCGTCTTCCTTAGCATTTTGTTGCACTAACCGCTCATACCTCCTCATGACTGTATGGAGATTATCAGTAGGTTTTGGTAGAGTTAGTCCAGACATACCTCTTCTGAAGACATTTCTTTGCTCAGATTCTGTTGGGGAAATTCTTGGAGATTCCACATTTTCACCTCCATCTCTTTGAACGACTGCATCTGGAGATTGTCCTTGGGAATTTTCGGAAGTCTGCGTCAGATCGAAGTGCGTCTGTCCTCCTTCGATATTCCTTGGTCCTCTTCCAGCAATCCTGTTTGATTTTTTTCGAGGAGACGGAGACACTGACCTTGATCTGGACATGGAGGATCTCGATGCCATGTTCGGAGAAGATTGGTTTTGGAAAAATGTTTGTTCTATTAGGGTTTCTAAAATGGGTTTCTGAAGAGTTGTGAAAAAGAACTCGACTTTTGGGAGGTTATAAACCCTTCGATGTGAGGCAAAGGAAAAGTCACATCTTTTTAAAGAAAAATAACTGAAAATGGCAATTATTCAAAATCTATTAAACTTGACAAAAATATATTCAAACAACATAGTCATGTACCAGAAATTATGCAAATCAATTATTTGCTAATAAAAAATTACCAAGTTCAAACATATAAGGAAATAACTTACACGCCAAAAATACCATCAATTCCTTTTTAGTTCTTCCCAGAAGATTAGTCTGTCCAGACGATTGCTTCTCCCAGACTTTGTCCTGTTCTCATAGACTTTATGAAAAGGGTTAATAATATTTAATCTTCCACATATTGAATTGAATGTACCTTTGTCCAGCGGTTTTGTGAAGATGTTTGCCAATTGATTTTTTGAATCAATGAATTCCACAATTATGTCTCCATTTTGCACATTCTCTAATAAAGTGATGTTTGATTTCAATGTGATTTGCTTTAGAATGTAGAATCGGGTTATTGGTGAAATTTATAGCACTTGTATTATCACACCTTATTTCAGTACAGGTTTCTTCCTTTCCATAGTCCCTCAGTTGCTATCTCATCCATAGAATCTGTGAACAGCAACTTCCAAGAGCAACATATTATGCTTCTGCTGTTGATAGAGCCACAGTATTCTGCTTTTTGGAAAACCATGAAACCAGCATCTTCCCTAGAAGTTGGCATGTTCCAGACGTACTCTTTCTGTCCACTTTGCATCCTGTTAGATCAGCATTTGAGTAACCAAGGAGAGTAAAGTCTATTCCCTTTGGATACCACAGACCCAAGTGTGGATAAGTGGCTATGTACTTGATTATGCGCTTGACATCCGAGAGATGTGATTCTCTAGGATCCACTTAAAATCGAGCACATAAATATACATTGTATAGAATATCTAGTCTAGATGCAGTAAAATAGAGAAGAGAACCAATCATGCTTCTATAAGTCTTCTGATTAACTTTCTTTCCCATTTCATCATGATCTAGTTTGATGGAGGTTGACATTGGAGTTTCAGTCTTTTTGTAATTTTCTATTCCAAACTTTTTGATTAAATCTTTGGCATACTTTTCTTGATAGATGAAGGTTCCATGTTTTGTCTGATTGACCTGAAGTCTTAGGAAGAATGTGAGTTCTCCCATCATGCTCATTTCAAATTCCTCCTGCATAGACTTTAAGAAATTCTTGCACAAGTGCTCATTAGATTATTCAAAAATAATATCATTTACATATATTTGTATGAGCAAAATATCTTTACCTTCCGTTTTGATAAATAGAGTTGTATCTACCATACCTTTCTTGAAGTTATTGTCTAGAAAGAACTTACTCAATTGTTCACACTAGGCTCGAGGTGCTTGTTTTAGACCATACAGCGCCTTCTTCAATCTGTATACATGGTCTGGCTTTCTTGGTTTCTCGAAACCAGGAGGCTGCTCTACAAAGACTTCTTCTTTGATAAACCCATTCAAGAAGGCACTCTTCACATCCATTTGGAATAGCTTGAAGTTTTGATAACAAGCATAAGCAAACAACAGTCTAATTGCTTCTAATCTTGCTACTGGTGCATAGGTTTCATCATAGCCTATTCCTTCAAACTGAGAGTAACCTTTTACTACGAGTCTTGCATTGTTTCTGGTGACTTTGCCAAGTTCATTTACTTTGTTTCTAAAAACCCATTTAGTGCCAATAATAGTTCTTCCTTTGGGTTTGGGAACCAATTCCCATACATCATTCCTTTTGAACTGCTGGAGTTCTTCTTGCATTGCTTCTATCCAGCTTTCATTCTTCAGGGCTTCATTTATTCCTTTAGGTTCAATCTCAGAGATTAGTGCGACAATGCCCGTATCCTTTTTGTTCTTTGATCTAGTTCGGATTCCTTCATTGATATTTCCAATGACTAGCTCCTTAGGATGACTGGACTTATGCTTCCAGTTTCTGTTATGCACTTTATTGTTATCAGAATCTTCTAGTGATTCAGAAATGTCCAACTGAGTGATTCTTTCTTCTTGAGTTGCTTCTGTGACTATTTTCTGAGAAGATTCAACTTCTTTATTGTGACTTGATTTCTCAGGAGCAGCATTGGGTTCTGAGTCTTCATTTTCAGTTTTGTTCTAGTTTGAAACATCTTGTTATAGAAACTTCACATTCATGGATTCCTCCATTGTCTGAGTATTCTTATTGAACACTCTATATGCTTTACTAGAGTTTGAATAGCCCAGAAAAATACATTCATCTGACCTTTCTTCAAACTTACTAGGATGATTGTTAGCATTTTTGAGAATAAAGTATTGACAATCAAAAATGCGAAAGGAGGAAACAATTGGTTTTCTTTCTTTGAAAATTTCATAGAGAGTTTTCTTAAGAATTGGTCTAAGAAAGACTTTGTTAATGATATGGCAAGAAGTGGAAACTGCTTCTGCCCAGAAACGAGTTGCCACATTGCTTTCAATAAGCAGAGTTCTGGCCATTTCTTGCAAAAGACCTGTTCTTCCTTTCCACAATTCCATTTTGTTATGGAGTGTAAGGAGAGGAGAACATATGCTGAATACCATTTTTGTCACAAAAATCTGCAAAGTCTTGATTTTCAAATTATCCACCATGATCTATTTTAATGCTTGAAATAGAGTAACCTTTCTCATTTTGAATTCTTTTTGCTTCATCTTAGACTAAAATATGAGAATGTTTCTCCTTTATTAGCGAGAAAGAATACCCATATAAATCGAGAATAATCATCTACAATCACGAGATAGTATTTCTTACCTCCAATGCTCTGAGTTTTAGTTGGCCCAAATAAATCCATATGGAGTAGCTGCAATACACGATTAGTGGAAATCTATTTTATAGATTTGAAAGAACTTCTTACTTGTTTTCCCATAGTGCATGCAGAGCAAAGATCTGTCTTCTTATAACTTAGTGAGGGCAAACCACGAACAAGCTTCTTGCTGAGAAGCTTGGAGATTTGTTTCATACTAACATGTCCAAGTTTGCGATGCCAGAGACTTGCTTCATCTTAGACTAAAATAAGATATTTTGAAGTGTCTTCGTTTATATCCAGGAGATAGATGTTCCCATGCCTTCGTCTAATGAATGATTGAGAAGAGTCATTGCTTGTTCCAGAACATAGGTTCTCCTTGAAATTAATTCTAAAACCAGCATCACACAACTGGCTGATGCTTAGAAGATTGTAGTTTAATCCCTTAATTAGAGAAACATTATTGATGATTAGACTACCAATCTTAACAGTTCCTAATCCAATGATGTTTCCTTTGATGTTTCCTCCAAAAGAAACTGTTCATCCCTTAACTCTTTCTAAGCCAATGAACATCTTTGAGTCTCCAGTCATATGTCTTGAGCATCCACTGTCCAAGTACCATTTCTTCTTGCTTTTGAAACTTACCTGCAACCAACACACATACTCATTTTTTTCTTTGGTACCTAGATTTTCTTGGGTCTATTGAGGTTAGTAGTATATGCTTTTTCTATCCATTTCTTTTGAACGGGTCTCCAGACTTTAGGATATTTATTTTCAAAATGTTCTCTTTCTCCACAGTTAGAACACTTTAGATACTCTCGACCAACAAATCTTACAAAATTCTTTCCAAAATGATTTTTGTAGGCATGTCGAGGAGGTCTCTGTTTAATTCTTTCCTTGACCTTAGGAAAATCAATTAACGAATCACTTTCTTTATAAAACCCAAGTCCTGACTTATCATAGTAAGGGATTTGAATAGAAAGTATATGCTGTAGGGTTTTCGACCCTTCAGAAAACTTTGTATTGATATTCAAAATTTCCTTTATGAGAGATAAATTCTCATTTTGCAAAGAACTTTGATTTTCCTTTGTTTCCAAAAGTTCCCTTTTAAGAGACTCATTTTCATTTAAAACAGAATCTCGACTTTTCTTCAGTTCTGAAAATTCATTTTTAAGATCATCAAATTTTCCTTTCAATGAGTAACTCTGATGACTCAACTTATGATTTTCCTTTTTTAAACTGGAGATCCTTTTCAAAGTAGTTTTTAAATTGAAACACAGCTCATTTATGTAATATGAAACTTCTATTGGAATATCAGAGTGATTTACCTCAATCTTTTGTTTGAGTCTGATCCTGAATTTGTTTAAGAGTATGAGTCTGAATGTGCCATAAGACAGATGTTGCCATATTCGTATTCACTGTCTTTAACCTCAGTGTCACTCCATGTTTCAGCTTTCAGGGCCTTCTTGTATTTTTCGAATTTCCCTTTGTTCTTCTTGAGCTTGGGACAATTTTGCTTTGTATGACCCTTCTTCTTGCATTCAAAACAAACAACATCTTTGGCATAATCTTCCTCATCCTCAGTTCTACGTTGTCCAGACTATCTGTTTTGTTTCTTGCTGTTGAACTTCCTGCCTTTCCTGTTTAACTTTTTTACTTTTCTGATTAGCAGTGCAAATTCTTCGTCGTCCAGCTTGTCCTCAAAATCTGTATCATCAGAATCAATGTTAGACTTAAGAGCAATGGATTTCTTACCTCTGGATTCCACTTCCTCGTTCATTTGTTCTGCTTCATAGGACTGCAAGGTACCAACAGGCTCATCGATTGTCAACGGTGAAATTCGCAAAGTTTCTCTAATGGAGGTCTTCACATTATTAAACTCTTTTGACAACCCTCTCAAGAGCTTGTTGACTTTCATTGGTCCAAGAACAGGTTGTCCTTGATATGCCAGTCCATTTACAATCTCTATAAATCGACTGAACATGTCTCCTATGGACTCCCCCTATTTCATCTTGAAGGATTCATATTAACCAAGTAAAATATTTACTTTGGTCTCCTTAATACGATCAGTTCCTTCGTATGTCACGTGCAGTCTATCCCATACTTCATTTGCTGTGTCACAAGAAGATATTCGATTATATTCATTATGTGATAAAGCACAATAAAGGGAGTAGATAGTCTTAGCGTCAAGAGTTTGTCTCTTTGTCAGTTCTTCTAGTGAGATGGTAGCTGATGTTTCTATTTCTTTCCTATCATCTTTCTTTGAGGTTTTTCCAACTTTAACAGTGGGATCAACTCCTCTTTCAACTACATCCCATTTCAGTGGATCTTTTGATCTGAGAAAGGCCTTCATCTTGTTCTTCCATATATTGTAATATTTATCGTCAAAGTATGGTGGACGAGTGTTGCTCTGCCCCTCAATCAGACCTAGTGCAAGAATACTAGCCATAGAGGATTTTTAACTCAGAAGTAATAAACACTTCAAAATACTGAGCACAAGGCTCTGATACCAATTGATGTAACTAGTATTAACACCTAGATGGGGGGTGAGTAGGTGTAAAGGCAGTTTACGCGCAAATAATAACAATCTATTGCAATCTACAAATAGAAATTAAATATAGAGAGTAGAGAAGATTGCAAACACAGTTTATAGTGGTTTGGCTTTAGGCAAGCCTACGTCCACTCTCCAGGCGATCAGCCAATAGGTTGGATTTCACTATGTGATCAAAGGTGATTACACACTCTCGAGTGTTAGTACTTGGTGATGATATGTCTCACGAAGTCACTCTCTTTGGTAATACACTAGGATCACTCAATTTCGCACTATGAACAATAGGTGAAGAACGGAATCAAGTTTTGGAATATGTTCATCTACTTTATCTTCTAGGTCTCATCCTATCCTTATTTACTCTCCAAGCCACACTCGACCGTTGGCTCTTTCCTTGAGAGTTTAGTATTCCCTTTCTTGGACAGACTTTATAGGGCAAGTCTTTTTGACCGTTGAAGGTAGATCAGATCCCCTTGGATTCTGTTCGCCCATACAATCAGAATCCGGGCTTCCATAAGTGCTTCATTTTTCTTTGGAAGTTGTCCATTAATTGATCATGCCAATCAATTTAATACAACAGAATCAATATAAATAAGGTAAGTGAAATACTTTACCATTGGTGATCTTATCTTGTAATTTCATTCTGAGTCTGCTTAAGTTTTCCGTCCGGTACGGTCAGACTCAAAATTTGCGTCTACTCGAGTCTTCTGTTTGGTATGGGCAGACTCAGAATCTGCATCTCTTCATATCTTCCGTCTGGCACTGATAGACTTAAAGACACCTTATGTTTTTTCTTCTGTCACCAGCAAATTTTAAAGCATATGTCACCTTGTGACTTTTCCTTTAAAAGAGATATAAATATCATACATAAAAAAGATTTGTTAACATCAAAATTAGGAGTTTTCTCAACAATTATCACATTATTTCTTCATTGATTGTCACCACAAGTGTGTAATTCTATCCATATCATTTTTTGGGGGAATGTCAAAATTGGTTTATGAGATCTTGGAGGCTGTTCGATAGGAATTACACAAAAAGTTTTCATTTTGTTTTTGTAAGAAAAAGTAAAAAGTTTTCACGTGAAAGTACCACTTTTTTTTTAAAAGCCAAAAAACAATCCAACGTAATCTATTATTGTGAAAGCAGAATATTTTTGCTTATTATAATGAAAAAGAGATTCCATCTATCTATAATTCTAGATCAACTAATGAAAAGTGTTGACGTCAAAAGACCACTAATTACTTATATAAGAACGTGCTATATGTTCTTCAAAGAAATTGACTGAAATTTGTTAAAACTATCTTTAAAATTACTCAGAAGAAAAATTTGCCCCGATTTTTTTTATAAATATAAGGAATAAATATTTTGATAGTCCTAAAACTTATCACAAAAATGTAATTAAGTCTTATAACTTTAAAAAAGTATAATTAAGTTTTAAAATTTTCACGAAAGTATAATTAAGTCATAAAAATTTCTAAAAGTACAATCAAATTCTAAATTTTATCAAAAACTTTCAAAAAATGTAATTAAATCCTAAAACTTGTAAAATAGCTCAATCAAACTATTCCGTTAAATGTATTTTTTGAAAATTTTAGGATTCAATTGCACTTTCTTAATAAGTTTTAGAATTTGATTGCACTTTTCTAAAAATTTTAGGACTAGATTACATTTTTATGATAAATTTTAATACTTTATTTTATTTTTTAATAGTTTTATGACTCAATTACACCTTCTTGACAAGTTTTAGGACTATTTATCTCTAAATTTAAAGTTCAATAAATGAATTTATCTTGGTTTCAACTTGCAATGCACTAAAATTTACAACAATTATAGTGGTTGCTTTAACTTCTCCCTTTTATGGGGTAAGTACACTAGGAGTGCCATAACTTTCGTATGGCGCTCACTTTGGTACCAAAACTTTTTTTTCGCTCACTTAAGTACCACAAGTTTAAAAAAACGTTCACTTGAGTGCCACTTTTGATGTGGCCACCAGAAAAGTTGACGTGGTCGCCGGAAAAGCTGACTTGGCCGTCGGAAAAGCTGACATGGCACCGGTGAACAATATTTTAATATATTTATTAATTTTTTTGAATTTTTTTTTGAATTTTTTTGTTTTTTTTCTTTAAGGCCGGTCGCAAAACCCTCACCCTGGGCCACGAAGGCCTCGGGCAAGGCCGTCGGAGCTTGGCCGGCCGCTGGCGAAGGCCGTCGCGGCCTCGCCCATGGCTGGCGAGGGTCTCGTCGGCCAGCCCAGATCTTGCCGGCTAGCCTAGATCTCCAGCGAGATTTGGGCTGGCCAGCGAGACCCTTGCCAGCCACGGCTGAGGCCGCGACGGCCTTCGTCAGCGGTCGGCCAAGATCCGGCGGCCTCGCCCCAGGCCTTCGTGGCCCAAGGTGAGGGTTCCGTGGCCGCCGGCCCTAAAAGAAAACAAAAAAAAAAAATCGAAAAAATTCCAAAAAGAGTAGAAACGGCGTCGTTTTGCATGAAAAATCAGCGTTGGCATCGAAACTTATTAAAAAAAAAAGAAAAATCATTAAAAAATTTCACGTATGCATTTTGGTCGGAAATGGCACTTAACTAAACGATTTTACTCCGATGTGGCACTCAAGTGAGCGAAAAAGAAGTTTTGACACCAAAGTGAGCACCGTACGAAAGTTATGACACTCCTAGTGTCCTAACCCCACTTTTATTATGTCCATTAAATATGTAAATAATGATAAATGTCTCATATAATAACAAAATGAAAAAAATACAAGTAACACTTAAACATGATAGACATTATTTAATGAAAATGATGATAAATAAACATTTTTTACCTGGGGTAACCAAACGTTGCTTTTAATTAAGAACCATTTAGATAAACTAAAAGCAAGTTAACTGATTTTAATGTTAATAAAAACTAAAATTAACATATGCAAACGGCACCAATCAATGTTCAATTTGGTCTAAATTTTTTTTTTGTCAAATCAGTCATTGTCCTATTTGATTAGAAACAATTTGATCCTTTTAACTCACAGGACAATCCAACCCTTGTACTTGCAAAAATGATCATGACAGATATTTATAAAAATGAATGCGTTCATGTACAAATATCGATTCTTTGATAATTATTTTCCAAGGTGAGAATTCACTTTATTTTAAGATGGATAATTTCATAAGAATAATGAATTCTCACTAGTCAACGTCAAAAGGCACAAGAGCCGGGAAAGAAACTACTAATCACTCTCATATGTTCACCTAACTATGTCACGGATGTCACCATCCGGGTGGGGATGGGAGCAACTTCTAGTCGTATTGAAAAATTTTACAAGTCAAAATCACATATCTTAAACGAGAAGTGACCAATAAAATGGAAAAGTTACTATCGAAGAAAATGTGGAGCGGTACATTCTAATATGGATATTTACTAATTCTAGTGACGAAGTTGCTTGAGAGCCTCGGTTTAGGACCTAAAGGTCACTTGTTCAAAATCTAAGTAAATGCATGAATACGACTCTAAGTCTGGACTTCCTATTAGTCCAAAAGTATCTAGACTTAATCATTCCATAAGCTTTCAAGTATAGGAGATATCACGAGCAAAAGGAACCAACAACTTGAATTAGAATAGGACTATATAAACACAAATCATATCAAAATTTAATCACTAACAAGATCTTAAAATGGTTTGACAAAATAACCAAATGTAAACAAATTATACCGAAATTTAATCGACGACACAGCACCCAAGATAAGGATGCACGCTAGAACTTAATCGATAACGTGAATCTAAAAGCTATAACTAAGAAAATAAATTTCAATAGAGGAAGATAAAATTACTAAAAAATAGTAAATTTGTTTGATTTGTATGGGAATTTCTTTGTAGGTAAGTAGTGGTATTTATAATGGTTTCATGGCAACCGCTTTTTGGCGGTGGTATTTCCTGGAATGTTCCTCGTCGATTACCTTCATGTCCTTCTATCATCGTAAATTTCATGCCCACGCTCTTATAAGTCGTGCTTTTGTCTCTAGACGATTGCTCCTCCTATTCGGTGTGTTAAGGCGCGCATGATGACGTTTCTATTTTCGGGAACAAATTCTGTTCAGAAATGATTCTTTTTCATTTTATTCCCGGGAACAATTTCTAAACATTTGAAGGCGTTTGGTAATTACTTGTTATCGTATATCAACAACTGAATATGTACCATTAACACGTGCCAATAACGTAAATTTCTATGGTCGCTGATAAGATGTCATGTATATAGTAATATTCATGTGTCATTTATGCAATTATTTGTGTTTCACATGTCAAGTATGTGCTTGTCGATGACCTGATAATTTTTTACATTAACAAGTTAATACATTTAAAACAGAAACGTTTTATCCAATTTTTTTTTTCAAGAGTGAAAAGTGTCAAAGCGTCATATAGAAAAGGTAAAGAAACGAAGAAAAGGTCTGCGAGGAAAGCCGCAAAGCCAAAGAAAAAGAATCGAGAAATTCCCTGCTTTTTAAAAGTCCCTTTGTACATGATAAAAAAAAAAAAAAACAGAAAATCACATTGTACGGTCTCCTGGACAGCGAAGAGAAATGTACGGTCGCACCAATGCAATCTCCGAACAGAGTAGAGAATCCATCAAAATATCTTACTATGATCGCTCAGTTTGTTTTGTAAGATTTAAATAAATAAATATTCTACAAAAATTTATAATTTAAATCATATAAATTAAATAGTTAATACAATATATTTCATTATCGATAATAATTTATATTTAGATGTTTTCGCGGACAACTAAAATATTTTTTCGTTTGTTCATGATTATAAGTGATACAAGCTATCATTTTTAAAAAATATATTTTTTAAATTATTTATTTTCCATGAATCTAGCTTTTTTCTTAAAATAGGTAACTAATTTTACCAGACAAAAAATAAATCTAACAATGAAAAAATTGAGGAAATTGGATGCAATCTTCAGAGCAGTGATTTTATCGACGACGAGTGTTGTTGATATTGTATTACATTAGATAACGAAAAAGACAAAAAAAAAAAGACATTCTAATAAACCATAGTCATTTTGGTTTTCCTTTTTCGTCCATGCATGCACAATTTTTTGCAAGTAAATGTAGCATAGGAATTTTCGAATTGACAGATAAATAAGTTGGGTAGGGTTAAAAATAATCCAATCAAAATTGACTTGTTTATTTCTCGTTGATCCATATTTTACAATTTACAGTGAACTGACCAGTAAGCCTACGTTTGGAAGACTTTGGAAAAGGTGGGGGATGAGAATAAGTATTAGAATAGAAAGGAAGGTGGTGTGGAAATGGGCGGACGACATTGCACCTTTTCTCCAACCTATGAGCCGTTCCCACTCAACTCCACCATTGAAGTTTCTTTTTACATTAATTTTGCATTATTTTTAATATTTCAAAATAAAAATTTTGAATTTTTTCTTACAAAATGATAATTCTTTTTATTTTCCCAAAAATTGGGGCTTGGCCATTCACGCTTTGCATATAGCCTAGTGGCCCCCTCTACTGCTGATGCTAGAATTGAACACCATCCCACCACCACCATCAGCTCCGTGCCACCGTCGCCGAGCTCGGCATTGCCACGATCATTGTCGCCACTAAAGCCCTATACTCGGCCACGACGAATACTACTAATCACCTCGCCCCAATTCTAATCACCTCCATTAAGAAGCAAGAAGCACAATCTTGAGCCAAAACAAAAAGGAGGCTCTTGATGCAAACAATGAAGAGGGGAATGGCCATGACTCAAAGCACAAATTCTAGCTGGGAGCTCCAGACCTTAAAGTCGCTATTTCAGCTCCTTAAGGTTTAAGTTATCTAGGGTCTAAAGGTTGGAGCATCACGAGGTTAAAAGTTCCCACCTTTTAAGGTCAAGTTGACACAATGATAATGATGTGACTTTGGTACAACAAAATTTTGTCCATTGGTGCATCGCTTCCACACTTTAGTTTCTAACTTTTGTCCCATCCACGACGCCAACCCTCTCCGTGAAGTCATCTCAATCGTCCAACTTGTATTAGAAGTCTCTTCTCTATATAAATGAATCCATAACGTCCCTACTCCATAGAACGAAATCATCACTTCCCTTCTTTGATTTCGCCGACCAAGCTCTTCCAAAGTTAGAAGGAAATTTTCGAGAGGCTGCCAAGAATGGGCGATGATCGGTCTATCAGCCTTGGTGTACTCGAAGCTGAACCCCTGTCGGTTGTCCGCCCGGTGCCGCTGGCCGCCACCTACAATGACCAGATCCGCCCCCTGCTCGACGTGATCGACAGGCTCCGAAACCTCAATGTCATGAAGGAGGGCATCCAGCTCCCCACCATCGTCGTCGTCGGCGACCAGTCGTCCGGGAAATCGAGTGTCCTCGAGTCCCTCGCCGGCATCAACCTGCCGCGGGGGCAGGGCATTTGCACCCGCGTCCCTCTCATCATGCGGCTCCAAGATAGCCCTTGTACCGATTGGCCTGAGCTCTACCTCGAGTTCAACGGCAAAGTCGTCCACACAGATGAGGACAACATCTCCGTGGCCATTAATGACGCCACCGACGAGATCGCTGGCCATGGGAAGGGCATATCGAACGCCCCGCTGACTCTGGTCGTCAAGAAAGACGGCGTCCCGGACCTGACCATGGTCGACTTGCCCGGAATCACTAGAGTGCCTGTGCACGGCCAGCCGGAGAACATCTACGAGCAGATCTCGGAGATGATAATGGAGTACATAAGGCCTGAGGAGAGCATCATCCTCAATGTCTTGTCCGCGACCGTCGACTTCTCCACCTGCGAGTCCATAAGGATGTCGCAAGTAAGTACACTCTAGACACGCCTGGCTTCCATGTCAATTGAATGCTTGAGTCTAAACCATCGTTCGTTTTTATGTCGCAGATGGTGGACAAGACCGGCAGGAGGACTCTGGCCGTTGTCACAAAGGCCGATAAAGCTCCGGAGGGCCTTCTCGAGAAGGTAACGGCGGATGATGTTAATATAGGGCTTGGCTATGTGTGTGTCCGGAACAGGATTGGTGACGAGACCTACGAAGAAGCGAGGCAGGAAGAGGCGAAGCTGTTCGGCACGCACCCTTTGCTGTGCAAGATCGACAAGTCCATCGTTGGTGTACCGGTCTTGGCACAAAAGCTGACGCAGATTCAGGCCACAATCATGGCCCAGTGTTTGCCGGAGATCGTCAAAAAGATCAATGACAAGCTGAACGCAAATGTCGCCGAGCTTAAGAAAATGCCCAAGACTCTGTCCTCGGTCGCAGAGGCCATGACCGCTTTCATGCAGATCCTGGGGTCGGCGAAGGAGTCGCTGAGGAAAATCTTGGTGAGAGGCGAGTTCGATGAGTACCCAGAAGAGAAGGACATGCACTGCACGGCCAGGCTAGTGGAGATGCTGAACCAATATTCCAATGAGCTCCAAAACTGCGCTGAGATTGACCCCAGGACCAACTTCCTTTTGGAGGAATTGGAGGTATTGGAAGAGGCCAAAGGGATCGGGCTCCCGAACTTCCTCCCTCGCACTGCCTTCATCACCGTCTTGCAGCGGAAGGTGAAGGGGATATCGAGCACGCCGCCGAGTTTTGTGGCTCGTGTTTGGGAATACATTGAGGGAGTTGTGATTCGAGTGTTGATGCAACACTCCGAGAATTATCCTCAGCTTCAGTCGTCGACGAGAAGAGCAGCGTCCAGTCTGATCAACAAGACGAAGGAGAAGGCGATGGATAGGATGATGGAAATTGTCGAAATGGAGAAGCTCAGTGACTACACATGCAACCCTGAGTACATGTTGGAGTGGAACAACTTGATGTCCCAGCAGAACACATTCATGGACACGATCAACAACACGTCAAGGCCTAGCAACATTGTCCTCGACGGGATTGGGGAGGTCGACGTGGCCAACCTGAGGCATCGCAAGCCACAGATTCAGGAGGCGTTTGATCTGAAGATGAGAATTACTGCGTACTGGAAGATCGTGCTTCGGAGGTTCGTCGACTCGATGGCGCTGCATCTGCTGTTCAGCGTGCAGAACCTGGTGAGCAACGAGATGGAGAAGGAGATCGTGGGCGAGCTGATCGGGCCCAATGGCAGCGGCGGCATCGAGAGGATGCTGGAGGAAGCACCGTCGGTGGCTTTGAGGCGCGATAAGCTGAAGAGGAGCATCAAGCTGTTGAGGGATTCTGCAGCGGAGGTGGCCAAGATCATAGATGGGGCCTACAATGATTGATCGGTGTTGTTGTTCTAGTGGGTTTTCCGTTTTCTTTCTACTGGGTGTGCTCTTGTTTCCACTGGCTTTTAAAACTAGCTTCCTAGGATAAGGTGCTTTTCCTAGGAAGCGTAGGAGGGTGTTTTACTCTTGTTATTTTAGTAATCAGCTTTTTAATGTCAGTTTTAAAGGTTGTTTTGTGTGTGCTAAGGGGTGTTGATGGGCTTGTTATGGTTCTATCAACCTTGTGTAGACAAGTTTCGGCACGAGCAAGGGTTAATCACAAGAAACCCAAGTGATGCGCGAATCCAATCAACAATCATTTTACCTGGCGCTATTGAAAAGAAGATGTTGACCGATGTTCCTGAGATAAAGGCATGGAGAAATGGATGCCTGATTCTTGGGAAATATGACACAAATGGCCATAAATTTTGGTTCAATATAAAATATAATTTCTAAATTGTCACTCAATGTACAATGTGATAACTAGACTTTTAGTACACGGCCAATTTAGTTCCTGAACTGTATAGAAATATCTGATGTTACTTTTGACTTGATTTAATGGGATGATAATATTAAATATCTTCATATAATTCAGGATATAAGTTGAACATGTATAAAATGTTCAAAGATAATATTAGACAAATTAAAATTTAGGAGCTATATTACTAATTCAATCAAAGTCAAGGATCATTTGTGCTATTATCACTGACCTTTACATTGGTTGTCGCTGTAAGTGTGTAACTCTGTCCACATCAGTTTCAAGGGCAATGGTACAATTGGCTTATGAGAGCTTGGAGGCCGTCCGACTGGAGTTATATAAACAGTTTCTATTTTGTTTTTGTAAGCAAAGGTAAGCCCAAAAAAAAAAAAATGCCAACGTAATCTTTAATTGGGAAAGCAGAAAATTTTTGCTTATTATAATGAAAAAAGTGATTCCATCTATCTTTAATTCTTGATTAACTAATAAAAAGTTTTGACGTCAAAAGACCACTAATTACTCATATAAGAACGTGCGTTCCATAATGAAATTGATTGAAATTCGTTAAAACGGTCTTCAAAATCACTCAGGAGAGAAAAGTTGCCTCAATTGTTTTTTTGGTTTGTAAATTTAAAGTTTGGTAAATGAATTAATCTTGTTTCAATATAATTTACAACAATTGTAGTAGTTGCTTTAAATTCTCCCTTTTATTATGTCTATTAATTATGTAAATAATGATAAATGTATCGCATAATAACAAATTGAAAAAAATATAACTATCATTTAAACATCATAGACATTATTTAATAACCAAACGTTGCTTTTAGTCAAAAACCATTTAGATAAGATAAAAGGAGGTTAACTGATTTTAATGTTAATGAAAATAAACATTAACATATGCAAACGGCACCTTAATCGATGTTCGATTTGGACTAAACCTTTGTTGTCAAATCAGTCCTTGCCCCATTTGATTAGATATAATTTGGTCATTTTAACTCACATGGCAATCTCACCTGGCACTTGCAAAATAATCATGACAAAATATTATAAAAATGAATGTACCCATGTACAAATATCAATTCTTTAGTAGTTATTTTTTAAGGAAAAATTATTAAAACAATCCTAAATTTATTATAATTTTTCCAATTTAGTCATACATCTTTTTTTTTGCTAATTTAATTTAAATATTTTACAATTGTGCTAATTCAGTCCATTTGACCAACTTTAGCCAACTGGCGCTGACATGGATGCCAAACCAACGCTAGCAATCGGTGTTGACATGGCGATATTTTAATGATATTTTTATTTTTTCAAAATTTTTATCAATTTTTTCCTTTTTTTTCTCTGTTTTTTTTCTCCTTCTTTCTCCTTCCTCCTATCGCGACCTAAAATTTTTTTTCCCAATCCATCCCGGAGGGGGAACGAAAGAAAATGTCTAAATAAATTTAAAGGGTATTGTTAATTTTGGGGCGACGGCCTTTCATTAACTTGGGTTCTCCCAAGCCCATACCCATGCGTGACGTTGGGTATTCATAAAAATTTTCAATTAAGGAGTCGCCACTAGCCTATTGGGATCGGCTAGAAACCAATCGAGGGATGGGAGTGTGCCTCACTTTTTACGCAACTAAAAAGTTTAGGGTCGGGGACTTGATTAAGCTAATCATGTGATTAACGCCCTTTCGGTACCTAACTTAATTGTGTGTTAATGAGGCCATGTCAATCTTTTCGAGAAACTTAAGGTATGTCCTAACCGTTTTAAGTAAGGAAACAACATCCAAAATATCAATGTAAAATAAGGTGCAAGAATATCCTAATATTGTCCCTAAAAAATAAACAGAGAAATGTAACGTAAAATAAAGACTTATTGTAGAGCCCTAAAGGCTTATTCATTTTGGTCTTTTTTTCTTTTTTAGGAATTTTTTTTTGCAATTTTCTGAATTTTTTTGAATTTTTTTGAAATATTTTTTAATATTTTTGAATTTTCCAAAATTAAAGAAAACAAACTTTTAAGATTTTTAATATTTTTTGGCTTTTCTGGAAATTTAAAAAAAAATTATTAATTTTTTTTGGAATTTTCTAATGTTTTTAATTTTTTTGGAATTTTTGAATATTCGAAAAAGGAAAAATAAAATAAAAATAAAATAAACTTTCAAAACCTTTCTGAATTAAAAAAACTATTTATTAATTTTTTAAGGGTTTTCGAATTTTTTAAGACTTTATAAGATTTTTAATATTTTTTTAATATTTTTGAATTTTAGAATTTTTAAAATTTTTATAAAAAGTGATTCCGACCGGGTCGGGAGGCCCGGCCCTACTAAACCGACCCGGACCCTATCGGTCCGGGCTGGGCTAGCGACCGGGCTGGCCGAACGGCCCGGTCAAAAATTTAAAAAAAAATGGCCCATTGGTAAAAAGAATTAAACAGCCCATTTCCTATTTATAAAAACTCGGCCCATGTACCTAGGCCACTGACCAACCCAAACATCCAGCCCAGACTCATTCAACAATTTTCTAAGCCCAGCCCCTTTTTCTCTTCATTTTCTTTTCTTTTATTTATTCTTTTTGTCTTTTCTGCCTTGTCTCTTCCTTCTGCGATTCTTCCATGCACGCCTTCAACCTAGTGTCATCTTCTTCCCCAAGCCAACTTCAACCTACAGAACACGACGCCAGCAACTTGATATTCCAGAACCCAAACAAAAAGATCCCGACGCCGGCACCAGCGCCCTGGCTACTGGCCGTCATCCTACGCCGCCGTCGATGACAGACGTCCGACGAGGGGAATGAACAACCGGCGACGGTGTCAACTTAGTAGCACGCGAATCAAGACATAAAACAGAACAAAACATGGCAGTAGGTGTGTTTTTCATAATCCATAGAAAAATCGTGCGTCAAAATAACTTTGAGACTCCATTTTACAAAGTAAATTTACGTAGTTCATTTGGGCAAATCATCAAACACATAATATGTACTTTCGACTACGAACACCAAAATCAATTTCAACATTGCATTCGGCTTAAACATGACGCATCGACCTTTCAATGAACACAAATCGCGGTATAACAACTTCAGCTTCAACCAGATGTTTCATGAATGATGGCCTGGACGCATTATTTCAAAACTCAGCAAGGTCGGGCATGGGCTTACTTGTTTTCGTACTCAACTTGACCGAGATTGGAAATGGCAAAGTTCGAGAATGGTGGCTACCTCTAATGGCCGACGACTGTTTCTGCTTTCCTAAACGTTAGTGTGAGTTGGCGTGGGAGAAGAAACGGCAGGTTCGGTCTTTCCAGCGGAGTCCTTTTGTTGATCAGGATCAATTTGTCTGATGGGAGATAACTCTTCAGGAATATGAGATAAATCTTGGTTGATCCCTTTCGCCGATTGTGCGGCAAGTTCCAGAAAAAGGGCAGCAAAGAGAAGCAACAGCGATCCGACGAAAAGGCCGGGGAAATTCGACAGTCCGAGAGAGATCGCGCCGTCGTCGCGCAGCGGAAGCACCATGAAATAGGCGCTCAGGATGAAGAAGAAGCAGGAGGAAGCGTGGAGCAGAGGAGGGGTCTCATGAGGGTGCACCGAGACGAAGTTGGACACGATCGCGTGCGATCGAGACCGGTTGTTCATTTTTGCTCTGAGATCGCCGTCGTCTTCTTCAATCTCTCTCGCTGTGAAGGAGAATCAGGCAGCTTCAAGCCATTGCCATCGCCAACTGAACTGGAGGTTTAACCAGCTCGTTCTCTCTCTCTCTCCGTTTCCGTTTTCCAGAAAGAACAGCTCCCTTCGATTCGATTCTCCTTCAGCCCAGGCTCTCGTTTTTTCTTTTCTTTTCTCAAAACCCAGAAAACCAGCTTTCTGTTTCTGCGTTTTCCTTGCTGCCCCTTGTTTTTTCTTTCTCCTTCTGCTCTCTCTCCGTTTTCTGTTTTGCTTCTGCGTTTCCTGTCTCTTCTGCCAAAGAAAAAAGAACCGGGTCCTCTAAAACCTGCGGCTTCCTTCTCCGTTCTCTCCTCCAAGCATCAGAAAACCAGCCTGCTTCGTATTTCTTCCTGCCCCCTTCCTTTCGGTTTTCTTCTTCTGCTCTTCTTCTGCTTCTGTTCCGACCCCTTATCCTCGGCAACACGCTGCTGCCGTCTGACCTCCCTCTGCCGCCTGACTTTGCCGACCTAACCTCTGCCGTCTGACCTGCAGATTGCTCTATCCGGGTCTGCTGCAGCCATGCTGCAACTTGCTGCAAATTTTTTTTTATTTCTTCTGCAGGTCGCTGCCTCTCTCACGTCCATCTTGCTCGCCTCTGCTGCTCTTTTCTCTGTCTCTCGGGCAGCAAGAACTGAAGAAACAGCGCCTCAACCACAGAGAAAACCCAGGAAAGCCACCTCCGTTTTCCTTCAGTCGTTTCTTCCCATCGCTCTCTTCTCACTCTCCCTTTCTGCTTTTTTTTTTTGGTTTTCCTTCGCTGCTCCTCTGAAAATCGTCACCTCAACCGGCAAAACAAGCCCCCATCTCTCCCTTTTCTCCTCCAAAAACAGCCCAAACCAAACTCCATTCTTCTCCTGTGTTTTTCTTTTTCTGGTTTCTTCTCCCCCGCTGTCCAGAATCGCTCTCCTCCTCTGTGTCTACCTCCGTCTCCTCTTCTCTTCAGTCCTCAACAACAGCTTCCATATTTCGATTTTCCTCCTCCAGAACCCAGAAAATGGGAAGAAGATCCCCTCTCCCTCCTCGCTCTCGGATTTTCTTCATTCGTGTTCCCCTCTTTTTTCTCTGCAGATCTCTCCTGTCGAAAATCGCCCACGTCCGCCTAGCTCCTCTCAGATCTGCTTTTTTTTTTTTTTTTAGCCAGAAAATCGTCGCCGCCGGGGGTCGTCCTGAACGGCCGTCGTCTGCTGTCCCCCTTTTCTTCCTCTCCTCTGTGCCTGTCCATGCGTCCGTCTCCCCCCTCCTTTTTTTCTCTGTCTCTGTGTCGGAGAAGAAGAGAGAATCCAAGGAAAGAGGTTATGGGCCCAGAGAAAAGCAACACCGAAGGAAAATGGGCTAGGCCCAAAAGAAAAGGAAAAAGGCTGGGCAATAAAGAAAATGGGCTGGGCCGAGCCAGCCCGTTGAAAATTTTTTTTTGGCGAATTTTTTTTCGAAATTTTTATCTTTTCTATAAATTAATATATATTTATATATGCAAAATAAATGGGCATTTAAAACAAAATAAACAAAAATTTGGTTGTCAACACCTCCCTCTCTAGTGGCCGATGACTAGCCTAAGGTAGGGCTAGCGAGGGACCTCATCGGCCTTGAGGAAGCTTGGCTGTAGTTGGGCGACCTTGCCCAGGCTTGCCCTCCCCGGATCTGGTGAGAGTCGAGCATTGCCGACCATGGGGGCAAGGCTTGACCTTGCCCAAGGCCACAAAGGTTGAAGGCCACAACCTCTCACAGCCTTTGGCAAGGGTTGCTAGTGGCTAGGCAAGGTTCACCCTCACCGGAATTTGGTGAAGGCAATGTCGCCCTTGTGGGCCTTGCCTGGATATGCAAAAGGATGGAGACTCAAGGGGAGTTCTTTAGGTAATGAAGACAAAATCACGAAAAATGAGAAAAATCAAATGGAACCAAGTCGCAAGTTCATCCCCTTAAAGTTGGAGAGCCAAGGACTTATGGGGAAAGTTCTTCATATTAGTGCCTTTGGCAAGGCTGCCCAACCATGACCAGGCTTTTTGGCTAATTGCCGGCGGGCATAGGAAGGAGGAAGAAGAAGGGAATAAAAAAGAAAAACATTAATAAAAAAATCAAAAAAATAAAATATATTAAAATATTGCCACATTAGCATTGGTTGTTGGCGTCGGTATCAGCCAGTGTCCACGTTAACGTCGGCTAATCAAAGTTGATCGGATATACTAAATCGACATAATTGCAAAAAGATTATGACTGAATTGACCCAAAAAAAAGTTTATGATTGAATTTGAAAAATTATAATAGGTTTACGAATGTTTTGGTAATATTCTCTATTTACCAATGTGAGAATCTATTTTAACATAATTAATTTAATAAGAATAATGAATTCTTACTACTCCACGTCAAAAGGCACTAGACGCGGGAAAGAAACAACTAGTTACTATCACACGCTCCCCTAATTATATCATGGATGTCACCATCTATGTGGGGATGGGGCTAACTTCTAGTCACATTGAAAAATTTCACAAGTCAAAATCAAATATCTTAATCAAGAAGTTACCAATAAAATGGAGAACTCACTCTCTAAGAAAATGTGGAGCAATACAATTCTAATATGGAAATTTACTAATTCTGGTGACGAAATTGCTCAAGAGCCGAAGGTCAGGAGTTTCCAACTCAAATTTGAAGGTCACTTGTTTGAAAACTTATCAATTGCATGAATACTATTCTAAGTTTGCACTATCTATTGGTCCGAAAATATCTTGACTTAATCATTTCGTAAAGCTTTCAAATAGCCAACCCTCACTGCACAAGTGGGGTGGGGTGATCTCTTTATTCTCTCATCGCATACTTTCGTTTTATGCTAATAATGTTAGGAAATGATCATTAACATCGTAATTTATCATTTACCAAAAAAGTTGGGTCAAAAGCGAGATACCGGAGACAAAAGATATAACATTATAACGACCACTTTGACTGTATTAAAGTACAAGTGCATTTCAGAGTAGGCTGTATCTTGCTCCATCCTTGGTCGGATAGCAATCCTGTGATTGGTGAGTGACAAATATAAACGTCTCTCACGTTTGTTTACAATAAAGCATAAATAAGACTAATGCCTATATTTACGTATGTTTATATAACCCACAAATCAGGAGACTAAAATACCATCGTGATTATAAAGTAGGTGGGCGACCAAATAAGAATCGACCACTTTTATGCTTAGCCTGTATGGAGGCATGGATTCAATTACAATGCATTGTGGCCTTAATTCCGACTGACTAATTTCTGCATTTAGGCGATTTTCTTAAAATCTAACAAGTATAGAACCGACCCAAATCGTCATGGGTTATAATTATTTATTGTTTTCAAAATTTTTTGTCGGCAGTTCTTTTGCAACGAAGTATCCTTTACTGAAAATCGTCTTCGGCTTTTGTTTAAGTCAAGATTTTGTGCAAACTCCAAATAGGAAATATCACAAGCAAAAGGAACAGACAACTTAAATCACAATAGGACTGTATAAACACATATCATGTTGAAATTTAATTAACAACCAAGATTTGGAAGATACAAAATCAATGAAGTGACCAGATGTAAACAAATTATTCAAAATTTTAATTGATGACATAACTTAAGAATATAAAGATATCATGCCGGAATTTAATCAAAGACATGGTACCTAGGGTAATACGCATGCCAAAATTTAATCGACAACAAGAATTTAAAAGCCACAACTAGGAAAATAATATAGAAGATAAAAGTATTGAAAAGATAGTAAATTTGTTTGATTTATACTAAGGACTTCCCAGTATACAAGTAGTGGAATTTATAATGGTTGCATGATAACCCTTTTTTGCTTTTGCATTTTCTTGAATGGTTCCCGTCGATTGTTGCAAATTTCATGCCCACGCTCTTATAAAGTCATGCTTCTATCTCTAAATGATTGCTCCTCCTTGACAGTGTGTTTAATGGCTTCTTACTTTTGCCCGATCATTATCTATCCCGCGATACTACTCATGAGTAATACCTGTTCCCTCTAAAATTGCATGCCCATTTCTCCTCAATCTCAACTCTTCAAATATTTCATAATTGTGTTTTCTCTCTCTTTAAGCCGGTTAATCCATCATCTCAATTGCTTTGTTTTGAATTAATAACTACTCGTCGTTGTATATCGACAATCGAATATATACTATTGATGTGTGTCAATTACGTCAACTTTTTACAGTCACCAATAATGTCATGTGCGCGATATTGCTTACCTATCATTAATATAATTATCTATGTTTCATGTGTCAAGTACATGCTTGTCAAAAACTCGGTTATTTTTGGTTTAATGCATTTAAAACAAAAATGTTTTTTTCCAATTTTTTTAAGAGCCGAAAGTGCTAAAACGTAATATAGAAAAGGTAAAGAAAAGAAGAAAAAGCGTCCAAGGAAAGGCGCATTAATGAAGCCACAGTTAAAAAAAAATTGAAACTCCCTGGTTTTTAAAAGTCCCATTGTACAAGAAAGAAGAAAAGAAAAAAACAGTCTCATTGTACGGTCTCCTCGACAGCGAAGAGAAAAATGCACGATCGCACCAGTGCCGGCTCCGGGTGGAGCAAACAACCCATTAAAATGTCCGTATATAATTGATTTAGCCTCTCTTTATTTCTTTAAAAATAAATAAAAATATTGTTATATAAAAAATTATAACTTGTATCATATGAAATAATTAATTGATGAAATTATCGATAATAATTTATGATTATATATTTTTGTGGACAACTAAAATATTTTTTTTGTTGATTCATAATTATAAGTGATACAAACGATCATTTTAAAGAAATTATTTTTTAAATCATATATTTTTTGTGAATATAAATTTTTCTTAAAATAGGTAACTAATTTTACTTGAAAAAAATAAATCTGATGCAACGAAAAAATTGACGAAATGGGACGCAATCTTCAAAGCAATGATTTTATTAACGATGAGGACCGCTGGCCGGTGAGAGATTGATACTAATATTGTATTACATGAGATAATTTGTATCACAAAGATAGAAAAAACAACATCCTAATGAACTGTAGTTATTTCATTTTTTGTTCTTTGTCCATCCATACACATTTTTTTTCAAATAAATGTAACGTAGACATTTTAGAACTATCATATGTATAAGTTGGATCGGATTGAAAATGATCCGACTAAAATAACCTGTTTATTTCTCATTGATCCATATTTTTCAATTTTACATTGAGCTGATCCTTGAGCCTGTGTTTTGAAGACTTTGGAAAAGGTGGTTTTTTTTTGAGGGGGGGGATTACAATTAGAATAGAAAAAGGGGCGTGTGGAAATGGGCAGAGCCACGCACCTCCATCATTGAAGAGTAAAAAATTGTCTTGGTCAATGTTCTTTCCTTTCAATTCTTTTTTAATCTTTTTCAAACAACTCAATGATCAATTTTTCACCTTTTGTCCAACCCTCATTTTATATTACTTCCAAATCCTTTCAAGAAAATCATTTCTTCACACATTCTGTCTTGATTTCATGTTTTTTCACATAGATTTTCTCCACCTCCTCGATTATTTGAGGTTTCTTTTTTCATTAATTTTTGTATTATTTTTAATATTTCAAAATCAAAACTCTGAATTTTTTCTTACAAAACGCTAATTTAATTTTTAAAAAATATTGGGCCTTGGCCAATCATGCTTTGCATATAACTTGATGGCCACCCCTACCAGCCACCCCTTCCACCGATGCTAGAATTGAACACCACCCCACCACCACCAACTCTGTGCCACCATCACCAAGCTCGGCACTGCTACGATCATTGCTGCCACTAGAGCCCTATACTCGGCCACCATGAATCCTACTAATCACCGCGCCTCAATTCTAGTCACCTTTATTTCGAAGCAAGAAGCATAATCTTGAGTCAAAACTGAGGGTGGCTAGCAAGAATCACCTAGAGGTGGGGTGAATAGGTGATAAAATAAAATCTTATACAAAATAAAAATTTGGAATAAAACTAGTCAAGTTGAAGTCTAGATGTCAGCAAACGTAGCACAATTCAGAAGTCTGAACAATAATAAGATCTCAGAACATGGTTCTCAATATGCTATGCAGAAGTCAGACTTTGAATCACCCAGCACGTGTGCACTAAATTATAACAATAATCAATAAGAGATTAAGGGATAAGAGAAATTACATACGAATATTATAGTGGTTCGGCTTAGATTAAGCCTACGCCTACTATCCCACGCTAATAGCCTACTGGCTAGATTTCACTGTATGATTAATAAGAGATTACAACTTTGAGTGCAAACACTCAGCGATAAATCGCACTATCTCACTAAGTCACTTTTGTGTACTTCTCTCATGATCACAAATTTTTAAGCTCACACAAGACAAGTGTATATGGTTGAAGTACGCCCAAACTTAAGAATTATAGATTCTATGCTTCGTCTTTAATTTGCTCTTCAGTTCCTTCATCTCCTTATATACTCCTCCACTTCCAAACTAGCTGTTGGACAGTATCTAGAGGATCGTCTTTCAATCTATCCGTTGGACAGAACTGTATCAAGAAAATTTGGTAGCTATTGAGTGATAGAAGCAAAATCCCCATCTTGATTTTGGTCGCCTATACAAGTAGAATCTAGGCTTCCATAAGTAGAGCTTCTTCGTTAGGAAAGTTCTTGTCTTTGGGATTCAATTGCCAATCAATTAGATTGAGTCAATCAAATCTATTTTGGTGTAGAATCCAAACCAGATTACTAGCTGTTACATATTCTGGGTATGTGGCTTGTTATGTTATATTCCTTGATAATGTTCTTTACACGTTCTATCATCTACCTAACGGCTTGTGCATCTTTCACCTATTTACTTAATCATCAACACATTAATAGCCTTTGATTTATTTTGTCATCTTCAAAACATCATAGATTTCCCTAACAATCTCTCCCTTTTTTATGATGACAAAACAATATCTGAATATGCAGATGTGCAATTACGCTTTTAAATATATTGATAAATCAAAGCATTATAAGCACATAATGCAATCTCCAAAATTTTATATATTCAAAGAATGTCATTCAAAATAGAAGATTATAAAACAGAAGATAGTTGATAAATTGCCCAACCAATCAATTAACACATATGCATATACATATTCTCTCTCCCTTTTTATTATAATAAAAAAGTGATAACAATGAAAATGGTGTCACGTGGAGAATATAATTTAGCTCAAATAAATTCACATAATACATTTAGAAATATATGAGGCATGAAACACAATCTTGAAAGATAACATGCTAATACGAACACAAAGGATATTCAATATAGCTCAAATAACATATATATCAACAAAAATATGTCAAGAATCATGGATTGCATTACAAATATCACCAACTTGCCAAATCATGTTGAAAATAGCAAATTCTAACACAATTGACCTTTTCCTTCCGTAGTGATCAAGATCAAGATCAATTCAAAAATTTGCCATACTTGATCAATCTCCCCCTCAATTTGTTGCTTTTTTTTAAAATGATCACAATTCTCCCCATTTCTTTTTACATTTACTTTCTCCCCCTGTCTTTATGACAATATTTTTAATTCACTTCGGCTTGTGCACATTGAACAAAATGCCGTTCCTTTATTCCCTTTGTAGCAACAATAACTGCACTATTCTCTTGCTTTTGAAATTTGAGGTAGAAGTTTGTTTTCTTCAATCAAGCTCGTCTCAAATTTAGTCTACACAAACTTAACAAACTTTTTACAAATGCATTGTTATAAAATTTCACGTAATATACAATGCCATTTCTTGCGAAATAAATTGAATAGCATATACTAGAAGCTATTTAACCTTTTGTATAACACATTAGGGGCTTGCTCAATAATTTGCGAGAATTTTGCACAAGGAAAAAATTTTCAAGCTTTTGAAAATCATATAAAATCTCTACGATTTCGGAATCAAGCTTTCCAAACTTATTATTTTGCCACTTGCAAATTCTTGTAAAATAAATAATAATCTTTGCAAAAAATGTCACGCACATACCTTCCTCCAATTTGCGGATCAAACTTGTCTAATGTAAAATATCTTCCAAGATTATAGCAAGTGTATCAAAAAATGGAACAATATCTTTCAAAATAAAAGGGATTTCCTTAAGCATAAATTTCAAAAGGATGTTATTGATGCAATATGCAAAAAGAAAGTAGATATTTTTATTTATCACGTGCCAAATCAAGTAATAAAAATGTGTAATGTCTGACAAGAGATTTTTTGCAATATAAATCACACGTAAGTCATAAAAATCATCTAGAATCATAAAAATTTGTGTAGAAATTTAGAAGGCATGATGATAAATATGGAATATTTTATTTCCTTACCCAAGGTATACGTCTAAAATATACTATTGAATTAAAGATAATCCTTGTCAATCATCGCTTGAGATATTCATCTGATTGCCTAATGATTTGTATAGATTTGCAATCATTCTTCTTTTGTAAAAATTCTTGCAGCAAGCTCTTTTTCTTTTGATATCCATGAATTTGGATCCTTCCTTCACATTAGAGCACAAATAGGAAATTTTCATAAAAACTCAACGATGCTTTGCTAACTCATTTCAGTAGAATATTTTAGGGAGAATATCTTGTATAATAAAATAATATCTCATAAAACAAATTTTCACTTTGCAAAAATATAACAAAATAAGAGAGCATTATATCTGATCAAATAATCACAATTATCTCTAAGCAAGATATTAAATCAAATTCCAATTCACGAAACTACCAAAAATATATCACACGATTCTTCCTTCAATATAACCAATTATAAAATATAGTCATTATAAAGTCTGAATCAACCAAGCTATAAAGAGGATATATCGAATATCAAGTATAATGAGAATCTATAGATATTTAAAATAGGCACGCAAAACAAATTGAGAATTTAAAAATATATTTTTCTTACCAAATTCTCTTTCACCTTACCTTTCCTTTATTGCCTGCAAGAAAGCAACTTATCTTTTCTTTGGTACCCAGGTTTTCTTGGGTCCATGAGAGTTAATGGTATAGGCTTTGTTTATCCAATCATTCTTAATAGGTCTCCAGACTTTGGGGCATTCATTCTCAAAATGTTATGTGTCTCCACATTTAGAACACTTGAGATTGCTTCGACCAACAAGTTTTGTAAAATTCTTTTGGAAATGATTTTTGTAAGCTTGTACATGAGGTCTCTTTCGAGTCTCTCCTTAACTTTTGGAAAATTTATCAAAAGATCACTTTCCTTTTCAAAACCGAGTCTAGACTTATTGTAATATGGAATTTGAATGGAAAGAATGTGCTCTAATGTTTTCGAACCTTTTGAAAATTTTGTTTTGATATTTGAAAGTTCCTTTTTCAAAGAATCATTTTCTTTAGAAAGTAAATCACTGTTTTCCTTCAAAATTTGAAAATCATTTTGTAAATTTTCAAACTTTTCTTTCCATGAAATATCCTGTTGTCTTAGATAAGGATTTTCTCTTTTTAGCTTGGAGATCCTTTTAAGAGTAGATTTGAGATTCAAACATAACTCATCAATATATCTAGAGACCTTAAGAGGAATTTCAGGGTAATTTACCTCAAAGTCTCTGTTTGATTCTGAACATGAGTCTAAGTTTGAATCTGATTCTGGAGTAGACTTGAATCGATTCTCGAGTCTGCTCCAGAATCTGAGTCTGAATGTGCTACTAAGCAAATATTTGCATACTCCTCATTTTTGTCATTGTTCTTATAAAGTCTTCTTTCTCTGGATTTCTTTGTTGGCTTCTTCCATTTGGAGTTTCTACTCTTTCTCATAAGGTGTTCAAATCTTTGGATCAGCAACTTCATCTTCCTCAGAATCTATCTCATCAAAATCAGCATTAGACTTTAAGGCAATTAACTTCTCATCTTTTGGATCTTCGTCATTTATTCGTTTTGCTTCATATGATTGCAAAGTTCTAATAAGTTCATCAAAAGATAAAGGCGAAATCCTCAGTGTTTCGCGGATAAAAGTCTTGACGTTATTCCAATCTTTCGATAAGCCTCTCGGAAGTTTATTCACTTTCATGGGTCTAGAGATTGGTTGTCCTTGATATGCAATCACATTCACTATTTTAGTGAATCTGCTGAACATCTCCGATAGACTCTCTCGGTTTCATCTTGAAGGATTTGTATTGCCCGAGCATAATATTGACTTTGGTTTCCTTCACTTGGTCTGTCCCTTCATATGTAACATGTAGCCTGTCCCAGACTTCTTTTGCTATTTCACAAGATGAAATTCAGTTATATTCATTTGGTGATAAAAGATAGTAAAGTGAGTAGATAGCTTTTGCATCTAGTGCTTTTCTTTTTGATATCTCCTTCTGAGATAGAGTGACAGAAGGTTGAAGCATTTTGCCATTTTCTTCATTAAGATTGATTCCCTTCTCGACAACATCCCATTCCAACGGATCCTTAGATCTTAGGAATGCCTTCATTTTGTTTTTCCAAACATTGTACTCTTTCCCATCAAAGTAAGGTTGTCTGGTGTTGCTTTGTCCTTCGACAAGACCTGATGCCAAAAAGCTAGCCATAAAAGATATTTAGCTCAGAAGTAAAAACACTTCAATAAAACCGAGCACCTTGCTTTGATATCAATTGATAGTGGCTAGCAAGAATCACCTAGAGAGGGTGAATAGGTGATACAATAAAATCTTATACAAAATAAAAATATGGAATAAAACTAGTCAAGATAGAAGTCTAGATGTCAGCAGACACAGCACGATTCAGAAGTCTAAACAATAATCAGATCTCAGAACAAGGTTTTGAATTTGCTATGCAGAAGTCAGACTTTGAAGCATCCATCACATGTGCACTAAATTATAACAATAATCAATAAGAGAGTAAGGGATAAGAGGAATTGCACACGAATATTATAGTGGTTCGGCTTAGATTAAGTCTAAGTCCACTCTCCCATGCTAACAACCTACTGGCTGGATTACACTATATGATTAACAAGATATTACAACTTTGAGTGCAAACACTTAGCAATAGATCACACTATCTCACTAAGTCACTCTTGTGTATTTCACTCACGATCACAAACTTTTAAGCTCACACAAGACAAATGTATATGGTTGAAGTATTTCCAGACTTAGGAATTATAGATTCTATACTTCGTCTCTAATTTGCTCTTCAGTTCCTTCATCTCCTTATATACTCCTCCACTTTCAAACTAGCCATTGGACAGTATCCAAGGATCGTCTTCCAATCTACCCGTTGGACAGAACTGTATCAAGAAGATTTGGTAGCGTTGAGTGACAGAAGCATAATCCCCATATTGATTATGGTCGCCCATACAAACAGAATCTATATTTCCATAGGTAGAGCTTCTCTCCGTTAAGAAAGTTCTTGTCTTCGGGATCTAATTGCCAATTAATTAGATTGAGTCAATCAAATCTATTTTGGTGTAGAATCTAAACCAGATTACTAGCCGTTATATATTCTGGGTCTGTGTTTTGTTCTGTTAGATTGTCTCAATTTGAACTTGTTTTGTTCTGAACATTAAGTTCTGAACTTGCTTCAGTCTGAACATATGTCTTTTCCTGCTTTTATGTTGTTTTGAACTTGTCACGTTCTGGACTTATCACGTTCTAGACCTGTTCCGTTTGTATGTAAAGTCTGAGTCTATTCCGTCTAAAGTAGACTTCTCAGTCTATCTGAACGTATTCATCCTTAGAGTCTATATCTAATAGATATATCTTTAAAGTCTGAACAGATTTAGCCATAGAATCTGGACTTTGTTCAACTCCAACAATGAGTCTATCTTCCGGTTCTTCAAAGTATATTCCTTGATAATATTCTTTACATGTTCTATCATCTGCATAACAGCTTGTGCGTCTTTCACCTATTTATTCAATTATCAAACACATTATTAGTCTTTGATTTATTTTGTTATCTTTAAAACATCATAAGAGATTTTCCTAATAAAAAGAAAAGAGAGGCTCTTGATGCAAACAATGGAGAGGGGATGGCCATGCCTCAAAACACAAATTCTAGCTTAGAGCTCCAGACCCAAAAATCACTGTTTCAATTTCTTAAGGTTTAAGTTCCCTAGGGTCTAAAAGCTGAAGCATTACGAGATTATTTGGTAAACTGTACTTAAAGTTCCTGCCTTTAAGGTCTAAGTTTACGCAATGATGTGACTTTGTACAACACAATTTTGTCATTGGTGCATCGCTTCCACACTTTAAGTTCCCAACTTTTTTCCCATCCACAACGCCAACCCCCTCCATGAAGTTATCTCCATCGTCCGATTTGCGATATAAGTCTCTTCTCTACATAACGAATCCATAACTTCACTACTCCGAAGAACGAAATCAGCACTTCCAATCTTTTATTTCACCGACCAAACTCATCCGAAGCTAGAAGGAAATTTCGAGAGGCTGCAAACGATGGGTGACGACCGGGCGGAAGTCCGCTGTGAACCCGAACCCAAACCCAAACCCCTGTTTATTGCCCGTAAGCCGCCACTTGCCGCCTCCTACAATGACCGGATGCGCCCCCTGTTCAATGCAATCAACAGGCTGCGAAACCTCATGGTCATGGAGGAGGGCATCCATCTGCCCACCATAGTTGTCATCGGCGACCAGTCCTCAGGCAAGTCAAGTGTCCTTGAGTCCCTCGCCGGTATCAACCTGCCGCGGGGGCAGGGCATTTGCACGCGCGTCCCTCTCATCATGCAACTCCAAGACGATCCTCAGGCCGATCGCCCCGAGCTGTACCTCGAGTTCAATGGAAAAGTTGTCCCCACCGATGAGGACAACATCGCCAAGGCCATTAATGATGCCACTGACGAGATCGTGGGTCATGGGAAGGGTGTCTCGAACACACCGCTGACTCTGGTCATAAAGAAATATGGCATCCCGGACCTGACCATGATCGACTTGCCTGGAATCACGAGAGTCCCCCTGCACGGCCAGCCTGAGAACATCTACGAGCAGATCTCAGAGATGATAATAGAGTACATAAGGCCTGAGGAGAGCATCATCCTCAATGTCTTGTCCGCGACCGTTGACTTCTCCACTTGCGAGTCCCTAAGGATGTCGCAAGTAAGTACCATGGCGACTAATTTATTTTACTCAAGGAAATGAGTCCATACGATTACTCGTTTTTGTGTTGCAGATGGTGGACAAGACAGGGAGGAGGACTCTGGCGGTCGTCACGAAGGCTGATAAAGCTCCGGAGGGCTTGCTGGAGAAGGTGATGGCGGATGATGTCAATATAGGGCTTGGTTATGTGTGTGTGAGAAACAGGATTGGTGCCGAGACCTGTGAACAAGCGAGGGTGGAAGAGAAGAAGCTGTTCGACACACACCCTCTGCTGCGCAGGATCGACAAGTCCATCGTTGGTGTGCCTGTCTTGGCACAAAAGCTGATGCAGATTCAAGCCACCATCATTGCCAAGTATTTGCCTGAGATCGTCATGAAGATCAATGACAAGCTGGACGAAAACATGGCCGAGCTTAAGAGGATGCCCAAGAATCTGTCCTCGGTTCGAGGATGCAATGATGGCTTTCATGGAGATCATGGGGTTGGCGAAGGAGTTGTTGAAGAAAGTCTTGCTGAGAGGCGAGTTAGATGAGGACCTGGACGAGAAGGACATGCACTGCACTGCCAGGCTGGTGGAGATGCTGAACCAATACTACGATGACCTCCGAAACCGCACCGAGAACAACCTGTCGACTAACTTCTTGTTGGAAGAAATAGAGGTCTTGGAAGGGGTTAAAAGGATTGGCCTCCCGGACGTCCTCCCTCACACCGCCTTTCCTTCTCTTTTGCAGCGGAAGATGAAGGAGATATCGAGCAAGCTGCCGAGTCTCGTGGTTCGCGTTTGGGACACCATTGAGGGAATTGTGATTCAGGCGTTGATGCGACACTCAGAGAATTATCCTCAGCTGCAGTCGTTGACGAGAAGAACGGCGTCCAGTCTGATCAAGAAGATGAAGGGGAAGATGATGAATAAAATGATGAAGATTGTAGAAATGGAGAAGCTCACTGACTACACTTGCAACCCTGAGTACCTGTCGGAGCGGAACAGGTTGACACAACAGCAGGACTATTTCCTTCGCAACTATAACTCCTGGAACAGCATTTCCCTCGATGCGTTCGGGGAAGTCAATCTGGTCCATCTGTGTCATCGCGACAAGCAGCTGGTTCGGCAGGCGTTTGATCTGAAGACGAGGATGACCCCATACTGGAAGATTGTGTTGAGGAGGTTTGTCGACACGGTGGCACTGCATCTGCGGTTCAGCGTACAGAACTTGGTGAACAAGAAGATGGAAAAGGAGATTAGGGGCGAGCTGAGCGGGCCCGGCATCAAGAGGATGATGGAGGAAAAGCCGGAGATGGCGGAGAAGCGCCACAAGCTGAACAGGAGCATCAAGCAGTTGAGGGAGTCTGCGGAGGTGGTGGCCAAGTTCATGGACTGGATTGCTACTGACGGGGATTACAATCCCTAATTAGCGTCGTTGCTCTGTTTTACTTTCTTTCTTTTTGGCCTGCGAGGGATTATGGGAGGAAAAGATATTTATCAGCGTGTTCTTGTTTGGTTGGGGGGTTTCTGTGTGGGATTCTATTGAGACTTCAATTAGCTTCCTAAGATTAGTTCTTGATGATGTACTAGTTAAATTTGGTTTTTTAAATCCTAGAGGCCTTTTGGTTAAGTTTATATATAGACAGTCTATTTATTTTTGAAAGCGAAAACAAATAATTTTTCACGTCAAAACATTGTATGGATGATCACGGATAGAATCGATTATATCAAAATAAACAAAGGCGAACATAGAGTATTATCTTGAAAGCACATAATTCTCGTATTTTATAATTGGAAAAGTGGTTCCATCCGTACATATTTTTAGGGACCAAAAATATACTTTTGGATCAACTGAATGCAAATTTTGATGCCAAAAGACTGCAAATCACTTCTAAAAAAAGAATATGCACTTTTCGTTCTTCTTCACAGGTATTGATCGGGATTTCTTAAAGCTATCTTCAACATCAATTAGAAGAATTAGTTGTCTCGAATTTCCTTTTATTTTTAATTTAAAACTTGTCTTGTAAGTGGTAAATTTATGCATATGAATTCATCTTGGTTCTAATATCTTTGAGGGTAAAGTCCACAACAATTGTAGTACTTCCTTTAAACCTTTGTCTTCCATCACCTAGAACTTGGCTGATCAACCATCACTGCAATAGAAAAATGGGCCCTTTCCCAGGGTCTTTGAATCAAGCTTTTCCTTGCTATATGCTCCTTTTTATCATGTTTTCTATCCTCTAAATGTGCACATGATGAATAATGTATTATATATTCCTCACACTTTTTTATATGTAAGTGTTAATGTTGAAATGTGTTTCTTTTGTTTGTTTTAATTGGTTGATATTTAGTTTAAATATTTGTTTATGAGTGAAACGTATTATGGAATAAAAAAAAAATACTGAGCAGTTAAACATGGTAAATATTATTTAAATGAAAATTATGTTAAATTAGCATTTATTATCAAGCGTAACCAAGCGTTACTTTTTTAATTAATAAATGACTTCATATTATAAATAAAAACAAAAACAAATGTATCTAAATGGCACCTTAGGCAATGTTCGATTTTGACATCAATTTTTTTTGTCAAATCAATCATTGTCTTATTTGATTAGGAACAATTTGATCCTTTTAGCTCAATAACAATCCAATCCAATCAATACACATTTTGTTAAGTGGCCATTGATTTGTATAGCCGGATTGAGATTGGGAATAACGCCTCTCCCCTAATTAGCATTGGGAGGGTGGCTGGCCTTAGCATACGAGGGCTTGTTTGCTCTCATTTAGGTCTAGGTGACGGGCAAGTGCCCTTGCACTTCATGGAGGCACAACCACATGCCACCATTGAGCCATGGTCAATTGACTCTCATGACAGCCAAGTGACCCTCGTTGGCAAGCGATGGCACTAGCATTGAATGAGGGGAGTGTCGACATGAGTTGTAAATTGAGGCTAAGTTTGGAAGTTTTGTAAAATAATTTGTTACCTATTATGCTTCTTGATTTAAAGGGAATTTCAGTTTAGCCTAAAATAGGGTTTTCTTGTGTATATATGTGTATTTTTTTACCAGTAATAAATATACAAAAATATACTAGAAAATAATTCTTCCTTCTCCAAAATCTTTCCTGTTCTTCATGTTATCAAAGAAGCGTTATGGACTTGGTACATGAGCAACAACCATGGCAGACCAAATTGAATTGGCACGCCCATAACAGTGTAATGAAAGTCCCTTTGCAGCAGCAAAACTTGAGGATTTGACGACCAAGATGCAATAGATTCTAACCCAAAATCAAACCCAGATTTAGACATTGTACCATGAGTCTTCCATAGCTTAGATCGCCATCAAGTTGGACGGCATTAACTATGGCCTTTGGTCCCAAGTTGTCGAGATGTATATATTTGGCAAAGATAAATTGGTATATATGAATGTGGACTTTCCTCAACCCCAACCGACAAACCCAAACTTTAGAAAGTAGAAAATCGAGGATTCGATAGTGAAAGGATGGTTAATTAATTTCATGGATCTGACCGTGATAGGTAACTTTATCCATTTCCCAATCGCAAAGACGGTATGAGATTTGATTACTATTACTTTTTTTTTTTATGGAACCGACACTTTTCAAGTTTATGATTTGAAGAGACGTATGATTAGAATGAGATAGGTTGGGGAACCCACTGAAACTTACTAGAATAATCTTCGAGGCTTGTGGAGGGAGATTGATTTTTGTTGTCCAAATCCGTTGGTATGTCCCGCTAATATAGAGAGATACAATTTAGCTATACAGGAAGATAGAGTGTATCTTTTCCTTGATGGATTGGATGATCGCCTGGATAAATTCCAAGCTGATATGCTCTAGATGCAACCATTCCCTACAATTAAACAAGCTTACGCTCATGTTCAATGGGAAGATGTATGGCAAGCGGTGATGTTAGCAAGCATAGACACCACACATGCGATTGTCATGGCGTTAAAGGGGATTAAGATGGGACCCAAGGTTACTGACAGGACTCGAGAGGTGCCAATGTTGCGTATGTATAAGATGGGCGTCTCTATGAGTGCTGGAAAGAACATTACTATCCTAAGGCAGAACCCAACTCGTTGGTGGATGCATGCACTGTGGAAATATGAAACATACTCGTGAGACGTACTTTAGGTTACATGGGTATCCAGATTGGTGGAAAGAACCCAAAGCAAAGCCGAAGGTGAGGCGAATAGCGAAAAAGTGAAAGCTTCATTGGTAATTGGAGAACCTTATTTGTCATTGGTTTCTCAGGTAGAACCAATCAATAATTCAACTACAACATGTGAAGGTAATCATGATTGTGCTTTATTTAATTCTAATCAAGATGAACACAGTAGATAGATTATTGATTCTGGGGCTACAGATCACATGGCCTTCAATCCAAATGACTTCGTTAGGGTTATACAACCAAGGCGTCGTAGTATTTCCAATGCTAATAGAATCACCTATCCTATAACATGAGCTAAGACTGTTGTTCTTTCACCCTCACTCTCTTTATCTAATACCTTACTAGTTCCATCGTTATAAAATAAATTGATATCAGCTGGCCAAGCCACTGAAGAGCTCAATTATGTTGCTATAATGTACCCAAATCTCTTCCTTTTTCAGGATATTCTCAAGAAAGAGATCATTGTGCATGGTACTAAGAGAGGGGGATTGTATTGCATGGACGATCTTAATTTCGGGAGTGTGAACCATATACGGCATTCTTCCAGTAGCAAAGAGAGACAAATTTGGCTATGGCACCGTCGTTTGGAGCATCCATCCTTTGGTTATATGAAATATTTATTTCCTGAGTTGTTTTCTAATGAACAAGACTCAGTTTTTCAGTGTGAAACTTACATTTTGGCTAAAAGTCATCATGTTCCTTTTCCTATAAGTCTAAATAAGAGTGAAGTTCCTTTTTCTTTGATTCATTCGGATGTTTAGGGTCCTTCTCCCATTACTACTTTTTCAAGAATCAAATGGTTTGTGACCATTGTTGATGATTACACTCAAATGACTTAACTATATTTGATGAAACATAAAGATGAAGTGTCGAATGTGTTTCGTGGGTTTCATACTATCAAACAAATACAATTTGGCGCTAAAGTTCAAGTTCGTCATTCTGATAATGGTGGAGAATATGTCAATCAATACCTTCAAATATATTTTTAGTAGCATGGTCTTCTTTATGACATCTTGTTTGTAGACACCATAGCATAATGGGTAGTTGAATGGAAGAACGGACACATTCTACAAATAGCTTGTGCATTGTTAATTGGTGGTCATGTTTTGAACAGTTTTTGGGATAATACAGTCGTCACAGTGGTCCATTTCCTTGAATATGATGCCTTCAAAGGTGCTGGCATTTCAAATTGCACTACAAGTTTTGTTAGCACATATTTCTACCTTTAGTCTTGATGATTTCCCCCAAATTTTTTGGATGTATTGCCTTTGTACATATCCATAAATATCAAGATACTAAACTTGATCTTTATGCAGTGCATTGTATTTTTTTGGTGTTTAATACACAACTAAAAGGTTATCATTACTATAATCTTTCTACTCAGAAAACTTGTGTTACTATGGATGTGATCTTTGTGGAGTCTGAACTTTTTTTTACTTGGTATCCAATTCTACCTTTCAAGGGGAGATACAAGAAGAAATGAAGAATTGGTGGGAGTGTGGTGGCCTCGTCACGGCGAGGGTTGGATCGGTGGCTGAATAAGCCTTGATAATATCGACATAGGTTGGGCAGATGGTGCCGTTGGGTAGGTCCTGATAGTACTGATAGAGGCTAGGCAGGTGGTATCGAAGGATGGGCAATTCCCAACGGGGGAAGGGTAGCTAATACAGGAGCAAGATGTAGAAGAACAGTTCCCCTCTCTCCAATACTCAACTCATCTCCTAAGGATATTCTTGAGGTAATTTCTCCTATCACATCATATAATCTTGATGATTCAAATATATTTGTTTGATATGAGTTATCTATCAAGCATGACCGTGGCAAGCCTCCAAATCAATACTCATTAGATGTGGTGGAAAGAAGATGGAAATATCCCATTGCAAGCTTTGTGTCAACAAGAAAATTGTCAGAGCCACTAAAGGCATTTGTGTCTAACGTATCTTCAGTTCATGTTCTTAATGGGATGCGAGAAGTCTTGGAAGACCCAAAGTGGGTTTAGGCGATAAAAATGGAAATGGAGGCGTCATTGAAAAAAGAGAGCCAAAACTTGGAGGCTTGTGGGATTGCCATAAGGAAAAAAATTAATGGGGTGTAAATGGGTTTTCTCAATTAAATATAAGGTGGATGGATCAATCGAGAGATACAAGGTAAGGCTTGTTGCAAAGGGATATATACAAACATATGGCATGGATTATCAAGAGACATCTTGCTAGTTGCAAAACTTGACACTATCAGTGTTTTGTTGTCTCTTGCGGCCAATTTAGATTGGCCAGCCAGCTGAAACTCAAATTGTTCAGAATCACAAATTTGGACAATATCCAAATCAATTACCCACTAATAAGGAGAGATATCAAAGGTTACTGGGCAAGTTAATCCATTTTTCTTGTACTCGTCCAAATATTGCATATGTTGTGAGCATTATTAGTCAATTTATGATGCACCTAAGGAAGATCATACGGAGGTTGTTGTTCGAATCGTTCACTACTTGAAGCTACTCTAAGCAAAAAAAATTTCTTTTCAAATCATCTTGAAATTGAAGGTTATACATATGTAGATTGGGCAAGGAGTGTTTCTGACATGAAATCGACATCGGGATACTTTACTTTTGTAAGAGGGATTTTAGTTAGTTGGAGAAGCAAAAAAAAAGAAAAAGTGGTGGGGTTGTCGAGTGTAGAGGCTCAATTCAAGGGGATGACTAAAGGACTTTGCAAACTTCTTTAGCTTAAGAGGTTGATGTCAGAACTCGGCTTCACTCTTGAGTCTGAGATAAATTTGTTTTGTGACAATAAGACAACCATTGATATTTCTCACAATCCAGTTCAACACGATTGTACTAAGCATATTGAGGTAGATCGACATTTTATCAAACTGAATCTAGATACCAAGATAGTTCGGTTTCCATTTGTTAAATCTAAAGACCAATTGGCTAACATACTGACAAAGGCCATATCGAGCATGATCTTCTATAGCTCACTTAACAAGTTGGGCATCAAAGATACTTATGCACCAACTTGAGGGTCAGTGTTGGTGTGAGTTGTAATATGAGGCTAAATTAGGAGGTTTTGTAGAATAATTTGTTACATATTATGCTTCTTGATTTAAAGAGAATCTTAGATTTAGCCTAAAATAGTGTTTTATTGTGTAGATATGTTTGTTTTCTGTATCAGTAAGAGATATATGAAAATATATTGGAAAATAATTTTTTCTTCTTTGATATCTCTCCTGTTCTTCAGGCTCTTGCTCACTATGAGGGCTGTAGCTCTAGCGTAAACACCAGTGAGGCCTATGCACTCTCACTAAGGCCTTGACAAGGGTTGTTGACCCTCACGGCACAAGTGGGGTGGCAGAGATTCTTCTCTTGTCACTTACTTTCATTTATGCCAATAATGTTATAGAATGATCATTAGTGCCATAATTTATTATTTGCCAAAAAGCTGTGTCAAAAGCAAAATACTAGAGATAAAGATTAAAAATTATGAGGACCATTATTGACTATATTTTATAATACATGGGCATTTGGAGCAGGCTATGTCATGTTCTATCTTTGGTTGGATAGTAATCCCATGATTACTAAGTTACATATATCAATATCGACCGTATTTATTTGTCATAATGCACATATGAGAGTATAATGCCTACATCTACATTAATTTATAACTCACCAATTGAAGGACTAAAATACCATGTATTAACACTAAAAAATGGACAGCTTTTGGTTATAATTGACAAGTACCAAACTTAGTCAATAATAGTAGAATTTGATGACCACAGATGTTATTGATGAAAAGAACAATTGACAACTTGCAAAGAAGTTATTGCTAGCGAACATGAATTATCTATGAAAACCTCATTGGGGAAGAGGTCATCGATATTGAGATAAAATTGCCAAGTAATGATTTTTTAAAGATAAATGCTACTAGGAAATAGGAAACTATTAAGTGGTAATGTTTATAGTGACTATTTTAGAATTTTGCAACTTATGGATAACTGTCGTTGCAACTACTTGTAACCACAAATAAGATTAGGAAGTTATCTTTTTAAATTCAATAATCGTTTGTAACCATGTTTGTGGGTTTTAAATAGCCATGTCGTACTCTTTATAAAAGACCCTAGTCAATCACAAAACTCAATGTTCTTTGCAAATTTATCTTTTGTCTTTACTTTATGCAATTTAAATGGCTGTTGCAATTGTCTCAAGTATTTGTACCATTAAATTTCTTGTCATTTATTTTCTTGTTCAAAATCAACAAAAGACCTTTCATTACCTTTGTCGATTCATTTATTGATCCATAGACTCGAACGGTATTTAATCATCTATTCAATTTCGGTAAAGTCTCTTTTTGGCATGCTGGGTGGGATGCATTTTGTTAATTCGAGGAGACTACAATGAGAATCGTAAGTCAACAAGAGTCTGGCCATGTTGTTGGCAACAACAATACGATACCACAAATTGGTGACGAGGTTGCTACACTTTCTGAATCTTAGTCGCTAAGATAGCGATAGAAGGAAATTAACATGACGAAGTTGATCTTCCAAGGTATCACAATGAAGAATAGTTAAGAGATGTTACTCTAAATCCAACATGATTTCTACCATGAGAAGATTGCTTGAAGAATAGCAAAACAATATTGCTAATTACATCATGAGTCACATATCATATGTGATCAAGCTTGTATGATGCCTTATCGAGGCTAGGATTGTTCAATCAACTACTATAAACAAATCTAGTGGTAACAAGGTATGTTCCCAATCCCTCTCCACTTTTTGAGGCTAATGTGGATCAGAATAACAAAATTAGTAACAATAATTTGGTAAATGAGACTGGTCAACAAGCCAATTAATTACCAAATGTTGAAAATGGAAGGCTAGTGGCTCCATTGGTACCACCCAATGTGAATGTTCCTCTTAGGCCTAACATGCCAATTAACGTTGATAATCTGGCAAGACTGGCATAATCAACTCTACAATTAAACCTAGCATAACTTGACAAAGAAATTTAACAACAATTGGGGTTAAACAGGGATGTTATCATAACTATGTATGGGAAGCCGTATCCCAAATGGCTCAATAATCAATATTTTCTAAGAGGTTTCAAAATGCCCAACTTTTTCATTTTTACTAGCGTAGGCTGTCACAACCCTTGATCAAGAGTTGAACTGTGGATTATCTTTGTGACATTCTAGACTTGTCGTTGACTTGATTCCTTTTATCTTATTTATATGCACATGCAAAAGTGTTAACACATCAATCTCGGTCCATATAAAAGAGGGGAAACGTGGGATATGAGACTTTCAAACACACTACTTATATTACCAAGCTTCATCTTTCTTTCTCAACTATTACATACAAAAAGGCTGGGGTTTCCTTAGCTCCGCTACTACCACGTCTATTCAAAATTGGAAACCCTTCTTCTCGGGTTGTTCTTAAGGGTTAGGGGCTGTCCCATCGGATGTCGCCCCATTTGTCGTGTCGGTTGGTCAATCGAAACCTTGAAGAGGTTCGACCCAATCATCGTCAAACTATGCATACCATACCTCGAAGCGGAGAGGCACCAACTCATCTAACCCCTCATCGATCCATAGGGTAGACTCAAGTTTATGATAGGTAATATCCTTCTCGACATCTACAACATCTACAGTAGATATCGTTATTTTTACAGGGAAGCCAAAATGCTCAACAGCCATACTTAATTACCTGTAAAAACAAAGAAGTAAATACTTGGAATACTTAATAAGTAAATCCTCTAATCTCGACTAGTAAGTTAGTCCTTCATAAGAACTAGCCAAAGATCATGAGCAAACAGTGTAAATGCAACTATTGTGACTTTCCATAACTATGGTTGTTGGTAAGAGTAAAGTTCACATAATAGGCTCAAACATGACCGGCACTTCATGCAATACGCAACTTGTTTACCATAGTCGATGACTCAAACCCCAATCTTTTCAGAGCTATCTTAGGACTTTAACCTGATTCTATTCGAGCTTTTATCTGGCTTCCGGGCACTTCAAACCTGGGGCATCTTCGGACTTGAAGCCAAGGCATCACGGAGCTAGCAAACTCGAGGCATCCAAAGGCTGTCATGGGACTCGAACTCATTTCAGTTCGAGCTTGCATAGTTTGGCGTTCGGGACTTGAACCCAGACATCCCGTTCTTTTGATTGGGCATTGTCACCAATGCTATGTGGCGAAGGCACTATTCATCCATTTAAAATGCACATAGATATATTCAAACACATCATATGTGATCGATTATTATCTTCCAATTGACTCAATCATGCATAAAGGCCTCCATAAGGCCGTGTACATGTGTAGTGTGTGTGATGAGTCCTAAAACTTGATTCTATAATGCCAAAAATGAATCTTAACTCAAGGCTTAGCTTAATTGACAAATATTTGAGGTCCCCTGCACCAATCGAAGACATGAGCTCAATACGCCTTAACATAGGTCAACGCTTTATGGCTTTGGTGAACCTCAACTTGCGATAGATGTATCAACAAATCTTGGTACCATTCCAGTCGTGCAACATATAAGCATAGACATGAAACTCGACATAAACACTTCATGATTCAAGTTATCCACAGCTTGCACATGAGGATCGTCTAGTCTTAAGAAATGGAGTGACACTACTAGGGAGAGTTAGGAAACTCTACTTACATAGACGAACCTCAGAAGATTAATGAAATAGCTTGACAAAGGCAAATGGGTGCACAAATGGAGGAGAGAGAGAGCGAGCGAGCGAATGCTTAAGGAGAGAGGAGGAGGAGAGGAGGCCAAAATGGCAAGAAATGAGGAGAGGGTCCTCCTATTTATAGCTCCCGACCTCATGGTTACCGAGCCAAATGGTCTAATCCTCCTTTTCTAATTGGCACACTTAAGTTGTTTAGGTGGCAAGTCTGTTTTATATGTCTTGCCTAAAGAATGAGGTGGCATCCTATCGACCTCGTGTGGCGATCTAGAGCTGAAATATGTCCATTAGAGACTTACTTGCCATTCTTCCATTGGGCCAAGCAAGCACTTCCTCGTTTAATGACATTTATGGCAATCTTGAGGGGGTGGTGCCTATGGTGCCAAATTGACACCTAAACATTTTAGGCCATGATGAAAGTATCGAGTGTCCATTTCTAATTGGTCCAAGTGTGTGGTGACTCATCAACTTGGCCCCTAAGAAAAATCTTCAAGTAATCATGACCAATCTTTTTTTTTTGGACACTCATGAGATGACTCACCCCATGCATTAAATGAGGCATTTTAGAGAGTTATTCCCTTTTGTCCATATTTTCAAGAATGAAGCCGTCATGAGAAACTAATTACTCGAATTTATTCTAGGACCGAGGGAAGGTTCATAAGGCACACCCCAAATAACTGATTCTCATGAGCTCGTGGTACTGGCCATTGTGCCCCTTATATGCCCAAATCATTCCCTTTGGCAGTCGGTTGGTTTTTGAGGGTCGGCTCAATGGTCGGCTTAATGACTAGCCGTTAGGTGAGCATGGTCAACTCGTTCGAGTCGAAAACTACCTCAAGTCTTTCACCAGGCTTGGCGTAAAGCCTGCAAGCGATCGATCCCTTATAAGCGGTCTGTGGTTCGTTGGTCGACTCAAGGATGGTTCTAGGGTTATCCATAGTTTAGTACTAGGCAAGACACAAATGGATCCTAGATTTAGTTATGGAACTGCTGGGTCAATTCCGAGGCTCATTTCAATCGATCCCTAATGTCACGCCCCGACTCTCGAGCTCGCGGCAACCCCATTTCACTTGAGGTCTATCTGTACGACGTCCCAGGTACTGTCGTCGACCAATTCATTTTATCTTGTAATTAAGCACATGCGGAAACGAACAACTCCCAAACCAAACAACAGGGATAGCAACAACAGCCGCAGAGGAAAGACAACACCATTTTTATATATCTGAAGGTTAGCCAGCACACCAGCAAATACATACACGCCTTACCACAGGCGACAAGCTAAGGCCTACTCGAAAAGGGACTGGCCTAGCTAACCTAACACCTTTGTACAAGTGCCTACTCGTTGGCCTCGGAGGGATCGCTCTCTTCGATCCTCAGGGTACCGTATCATCTAGGGCCGAAAAGGTTAACCACGACGGGTTGAGATAAACTCGGCAAGTTAAAGTCCTAAGCCCCGGTTAGGAACTTCGCTCGCCTCGAGAGTTTAACATACAACCTAATACAGCAATCAATGCAATACCACCTCGAGAGAGAATGACAAAGCATAAGACAGTTTAATAAAAGGTGCAATCACAAGCGACCCTACCCGGCCTTGGCACACGCTACCTCGCGAACCGTCAATCGCCTCACAACAAAAGAAGAGGCATGCAAATAATCGAGCATTACACAAAACTTTCTCATATCACACGCCCACACATGCTCCGATTATTACGACCCTCTAGGCCACGGCACAACCTTATGGTTGGCGGTCAACCGGTCGTAAACCGGGCATCGTCCTCCCCGTGAGGCACGGCGACGTCATGGGCTCTCCCCACCGACGGCATTCCATAAGGAGCATGGGCCCGGCCTCAACCGCGACTCCGCATCGACCACCGTCGGGCGACCCAATGGTCGCGGCACAACCCCGAAGGATTGGCGGTCATCCGGCTCAACCGGCTATCAACTTTAATCCGACCATGCAACACCTCAAAGAAAACGGTTCATTCTTGTCTTTGCTTTTGCTTGGTCGTGAATGCAACATCGCTCATGCACTCATGCTCATGCGACATGCCATTTCAAATAACCCACGTAATATGTCATGCGGTATCACTCGACAATTCCAAAATTCCAAATTCAACCAATCAACAATCACGTACATTCCCTAATTCTCGGGAATAACTCAATAAATCAAACACTTTCACTTCCACTCGATCTTCGATCATGCATTTCATCATTATTCACGCATATAATTAACAATCGGCACTTCAATAAAGCATAACAACCAAGAACACAACAATTTGAAACCAAAATTTATTTCGTATGAACAAAGTGCCGTGAATGTCAATCCGTGAATAATTTGTGAACGAATAATATGTGAACAAGTAAATTCGTCCGAAATTAAATAAATAAATAAAAATAAATAAACTTAACCATGGTTAACAAATTAACCTAACCATGGTCAAATTAACCTAACCATAGTTAAATTCTAACCTTGGTTACTTTAAAACTAACCTTAGTTACTTTAATTAATTAACCTTAGTTACTTTAACACTAACCATGGTCAATTAACTAATCCTCATAAGTCTTAATTAACCAACATAATCAACCAATCAACTTTAATTAATCACAAACATACAAATACACTAATTAACCCCTAAGCAAGATTAACCCCTAAACAAGGATTAGGAAGTTAACTTACTTGGATCGGAAATCCGGCGACACCGGCGCGTAGAGGGGAACGAGGGCTACGAGGGATAAGCTCGGGGATGGCAACGGACGACGAACGGTGGCCGAAACGGGCCAAAACAGCCCTCGGAACACTGTTCACGCGGAATGACCAGCAGAGGGAAAAAGGCCGAAACGGGCGGTTCGGGGCGACTAGGGGCGACCGGGGGTGTGCAGCTGGCTTCCTAACTTCCAGGACTACACTTTGGGCGGTTGCGGCGGCTCCGGTGACGGCGGCAAGGCCATTTTCTTGCTGGAAAACAGCATGGACAGCAAAGAACACTAGAAATGGAAGAGAAAAGGAAGAGAAAAAGGGAGAGAAAGTGAGGGCTGGCTGGTGCACGAATTTTGGGGGAGAAAGAGGAGAGAGAAGAGGCTGCTGAAGGCTTGGATAAGGCCAAGGCAAGTGGGCTTGCCACTTGTTGAAGAGCCAATCAAAAACAACCAAAAACAAAGCATAAACAAAGCCCACTTGGGCACGAAAGCAAAAGGCCAAAAGAGAGAAGCCCATGAGCTGAAGAGGGAGAGGAGAATGGGCCAGCTTGGGCCCCCTTTGGGCTGGGCTGGATGGGCGCAAGGCCCATTGGGCCGCCGGTCTTGGGCCGGCCCACCCACGGGCCCGAAACCCGGTCCAATTTTCCCATTTTCCGACACTTTCGTGTCCAACGGAAAATTTCAAAATAAATGAGGCGACGTCCAAATATTTAGTCCCGGTATCACTGAGAAGTCGGTTCCCAAAATCGGATTAAAAATCGGGGCTAAATTGGGTCGATTGCGACCGTAGTACAATTTGGATTATCGGGCGCCCCTTTAGGACTTTTCTTCACATTTGACCCGTGGTCAACCATTCTTTGATCCACGTTTACGCCAATTCTCGAGTCAGGGACGTCCCTCGATTGTCGTGTGATCCCGGGGCTCAATTGATAATCTCGAGTACTAGATGAAAAGAATTCGGTTTACCGTCGTTCGTAGTTCGTATCGAAGTCGTGCGGAAATCACCCACAAATCAACTTCGTACTTCTGCCGAATCGATTTATTTCCGTTTCCTTATTATTCTAGTACTTAGAGGATATCGTTCCCACCAGTCCTCATGGTCGAAGGGCTCGTTCTCGATTGAAATTGCGAGTCGTACGCGTATCGTTTCCTATCGGCGCCCCTCTGTAATCCGTTATCTCACGAACACACAGTTCGGAAAATTTGTACTAACCAGGCCTTCGACTACATTGCCCTTTTATAAAATCCTAAAATGGGGTCGATTTTCAGGATGTTACACCTAATCTATCGCATGGTTCCATGGTTGGCTCGTGACTGATCCATGATCGGGCATCATCAATTCATGATTCACTTCCAGTCACTAAGAATTAAATAGGGAATAATGCATTTTTGGTTGGAACACGATTGTATTTGGTCGAGTTTGATCGTCCGTGTATTGGAACATGGTTGGGCGGAATCACTCACGATCGAGATTGATCCATGACCATCTGCTAATCGGTGAGGGTCCATGATCATTCCATAATCAATTCTTGTGATCCAAAAATTATCTCATAAATAAATGATCCGATCCCACTTGTATGATTGGTGGCAAATTCACGGCCGATCCCTCAACTAGTTCATGACCGATCGATTGGTCAGATCATGACCGATCCTTGATCTTTTCCTGATCGAACCAATCGATCCCATGACTAATGGTCCATGGTCAATCCATTTCAAACTTTGTGACCGTTCCTCAAGGGTCGGAATTGAGGATATTACAAAGGCAAGCAATAGACCATTGTACCCATTGTTTGATTTAAGCCCAAAGTGGGAAGTATGAATAAATGAGTTTTTATGACTAACAATATTTCCTTTGTTTATGTCAAAAACTCATTTTACCTAGCACACTAATTTATTACCTAATTCAATGTGTAATTGGATAGAGATGGAAAGACAATTGCATTCTCAGTTTTATAGAACGAAACTTGAAGTATCAATTGTTGATTTGGCTATACTTTGTTATTATAATAATAAGTCGATCGATCAATTTGTTGTTTGATTTAAAAAGGCTAGGAACAAATGCCTTACTTCACAAAAAAAGAAAAATCACTAATTTGGCTTCTGATGATTTGACATTCAATCTAATAGAAAAAAAATTTGAAGGCTAAGATGTTGTTGATTTATTCTAATTAGCTGCGAGAGTATCTAAGTATAAGCAACTTCTTAAAGATAGAGATAAAGGGTCACCTGAAAACTTTGCACAAAACGTGACTTTAATGGAAAATTATGAGTCAGAGTATAAATTTATCCTGAATCAAAACATTAAATAAAAATATGGCAAATATGATAAATGACAAGCCTTATGTTAGTTGATCCTTATAGCCCGCCAAAATAAAAGGAAATACAACTTGGCTAAAGACACTCAAGTTTACTCGTTTGACATTGACAAATTAGACGAAATCTTCAATTTACTCTTAGAAGATGGTCTGATGAAATTAAATAAATGCCAAATTATCCCAAGTAAAGAAATTTAGTAAACAAAAAATATTGCAAGTGGTATAACATAATTAATTGTGTTGTTTTCAAGAGAATAATTCGAGAGGCAATGTGGTAAGAAAAAATCAAACCCAATGACAAAGGGGCATGTGACCTTTAATAATCTAGTGCAAGGGGACAAGTGCTGACACCAAAAAATGACAAACTTTTGGTTATAATTGACAATGGATAGATATAGTCCACAATAGCAAAATTTTGTGAACAACATAAGTCATCGATAAAATAAACAGCCTACAACTTAAATAGCATCAACAACTTGCCATGAAAATTATTGATAACAAACATTAGTTATTGATGAGAACCCTTACCAAGAATGAACCCTATACTCGGCCACCATGAATACCACTAATCACCACGCCCCAATTCAAATCACCTCCATTAAAAAAGCAAGAAGCACAATCTTGAGCCGAAAAAAAAAGGAGGCTCCTGATGCAAACAGTATGCCTCAAAACACGAGTTCTAGCCGAAAACTTCAGACCCAAAAGTCACTATTTCGGTTTCTTAAGGTTTAAGTTCTCTAGGGTCTAAAAGCTGGAGCATCACTAGGTTATTTGGCAAAAAAGGTACGGACCCTTGGAGTGCCAAAACTTGGTACGGGGGACACTTAAATGCCAAAAGTTATAAAAGGTACACTTAAGTGCCAAAATCGGAGTAAAATGGATCAGTTAAGTGCCAACGGTGAAAAATTCCGACCAAACTGCCACGTGTCCATTTTTCGGCGACTTTATTTGCTGATGGAGCATTTTTTTTCAAAATAAAAAATCCACATGGCAATTTTAACCAAAAAAAAATTGCCAAGTCAGACTAAATTTTTTTTAAAATCGATTTTATTTTTTAAAAAAAGAGGGGGGAAGAGGGATTCGGCGAGGGCCGCCGTCGTTGCCCCACCATCGCCGGGAAGGGTCGGTCGGGCCCCGGCCAGTGCCCGGCGACCCCAGTTGGCCTACAGCGAGGGCCTGCGAGCCCTCGTAGGCCCTTGCCGTAGGTCGATCGAGGTCGCCGGCCACTAGCTAGGGCTCGGCGACCCCGATCGACCCTCGCCCACCGTCGCCGGCCCTTCCCGACACCCTTGCCGGATCCCCCTTCCCCCCCCCCCCTTTTTAAAATTAATCAATTTTACAATAATAATATATTATTTAATTATTTTATATTATTTAATTAATAATTTTAAAAATCCACGTCAGTGCAAAACGACGTCGTTTTGGCTGATTTTTCGCCGACTCAGTTTCCAGCGAGCCACGTAGACAAGAAAATTAATAAAAAATTGTTACGTAGGATTTCTGGTAGGGTTTCAATGACTTGGTACTGAAGTGATCCATTTGTTTTGAAAAATGGCAATTAAGTGTACTTTTTGTAACTTTTGACACTCAAGTATTCCTTCATGCCAAGTTTTGGCACTCGGGCTTTACTTATGCCTTTGGCAAACTGTACTTAAAGTTCCCCACATTTGAAGTCTAAGTTTACACAATGATGTGACCTTGGTACAACAGAATTTTGTCCATTGGCCCATCGCTTCCCCACTTTAAGTTCCTAACTTTTGTACCATCCACAACGCTAAACCCCTTGATGAAGTCATCCCATTTTCCAACGCATGATAGAAGTCTAGTCACTACGTGATGAATTTATAAATTCACTGCTCAATTAGATCGAAATTATCACTTCACATCTTTGATTTCGCCTATCAAACTCCTCCAAAGCAAAAGGAAATTTCGAGAGGCTGCGAACAATGGGCGACGACCGGGCTCTCGTCTCCCCTGAACCCGAACCCAAAGCCCCGTTGGTTGCCCATGCGCCGCCACTCTTCGCCTCCTACAATGACCGGATCCGCCCCCTGCTCGATGCAATCAACAGGATCCGAAACCTCATGGACATGGAGGAAAGCATCCATCTCCCCACCATTGTCGTCGTCGGCGACCAGTCCTCAGGCAAGTCGAGTGTCCTCAAGTCCCTTGCTGGCATCAACCTGCCGCAGGGGCAGGGCATTTGCACGCGCGTCCCTCTCATCATGCAACTCCAAAACAACCCTCAAGCTGATCGCCCCCAGCTCTACCTTGAGTTCAATGGCAAAGTCGTCCCCACCGAGGAGGACAACATCGCCAAGGCCATTAATGATGCCACTGACAAGATCGCGGGTTATGGGAAGGGTGTCTCGAACACGCCGCTGACTCTGGTCATCAAGAAATACGGCATCCCGGACTTGACCATGGTCGACTTGCCTGGAATCACGAGAGTCCCCGTGCACGGTCAACCTGAGAGCATCTACGAGCAGATTTCGGAGATGATCATGGAGTACATTAGGCCTGAGGATAGCATCATCCTCAATGTCTTGTCCGCGACCGTTGACTTCTCCACTTGTCAGTCCATAAGGATGTCGCAAGTAAGTACACTCTAGACACGCTTGGCTCCCACATCAATTCAATACTCGAATAATTTATTTCAACTCAAGGAAATGAGTCTATACGATTATTCGTTTTTGTGTTTTAGATGGTGGACAAGAGAGGCAGGAGGACTCTGGCTGTCATCACAAAGGCCGACAAAGCTCCGGAGGGCCTGCTCGAGAAGGTGACAGCCGATGATGTCAATATAGGGCTTGGCTTTGTGTGTGTCCGGAACAGGATTGGTGATGAGACCTACGAAGAAGCGAGGCAGGAAGAGGCGAACCTGTTTGCAACGCACCCCCTGCTGTGCAAGATCGATAAGTCCATCGTCGGTGTGCCTGTGTTGGCACAAAAACTGACGCAGATTCAAGCCACCATCACTGCCAAGTACTTGCCCGAGATCGTCATGAAGATCAATAACAAGCTGGATGCAAATGTTGCCGAGCTTAAGACAATGCCCAAGAATCTGTCCTCTGTCGAGGATGCCATGATGGCCTTCGTGGAGATCATGGGGTCAGCGAAGGAATCGCTGAGGAGAGTCTTGCTGAGAGGCGAGATAGACGAGTACCTGGACAAGGATGACATGTACTGCACTGCCAGGCTGGCGAAGATGCTGAATCAATACTACGATGAGCTCCAAAACGGCTCGGAGAACAACCTGAAGACTAACTTCTTGTTGGAGGAAATGGAGGTCTTGGAAGAGTTTGAAGGGATTGGCCTCCCAGACTTCCTCCCTCGCACCGCCTTTCTCATCCTTTTGCAGCAGAAGGTGAAGGGGATATCAAGCAATCTACTGAGTTTTGTGGCTCGCATTTGGGACTACATTGAGGGAGTTGTGATTCGGGCGTTAATGCAATACTCAAAGAATTATCCTCAGCTGCAGTCATCGGCCAGAAGAGCAGCGTCCAATCTGATCAATAAGATGAAGGGGAAGACGTTGAACAGGATGATGAAGATTGTTGAAATGGAGAAGCTCAATGACTACACTTGCAACCCTGAGTACCTGTTGGAGCGGAACAAGTTGATGGCCCGGCAGGACCATTTCTTTAGCTACTATAAAAGCTACGAAAGCGTTTCCCTCGAGGGGATCGGGGCTGTCAGAACGGTCCATCTGCGTTATCACAACCAGCAGCTGCTTCGGCAGGCGTTCGATCTGACAATGAGGATTATCCCGTACTGGAAGATTGTGCTGAGGAGGTTCGTGGATTCGGTGGCACTGCATCTGCGGTTCATCTTGCAGAACCTGGTGGACAAGGAGATGGAGAAGGAGATTAGGGGGGAGTGGACGGCGCGCGGCATCAAGAGGATGATGGAGGAAACGCTGGAGGTGGAGGAGAAGCGCGAGGAGCTGAACAGGAGCATCAAGCAGTTGAGGGAGTCGGCGGAGGTGGTGGTCAAGTTCATGGACTGGATCGCTACCGACGGCGACGGCAATGATTAATTACGCCGTTTTTCTGTTTTCTGTTTTTCTTCTTTTTGGCTTGTGAGGGGTTATGTGAGGAAAAGATAATTATCAGCGTGCTCTTGCTTGGTTAGGTGGTTCTGTGTGGGATTCTACTGGACTTCAATTTGCTTCCTATGGTTAGTTCTTGATGATGTACTAGTCAGTTAAAATTGGTTTTTGAAATCTTAGAGGCCATATAAAAATATGCATTTTCGTTCTCTTTCGCATGCACTAATTGAAATTTCTTAAAGCTATTTTCAACATTAATCAGAAGAGTAAGTTGTCTCAAGAGTCCTTTTGTTTTTAATTAATAGGTCGATTTGTAAGTAATAAGTTTATGCATATGAATTCATCTTGGTTCTAAAATCTGTGGGGCTAAAGTTCACAACAATTGAAGTACTTCTTTTAAACCTTAGTCTTCCGTTCACCCAGAACATGGTTGATTAACCATCGCTGCAATAATAAAGTGGGCCCTTACCCAACCTTTGAATCCAGCTTTTCCTTGCCATATGCTCCTTTTTATCATGTCCTTTAAATATGTACATGATGAATAATGTATTCCATGTTCCTCTCACATTTTTATAAGCACATGAATCTGTGGGGCTAAAGTTCACAAGGACAAGCGGCCGATGAGAGACTGATGCTAATGTTGTATTACATTAGATAATTTGTATTACAAAGACGGGAGAAAAAAACACATCCCCTAATAAACTGTAGTCATTTCGTTTTCTGTTCTTCGTCCAGGCATGCACAAAATTTTGCAGGAAAAAGCAACATAGAAATTTTAGAACCGCCGGGTTGGATTGGATTGACAATGATCGGACCCAAATTGACCGTTTATTTATCATTGATCCATATCTTACAATTTACATTGAGCTGACCCTTAAGCCTATGTTTGAAAGACTTTGAAAAAGGTGGGGGCATAGGATTAGAATTATAATAGAGAGAATGGGTGGTGTGGAAATGGGTGGACGATAAATGCCCATTTTCTCCAACACAATTAGAGCACTAGGTTGTTGCCAAGTTATGAGGGCTGTCTGTGATAGTCCCATCTTGCCAAGTTGTGGTCCTTATTTTAACGTCCTAGTGCTTAGACGTGTCGCACTTCAAATTCCCTCCCAAGTTTTTGTTCTCGGGAGAATGGGAGTACAAAAGAAAGTAGGGAGTCCCATCTCTCGGGATTTCTTCCCTCTGTTACTTCCATGAGAATTTTAAGAATCTGCTTAGATCTAGAGAGGATTATAATTAGAATAGAAAGAAGGGTGGTGTGGAAATGGGCGGACTATAGAGCCGTTCCCACGCAACTCCACCATTGAAGGGTTAGGAATGACTTGGTCAATCTTTTTTCCTTTCAATTCTTTTTTAATCTTTTCAAACAACTCAATTATCAATTCTTCACCTTTTGTCCACCCTCAATTCATATTCTATATTTAAACTTCCAAACCATTCCAAGAAAAATAATTTCTGCACGCATTCTTTCTTGATTTCATGTCTTTTCACATAGATTTTCTCCACCTACTGCCGATGCTAGAATTCAACACCACCCCACTACCACCATCAACTCTGTGCCACCATCGCCAAGCTCGGCGCTGCCACAATCATTGTCGCCACTAGAGCCCTATACTCGGCAACCATGAATACTACTAATCAACAAGCCTCAATTCTAATCACCTCCATTTAGAAGCAAGAAGCACAATCTTGAGCCAAAACCAAAAAGGAGGCTCTAATGCAAACAATGAAGAGGTAATGGCCATTCCTCGGAAAACAAATTTTAGCTTAGAACTCCAGACCCAAAATTCACTGTTTCAATTTCTTAAGGTTTAAGTTCTCTTAAGGTCTAAAAAGCTGGAGCATTACGTGGTTATTTGGCATAACTGTACTTAAAGTTCATAACTTTAAGGTCGGTCTAAGTTTACACAACGATGTGTCTTTTGTACAACAGAATTTTGTCCATTGGTGCATCGCTTCCACGTTAAAAGTTCCTAACATTCCCAGCACCAACCCCCTCCGTTCAGGAAGTCATCTTTCAATCGTCCAACTAGCGACGGTATCAGCGCTATGCAAAGGGGATTCTGTTGTACGCTTCTTCAAATAGGCATACTTAGAAAATTGAAGATAGAAATTGTGAGTGTTTTTCGCGTCTTCTTTAGAACGAAGATTTAAGATTTTGAAGTCTATTTATAAAGTTTTTAAATTCATGTATAGAAACAGTTTGTGAACTATGAATTAAATAGATACAAGAATTTAAAAGGTAAGAATTAACTAGATACACGAATCTAAAAGATACATGAACTCGATAAATACGTGAATTAATGAAATACATGAATGAAAATAACATATCTGATCCGGCTAGCTTCGTTGATCCATGAACCGTAGGTAAAACCAACATAACATAAAATCGTACCTTTTGTCCCATCCACAGCACCAGCCCCATCATGAAGTCATCTGTCAATCGTCCTAATTGCGATGGAAGTATCTTCTCTGTGTCAAAAATTCACTGTTTCAGTTTCTTAAGGTTTAAATTCCCTCGGGTCTAAAAGCCGAAGCATCACGAGGTCATTTGGCAAACTGTACTTAAGAGTTCCTACCTTTAAGGTCCAAGTTTACACGATGATGCGACTCTTGTCCAACAGAATTTTGTCCATTGGTGCATCGCTTCCACAGTTTTAAGTTCCCTACTTTTGTCCCATCCACAACGCCAACCCCCTCCATGAAGTCATCTCAATCGTCCAACTTGCGATAGAACTCTCTTCTCTATATAACGAATTCATGACTTGACTACTCCATAGAACGAAATCATCACTTCAAATCTTTTATTTCACCGACCAAACTCATCCGAAGCTAGAAGGAAATTTCGAGAGGCTGCAAACAATGGGTGACGACCGGGCTTCTGTCCACTGTGAACCCGAACCCAAACCCCTGTTTGTTGCCCGTAAGCCGCCGCTTGCTGCCTCCTACAATGACCAGATGCGCCCCCTGCTCAATGCAATCGATAGGCTGCGAAACCTCATGGTCATGGAGGAGGGCATCCATCTGCCCACCATTGTTGTCGTCGGCAACCAGTCCTCAGGCAAGTCAAGTGTCCTTGAGTCCCTCGCCGGTATCAACCTGCCGCGGGGGCAGGGCATTTGCACGCGCGTTCCTCTCATCATGCAACTCCAAGACGATCCTCAAGCCAATCGCCCCGAGCTGTACCTCGAGTTCAATGGAAAAGTTGTCCCCACCGATGAAGACAACATCGCCAAGGCCATTAATGATGCCACTGACGAGATCGCGGGTCATGGGAAGGGTGTCTCGAACACACCGCTGACTCTGGTCATAAAGACATATGGCATCCCGGACCTGACCATGATCGACTTGCCTGGAGTCACGAGAGTCCCCCTGCACGGCCAGCCTGAGAACATCTACGAGCAGATCTCGGAGATGATAATGGAGTACATAAGGCCTGAGGAGAGCATCATCCTCAATGTCTTGTCCGCAACCGTTGACTTCTCCACTTGCGAGTCCATAAGGATGTCGCAAGTAAGTACCATGGCAACTAATTTATTTTACTCAAGGAAATGAGTCCACACAATTACTCGTTTTTGTGTTGCAGATGGTGGACAAGACAGGCAGGAGGACTCTGGCGGTCGTCACGAAGGCTGATAAAGCTCCGGAGGGCTTGCTGGAGAAGGTGACGGCGGATGATGTCAATATAGGGCTTGGGTATGTGTCTGTGAGAAACAGGATTGGTGCTGAGACCTGTGAAGAAGCGAGGCTGGAAGAGGCGAAGCTGTTCGACACACATCCTCTGCTGTGCAGGATCGACAAGTCCATCGTTGGTGTGCCTGTCTTGGCACAAAAGCTGATGCAGATTCAAGCCACCATCAATGCCAAGTATTTGCCCGAGGTTGTCATGAAGATCGATGACAAGCTGGACGGAAACATGGCCGAGCTTAAGAGGATGCCCAAGAATCTGTCCTCGGTTGAGGATGCTATGATGGCCTTCATGGAGATCATGGGGTCAACGAAGGAGTCGCTGAGGAAAGTCTTGCTGAGAGGTGAGTTAGACGAGTGCCTGGACGAGAAGGACATGCACTGCCCTGCCAGGCTGGTGGAGATGCTGAACCAATACTTCGATGAGCTCCAAAACTGCACCGTGAACAACCTGAGAACTAACTTCTTGGTGGAGTAAATGGAGGTCTTGGAAGAGGCCAAAGGGATCGGCCTCACCGACGTTCTCCCTCACACCGCCTTTCCTTTTCTTTTGCAGCGGAAGATGAAGGAGATATCGAGCAAGCTGCCAAGTCTCGTGGTTCGCGTTTGGGACTACATTGAGGGAGTTGTGATTCAGGCGTTGATGCGACACTCACAGAATTATCCTCAGCTGCAGTCGTCAACGAGAAGAGTGGCGTGGTATGTGTATTTTGTAATGCTGTTCCAAATTCCACTGATCATCTATTTTTTGGATGTCACGTCCCCAGTGTTCTAGCGAGGTTTTGGGCGGCTAGATGTAATCTTGTTTGGGTAAATTCCACGTGGCATGACAACCTTAGACGGGCCTCGGATTTCTGCTCAGGTACCGGTTTTTATAAGGAGACGATTCGTTTTTCATTTGGAGCTCTCTGTTACTCAATCTGGAAGACCAGGAACAATATGCTGTTTCGGGGCCAACCACTTTCCATTCCCTCGATGAAGCAATACCTCATTAGGGCCGTCAAGGACAAAACGTCCACCTTCATACATGTTGAGGACAACCCAAGGAACAGGAGACTCCAACGGTGCTGGGATATTGACCCTTCTATTTTTGTGAGGGAAGTGGAAGCCCCGGGCTGATTTTGTAGGCGGCTGCTTGGTGCATCTAGCAGCTTCGGGTTTTGTATTGTACTGTAACCATAGGCCCAGCCTGGGTCCCGTTGTTGCAACTTGAACTTAGTCCTCTTGATGCATACTTGGCCCCCTTCCACTCAAGCGGCTAGTCTATTGAGTGCAAGAAGGTGCCTTGTATCCATCTCTTGTACAGTTTGCTTGGTTGGATTTTATTAATACTTACTTTACCAAAAAAAAAAAAAAACGAGAAGAGTGGCGTCCAGTCTGATCAAGAAGATGAAGGGAAAGACGATGAATAGGATGATGAAGACTGTTGAAATGGAGAAGCTCACTAACTATACTTGCAACCCTGAGTACCTGTTGGAGCGGAACAAGTTGATGACCCAGTAGGATCAATTCTTTGACTACTGTACAAGCCGGAAATTCGTTCACCTCGAGGCGTTTGGGATAGTTGACGTGGCCCATCTGCATAATCACAACCAGCAGCTGCTTCAGCGGGCGTTCGGTCTGAAGATGAGGATGACCCCATACTGGAAGATTGTGCTGCGGAGGTTTGTCGACACGGTGGCCCTGCATCTGCGGTTCAGCGTGCAGAACTTGGTCAACAAGAAGATGGAAAAGGAGATTAGGCGCGAGCTGAGCGGGCCCGGCATCAAAAGGATGATGGAGGAAAAGCCGGAGATGGTGGAGAAGCGCCACAAGCTGAACAGGAGCATCAAGCAGTTGAGGGAGTCTGCGGAGGTGGTGGCCAAGTTCATGGACAGGATTGCTACTGACGGGGATTACAATCCCTAATTAGCGTCGTTGCTCTGTTTTACTTTCTTTCTTTTTGGCCTGCGAGGGATTATGGGAGGAAAAGATATTTATCAGCGTGTTCTTGTTTGGTTGGGGGGTTTCTGTGTGGGATTCTACTGAGACTTCAATTAGCTTCCTCAGATTAGTTCTTGATGATGTACTAGTTAAATTTGGCTTTTAAAGTCCTAGAGGCCTTTTGGTTAAGTTTATATATAGACAGTCTTTATTTATTTTTGAAAGCGAGAACAAATAATTTTTCACGTCAAAACATTGTATGGATGATTACAGATAGAATCGATTATACCAAAATAAACAAAGGTGAACATAGAGTATTATCTTGAAAGCACAGAATTCTTGTATTTTATAATTGGAAAAGTGATTCCATCTGTACATACTTTTAGGGACCAAAAATATACTTTTGGATCAACTGAATGCAAATTTTGATGCCAAAAGACTGCAAAGCACTCCTGTAAAAAGAATATGCCCTTTTCGTTCTTCTTCACAGGTATTGATCGGGATTTCTTAAAGCTATCTTCAACATCAATTAGAAGAATTAGTTGTCTCGAATTTCCTTTTATTGTTAATTTAAAACTTGTCTTGTAAGTAATAAATTTATGCATATGAATTCATCTTAGTTCTAATATCTTTGAGGGTAAAGTCCACAACAATTGTAGTACTTCCTTTAAACCTTTGTCTTCCATCACCCAGAACTTGGCTGATCAACCATCACTACAATAGAAAAATGGGCCCTTTCCCAGGGCCTTTGAATCAAGCTTTTTCTTGCCATATGCTCCTTTTTATCATGTTTTCTGTCCTCTAAATGTGCACATGATGAATAATGTATTATATATTCCTCACACTTTTTTATATGTAAGTGTTAATGTTGAAATGTATTTCTTTTGTTTGTTTTAATTGGTTGATATTTAGTTTAAATATCTAGTTTATGAGTGAAATGTATAATGGAATAAAAAATATATATAGTAAGCAGTTAAACATGGTAAATATTATTTAAATGAAAATTATGTTAAATTAGCATTTATTATCAAGCGTAACCAAGCGTTACTTTTTTAATTAAGAAACATTTAAATAAAATAAAACAAGTTAAATGACTTCATATTATAAATAAAAACAAAAATAAACGTATCTAAATGGCAACTTAGGCAATGTTCAATTTCGACATCAATTTTTTTTTTGTCAAATCAATCATTGTCGCATTTGATTAGAAACAATTTGACCCTTTTAGCTCAATAACAATCCAATCCAATCCAATCCAATCCAGTCAATACACATTTTGTTAATTGGCCATTGATTTGTATAGCTGGATTGAGATTGGGAATAATGCCTCTCCCCCAATTAGCATCGGGAGGGTGGCTGGCCTTAGCATACGAGGGCTTGTTTGCTCTCATTTAGATCCAGGTGACGGGCAAGAGCCCTTGCACTTCGTGGGGGAACAACCACATGCCACCATTGAGCCATGGTCAATTGACTCACATGAGAGCCAACTGACCCTCGTTGGCAAGCGATGGCACTAGCACTGAATGAGGGGACTGTCGGCATGAGTTGTAAATTGAGGCTAAATTTGGAAGTTTTGTAAAATAATTTGTTACCTATTATGCTTCTTGATTTAAAGGGAATCTCAGGTTTAGCCTAAAATAGGGTTTTCTTGTGTATATATATATGTATTTTTTTATCAGTAATAAATATACAAAAATATATTGGAAAAGAATTCTTCCTTCTCCAAAATCTTTCTTGTTGTTCATGTTATCAAATTGACCGGGTACATGAGCAACAACCATGGCAGACCAAATTGAATTGGCATGCCCACAACGGTCTAATGAAAGTCCCTCTGCAGCAACAAAACTTGAGGATTTGACGACCAAGATGCAATAGATTCTAACCCAAAATCAAACCCAGATTTAGACCTCATACCATGAGTCTTCCATAGCTCAGATTGCCATCAAGTTGGATGGGATTAATTATGGCCTTTCGTCCCAAGTTATCGAGATGTATATATCTAGCAAAGATAAATTGGTATATATGAATGTGAACTTTCCTCAATCCCAACCGACAAACCCAAACTTTAGAAAGTAGAAAATCGAGGATTCGATAGTGAAAGGATGGTTAATTAATTTCATGGATCTGACCTTGATAGGTAACTTTATCAATTTCCTAATTGCAAAGACAGTATGAGATTTGATTACTATTACTTTTTTTTATGGAACCGACACTTTTCAAGTTTATGATTTGGAGAGACGTATGACTAGAATGAGATAGGTTGGAGGACCCACTGAAACTTACTACAATAGTCTTCAAGGCTTGTGGAGAGAGATTGATTTTTGCTGTCCAAATCCGTTTGTATGTCCCGCTGATATAGAGAGATACAATTCAGCTATACAGGAAGATAGAGTGTATCTTTTCCTTGATGGATTGGATGATCGCCTGGATAAATTCCAAGCTGATATGCTCTAAATGCAACCATTCCCTACAATTAAACAAGCTTACGCTCATGTTCAATGGGAAGATGTATGGCAAGCGGTGATGTTAGCAAGCATAGACACCACACATGCGATTGTCATGGCGTTAAAGGGGATTAAGATGGGACCCAAGGTTGCGACGAGGACCCAAGAGGTGCCAATGTTGCGTATGTATAAGATGGGCATCTCTGTGAGTGTTGGAAAGAACATTACTATCCTAAGGCAGAACCCAACGAGTTGGTGGATGCATGCACTGTGGAAATATGAAACATACTCATGAGACGTACTTTAGGTTACATGGGTATCCAGATTAGTGGAAAGAACCCAAAGCATGAAAATAGGCCGAAGGTGAGGCAAATAGCGAAAAAGTGAAAGCTTCATTGATAATTGGAGAACCTTATTTGTCATTGGTTTCTCAGGTTGAACCAATCAGTAATTCAACTACAACATGTGAAGGTAATCATGATTGTGCTTTATTTAATTCTAATCAAGATGGACACAAAGTGGATAGATTATTGATTCTAGGGCTACAGATCACATGGCCTTCAACCCAAATGACTTCGTTAGGGTTATACAACCAAGGTGTCGTAGTATTTCCAATGCTAATAGATTCACCTATCCTATAACATGGGCTAAGACTATTGTTCTTTCACCCCCACTCTCTTTGTCTAATACCTTACTAGTTCCATCATTATAAAATAAATTGATACCGGCTAGCCAAGCCACTAAGAGCTCAATTATGTTGCGATAATGTACCCAAATCTTTTCCTTTTTCAGGATATTCTCAAGAAAGAGATCATTGTGCATGGTACTAAGAGAGGGGGATTATATTGCATGGACGATCTTAATTTCGGGAGTATGAACCATATACGGCATTCTTCTAGTGATAAAGAGAGACAAATTTGGCTATGGCATTGTCGTTTGGTGATCATTTGGTTATATGGAATATTTATTTCCTAAGTTGTTTTCTAATGAACAAGACTCAGTTTTTCAGTGTAAAACTCGCATTTTGGCTAAAAGTCATCATGTTCCTTTTCCTATAAGTCTAAATAAGAGTAAAGTTCATTTTTCTTTGATTTATTCGGATGTTTAGGGTCATTCTCCCATTAGTACTTTTTCAAGAATCAAAAGGTTTGTGACCATTGTTGATGATTGCACTTAAATGACTTAGCTATATTTGATGAAACATAAAGATGAAGTGTCGAATGTGTTTCGTGGGTTTCATACTATTAGACAGATACAATTTGGCGCTAAAGTTCAAGTTCTTCATTCTAATAATGTTGGAGAATATGTCAATCAATACCTTCAAATATATTTTCAGTAACATGGTCTTCTTTATAAGACATCTTGTATGTAGACACCACAGCATAATGGGTAGTTGAATGGAAGAATGGACACATTTTACAAATAGCTCGTGCACTGTTAATTGGTGGTCATGTTTCGAATAGTTTTTGGGATAATACAGTCATCACAGTGGTCCATTTCCTTGAATATGATGCCTTCGAAAGTGCTGGCATTTCAATTTCCACTACAAGTTTTGTTAGCACATATTTCTACCTTCAGTCTTGATGATTTCCCCCAGATTTTTTGGATGTATTGCCTTTGTACATATCCATAAATATCAAGATACTAAACTTGATCTTTATGTAGTGAATTAATTTTTTTTGGGGTTTAATACACAACTAAAAGGTTATTGTTACTATAATCTTTCTACTAGGAAAACATGTGTTACTATGGATGTGATCTTTGTGGAGTCTGAAATTTTTTTTACCCAGTATCCAATTCTACCTTTCAAGGGGAGACACAAGAAAAAATGAAGAATTGGTGGGAGTGTGGTGGCCCCATCACGGTGGGGGTTGGATTAGTGGCTGAATAAGCCTTGATAATACCGACATAGGTTGGGTAGGTGGTGTCGTTGGGCAGGTTCCGATAGTATCGATAGAGGCTGGGTAGGTGGTATCAAAGGATGGGCAATTCCCAACAGGGGATAGGTAGCTAATATAGGAGAAGGACGTAGAAGAACAGTTCCCCCCTCTCCAATACTCAACTCATCTCCTAAGGATATTCTCGAGGTAATTTCTACTATCACATCATATAATCTTGATGATTCAAATATATTTTTTTGATATAAGTTATCTATCAAGCATAATAGCGGCAAGCCTCCAAATTGATACTCATTAGATGTGGAGGAAAGAAGATGAAAATATCCCATTGCAAGCTTTGTGTCAACTAGAAAATTGTCAGAGCCACTAAAGGCATTTGTGTCTAACGTATCTTCAGTTCATGTTCTTAATGGGATGCGAGAAGTCTTGGAAGACCCAAAGTGGGTTCAAGCGATGAAAGTGGAAATGGAGGCGTCATTAAAAAAAAGAGAGCCAAAACTTGGAGGCTTGTGGGATTGCCGGAAGGAAAAAAAAATAATGGGGTGTAAATGGGTTTTCTCAATTAAATATGAGGTGGATGGGTCAATTGAGAGATACAAGATAAGGCTTGTAGCAACGGGATATACACAAACATATGGCATGGATTATCAAGAGACATCTTGCCAGTTGCATCGGTGTTTTGTTGTCTCTTTCGGCCAACTTAGATTGGCCACTACACCAGTTTGATGTCAAGAATGCCTTCCTCCATGGTGACCTTGAAGAAGAGATTTGCAAGGATATCTCACCTAGGCATGATGTTCCTTTATAGCCAAGCATTGTATATAAGTTGCAACGTTTCCTGTAAGGATTAAAATAATCACCTCATGCTTGGTTTGGTCGTTTTAGCTTGGCTATAAAAAGACATGGGTACTTTCAAAGTGACTCAAACCATACATTGTTTCTAAAGCGATGCCGAGGAAATGAAACAGCTTTGATAATTTATGTGGATGATATGATTATAATAGGGAATGATCTAGAGGAAAATGTTAAACTCTAAAAGAGATTAACAGTGATGTTTGAAATGAAAAATCTTGGTGGACTCAAGTATTTCTTAAGAGCTGAAGTAGGTAGATCAAAAGGAGGCATATTTCTCTCTCAAATAAATATGTACTAGAATCATTGACGAAGGTGGGAATGTAGATTGTAAGCCAGCTGAAACTCAAATTGTTCAGAATCATAAATTTGGACAATATCCAAATTAGGTACCCACTAATAAGGAGAGATATCAAAGGTTACTGGACAAGTTAATCCATTTTTCTTGTACTCGTCCAAATATTGCATATGCTATGAGCATTATTAATCAATTTATGATGCACCTAAGGAAGATCATACGCAGGTTGTTATTTGAATCCTTTGCTACTTGAAGCTACTCTAAGCAAAAGACTTTTCTTTTCAAATCATCTTGAAATTGAAGGTTATACATATGTAGATTGGGCAATGAGTGTTTTTGACATGAAATCGACATCGGGATACTTTACTTTTGTAAGAGGGATTTTAGTTACTTGGAGAAGCAAAAAAAAAAAACAAAAGTGGTGGGGTTGTCGAGTGCAAAGGCTCAATTCAAGGGGATGGCTAAAGGACTTTGCAAACTTCTTTAGCTTAAGAGGTTAATGTCATAACTTGGCTTCACTCTTGAGTCTGAGATAAATTTATTTTGTGACAATAAGACAACCATTGATATTTCTCACAATCCAGTTCAACACGATCGTACTAAGCATATTGAGGTAGATCGACATTTTATCAAACCGAATCTAGATACCAAGATAGTTCGATTTCCGTTTGTTAAATCTAAAGACCAATTGGCTAATATACTGACAAAGGCCATATCGAGCATGATCTTCTATAGCTCACTTAACAAGTTGGGCATCAAAGATACTTATGTACCAACTTGAGGGGAAGTGTTGGTGTGAGTTGTAATATGAGGCTAAATTAGGAGGTTTTGTAGAATAATTTGTTACACATTATGCTTCTTGATTTAAAGAGAATCTTAGATTTAGCCTAAAATAGTGTTTTCTTGTGTATATATGTTTGTTTTTTGTATCAGTAAGAGATATATGAAAATATATTGGAAAATAATTTTTTCTTCTTTGATGTCTCTCCTGTTCTTCAGGCTCTTGCTCACTATGAGGGTTGTAGCTCTAATGTAGCCACTAGTGAGGCCTAGGCACTCTCACTGAGGCCTAGGCACTCTCACTGAGGCCTTGACAAGGATTGTTGACCCTCACGCGTAAGTGGGGTGGCAGAGATTGTAACATCCTGAATTTCGACCCATTCCGGGATCGAGGAAATGGTTATTTTGTCAATGCACTGTTAGTTACGTTTACTCTGAGTTGGCCCCTCACGAGTTAACTAACTGTTCGGCAAGGCAATTAAGGATCAGTACGCGTACGACTAGTGAATTTAATCAGGGATAGGCCGCTCGACCATAAGAATCAAAGAGGAATAATACTACACTGTTGCAGGCCAGTTAGCGAATGGAAATAAGTCGATTCGGCAAAAATACGAGGTCGGATTGCGGGTGATTCCGCACGACTTCGATATTGCGAACGATGTTAAACCGATTTCCTTTTGGCCCTGTACTCAGTGTGAGCAATTAACTCCTCGTGATTACATGACAATTGAGGATCGTCCTGATTTGAATACACGATCGTGGATTGAAAAGCTATCAACCACGGGTCAAACGCGCGAGAATCCCTAAACGCCGCCCGAAAGTTAGGTCGTACTAAAGTCGCAATTGATCGATTTTAATCACGAATTTCAATCCGGTATCGAGTATCGAACTTTTAAAGATGTCGAGACTAAAATATTGGACGTTGTCTCATTGATTCTCAAATTTATCGGTAAGCCCGAAATATTGGAAAAGGATTTAACGGGCCGAGTTTTGGAGCCAAATATTTGGGAATTTGTGCTTCAGGGGTAAAAAGACTAAATTGCCCCTTTCTAGATATTTGTTTAGATTTGTCTTGTTCTCCCTTCTTGTCTTTTTCTCCTTTTCTCCCCCCAACTTCGTCCGCACGTTTCCCTTTTCTCTCTCTCCCTTTTTCTTTCTCTTCCCCCTCACGTTTCTTCCCTTGGTCGACAATCCCCCTTGTCCCCTTCTTATCTCACTTTTTCCCCTTTGACTTGTCAACTCTCTCTCTCTCTCTCTCTCTCTCTCTCCTCTTTCCTTCCTCTGCACGTTCGAAGCCCCCTTCCCAGCAGCTTCTTCCTTTTTTTCTTCTTCTCCTCCTTCGGCCAACGCTGGCTTGCTGCCACTGCTGCTGCGTTTTCTTGCTGCTGCCACCCATCACCACCGCAGCACCGCCGTCCAGCCAACTCGCCGCCGGTCCGCCGGTCTCGTCGTCCGCCGGCCCGCGAGCTAGCTGCACCGCTCCCCCTCCTCCTCTGTCCGAGTCTACTGCTGTTCCTGCTGTTCCTGCTGTTTCTGCTTGCTGTTTGCTGCTGTCCGCTGCTGTTTCTTGCTGTTTCTGCCGTTGGAAGTTGCTGTCGTTGCTGCTGGTTGCTGCTGGCCGCTGTTCGGGACACAGCCAGCTGCTGTCCAGCATCACCAGCCGCTGTTCGGCTGCTGTTCAGCACAAAACAGCTTCATCGGAAGCTGTTTTGTTGGAAAACGGCCGCCGGTTGTCGCCCGTCGTTGTCCCCGAGCGAGCCGCTCGTTGTCCTCGTCGCCGCCGTCGCGCTCGTGTCGTCGGATTAGCTAAACCTGTGAGTTGATTTTCTAATCCTCGATTAGGGTGCTAAACTCCCTTAGGGTGATTAGTTTAATATTAAGCTTGATTAGTGCTTTTGAATGATGGATGATTAGTGTTTTATTATTATTTGATTAAGCATGTTTAGTGTTAATCGTGGTTAGATATAATTAATTGCGGTTAGAGTAACTATGGTTGGTTAATCACGGTTAGATCAAAGTAATCTTGGTTGGATTAATTAACCATAGTTGGGTTAGACCGGTAACCATGATTAGTATTAATAAATATTATTATTATTTTTGGGACAAAATAATAATTATTTATTAATTTCGGAATTATTATTTATTATTTTCGGAATTAATTAATTAATTATTAATTTCGAAATTGGTGGTTATTATTTTTGGGTAATAATTAATTGATTGTTTTTGGAGAATAATTAATTAATTAGTGGTGGATGATTAATTATTCTTGGATGTTGAGTATTGATTGTTGGATAATATTATTCTTGGATGTTGAATAATTAATAATGGAATATTTTTGGAATAAAGTATTATTTTGGAAAGTACGTTATTAATTAATTGTGTTAGTATCGATTAAATTCAATGGATTACTGGTTGTACTTTCCTCACGTGAATTATATGTTGAATACATATATATATGCTGCCCTTGATGCTGTTGTTTAATATGTACTCGGTGGAGTAAATTCATGGACTGCGATTGTGAATTAAGGTTGAGTATATTCAGCATATTCGTGTGGCTACGTGTGAAAGGCATTTGTATTCGTATGACCACGTGTGAAATATTATCGCATCACATGTAGAGTTTGCGATGAATTAATATGTACAAGCACGAATCATGTCTGCATTGGCTGTTCGGAAAGATAATAAAATGAGCATGATTAATTGATGTGCTTGCATGGTCACGTAAGAACCCGTCACCCAGTGGGGGATCTGTGGTGGACGAAGTCCGTATTATCGGAATGCCCGGGCGCCGGATGCGGGTCGCGGTAGAGGCCGGACCTATGCTCTTTGTGAATGCCGTCGGGCGCCAGACGTAGCCGTGCCCAATGTAGTGGGACGATGCCCGGTTATGCCGGTTGACTACCAACTTGTGTGTTGGAAGGAAATTCCCCCAAAGGTGTTAATAAATGGAAAACGAGCAAGTGCATGGCGCATGAAACAACTTGAGAAGTGTTCGATTATTTGATATGATTGCTGCATTGAGGTGAGCATACAATAAACTGTATCATGCAGGTTGCGTGTGGCAAAAGCGAGGTAAGGATGCCTGTGATTGCAATTGTTAATTGTTAATAATTGCATATGAGCCTTGGTCTAATCGTGCGTCGTTAATGGTCGATTGGGTATTATTCTGTTGTTGAATTGCTGGCGATAGAAACATTGCACGTCGGGCGCACTCGAGGCGAGTAGGTCTCCTAACCGAGGCTTAGGATTTTGACTTACCGAGATTTATCTCACCTGGTTATTGAATAACCATTTTCAGGTCCATAGGATGGAGGATCGACGCGTGTTACGGCTCGTTGCCGTTTTTGAAGGGAGTAGATTAACCCCGGCTTCTTGGTTTCATGGGCTCGATAGGAAGATGCCCGTGGTAAGGGCTTGTACTTGTAAACTTCCTAGGGTTAATCAGTAGATAAATAAAGCAGTACTTTTGAATGTGTTCTTGTTGGGTTTTCCTGCTATCCCTACTTTTGTATTTGAGGGGATTGTGTTTCGCTTCCGCATGCGTTTAATTAAAAGATAAAAATAATGGTCGGCGACGGATCCGGAGAGTCGCAAATCAAATGACCGCAAGAGAACGGGGTTGTCGCGGACTCGAGAGTCGGGTCGTGACATCCCCGTCGATTTTGGTATCAGAGCCTGGTCAATGTATGGAGTGATAAGGTGCGATGGGTTTTGGGATAGTTAGTTAGGAAAACACCTTGTGCTTGTGTTTGTTTATTTGATTCTTTGGCTATAAGCGGGTCGTTCATGATTTCTAATTCCTAGTGGAGTTGGAAATAAGGTTTCCGTGATAAATTTATTGGATGAACGATCCTGATTCGAGAGTCTGGGAGAAAGGCAGTTGAAGGATGGGCTAGTGCTAAAGGGAGAGCACTAGGGGATTCTAGATTTGGATAGTTCAATAAGTTTCGACTCAAGCTGTTGTTGATGTTGCCGTTGTTGTTGCTACTGCCTCGCCTTGTAAGTTCTATTGGTTGGAAAAGGGATTGGTGATCGGTCGATGCTTATGTTGGTTGAACCATTCTTGGAGTTTGAGTTGTCCAAATCTGCTAGGATGGGTAATCTGGAGGTCGCAACCTTCTGGATCAAGGAATTGGAGTAAGTGTTAGCATTGTGGGAATGCTCAGAGGAAGATCAGATAGCCCTAGCAGAGTACCAATTGCAAGGTAATGTTAGCATGTAATGGGAAGTAACCTAAGGAAGGGTTTTGCTCAAAGATATTGTCCTCAAGTGGAGTACTGTCGACGAAGCATTCAATGGAGAATACTTTTCTGAGTGCACGCAGGATCAGAAGGTAACTGAATTCCTGCAATTTCGTCAGAGTCATTTGTCAGTTGTGCAATAAGATGTTAAGTTTGTAGAGCTCTCGAGGTTTGTACAGAGAATGATTGGGAATCCAGTAGACCAAGTTAGAAGGTCGGGGATGATTTGAAATCGGAAATCAAGGATTAGTTGGTGCCCCTGAACCTAAAGGACTATGTGGATGGTACAAGGGAGCCCGACTAATTGAAAAGGACGTGGCAGAATGAGTAGCTGCATTTGGATTGGTTTGCATTTTATGGAGTAATTATCGGCTTGGGAAACGTGTTTTGTTAAGAAAGGACGTGTTTTTGAGTGCGACTATCAAGGTCACGTCGCGAGAAATTGTCCCATTAACCATCAAAGAAGTAACCTTAACAGCCACAAGTGAGATAATTGACTGACAATGCCCCGCAGAACAACGTCAATCGCCCTCTGGTGCAAGATTAAGTGTATGCGGTTATCAAGAAGGAGGCAGGGGATTTGCAGGCTGTGACTACTGATACAACTTCCAATGTGATTATGTTGCTTATGCGTTAAGGGTTTGGAAGCCACGCACTTGTTTTTAACTGAATACTTTGTTAAGGTTGAAGGGTTAAGACTGAAATCGTTGGAAGTGATTCTTAACAAGTTGACCCAGTTAAAGGATGAGGTTGTATGCGGTAGGATTGTTCAGATTGTACGATGGTCATTGGCGATCAAAAGGAATTGATCGATTTGATTGTATGGGCAATGTACGATTTCGATGTGATCATTGGAAGGGATTGGTTTATTAAGTATTGAGTTACAATGGATTGCTATTGGAAGGTAATTCAGTTTAACCCATTAGGTGGGGTTAGTTTCGAGTTTACTGGAATCAAGGAGGACCCTCGATTCCTTTGAAATTCATTGTTGGAAGTAATTCATTTATTGGATATATGTTACTAAGGTTATTGGACGATTGTGGTTAATTTGTTAATTGAGGAATCAAGTATGGATTGTTGCACCAAGGTATTGATTATCGACAGTGTAACCAAAGGACGGTCACGAGCAAGTGTCAATTACCAAGGACAGATGACTTGTTTGACCCATTTCAAGGAACTTCGATATGTTTCAAGATAGACCCAAGGACGGGCTACAACATAAGTCATCGATAAAATAAACAGCCTACAACTTAAATAGCATCAACAACTTGCCGTGAAAATTATTGATAACAAACATTAGTTATTAATGAGAACCCTTAATAAGAATGAAGTCATTGACATCGACCGAGTAGCGATATTCTTAGATAAGTGTTACTAGAAAACTGCTACTATTTTAGGATTTTGCAACTTCTTGTGGATAAGTGTTGTTATGATTTTTTGTAACCATAGATAGGATTAGCAAGTAAATTTTCTAAATTTATTAACGGTTTGTAATGTCAGTTGTGGGTTATAAACAGCCACTTCGTACTCTTTCTAAATGACCTTCCGATCAATTACAAAAATCAACGTTCTTTGCAAATTTATCTTTGTTTTTACTTTTCCGCAATTCAAATGTTTGGTTGCGATTATCTGGTTGTCCTACCTTTGAATTCCTTGTTATATCTTTCTTGCCCAAAATCAACCATGGACTCTTCATATGCTTTCTTGATTCACAAATTGTTTAATATATATTCGAAACGCATTTCATTGTCGATTCAATTATAATGTAATATATTTTTGGGTATATTGAAAGAATTTCATCGTCAATTCAGTTTTGATGAAATACCGAGACAACTCTAAATCAAGTGGGCAACCACAGTACAAATTGGTGACTCATGCTTAGTATGTATGAAGACATGGATTCAATCATAATAAGTTGCAACCGTGAGCTCAACGGACTAATTTCCGTATTTAGGTGATGTTCTTGAAATCTAAAAAGTATAGAACCAACCCAAATCCTCATTGGTTCTAATTATTTCTCGTTCTTAAAATTTTTCAAAAGCTCTACTTTATATCAAGTTAAAAGTTTTAAGACAAAAATGTATAATTCATTTTTTTCGAGAGCAGAGAGTGCCAAAGCATCAAACAAAAAAAGTAAAAAGAAAAAATGAAAAAATGAGAAGCGTCCGAGGAAAAGCGCGTCAATGAAAGCCAAAGAAGAAACAAAGCCAAAGCAAAAATGTTGACTCTCCCTGCTTTTGAAAAGTCCCATTGTAGGGTCCGGATGGCAAAGAGAAAAATGTACGGTCGCTGCAGTCTGATCTCCAAGCAGAGAGCCTATGGTTGTGGGGGAAAAAAAGGATACACAAACCAACTTGGGGTGTTAGATGCCTGGTCTCGAGGCAAAATATCGGAAAATCCACGCAACCCTCTATCAAATGTACTATTATCAATCATAATTTATATCTAAACATATTTACAAATGATAAAAGTATTTTTCGTCTATTCATCATCATAAGCAATGTAAGTGATTAATTTTTAGGAAAATATTTTTCATATTATTTATTTTTTGCAAAACAAACGCATTTTAATGTGATTTCTTTTTATTTTTCTTATGATAAGTGATTGATTTTACCCGTTAAATAACAAATTAATGGACCGAAAAGGACCGATGAAAATTGAAGTGAATAGTTTTCAGAGCGATGAATTGAATAATATTGAGGATAAAATCATTTTGTCAACGACAAGGATGGGCAACCGGTGAGAGACCGGTCCTAATCATTTTTTTTGTCTACGATGAACTTTGGAGTAAATGCAGTACAGAAATTTGCATAAAATTTGCATTAAGCTGGGCCTTAGGCCTATGTTTGGAAGACTTGGAAAAGGTTAGGGAGAGAATTAGAATTGAATGAGAATAGAGGTCGTGTGGAAATGGGCGGACACCAATTGTACACACCCACAACTCCATCATCGAGGGGTAAAAGATGTCTCGGTCAATGTTCTTTTCTTGCAATTAACAATTCTTGACCTTTTGTCCACCCTCAATTCATATCATATATACACACTCTTCAAACCATTTCGAGAAAAATCATTTCTTCACATATTCTTTCTTGACCTCATGTTTTTCTTCACGTAGAATTTCTCCACCTCCTCCATCATTTGAGGTTTATTTTTTCATTAATTTTTGAATTTTTTTATTATTTCAATAACACCATTTGAATTTTTTTCTAATGAAAAGGCGATTTATTTTTTTAAAAAAAATGCGGGGCCTTGGCCAATCGTGCTTTGCATATAACCTGGTGGTCACCCGTACCACCAATGCTGGAATTGAGCACCACCCTATCGCTACCATCAACTCTGTGCCATCGCTGCCAAATTCGGCGTTGCCACGGCCATGGCCACCACTAGACTCAATCACCGCCATCACTGCCACTAGAGTCCCAATACTCGGCCACCATGAATACTACTAATCACCACGCTCCAATTCAAATCACCTCCATTAAAAAAGCAAGAAGCACAATCTTGAGCCGAAAAAAAGAGAGGCTCCTGGTGCAAACAGCATGCCTCAAAACACAATTCTAGCCGAAAACTCCAGACCCAAAAGTCAATGTTTCAGTTTCTTAAGGTTTAAGTTCTCTAGGGTCAAAAAGCTGGAGCATCACGAGGTTATTTGGCAAACTGTACTTAAAGTTCCCCACATTTGAAGTCTAAGTTTACCCAATGATGAGACCTTGGTACGACAGAATTGTGTCCATTGGCGCATCGCTTTCCCACTTTAAGTTCCTGACTTTTGTCCCGTCCACAACGCTAACCCCCTTGATGAAGTCGTCCCATTTTCCAACGCATGATAGAAGTCCAGTCACTACGTGATGAATTTATAGATTCACTGCTTAGTTAGAACGAAATTATCACTTCACATCTTTGATTTCGCCTTTCAAACTCCTCCAAAGCAAAAGGAAATTTCGAGAGGCTGCGAACAATGGCTGACGACCGGGCTCTCATCCGCCCTGAACCCGAACCCAAAGCCCCGTTGGTTGCCCATGTGCCGCCACTCGTCGCCTTGTACAATGACCGGATCCACCCCCTGCTCGATGCAATCAACAGGATCCGAAACCTCATGGACATGGAGGAAAGCATCCATCTGCCCACCATTGTCGTCGTCGGCGACCAGTCCTCAGGCAAGTCAAGTGTCCTCAAGTCCCTTGCTGGCATCAACCTGCCGCAGGGGCAGGGCATTTGCACGCGCGTCCCTCTCATCATGCAATTCCAAGACAACCCTCAAGCCGATCACCCCAAGCTGTACCTCGAGTTCAACGGCAAAGTCATCCCCACCGAGGAGAACAACATCGCCAAGGCCATTAATGATGCCACTGACGAGATCGTGGGTCATGGGAAGGGTGTCTCGAACATGCCTCTGACCCTGGTCATCAAGAAGTATGGCATCCCGGACTTGACCATGATCGACTTGCCTGGAATCACAAGAGTCCCCGTGCACGGCCAGCCTGAGAACATCTATGAGCAGATCTCAGAGATGATAATGGAGTACACAAGGCCTGAGGAGAGCATCATCCTCAATGTCTTGTCCGCGACGGTTGACTTCTCCACTTGCGAGTCCATAAGGATGTCGCAAGTAAGTACCCTGGCGACTAATTTATTTTACTCAAGGAAATGAGTCTATACGATTACTCGTTTTTGTGTTGCAGATGGTGGACAAGACAGGCAGGAGGACTCTGGCGGTCATCACGAAGGCTGATAAAACTCCGGAGGGCTTGCTGGAGAAGGTAAAGGCGGATGATGTTAATATAGGGCTTGGTTATGTATGTGTGAGAAACAGGAGTGGTGCGGAGACCTGCGAAGAAGCGAAGCTGAAAGAGGTGAAGCTGTTCGACACACACCCTCTGCTGCGCAAGATTGACAAGTCCATCGTTGGTGTGCCTGTCTTGGCACAAAAGCTGATGCAGATTCAAGCCACCATCATTGCCAAGTATTTGCCCGAGATCATCATGAAGATCAATGAAAAGCTGGACGAAAACATGGCCGAGCTTAGGAGGATGCCCAAGAATCTGTCCTCGGTTGAGGATGCTATGATGGCCTTCATGGAGATCATGGGGTCAGCGAAAGAGTCGCTGAGGAAAGTCTTGCTGAGAGGTGAGTTAGAAGAGTACCTGGACGAGAAGGACATGCACTGCCCTGCCAGGCTGGTGGAGATGCTGAACCAATACTTCGATGAGCTCCAAAACTGCACCGAGAACAACCTGACAGCTAACTTCTTGGTGGAGGAAATGGAGGTCTTGGAAGAGGCCAAAGGGATCGGCCTCACCGACGTTCTCCCTCACACCGCCTTTCCTTTTCTTTTGCAGCGGAAGATGAAGGAAATTTCGAGCAAGCTGCCAAGTCTCGTGGTTCGCGTTTGGGACTACATTGAGGGAGTTGTGATTCAGGCGTTGATGCGACACTCACAGAATTATCCTCAGCTGCAGTCGTCAACGAGAAGAGTGGCGTCCAGTCTGATCAAGAAGATGAAGGGAAAGACGATGAATAGGATGATGAAGACTGTTGAAATGGAGAAGCTCACTAACTATACTTGCAACCCTGAGTACCTGTTGGAGCGGAACAAGTTGATGACCCAGCAGGATCAATTCTTTAACCACTGTACAAGCCGGAACAGCATTCACCTCGAGGCGTTTGGGATAGTTGGCGTGGCCCATCTGCGTAATCACAACCAGCAGTTGCTTCAGCAGGCGTTCGATCTGAAGATGAGGATGACCCCATACTGGAAGATTGTGCTGCGGAGGTTTGTCGACACGGTGGCCCTGCATCTGCGGTTCAGCGTGCAGAACTTGGTCAACAAGAAGATGGAAAAGGAGATTAGGCGCGAGCTGACCGGGCCCGGCATCAAGAAGATGATGGAGGAAAAGCCTGAGATGGCGGCGAAGCGCGAGAAGCTGAACAGGAGCATCAAGCAGATGAGGGAGTCTGCCGAGGTGGTGGCCAAGTTCATGAACCGGATTGCTACCGACGGCGATTACAATCGCTAATTAGCGTCGTTGCTCTGTTTTTCTTTCTTTCTTTTCAGATTGAGGGATTATGGGAGGAAAAGGTATTTATCAGCGTGTTCTTGTTTGGTTAGGGGGTTTCTGTGTGGGATTCTACTGAGACTTCAATTAGCTTCCCATGATTAGTTATTAATGAGGTACTAGCTAAATTTGGTTTTTAAAATCCTAGAGGCCTTTTGGTTAAGTTTATATATATAGATAGTCATTATTTATTTTTGAAAGCGAAAATAAAAAAAATTTCACGTCAAAACATTGTATGGATGATTATGGATAGAATCGATTATTTCAAAATAAATGAAGGCCAACATAGTCTACTATCTTGAAAGCACATAATTCTTGTCTTTTATTATTGGGCCATCTAAACTGGCCTCATTAAATGTCATTTAAGGCTTCTTGAAGAGGTGGCACTGACATAGAGCAAGGTAATGCCCATTCTTGTAGGCTTTTAATAGAAGTCTCTAGAATCGCACTATAATTGGTCCACTTGTGCGCCGACTCACCATCTTAGTGCCCAAGTAATCTCAAGCCCCAAATCTTCAAATGGGACACCTCATGAGACGACTCACCACGGTCATTTAATGAAGCTTCTTTGAAATCCTCTATTTTGTCCATTTCTTCACGAAGATAGCTAATTCAAGAAAGTACTTATTTGAGTCACTTCCGGGGCTGAAAGAGGGAACATAAGATGCACCTCGAATAACCAATTCTCACATGCTTGAGGTTTGGGCCATCGTGCCCCTTGTGAGCCAAAACCGCTTAGTTGGCATAGAGTGTAACATCCTGAAATTCGAGCCCTTTTGAGGAAGGAATGAACATGAATTTCGTCGATGCATTGTTGGTTGATCTCACTCGGAACTGATCACTCCTGAGATACTGACCTTGAGGGCAAAGGCTAATGAGAAGTAACTCGTGCGACTAAAGAACTTGACTGGGAAAACGACTCGGACCGTGAGACTTGCGTAAGGACGATCCCGTAGTTATGCGAGGCTGATTTCGAGGGGACGACTAGAAGTCAATTCGCGGACAGAAATAATGGGACGACGGGTGATTCCGTCTATTGTTATCGAACCCGCGAATGGCCCTATGTCGATCCTTGATAATCGTGTACTTTGAAATAAGAATCTATCCTTCGCAATTTCACGTAGTCAAGGACGTCCATGTGTCGAGAAGTCTTGAACGTGAATTAGCACGAGTCGGTTACGCGTGAATCCTCAAAGCCGCCCGTCGATCCGAGTAGTACTAAAATGGCATTCGGGCGAAATTGACATGGCATGAGAATCCAAGCATTGGACTTTGAATTTTCGGGAACGTTCGAGAAGGACTTTTGGACGATGCTTCTTAGTCGATCGACGGTGTCGTTAAGCGAGTATTTGGAAAAGGAATTTTCGGACCGAGGAAACGAGCCTACGAGGACGTGGGCCGAGAAAGATCGGTGTGGGCCTCACACCCAAGGTGGGACAGCCGCCATGGAAGGCCCGAGGTAAGCAAGTGAGCCCGTTGGGCCAAACCAACAATTTACCCTCCCGAGCCCGTTGTCTAATCTTAAGCCGTTTCGAGCCCAACAAATTCCCGAGCCCATTCCTATTAATTTTCCGGCCTTTTTCCTAGGCCCGTCCTCCATTTTCAGCCCAAGGACAGATTGGGAAATGTGCAAGGTGGAAATGACCAAAATGCCCTTGGATATTTTGAAGAAAAGTCAAAAAGAAGAAAGAGAAGATGAGGTCATTGTTTGGCAAGTGGGGCAAGCCTTGATGGCTTGGATAAGGCTTATCCTTCAGCCTTCACTTCACTCTCTCTCTCCTCTTCATCTTCTCCAAAAATCGCAGCACCTCTCTCCCATGGTTTTCCTTCCTTCCTTCTGTTTTTCAGTTTGACCTTTCACCGAAATCTGAGTTGTTCATTGCCTTCCCGTTGGAATCTCGTCTCGTGCCACCCGCCGTTGTGTTCAGAAGAGAATTTCCGTTCAAATAGCGTCGGCTGATCGCCGGAAAGAGCTTCTGATCATCCCGTATTCCGGCCGAAAGCCGGCTGTCGCCGGACCGTTTTCTGACCGCCTGCTGCTGTTCTGTTTTGCTGTTTCGGCCATTTTCCTCCCTTTCCGACCCAATCACCGCCCATACCAGCCACAAGTGGTTCCCCCTCGACCCCCAGGTGCCGCTGGTCGTTGGCTCGCCGCTCGCCGGAGCTCCGGGCAGCCCGTTCAACTCCGATCAGCTTCTTCCTCCTCCAGCAGTGCAGTTTTGAGTTGCAGTGGGGATTCCGAGTTGTTGCTGCTGTGTTGAGCCCGGGACCGCCTTGGATCGTCGTGGTAGAGGTCCCCAGGTGTCGGGTTCGTCGCCGCCGCCGCGTCCATGTCTCCGGCCCGCTTAACGGGTGAGTTTAGCTCCTAATCCCTATTTAGTGCCTAAACTTGCTTAGGGTTGGGTTAATTAGTGGTAAGATTGGTTTAGGAAGTTTAATTAAGTTTATTAGCCCTAAGATAGGTGGTTAGATAGATGGTTAGGATTAGATAAGCTTAATTTTGCTAATTGTGCTTAATTATTGCTTAATTGAGGGTTATGTGATTTTTTTTGATTAATTAAGCATGATTTGATTTAATTGAATTGATTAATTATTTTAATTAATGTTTTGTTTAATTTCTGGATTAAATGTTTTAATTAATTGAATTTCGGAAAAATCCTTTGTTCACACATTCTTGCTCATTCACGGATTCATTGTTCACTAATCACTGTTCACGGACATGTTCACGAATTACATTCACGGACTGTTCATCCGAAGCTAAATTTTGTCCGAATTTGATGTGCTATTGATTGTTGTGATTAATTGGAGTGCCGATTGTTAATTATGCTCGTGAATATTGATGAAATGCGTGATCGAGTGTTGGTTGGAATTTGGATTTTGGAATTGTCGAGTGAGATCGCATGACATATTGCGTGGGTTATCGAAATGGCATGTCGCATGAAGCATGACGCATGAGCGATGTTGCATTCACGACCAAGCAAAAGCAAAGACAAGAATGAACTGTTTCTTGATGTGTTGCATGGTCGATTAAAGTTGATAGCCCGGTTGAGCCGGATGACCGCCAATCCCCATTGGGGTTGTGCCGTGACCATTGGGTCGCGACGGTGGTCGATGCGGAGTCGCGGTTGAGGCCGGGCCCATGCTCCTTATGGAATGCCGTCGGTGGGGAGAGCCCATGACGTCGCCGTGCCTCACGGGGAGGACGATGCGGTTTACGACCGTTGACCGCCAACCATAAGGTTGTGCCGTGGCCTAGAGGGTCGTAATAATCGGAGCATATGTGTGGATGTGAGACATGAGAAAGTTGTGTGAGATGCTCGATTATTCGCATGCTCTTGATGTCGTGATGATTTGACGCATGAGTTGACTTGATCGTGCAAGGTGTGGCAATGGCCGAGTGAGATCGCTTGTGATGCGATTCGCATGTGATTGATGGCTGTTTCATCTAACGGCCATGTGCCTTGCTTGCATTGTATGAGATTGAACGTGCGGGGTATGGCATACCGGGTAAGGTTGCATGCGAATCGAATATTGTTATGTTGGTTGCCCATGTCTGTTGTTGGCTGTTGTTTGGTTTTGGTTGTTTGTTGGGTTGAGTGAGGGGGTGGTTCGGAGAGATACCCCGGGTTGAGTTGGCGTACTAACCTAGGGGCTTAGGGGGAGAACTCGCTGAGATTTTATCTCAACCCGTCGTGGTTAACCATTTTCGGGCCCCTAGAATGGCGTACCCGCAATGGAGGATCCCGCCCCGCTCCTCCGGTGATCGACTCGACGGAGATCGAGTCCGATGGGTCCGAGTGACCGTGGTGTTGAACCCGAGGGTTCTTTGTGTACTGTTGGATTAGCCTAGTCTTTTTGGTTTGGCTTAGAGGATGGATCGGCCCTTTTTGTCGGGCTTGTAATTTGGAAAACGATCCTCCATTGGTTAATCCAATAAATTGAATAATTGAGTAGTTGTTGTTGTTCTTGTTATTCATCCCTCTATCCCCTGTTTGATTGATTGATTTGCAGGGATGGTTCGTCTTCCGTTTGCGCTTAACGAAAGATAAAATGAATGGTCGTGGACAGGTCCTGGGACGTCGCTTTCAATCGACCAAGGTAATGGGGTTGCCGCGAGCTCGAGAGTCAGGGCGTGACAACCCCGTCGGTTTTGGTATCGAGCGAGGTCGAGACTTGGAGTGATAAGGTGCGTGGGATTTTGGGATAGTGAGATAGGGATGGCTTTTACTTTACGTGCCCGTGATTGCTTTTGTGGTTTTGTGTGGTGGTGGGTTGCTCATAGTCGAGTGATGAGCAATCTGAGCGATCGCCCCAGGCGTAGGGCGGTGTTTGGTCGACCGGTGCTAGAGGTAGCGTGCGGGCGATCCTAGGTTAGACGGGATCGCCGGCGCTAGAGACCTTGTTAGAATAGCAAGCTGTGTGCTTTTGCTTTGTGGTTCTTGTGGTTCCCCTAGTGAGAGGAGAGGCTTGTGAGAGACCGATGCCTAGGGCCGGTAGAGCAGTTCCCGAGACCGAAGCCACCGAGGTTGTGGCGTGGGTGACCCCGAAGGCGCGACCCTTTGGATAAGGGATTTCGAGAGGACTTCGAGTGTTGAGGTGTTCGAGTAAGACGAGTGCTTTTGGCGTTTATCATATTCAAGGTAATGTCGGTATTTGGTGGGAAGCCACTCAAGGAAGAGTGTTCCCCGAAGGCACGGTTCGGACATGGGGTGCCTTTCGCAAAGTCTTTAAGGGAAGTATTTATTAGACAAAGTGCGAGGGAGTCAAAGATGGCGAGTTCCAACGGTTTCGTCGAATCGGATGTCGGTGGATCGGTATAAGGCGAAGTTTGCTTGAGTTGGCCTAGTATATGCTGAGATTAGTGGAGGACCCTTGGATAGGGCGAGTCGGTTCAGAGATGGCTTGAAGTCGGAATTGAAAGCCAGCTAGTGCCCTTGAGTTTAAAGAGTTTTGATAAGATGTACGAGAGGGCCCAGATGATAGGAAAGGACATGATCGAGAGGGCAACCGCATTTGACTCACGGTTCGTGCCTAATAAAGACAATCGTCAATTTGGAAAGGGACCGATGATGAGGAGAAGGAATCCCATCCCACCCAACAAAAAGTGGATTGTCATGGAAAGACAATTCGGTTTAACCCTTGATAGTGGGTGATAATTTTGAGTTTGTGGGAAATCGAGGAGGACCCTCAACCCCTTTGAAATTCATCGTTGGAAGTAACTTGTTTATTGGACGAAGGTTGCTAAGGTTATTGGACAAGCGAGGTTAATTGGTTAGTTGGAGAATCAAGGATGGATCGTTACACTTATGCATCGCTTTTCAGTAGCTCAACCAAAGGACGGTCATGAGCAAGTATCCATTACCAAGGATGGATGACTTGTTTGACCCATTTCAAGGAGCTTCGATATGTCCCAAGATAGACCCAAGGACGGGCTATCAATAGTTGAGGATTAAAAAGGAGGATAAATTAAAGACGACATATCGTGTGTGATTTGGTCACTACGAGATTACCGTACCGCCATTTGGATTAACTAATACGCCAGTTGTTTTTATGGATTCGATGGATTGAGTGATTAAGGCGTATTTGGAGCAAATTGTAATTGTGTTCGTGAGCGATATATTGGAATATTCAAGGAAATTAGAGGAACGCGAATAGCACTTGAGGGCGGTGTTATAGACCATTCGAGAGCATAAACAGTATGCCAAGTTTAATGCGTGTGGGTTTGGGTTTACTTGCGTTGTTTTGTTGGTCATATAATTTTGGACGAAGGAATTTCTATGGATCCGCTAAGATCAAGGAAGTTATGAATATGTCAAGACTTATGACAGTAACGATGGTTCGAAGTTTTCTAAGTCGGACAGGTTAGTACAGACGATTCGTAGAAAGGTTCTCTACGATAGCTATGCTTTTGATACGAAGGTTAATGAAGGACGTAAGAATTTGAATGAACGAATAAGTGAAATTTTTAAGAGCTTAAGTATAAGCAAATTACCGCACCAGTTTTGAGAATTTAGTCTAGTATTGGAGAATACGAGATTTGCAGTGAGGTGTCGTATAAGGGATTTGACTGCGTGGTAAGGCAACAAAGAAGATTGGTTGCTTACGCGTCACGACAATTGAGGTCATTGGATTTAATGGAAGTCAGATAAGTTTTATCTTGATGATTTGAGGAGTTGTAGGTATGAGATCATAAGAGATGATCTATTAAATGGTGATGATCTTTGATAAGAATTACGGTGGATGATTTATTGCTCGGGAGTCTTAGATTCGATTAAGATATGAATTTACCGAGGTGGATTATTTCAGGAGATATATAAGATAGGGATTTGAGAAATGGATTTTTGTCTTCGGTGGATTAAGAATTAATTATCCCTTGATGCTAGATGGATGAGTGAGGAAATAACATTATCGATGATTTCTTCTTGAGGTATCAGAAAGGATGTGAAGAGGTATTTGAAAGCCTTTAGTGCGATAAATGACATTTGGTTTGCACTAATTTTCAAGTGGTTGAGGTGAGTTCTTGATTTGGTTATTAAATGGACATGAAAGGAATGGTGAAAGAAAAATCGATAGTTTGTGGAATTCGGACAGCGATTTGATGGAAATTCAGTGAATAAGATTTCAAGTGTTGATAAGTGACCCCGTGGAACGAGCTAATGGGTTGACGAGTTGGAGAAAGTTTTGTACTCTGAGGTGCTCAGACGAGGTTAAAACCGTGAGGCTTGGTATGGGACAGGCCAAAGCGGATAATACCTTTTATGAGATGGTGCATGTCAAAAAGGGACTTTTGCTAGTAGTGGTGCAGTTCGAAGATGCCCGTAACGATTGATCCGACGAGGGCGGGGAGTGGTCGCCGGGGCCAGAGTGCCTGAGCAAGGAGCGACTCTGGCAGGCTTCTAGGATGTCGAAAGGGGCGAAATGGCGAACTACGCACTGTGCAAAAAGAGAGTGCTTGTGGGATAAGATTTTATCGGAGTGATATAGCAGAAATATGGTCGAGTTGGTGGGACTCCAGTCTATGGAACGAGGTCAGAGAATTGGGAATCACTGGTTCAAAATTGGTTTAGCAGTTATTGAATACAGTTCAGATTATTAGAGATAGACTAAAGACCGCTCAGAGTCGTCAGAAGAGTTATGCAGACAAGCGTCGCAGACCGTTGGAGTTTAAGGTGGGCGATCATGTGTTTTTGAAAGTATCGCGGATGAGGGATACTTCCAGATCCGAGGTACGTTGGACCCTTTGAAATTTTGGAAAGAATCAAGGTTTTAGCGTATCGTCTTGCGTTGCCACCGAAACTTGCTCAAGTACATGATGTTTTCCACGTGTCCATGTTAAGAAAGTATGAACCGGACCTGACTCATGTATTGAATTTTGAGGAATTGGACGTAGACGACAGGGTGTCGTACATGGAGAGGCCGATATGAATAGAGGATCGTAAAGAGCAAGTACTTCGAAAAAAGACTATCGCCTTAGTTAAGGTGATCTGGCAGTATCACGGAACAGAGAGAGCTACACTAGAAAGTGAAGAAGTAATGAAGCATCAGCACCCCCATTTTTTTTTTAGGACTTGTTAGTAGCGGCAAATTTCGAGGACGAAATTTTTATAAGAGGGGAAGAGTTGTAACATCCTGAAATTCGAGCCCTTTTGAGGAAGGAATGAACATGAATTTCGTCGATGCATTGTTGGTTGATCTCACTCGGAACCGATCACTCCCGAGATATCGACCTTGAGGGCAAAGGCTAATGAGAAGTAACTCGTGCGACTAAAGAACTTGACTGGGAAAACGACTCGACCGTGAGACTTGCGTAAGGACGATCCCGTAGTTATGCGAGCTGATTTCGGGGACGACTAGAAGTCAATTCGCGGACAGAAATAATGGGACGACGGGTGATTCCGTCTATTGTTATCGAACCCGCGAATGGCCCTATGTCGATCCTTGATAATCGTGTACTTTGAAATAAGAATCTATCCTTCGCAATTTCACGTAGTCAAGGACGTCCATGTGTCGAGAAGTCTTGAACGTGAATTAGCACGAGTCGGTTACGCGTGAATCCTCAAAGCCGCCCGTCGCCCGAGTAGTACTAAAATGGCATTCGGGCGAAATTGACATGGCATGAGAATCCAGCATTGGACTTTGAATTTTCGGGAACGTTCGAGAAGGACTTTTGGACGATGCTTCTTAGTCAGTCGACGGTGTCAGTTAAGCCGAGTATTTGGAAAAGGAATTTTCGGACCGAGGAAACGAGCCTACGAGGACGTGGGCCGAGAAAGATCAGTGTGGGCCTCACACCCAAGGTGGGACAGCCGCCATGGAAGGCCCGAGGTAAGCAAGTGAGCCCGTTGGGCCAAACCAACAATTTACCCTCCCGAGCCCGTTGTCTAATCTTAAGCCGTTTCGAGCCCAACAAATTCCCGAGCCCATTCCTATTAATTTTCCGGCCTTTTTCCTAGGCCCGTCCTCCATTTTCAGCCCAAGGACAGATTGGGAAATGTGCAAGGTGGAAATGACCAAAATGCCCTTGGATATTTTGAAGAAAAGTCAAAAAGAAGAAAGAGAAGATGAGGTCATTGTTTGGCAAGTGGGGCAAGCCTTGATGGCTTGGATAAGGCTTATCCTTCAGCCTTCACTTCACTCTCTCTCTCCTCTTCATCTTCTCCAAAAATCGCAGCACCTCTCTCCCATGGTTTTCCTTCCTTCCTTCTGTTTTTCAGTTTGACCTTTCACCGAAATCTGAGTTGTTCATTGCCTTCCCGTTGGAATCTCGTCTCGTGCCACCCGCCGTTGTGTTCAGAAGAGAATTTCCGTTCAAATAGCGTCGGCTGATCGCCGGAAAGAGCTTCTGATCATCCCGTATTCCGGCCGAAAGCCGGCTGTCGCCGGACCGTTTTCTGACCGCCTGCTGCTGTTCTGTTTTGCTGTTTCGGCCATTTTCCTCCCTTTCCGACCCAATCACCGCCCATACCAGCCACAAGTGGTTCCCCCTCGACCCCAGGTGCCGCTGGTCGTTGGCTCGCCGCTCGCCGGAGCTCCGGGCAGCCCGTTCAACTCCGATCAGCTTCTTCCTCCTCCAGCAGTGCAGTTTTCAGAGTTGCAGTGGGGATTCCGAGTTGTTGCTGCTGTGTTGAGCCCGGGACCGCCTTGGATCGTCGTGGTAGAGGTCCCCAGGTGTCGGGTTCGTCGCCGCCGCCGCGTCCATGTCTCCGGCCCGCTTAACGGGTGAGTTTAGCTCCTAATCCCTATTTAGTGCCTAAACTTGCTTAGGGTTGGGTTAATTAGTGGTAAGATTGGTTTAGGAAGTTTAATTAAGTTTATTAGCCCTAAGATAGGTGGTTAGATAGATGGTTAGGATTAGATTAGCTTAATTTTGCTAATTGTGCTTAATTATTGCTTAATTGAGGGTTATGTGATTTTTTTTGATTAATTAAGCATGATTTGATTTAATTGAATTGATTAATTATTTTAATTAATGTTTTGTTTAATTTCTGGATTAAATGTTTTAATTAATTGAATTTCGGAAAAATCACTGTTCACACATTTCATTCACTGACATCGTTCACTAATCACTTTGTTCACTGACATCGTTTCACGACCATTCGTTCACGCAGACTGTTCATCCGAAGCTAAATTTTGTCTCGAATTTGATGTGCTATTGATTGTTGTGATTAATTGGAGTGCCGATTGTTAATTATGCTCGTGAATATTGATGAAATGCGTGATCGAGTGTTGGTTGGAATTTGGATTTTGGAATTGTCGAGTGAGATCGCATGACATATTGCGTGGGTTATCTCGAAATGGCATGTCGCATGAGCATGAACGCATGAGCGATGTTGCATTCACGACCAAGCAAAAGCAAAGACAAGAATGAACTGCATTGCGATGTGTTGCATGGTCGATTAAAGTTGATAGCCGGTTGAGCCGGATGACCGCCAATCCCCATTGGGGTTGTGCCGTGACCATTGGGTCGCCCGACGGTGGTCGATGCGGAGTCGCGGTTGAGGCCGGGCCCATGCTCCTTATGGAATGCCGTCGGTGGGGAGAGCCCATGACGTCGCCGTGCCTCACGGGGAGGACGATGCCCGGTTTACGACCGGTTGACCGCCAACCATAAGGTTGTGCCGTGGCCTAGAGGGTCGTAATAATCGGAGCATATGTGTGGATGTGAGACATGAGAAAGTTGTGTGAGATGCTCGATTATTCGCATGCTCTTGATGTCGTGATGATTTGACGCATGAGTTGTGATCGTGCAAGGTGTGGCAATGGCAGGTGAGATCGCTTGTGACGCGATTCGCATGTGATTGATGAAGCTGTTTCATCTAACGGCCATGTGCCTTGCTTGCATTGTATGAGATTGAACGTGCGGGGTATGGCATACCGGGTAAGGTTGCATGCGAATCGAATATTGTTATGTTGGTTGCCCTGTCTCGTTGTTGGCCGTTGTTTGTTTGGTTGTTTGTTGGGTTGAGTGAGGGGTGGTTACGGAGAGATACCCCGGGTTGAGTTGGCGTACTAACCGGGGCTTAGGGGAGAACTCGCGAGATTTTATCTCAACCCGTCGTGGTTAACCATTTTCAGGCCCCTAGAATGGCGTACCCGCAATGGAGGATCCCGCCCCGCTCCTCCGGTGATCGACTCGACGGAGCGAGTCCGATGGGTCCGAGTGACCGTGGTGTTGAACCCGAGGGTTCTTTGTGTACTGTTGGATTAGCCTAGTCTTTTTGGTTTGGCTTAGAGGATGGATCGGCCCTTTTTGTCGGGCTTGTAATTTGGAAAACGATCCTCCATTGGTTAATCCAATAAATTGAATAATTGAGTAGTTGTTGTTGTTCTTGCTATTCATCCCTCTATCCCTGTTTGATTGATTGATTGTCTGGGGATGGTTCGTCTTCCGCTTGCGCTTAACGAAAGATAAAATGAATGGTCGTCGACGGGTCCTGGGACGTCGCTTTCAATCGACCAAGGTAATGGGGTTGCCGCGAGCTCGAGAGTCGGGGCGTGACATAGAGGATTGGCACCAAGGTCGGCATGGTCGGGTTTGTCTAGTCTAGGACTGGCCCTTAGGTTGGTCCCTCGATCTGTCGTAAGGCCTACCCGCGACCGAATCCCCTACATGGTCCATAGTTCACAAATCATTTCAAGAATGGTTCTAAGGCTATCCATGGCCTAACATAGTTAAGACAATCATGGACCTTAGAATTTGTGATGCAATCACCGGGTCAATCTCGGGACTCATTCCAATTAGTCCTCGATCCACCGCATGGGTCCATGACCGATCCATGATCAAATTCATCTAATTTATAATTCCCCTCCGATCACTAAGAATTAAATAGGAAATGATGCATATTTGGGCAAAACACGATCGCATCTAGCTGAGTTGGATCGTCCATTATCGGAACATGGCCGGGCAAAATTACCCGTGGCCTGCATGATCGGTCGAGATCGATCCATGACCGTTTGTTGATCCATGACGGTCTATGAACATCCCGTGATCAATTCTCGTGATCCATAAGTCATCTTATGAACTAATGATTCGATCCCACTTGTATAATCAGGGGTTGATTCACTATTGACGCCTTGGCTAGTTCATGGTCGGTTGATTGATCGAACCATGACCTATCCTTGATTCCTCACCAGTTGAATCGATCGATCCCATGACCAATGGTCCATGGTCATTCCATTCCGGACCTTACGACTATTCCTCATGGGATTGAAAACGAGGATGTTACAGTTTCTCCCCCTTAAAAAAATATCGTCCCCGAAATTTCATAATGTACCTAAACATTCAAAAAGATGTAGGTACTTGTGCCTCATGATCTCTACACTTTCCCAGGTAGGCTATTCCGTTCTATGGTGTCGCTATAGGACCTTGACTAGGTGAATGACCTTACTTCTAATTACTTGCTCACGTTTATCCACGATCCATACTAGCTCTTCAATATTCGACCTTTGGTCATTTACTTCGATCTCTTCAAAGTTTAGCACATGTGCTAGATCTAACTCATGCTTTCTTAACATAGATACATGGAACACATCATGAATCTGAGTAAGTTTCGGTGGCAACGCCAATCAATAGGCCACATTCCTTAATCCTCTCTAGGATTTCAAATGGTCCTATGTATCGGGGGCTTAATTTGCCTTTTTCCCTAAAGCGAAATACGTCTTTTAGGGGAGACGCCTTAAGGAATATATGACCACCTACTTGGAACTCTAGAGGTTTCCATCGTTTCTCACTACATAACAATTCTGGCTACTTTGGGCAGTATTAGATTCTATTCCAACTTACTTGCACGATATTTGTCGTAGGGCTCTGGACTAGTGACTTCCCTTTCTTCGATCCCATACCAACAGATTGGAGTTCTATAAGCTTGACGATATAATGTCTCAAACATAGCCATACCATTGCTCTGCTGGCAACTATTGTTATAAGCAGTTTCGATGTGGTGTAAGTGTTCATCCCAACTTTCGCAAAAGTCAATCATATAAACTCATAATACAACGTCTAATGCTTTGGATGATTCTTTTTATCTAACCTTCTATCTACGGTAACGCTTAAATTTTTCTATAGCCATGCTGACTTGATCACAATCTTGTTATGCACTCTGATAGTCACTCTTCTTTTATTATGATGTCAAAATCGTATACATCTAACATGACTGGGTTTATCATTTCAGTTTACTCATATCATCCTACATTCCTTGTAATCTATGGCCACTGGTACTTCATTATATGATGATGGCCTTGGAATGCTTTCCCCTGAGTAACTGCATATACTCTTCCTTGAGCCAAAGGGCGGCTATCTTGCGGCAAAGCTCCATTCTGCAGCATCACGTATGGTTGTTGGGGCGGTATTATTTGTTGCCTTTGTGGACAATTTCTTGGTATGTAACCTTGTTGACCATAGCCATAACAAGCTCTTGTTCAAGCCAAGTAGGGAGCATTGCCGTGTTACTTCCCACAACAACGATGTACCTCATCCAAAGTGGATTGTAGTCTAAACTTCTTATTCTTCTTATATAGGTATTTTCCTTCTTGTATCAGTCTCTTGTCATGACATTGATTAACTTGAGAGGTTGAAATTTCCCTTGATAAGTTGCCGCAATAGCTTGTTTCAGAAAATCTTTCTCTACTAGCTAGGTTCATTCATACAGCTCATTATAATCCTTGAGATTCAACGGCACTAGCTAACTCCGAATCTCAAGCTTTAGGCTATCTCTAAATCTTTTGGCTCAATCTACCGGATCTTCAATTAGTCGAGGAGCGTACTTCAATAATTTAGCAAATTTTGCCTCATATTGGTCAACCGTCATATTTCGTTGTTGAAGTTGCAGAAACTCAGCCATCTTTCTATCTCGAGCACACACAGAAAAATACTTGTTGAACGCTTAGATGAAGGCATCCCAAGTTATGGGAGTGTCATTAAGAAATACAATTCTTTTTGTCGCTTTCCACCAATGACTGGCGTTACCTTGCAACTAGTACTCCGCCAATATCACTTTGTCTTCATCTAAACACCTTTGTACCCCGAATATCTTTTCTATTCCATCAATCTAGGATTTAGCCTCCTTGAGATTTCCGGTTCCAATAAACCACAGAGGTTTCAATTTCAAAAACTGCTCAACTAGTCCATGCTTTAGACGATCACCATTTCCATTTCCGTTACCAACCATTAAGACATTGGCAGAAGTGAAGCCTAATTGCTATCGAGCCTATGCTCCATCAGGCTTTTGATGGTCGTTAAACCTTGCAGAATCCCATCCAGTCGGGGGTCCTTTTTCGACTTTCCCTTTGAACTTGATTGATCCTGATTCGATTTTTCTCTCGTGGTCCTCTGGTCCTGAGTACTCATATTGGTTGCTAAAGGGTACAACTATAGAATCCTAAGGAAAATTCTTTTACAAACACAACCAGAAGTTAGTGCTCACAATTATCATTAAAGGAAGAACCACCAAGCAAGCAATCACATGCATAAATATTCTTCCTAACTTACTATCCCATGACTCCCATTGCATCTTATGACTCCTGATAATAACCCTTACTCTGATACCAAAAATTGTCACAACTCTTGATTGAGGGTCGAGATACGGGTTATTTTGGGGACATCCTAGGCTTATCGCCAACTTGATTCATTTTATCTTATTTATATACACATGCGGAAGTGTAAACACATCAACCCCAATTCGTATTAAAAGGGGAACGTAGGATGTAAGACATTCAAATACATTATTTGTATTATATTATGAGCTTCTAGTACAAGCTCGATGTTAATCTTGACTGTTACATATGGTACAAAAGGCTAACTTTCCTTAGCTCCGCTACTACCACGGCTATTCAAAATTAGAAACCTTTTTGCTCAGGTCGATCTTAAGGGCTAAGGGCTATCCTATCGAACGCCACCTCATCGGTCGCGTTGCATGATCTGTCGAAGTCTTGAAGAGGTTCAATCGAATCACCATCGAACCACGCTTACCACACCTTGAAACAGAGAGGGACCAACTCGTCAAGCCCTTCATCAATCCATATGATAGACTTAAGTTTACAATATGTAATATTGGTATCCACATCTATCACGTCTATAGTAGAATTCGTTATTTTTACAAGGTAGCCAAAATGTTCGGCAACCATATTTATTCACCTACAAAACAAAGTGGTAAGTCTTGAGAACTCAGTAAGTAAAACTCCTAACTCTCACCTAGTGAGACATTTCTTCATCAAAGACTAGCGAGAACAACTCATACAAATAGTGTTGATGATAGATCAATAGCAATTTCACATGCTACGCCTTGACTATATGCAAGAACCTTACTTACTCAACCTTCAGCTAATGCAAGAACATGTGCAAGCCAAGCTCAAGCACAACCGACAATCATATAATTCACTTAACATTGTCCTAGCTCAACCAGGTTCTCTTGACTCAACCAAGACTTCCAACTTTATGCTAGGCTTCCTGGCTTAACTAAGACATCTTGGCTCAATTGGGGCTTCTCAGGGCTAATTTCTCGAGGGTTTCGGGCTTAACTTAGACATCCCATTGACATGGGGGCATCGTCATCCACCTCAACTGGTAACGATTCTTACCTTTCATTAGGTGATTGCATGTATACCATACTGGTCAGTTCTTATCTTTTCATATGACCGACACTTCCATGGCCCAACAACAGTGTGCTCATGCACAACTGTGCATGCCATGCTTTTTATAACTCAATTCTAATGATGTGGTGAATGACCCTAAGCTTGAGGCTTAGCTCAATCATCAAGTACTGAGGACCCCGCACCAATCCAAAATATGAGCTCGGCACAACTTGATGCCAATCAAGATCTTATGGACTTAAGAAATCTTCATACTGAACGATACTAGAACTCGACAGGCCTCAATGTCGGTCCAAGACCTCACAGCCTTGAGCTTGGGACATTTTATTACCGAATCACATCTTATGATTCTAGGTGAACCTCGACTTATGTTGAACATAAGCCACAGACAATGGCATTGTTTAGGTCATGAAAGACTTGAGTACAAGTATAAGATTCACATACAAGTAAACAAACACATAGTCTCTCACACTAATCACGGTTTATCAAGAGAGAACCGCCTAAACTTAATGATAGAAATGACAATACCAAGGAAGAGTAGAAAACTCTACTTACTAGGACAACCCTCAAAAAGCCAAAAGAGACGTATGGACCCCTAGAGTGCCAAAACTTGGTATAGGGGATACTTAAGTGCCAAAAGTTACAAAATGTACATTTAAGTGGAGCAAAAAGGATCAGTTAAGTGCCAATGGCAATAAAATCGAGGTAAGGACACTAGGAGTGCTAAAACTTGGCACGGTGTCACGCCCCGACCCTTGAGTACGCGGCAACCCCTGTTCCCTTGCGGTCATTTGATTTGCGACTCCCCAGGATCCGTCGCCGACCATTATTTTTATCTTTTAATTAAACGCATGCGGAAGCGAAACACAATACCCCAGTCAATTACGAAAGCAGGGATAGTAGAAAAACCCAATAAGAACACATCAAGATTATCGTTTTATTAACTAACTGATTAATCCTAGGAAGTTTACAAGTACAAGCCTTTACCACGGGCATCTTCCTTATTGAGCCAATGAAACCAATAAGCCAGGGTTAATCTACTCCCTTCAAAAACAGCCACGAGCCGTTACACGCGTCGATCCTCCATCCTACGGACCTGAAAATGGTTAATCAACAACTAATGAGATAAAATCTCAGTAAGTCAAAATCCTAAGCCTCGGTTAGGAATTCCGCTCGCCTCGAGGGTAGTCTAACCATGCAACCTAGTTCCGGCAAACAACGCATACCACACCTCAAGCAGCATTATCAGACGACAGTTCAATAGCGAGATACAAATACGGGCGACCCTACCTGGCCTTGGCACACGCAATCTGCAGAAACTGTCAATTCAATCATCACGACATTAAGAGCATGCGAATAATCAGAGCATCTCACACTTTCTCATGTCTCACACTCACACATGCTCCGATTATTACGCCCCCTCTTGGGCCAACGGCACAACCTTATGGTTGGCGGTTCCTGGCTAAACCAGCTTCGTCCTCTTTATCTCGAGGCACGGCGACGTCAAGGGCTCACTCCCAAGACGGCATTCCCGAAGGAGCACAGGACCCGCCCACTACCGCAGTTCCGCTGCGCGAGAGGCCCGGGACCCGCCCCCATACCGCGGTCCCACATAGAACCCCTTCCTGTCAGGCATCCGACCGAAGTCAGGCGACCCACTGGCCACGGCACAACCCCATAGGGATTGGCTGTCTTCCGGCAACGCCGGGTTCCCTCATTTAATGTGATCATGCAACACATCATCAAACAATCCATTTATATCTTTGCTCTGTCGTGAATGAAACATCACTCATGCTCATGCGACATGCCATTTCAGTTAACCCACGCAATATGTCATGCGATCTCACTCGACAATTTCCAAAATTCCATTTCCAAAATTCCATTTCCAATCAGCATTCAATCACGCACATTCCCTAACTCTTGGGAACAACTTCAACTCTTGTCATTTCAGATGACCAATCAACATCACGATACTCCGATATCCAACCACGTGTTTCAATATTTAATAATAAATAAACACACGTCTCAATATTCAATAATAAATAAATACGTGTCCTCACGACTATAACAATCAACTATTCCCCAATAATACTCAATTATCCCAAAATAAGTATAAAATATAATTATACTCAAAGATACTCATTTAAGAAGCATATAATACTATAGTCGATTGTTCCGATAAAATAATTCAAGTCCCACAAAATACTTATAATTATTTTTCAATCCCATAATTAATTATACAACCCAAATAATTCCATTTAGTAAAACCCTTCTTTAATAAACCAATGTCATTTAATAATATAGTATATAAATACTATTGACTTTGGAAAAATAGACCATGGTAATTTTCCCCCAAAATTACTCAATTAAAATGATTTCCAATAAATAATCACAATTAATTATTTTCTCCAAAAATAATTAATTTTCAGCAATGAATAGTAATAACAATATTACTATTAATAATTCGAAATTATAAATTAATTTAATTATAATTAATTAATTCCGAAAATAATAAATTATTATTATTTATTCCAATAATAATAATAATAATATTTATTAATCATAACCATGCTTAACACTAAGCAAAGCTTAATCAAATAATATTAAAACACTAACAATAATCATCCAAAGCATTAATCCAAGCTTAAACTAATTAAACTACTCCTAAGCAAGATTAACCTCTAACTAAGGGATTAGGAAATCGACTCACGGTTTAGCGATTCCGACGACACGAGTGCGACGGCGGCGGCGAGGAGAACGCCCGGGAACTTCCGGTGCGTCGAGACAAGGCGGCCTGGGACCGGGTCTCGGCCGAGGGCGGCTGTCCATGCGACAAAGGGCTGTGAAACGGAGGAACCGGCGGCACGGGGCTGGCTGGTGGGCGGCCCGGAGACTCCGGAAGGCGACCAGCAGCTCCGACGACCAGGCGGCGGCTCCGGCGAGGTCTGGACAGAACTGAGAGAGAGAAAGGAGAGGCTGGGCAGAGGACAGGGGTGGCTGGACTTAGCCGGTCAGCTGGTTTCCGGCGGCGACCAGGGCGGAGGACGACGGCGAGGTGGCGGAGGTCGGGCCAAGGACGGTAGCTGGCCGGATCTGGGTCAGCCAAAACCGAGAGGAAGAAGAAAGAATAGGGGGGGCAGCAGCAGCTCGGCTCGGGGTGGTCCGGCGAAGGGTGGTGGTGGCCGAGCGACGGCGAGGCAGCAGCTTGCTGCCCGGCATCTAGGCGGTCAGCTGGCCGGCGTTGCAGCAGCGGATAGAGGAGGAGGAAGAGCGGTGCAGCTGGCTCACAGGGCCGGCGGACGACGAGACCGGCGGACCGGCGGCGAGCTGTAGGACAGCGGTGCTGCGGCGGTGATGGGTGGTGGTTGCCAGCAGCGGCGGCAGCAAAAGAAAGGGTGGCAGCTGCAAGCCAGGGACGTCGACCAAAGAAGAAGAAGAAGAAGAAGAAGCTGCTGAGGGGAAGGGGGGCGTCGAACTTGCAGGGGAAGAAAAGGAGAGGAGAGAGAGAGAGAGAGAGACGCCCACATGGGCTGTCAGGCAAGTGGGAGAGGAGAGAGAAAAGAAGTTGACAAGTCAAAGATAAGAGAAAGAAAAGAGAGGATAAGATGGGCAAGTGGGGGGGAAAGGGCTGTCGACGGAGAGAGAAACGTGAGGGGAAGAGAGAGAAAAGGGAGAGAGAGAGAATGTGCGGAGGAGATGGGGGGAAAAGAAAAGAAAATAAAAAGAAAAAGAAAAAGAAAAGAGAACAAGACAAAATTCAAACAAGCTTCTAGAAATGGGCATTTTAGTCTTTTTGCCCCTGAAGCACAAATTTCCAATTATTTGGCTCCAAAACTCAGTCCATTGAATCCTTTTCCGATAATTCGGGCTTACCGAAATTCGGGATGTTACACACGGAGGGACACTTAAGTGCCAAAAGTTACAAACGGTACACTTAAGTACCAAAATAGGAGCAAAAGGGATCACTTAAGTGCCAACGGCGAGAAAATCCGGCCAAATTGCCACGTGTCCATTTTCCAGCGACTTCATTTGCTGACGGAGCATTTTTTTCAAAATAAAAAATTCCACGTGGCAATTTTAATAAAAAAATTGTCCACATCAAATTTTAAAAAATTAAAATTGATTTTATTTAAAAAAAAAAAGAGGAGAAGGGGATCGGCAAGGGCTATGCAACCCTCGCCGCCGCCGCTGCCGCCACCCCACTATCGCCTGGAAGGGCTGGCGACGGTGGGCGAGGGTTGGCCGGGGTCGCCAGGCCCCGACCGGCCTGTGGCGAGGGCCCGCCAGCCCTCGCCCAGATCTAGGGCGAAGGTCGCGACCCTCCCCCAGATCCGGCGAGAGTCGCCGGCCCTAGCCTTGCCGGGCCAAGGGCCACTGGCCACCCAGACCGCGTCGTCGGATGCGGGGGAGGGTCGCAACCCTCGCCCTAGATGCGGGCGAGGGCCCGCGGGCCCTCGCCGCGGCCGGCCGGGGCCCCGCGACCCGGCCGACCCTCGCCCACCGTCGCGGGCCCTTCTCGGCGATGGTGTGGCGGCGGCGGCAAGGGCGCACAACCCTCGCCGATGTCCCCTCCCCCTTTTTTATAAATTAATCAATTTTATAATAATTTATTTTTTAAATTTTATAATATTATTTAATTAATAATTTTTAAAATCCAAGTCAGCGCAAAAACGACGTTGTTTTGCGCTAATTTTTTGTCGTTTCAATTTCCGGCGAGCCACATAGGCAAAAAAATTAATAAAAAATTGTCACATAGGATTTCCGGCATGGTTCCGGCAACTTGGCACTTAAATGATCCATTTTTTTTTAAAAGTGCCACTTAAGTGTACCGTTTGTAAGTTTTGGCACTTAAGTGTCCCTCCGTGCCAAGTTTTGGCACTTCCGCTATACTTATGCTTAAGAAAATAGGCCAAAACACTGACATGGCACTTTTTCGACAAGTAAGGGTCGAAACGGCGTCGTGTTGGGTGCTGACATGGCCAAATAAGCCCAAAACGACGTCATTTTAGCCAAAGTTTAATTTTAATATAAATATTAATTAAATAATATTAAAAGCGAAATTAAAAAGAAAAAAGAGGCTGCAGTCCCGCCTGTGGCCGTCGCCCCATCACTGATGGGGCGACGGTGACGGACGGCGAGGGTTGCCAATGCCTGGGTATGGGTTGGCGATCGGAGGTGAGGGCCGGGCGGCCCTCTCTAGATGCCGAGAGAGGGCGGCGACCCTCTCCTAGATCTGGGCGAGGGTCAACCACCCTCACCCAGGCCGGGGCGAAGGTGGCCGACCCTCACCTAGATTTGGGAGTTGCCCTCTCCTGGCATCTGGCGAGGGCCATCCGACCCTTGCCGTCCATCGCCGCCACCCCATCGGCAAGGGGGCGGCGATCACAGGCGGGGTTGCTATCTCTTTTTCTTTTTTTCTTTTTAAATTTCGCTTTTAATATTATTTAATTAACATTTTATTAAAAAATAAACTTTGGTCGAAACGGCGTCGTTTTGAGCTAATCTAGCCACATCAGCACTCAAAACGACATCGTTTTGGGCTTATTTGGCCATGTCAACACCCAAAATGACGCCGTTTCAACCCCAACTCATCGGAAAAGTGCCACGTCAGCATTTTGGCTGGATTTTCTCGCCATTGGCACTTAACTGATCTTTTTTGTTTCGATCTTGGCACTTAAGTGTACCTTTCGTAACTTTTAGCACTTAAGTGTCCCCTTATGCCAAGTTTTGGCACTTGGGTTGTACTTATGCCAACCAAAAGACTTTGCTTGGTGAGGGGCAACAATAGGAGAGAGGAAAGGGGCGAGAGAGAGGAAAGGGCATCCAAAGAGAGTGAGGAGGAATGTGAGCAAAATGGTGAGGAAGAAGGGGAGCTCTTCCTATTTACAGCTCACATTCTCATCATTACCTCACCAAATGGATCAATCACACGCTTACCTTCCTTAGTAAGCAAGGCCATTCCTTGCAAGGTGGCATGCCTAATTATCTAAGAGGTGGTCTAGGGCTCAAATGAGTTCTCTAGAAGACCACTTGCTCTTTCTTTATTGGGCTATCTAAGTTAGCCTCATTAAATGTCATTTGAGGCTTTTCGAGGATATGGCACCTATTCTTATAGGCTTTTAATGGAAGTTTCTATTGGTCCACTAGTGCGCCGACTCACCGTCTTGGTGCCTAAGTAAAGTCTCAAGCCATCATGACCAAATCTTCAAATGGAACATTTCATAGGATGACTCACTATGATCATTTAGTGAAGCTTCTCTAGAATTCTCTATTTTGTCCATTTCTTCATGAAAATGGTTAATTCAAGAAAGTACTTGTTTGAGTCACTTTTGGGGCCAAGAGAAGGATCATAAGGTACACTCCGAATAATTGATTCTCACTGTCGGAGGTTTGGGCCATTGTACCCCTTGTGAGCCAAAACCGCTTCCTTAGGCGGTTGGTCAGCCTGGAGGGTCGGCACCAAGGTCGGACGATGACCGGCCCTTGGGTTGGCATGGTCGGCAAGGCCTACCCACGATCGAATCCCCTACTTAGTCCATGGTTCACGAGTCAGTTCAAGGATGGTTTCAAGGTTATTCATGGCCTAACACCAAGCCAAGGCACTCATGGACCTTAGAATTTGTGATAGAATTACTGGGTCAATCTCGGGACCCATTCCAATCAGTCCCTAATCCATCGACCAGTCCGTGATCAATCTATGATTGAACTCATCTAATTCAAAATGCCCTTCCGATTACTAAGAATTAAATGGGAAATGATGCCTTTTTGGTTGAAACACGATCGCATTTGGTCTAGTGGGATCATACATGTATCGGAGCATGGCCGGGCAGAATCACCCACAGCCGGGCATAAATAGTCGGGATCTATCCATGACCATCCGCTGATCTGTGACGGTCCATGATCATCTCCTGATCAATTCTCCTGATCCAAAAGCCATCTCATGAGCTAGTGATTCGATCCTACTTGTATGGTCAGGGGCTAATTCACAGTTGATGCCTCAGAGAGTTCATGGCTGGTCGGTTGGTCAGACCATAACCTATCCTTAATTCCTCACTAATCGAACTGATCAATCTCATGACCAATGGTCTATAATCAATCCATTCCGGACCTTATGATCGTTTTTCATGGGGTTGGAATCGAGAATGTTACAACTAGACTTTGCCACCACCCTCGCCGCCACTAGAGTCCCTATACTCGGCCACCATGAATACTACTAATCACCATGCCCCAATTCAAATCACCTCCATTAAAGAAGCAAGAAGCACAATCTTGAGCGGAAAAAAAAAGGAGGCTCTTGATGCAACAATATGCCTCAAAACACAAATTCTAGCCGAAAACTCCTGACCCAAAAGTCATTGTTTCAGTTTCTTCAGCTTTGAGTTCTCTAGGGTCTAAAAGCTCGGGCATCACAAGGTTATTTGGCAAACTGAACTTAAAGTTCCTACCTTTGAAGTCTAAGTATACACAATGATGTGACTTTGGTACAACAGAATTTTGCCTGCTGGCGCATTGCTTCCCCACTTTAAATTCCTAACTTTTGTCCCATCTAAAACGCTAACCCCCTCAATGAAGTCATCTCATTTTCCAACGTATGACAGAAGTCTAGTCTCTGCATAATGAATATATAAATTCACTGCTCAATTAGAACGAAATTATCACTTCACACCTTTGATTTCACCTGTCAAAACTCGTCCAAAGCAAAAGGAAATTTGGAGAGGCTGCGAACAATGGGTGACGACCGGGCTCTCGTCTGCACTGAACCTGAACCCAAAGCCTCGTTGGTTGCCCATGCGCCACCACTTGCCGCCTCCTACAACGACTGGATCCGCCCCCTGCTCGATGCAATCAATAGGCTCCGAAACCTCATGGTCATGGAGGGGGGCATCCATCTCCCCACCATTGTCATCATGGGCGACTAGTCCTCGGGCAAGTCGAGTGTCCTCAAGTCCCTTGCTGGCATCAAACTGCCGCAGGGGCAGGGCATTTGCACGCGCGTCCCTCTCATCATGCAACTCCAAAAAAACCCTCAAGCTGATCGCCTCCAGCTCTACCTTGAGTTCAATGGCAAAGTCGTCCCTACCGAGGAGGACAACATCGCCAAGGCCATTAATGATGCCACTGACGAGATCGCGGTCATGGGAAGGGTGTCTTGAACACGCCACTGACTCTGGTCATCAAGAAATACGGCATCCCAGACTTGACCATGGTCGACTTGCCTGGAATCACGAGAGTCCCCATAAACGGCCAACCTGAGAGCATCTACAAGCAGATTTCGGAGATGATCATGGAGTACATTAGGCCTGAGGAGAGCATCATCCTCAATGTCTTGTCCGCGACCGTTGACTTCTCCACTTGTGAGTCCATAAGGATGTCGCAAGTAAGTACCCTGGCGACTAATTTATTTTACTCAAGGAAATGAGTCTATACGATTACTCGTTTTTGTGTTGCAGATGGTGGAAAAGACAGGCAGCAGGACTCTGGCGGTCATCACGACGGCTGATAAAGCTCCGGAGGGCTTGCTGGAGAAGGTAAAGGCGGATGATGTTAATATAGGGCTTGGTTATGTATGTGTGAGAAACAGGAGTGGTGCGGAGACCTGCGAAGAAGCGAGGCTGAAAGAGGTGAAGCTGTTCGACATACACCCTCTGCTGCACAAGATCGACAAGTCCATCGTTGGTGTGCATGTCTCGGCACAAAAGCTGATGCAGATTCAAGCCACCATCATTGCCAAGTATTTGCCCGAGATCACCATGAAGATCAATGAAAAGCTGGACGAAAACATGGCTGAGCTTAAGAGGATGCCCAAGAATCTGTCCTCGGTTGAGGATGCTATGATGGCCTTCATGGAGATCATGGGGTCAGCGAAGGAGTCGCTGAGGAAAGTCTTGTGAGTACCTGGATGAGAAGGACATGCACTGCCCTGCCAGGCTGGTGGAGATGCTGAACCAATACTTCGATGAGCTCCAAAACTGCACCGAGAACAACCTGACAACTAACTTCTTGGTGCAGGAAATGGAGGTCTTGGAAGAGGCCAATGGGATCGGCCTCACCGACGTTCTCCCTCACACAGCCTTTCCTTTTCTTTTGCAGCGGAAGATGAAGGAGATATCGAGCAAGCTGCCAAGTCTCATGGTTCACGTTTGGGACTACATTGAGGGAGTTGTGATTCAGGCGTTGATGCGACACTCACAGAATTATCCTCAGCTGCAGTCGTCAACGAGAAGAGCGGCATCCAGTCTGATCAAGAAGATGAAGGGAAAGATGATGAATAGGATGATGAAGACTGTTGAAATGGAGAAGCTCACTAATTATACTTGCAACCCTGAGTACCTGTTGGAGCGGAACAAGTTGATGACCCAGCAGGATCAATTCTTTGACTACTGTACAAGCCAGAAATTCGTTCGCCTGGAGGCGTTTGGGATAGTTGACGTGGCCCATCTGCATAATCACAACCAGCAGCTGCATCAGCGGGCGTTCGATCTGAAGATGAGGATGACCCCATACTGGAAGATTGTGCTGCGGAGGTTTGTCGACACGGTGGCACTGCATCTGCGGTTCAGCGTGCAGAACTTGGTCAACAAGAAGATCAAAAAGGAGATTAGGCGCGAGCTGACCGGGCCCAGCATCAAGAAGATGATGGAGGAAAAGCCTGAGATGGCGGAGAAGCGCCAGAAGCTGAACAGGAGCATCAAGCAGTTGAGGGAGTCTGCGGAGGTGGTGGCCAAGTTCATGAACCGGATTGCTACCGACGGCGATTACAATTGCTAATTAGCGTCGTTGCTCTGTTTTTCTTCCTTTCTTTTCGGATTGCGAGGGATTGTGGGAGGAAAAGATATTTATCAGCGTGTTCTTGTTTGGTTAGGGGTTTTCTTTGTGGGATTCTACTGAGACTTCAATTAGCTTCCCATGATTAGTTCTTGATGATGTACTAGTTAAATTTGGTTTTTAAAATCCTAGAGGCCTTTTGGTTAAGTTTATATACAGACGGTCTTTATTTATTTTTGAAAGCAAAAATAAACAATTTTTCACGTCAAAATATTGTATGAACGGTTATGGATAGAATCGATTATTTCAAAATAATCGAAGGCCAACATAGTCTACTATCTTAAAAGCATAGAATTCTTGTCTTTTATAATTGGAAAAGGGTTTCCATCCGTACATACTTTTAGGGACTAAGAATATACTTTTGGATCAACTGAATGCACATTCGACACCAAATGCAAATCTCTCCTGCAAAAGAATATGCACTTTTCGTTCTTATTCACAGGTATTGATCGGGATTGCTTAAAGCTATCTTCAACATCAATTAGAAGAATTAGTTGTCTCGAATTTCCTTTTATTTTTAATTTAAAACTTGTCTGTAAGTGATAAATTTATGCATATGTTTTCATCTTGGTTGTAATATCTTTTTTTTTTTTTTTGGTAAGGTAAGCATGTATTCCACCAACCAACTATACAAGACAACATGCAACTCGGCACCCAATTTCACTCATCACAACAACACGTCAAATGAGTGGAATGGTGCCAAGTTCAATATCAAAAAAGATACAACCATTACATCAAAGGACCTTTGTACATTACAACAAAATAGCACAGCCATTTCATCTAGCAATAACCGAAGGATCGAGCCCCCAACTCCTTTGGAATCTCCTATTCATAGGCGTGTCTTGGATGCTCTTGACAGTCTCCACCTTATCCTTAACAACCTTAGTAATATGGTACCTCAACGAAGGGATATTTGCAGCTGTTCCCCGGAATAGGGCGTTGTTCCGAGCCCGACGGGGTTGTCACGCCCCGACTCTCGAGCTCGCGGCAACCCCATTTCGCTTGTGGTCTAGTTGTACGACGTCCCAGGTATTGTCGCCGACCAATTCATTTTATCTTGTAATTAAGCGCATGCGGAAGCGAACAACTCCCAAACCAAATAACAGGGATAGCAACAACAGCAGCAAAGGAAAGACAACACCATTTTTATATATCTGAAGGTTAGCCAGCACACCAGCAAATACATACACGCCTTACCACAGGCGACAAGCTAAGGCCTACTCAAAAAGGGACCGGCCTAGCTAACCTAACACTATACAAGTGCCTACTTGTTGGCCTCGGAGGGATCGCTCTTTTCGATCCTCGGGTACTGCATCATCTAGGTCCTGAAAATGTTAACTGTAACATCCTGAAAATCGACTCATTTAGCCCGATTTTTAATCCGATTTTGGGAACCGATTTCTCCGTGATATCAGGAATAAATACTTGGACGTCGCCTCATTTATTTTGGGATTTTCCGTTGGACACGGAAGCGCCGGAAAAAGGGAAAATTGGACCGAGTTTTGGGCC